>JARFIW010000874.1:200000-1400000 GCA_036346225.1 Platerodrilus igneus | reverse complement strand
GAGGTTATTACTTTCAACATATTTTAATGCTCTCGAAAAATGTCAGTTCCTCAGACTCGCATTTGAAAGTCCGGCAATTAACTAGTTGTTTTGATGAAAATATATTCGCGTTAAAGCAGATGGAAATATATTTATTAGATTTCATGTTGTTTAATCTGTTATCGAAAAAATTACATACAAACATTTTAAAGAGTTTCGAATTAGGAAATAGTGACGAGATTCCCTCGTTTAAAGATTTAAGATCGTACGTTGAAAAACAATGTAAAGTGTTGGAAATAAATGACATTGCTTCAGGAACATGCTTAAAATCTCGAGATTCCGTAAAAGAAAGAGAAAAAGGAAGGTTTGTTAGCACTTCAGCTAAAACTTCTTTAGTTAGTACCACCAATGATGGTAAGAATTGTAGTTTATGTCAAGCTGTGCATTCTATTTATAGATGTAAGCAGTTTCTTGATAAAACCCCTCAAGAAAGATTTCAGGTGGTAAAGGTTAAAAATCTTTGTATTAAATGTTTAAATACTTCACATTCGGTGAAAAATTGTAAGTTAGATTGGTCGTGTAGAAAATGTCATCAGTCACACAATTCGTTACTCGACTTCGATAAACGAGAAAAATCGATGTCTTCACGCAGACAAACTCATCGTCAAAGGTCAGCGTTTCCTCGGAGAGCGGCGCCTAGACTTACTGCTACTAGTAGACCCAGTGAAGACAATCTGTCGTTGTTGGTTGTGCATGAACAACCTGCCACCAACTCGTTAATTTCGACGTAATTTTAGATAACGGATCCATGGAAAGTTTTATGACTGAAAGGTGCCGACAGAAATTAGGTTTAAGGAAACGGAGAGCCAATGTCACTGTTCAAGGACTTGGCTTGAATTCGTCGTTGGTATCTGGTGCACTATCGTGTGTAGTCGGCCCCTCGGGAGCACGGTCTCCAGCATATGAAATTGAATGTTATATTTTACCTAACATTTGTAATCAATTACCTTCGTCGTCGATAGGGGTCAAGAAATGGTCGCATATTCGAGGTTTGGTCTTAGCTGATCCTAATTTTAATATTCCTGGTAAAATTGACATGCTACTCGGAGCGGAAATCTTTGCTCAGGTTTTGTTGAACGAGTCTCGTTGGGGTGTCGCTAACGAACCAGTTGCTATTAAAACAACCTTTGGTTGGGTTTTAACGGGAAAGGTCGTTTCCCCGAATAGTTCTATTACTTCGTTGTGTGCTTTCGTTGAGTCCTTAGACAGCGACATTCGTCGATTTTGGGAATTAGAAAATATTCCCTTCAAGAAACACATTTCTCCTGAAGAAGAAAAGTGTGAAAATCAATTTGTGGAAAATTATAGACGTAACAAGGACGGTCGTTTTGTAGTGTCCTTGCCATTTAAAATTTCTGAACCCTTATTTGTGGGTACGAGATCGATTTGTATTAAAAGATTTTTGTCGTTAGAACGTCGTTTGCTAAAAAATCCTGAATTGTATTCGGATTATAAAAAATTTATGGAGGATTATTTGGAAAGCGGTCACATGGTCCAAGTGAAATCGACTGAAAATTCGTCGGTTCATGAGAAAATGTATTACATTCCCCATCATGCTGTACATAAGCGGGATAGCACTACCACCAAATTGCGTGTGGTTTTCGATGCTTCGTGGCCGGATCAATCTGAAAATTCGTTAAATGATAGCTTGGCTATTGGCCCTGCTCTGCAAAAGGACATTGCAGTTTTGTTACTGCACTTTCGTGTACATCCTATCGTAATTACAGCTGACATCAAACAAATGTATCGGCAGATTTTGGTTAAAGATACTCATCGTGATTATCAACGTATCGTCTGGAGATTTTCTCCGTTGGATCCTATTATGGACTTTAAATTAAATACTGTGATTTATGGAGTTTCGTCGTCGCCTTTTTTAGCTTTGCGTACTGTTCAAGAATTAGCAAGGTTAGAATCGATTAATTTTCCTTTCGCGTCATCGGTATTGGCGAGCGATACCTATGTTGATGACTTAGTCACTGGATGCAACTCGATTGAAGCTGCTAATCAATTAATTGGTGAATTGAATAGTATTTGCGCTAGTGGTGGTTTTCAGTTAAGAAAATGGAGTAGTAATTGATCGGAAGTGATGTCCAACTTGAGGGAGTCCCTGTCCAGTTCGGACGCAATTACGTTTCAAGATAAAGATAGTGGTTTAATAAAAATTTTAGGCCTCGGTTGGGATCAAGAGCCGTCATTGGAAGTCGTAGAAAAATGGAAACATTTTTGGGTGAATTGCCAGCGGTTTCGAATATTGAAATTTCGTGTAGCATTGTATATCATAATTTTAAAAAGGTGGAGTTGCATGGGTTCTGTGATGCTTCTGAAGCGGGATATGCAGCTGTCATCTATTTTCGTTCGTTCGATTTAGAAGGTAATATTACCATGTCATTAGTATGCGCAAAATCGAAGGTTGCTCCTACTAATCGCGTTTCATTACTTCGTCTCGAATTGTGTGCTGCCGTACTCTTGGCAGATTTAGTAGATTTCGTCAAAGATACTTATACAGATATTTTATATATATATATATATATATATATATATATATATATATATTATATTATATGTATTATATATATTATATATTTTATATATTATCTTTTAGTAATATTTTCGCGTGGTCAGATTCTACTGTTGTTTTGTCTTGGATTCGGTCTTCCTCGCATAAGTGGAAGACATTCGTTAGCAATCGCATTTCGCATATTCAAGAACGTATTCCTCCATCTTCATGGTTTCATGTTGTACCAGGATAACCCTGCGGATTGTGCCTCACGTGGACTTTTGGCTTCAGAGTTGGTGCATCATCCATTATGGTGGACATGACCTTCCTGGTTAGTGCGTCGTAATGAAGAATGGCCAGTAACATCGCTGCCAAAACTTACCGACTCATCTCAGATGGACATCGAATATCGTACTTTGTCGTTAACATTCGCTATGTCTGAGAATTTCTTAGATTTGTTGTTGGATAAATTTTCAAAACTGCAGAAAATTTGTAAGATTATTACATGTATTTGTCTTTTCATTCGTAGTGTTCATTGTCCGGCAGATTTGCGTTTAAAATATTCTGATGGTTTGTTTCTAGCTCATCAGCAAGAGGTTATACATTTACTGATTAAAAGAGTTCAAACAAATGTTTTTGCCCAAGACATCGCAAATATTAAAACTGGAAAACTTGTTAGTAAACAACTTCGTAGCCTTAGTCCGTTTTTAGATAGTCGTGATTTGTTGAGGGTGGGCGGTCGCCTACGTAATTCTGAGTTGTCGCATGATGCAAAATTTCCAATTTTGCTTCCTCAGTCGCATCGATTGACTGAAATTATTGTATTAGATTGTCATGAAAGACATTTACATCCTGGAAATCGTACAACTCAATTTTTATTAACGCAAAATTATTGGATCTTGTCCGCAAACAGGGCTATTCGGCAATGTTTGAAATCTTGCATTCGTTGTTTTCGTGTAAACCCCGTGGCTTTAGGCCCTCTATGGGGGATTTACCAGCTTCTAGGTTAACTCCAGATAAGATGTTTTTACATACGGGAGTCGACTTTGGTGAATCTTTCTCTGTCACGACGAATCGATGTCGTGGCGCAAAATCATTGAAAGCGTACATTTGCTTATTTATTTGTTTCAGCACTAAAGCCATCCATTTGTGTCTAACTTGTCCACAGACGCTTTCTTGGGTGCTTTACGTCGATTTATTGCTCGAAGAGGCAAATGTATTCAAATCCATTGTGATAATGGTACTAATTTCGTTGGGGCTTCTCGTGAAATCTCTCAATTGATGCGCCACACGGCAGGCGTTGAGGGAATCGAATTTGTGTTTAATCCTCCTGCTGCTTCTCATTTTGGTGGGTTGTGGGAGGCCGGGATTAAATCAGTAAAATCCCATTTAAAAAGATTTATCGGGAAACAAATTTTGTCGTTTGAAGAATTCTTGACTGTATTGATTCAAATCGAAGCGATTCTCAACTCACGTCCGCTATGCGCACTGAGTTGCGAACCGCATGATTTTTTGTATTTGACCCCGGGTCATTTTCTTAATGTTGAACCAGTCTCGGTGTTACCAGACCCGGATTTGCTCTCCATAAACCCCTCTCGTTTGAATCGCTGGCAATTGTTGCAGCAAATGCAACAAGGGTTTTGGAAAAAATAAAGTGCTGAATACCTGCACACGTTGTAGCAGAAAGGTAAGTGGTTAAGGAATTCCGCTACCCTACCTATTGATTCGCTTGTCCTCTTAAATGAAGAAAATAACCCCTCTCTACAGTAGCGTTTAGGAAGAATAGTAGATGTTCATCCTGGTAGGGACGGTATCGTTCGGGTCGCTACAGTCAAGACATCTCAAAGGTTAGTTAAACGTCCTCTGGTGAAACTATGTTTACTGCCAATTACTTAATATTTAATGGTATGTACACATATATTCACTTATAGAAGTTTGTCGTTTTAGGTTTCTTAGTTAATAGCTGTAATTATTCTTAAATATAAAATAAGTTAGTTCATTTTGGCGGGCGGGATGTTCGGTCTCTTTGTCGCACGGTGTCGTGCTTAATTTTAAGTTATTTTAAATTCTTAGTTGTAAATTGTAAATTGTGCATGTGTAAATAAGTTGGACTAAGGGTAGTGACGAAAAACACTCTCATCGATATCGAAGCAGAACAGTCGGTTCTTCGTTAGGTAACGTGAGTTTGTCAATAGTGCCGCCGACTTTATCGATAAACCCCTAAAAAACACAGTGCAAGTGCAAAGTAACACGTACTATAATCTCGAATACAGTCCACTTAGCTGAAGAGTAAGGAACTACATCTTAGAACAACAAAAAACAGCGGAGGTAAGTCGATATACAAATTTATAAGACCCCCCGCCCTGAACAATATATTTACATTCAATATTCTACATTTGTAATAAGTATTATATTTCTTCTTGCTCCATAATCGAATAATGTCCAACAGGTAGTGTTGCATATGAACCAGGAAGTAAGTGGCATTTATCATCGTGCGGGCTTAGGGCAATCTTCTCCTGAGCGATGGTGTAAACCTGAAGCTTGAATGATTGAATTAGATTCTGCGTTACAAATACTTCCTTGTAATCTTCTATACAGTCGACATAATCCTCAAACGTAATTCTATTCTTTATCACCGATCTTTTAATTCCTTTAATCTTTTGTAACACCAAAGTCTCGGATGCCAGGTGATTCTTCCTCTTCTCGTAAGAGTTCAGCTTCTTCTTACTCGGCTGTTTTAAAAATCCTCGTCGCATACATTTTTGATCGTAACCCAATAAAATCTGTCATAAGTCACCCATTATTTTCGTCTTTCATCATCCCCAATACTTTTTTGTTAATTAGCGGAATTCCGTAATTGTTGTTGGAAGGATTGTCGGAAGTATCGAAACGTTGCTGACAGTCCCGCTTTATAGTTTCATAAGGATTCTGATTTATTATTTTATAAATTAGATTAACCGCATCTGTGTTAAGAACTCGGCACCCATTTCCAAAGGCTGCGTTCATATATCCATAGTGAAAATCGTAGATTGTCAACTTGGCTATATGGAGGATACATATACCAACATATATAGTTTTATTAAAATATATTTCAGATTTAAGAAGTTCTACTGTCACAAAGTTTTTATCGAAGATTGTGACATTTTTGATAACAGGCTGGATATCCTGGCTTCGGCTCCATATCTACCATCCCAGTTTTGCACAAGTTTCACATTACAATTTTTTTGTATATTCTCCATCGTTTTCCCAAAGATTTCATTATTCATTAGCTTGATTGAACAAGTTCTTCTCAAATTCATTCTTTGCTCGTTTACGAAGTTCAGTATTGAAATCAATGTAAGATTTTAGCCAGTAGCTTTGTTAAATTTTAGTACTTGATGAATTGCAGATAATTTAAGTCTATTTTTCAAAGCTTGTTTCAGATTTCTATAATGGATCACATATCTTCTTTTAGCATTTAGTGTAGCTATTAATTTGGTACTTTGAGTTTTTGATACAGGCGGTTTTACAGTCTTCGAATCGATGTGCTCCGGACAGAATGGAATGTCTTTATGTAAATCATGAATAGATTCTGAATACTCCGAATCCACCTCCAAAATATAGCCATCATTCGCATTATCAAGAACTGATGTCACGTCGATGTTGCTGTTCACCCACTCAAATTCTTTATAGGGCTAAGACTGGTTTATTGCCTATCCATATTGATTATTAACGTCATAGTATATAAGATGCACATCGGAGTCGGAAGGATTATACATTGGTAAATATTTATGGTTCGTCGATGTACGCCGTTCCGAACACACTTGACTAAATCCTCGTATACCCTTCTCAATAAATAACAGCTGATCAATGTCAGTTAATAACTCAAGTTCCTGCCGTGTATGCTTCAACATTCCATCCCAAGTGTATCCTAGAAGGGTGTAATAGTGGACGGGGTCTAATCTATAAGTTAAATGACAACTTGCACGAGACTGTTCAAATACTTTTGCCAATAGCATCGCATCAGTCTTGAGATATAAGTCAGAGTACTGTCCCAGGTTTTCAATATTAAATGCTTCCTACACTTTTTGTGCATGCACAACTGCTTCTTAGTAATTCCTCTAACTTCCAGCATGTTGTAAAACTCTTGTTGACTAGGTAGTGAAGTGTAACACAGCTTTTTAAACAAATCGATAAAATCATATTGTAACAAGCTACTATTAGGCAACCGGTCAAACACACAAGTACCGTAAGCAATGTATATACTACAGAAGCCTCGAACTTTCTAGCATATATCGGAATATGAATCATCTATTTAATTCAGGGTATATATAAGACCGCTGATGAAGTACAGAGTCAATCTATATCTAAATGACGAATATAAATTATATCGTGTAAAGTTAATTAGTTACGCTTTTGGAAGTCCAAGAGTAAATATAAATTTGTGTTATGTGAACGTGTATATTGTACCGCCAGCTTGTAGAATACATAAATAGACAAAAGTGTAATAAATAAATTGTAGCAGTGTTAGTGTTGTTAATAGACCTATGGTTAAGGATTTAGTTTACGAAGATATTAGTGCTTGTAAATAGCATTAGTGTGATAGGACATATACTGTTAATTAGAATTGTGAACAGTGAGTAATAATATAAAAATGTAAAAATGCAAAAATGTAAAAATGTAAAAATGTAAAAATGTAAAAATATAAAATGTAAAAATATAAAATTATAAAAATATAAAATATAAATTAAAATACTAAAATATAGAACATATAAAAAAAATACTAAAATATAATATAAAACTAATTAAAATATAAGAATATAAAATATTAATAGGATATAAAACTATAAAATATAAAATATATATAAATATAAAATATAAAAATATAAAATATAAAATATTTGAACAATATAAAAATATAAAATATAAAAATATAATACCATATAAAATACAAAATATACAAAATAAATAAAAATATAAATAATTATTTAAAACTATGTAAGAATATAAAATATAAATAAAAATATAAGAAATATAAAATATAAAAATTAAAATATAAAATATAAAACAAATTATAAAATATAAAAATTATAAAATTAAAATATAAAAATATAAAAATATAAAAATATAAAAATTAAAATATAAAATATAAAATAAAAATATAAAATATAAAATATAAAATATAAAATATAAAATATAAAATATAAAATAATTAAAATATAAAATATAAAATATAAAATTAAAATATAAAAATATAAAAATATAAAATATAAAATATAAAAATAAAAATAATTTAAAATATAAAATTAAATAATATAAATTAAAATATAAAAATTAAAATATAAAAATATAAAAATATAAAATATAAAATATAAAAATATAAAATATAAAAATATAAAAATATAAAAAAATATAAAATATAAAATATAATAAATATAAAAATATTATAAATATAAAATATAAAATATAAAAATATAAAATATAAAAATATAAAATATAAAATATAAAAATATAAAATATAAAATATAAAATAAATTATATAAAAATATAAAATATAAAATATTAAAAAATATAATATAAAACATAAATAAAAATAAAAATTTAAATTAAAATATATAAATAGTAAAATATAGAAATATAAAATATAAAATATAAAATGTAAATATAAAATATCAAAATATAAACAATATAAAAATAAATAATAAATATAAAATATAAATAATCATAAAGTATAAATATATAGTAATTAAAATAAAAATTAAAATATAAATAAATATACAAATATAAAATTTAATAAAAATAATAAAATTAAAATATAAAAATTAAAATATAATTAATATACAATGATAAAATATAAATTAGAAAATATTAAAACTGTTGATAAAAATATAAAAATATAAAATATAAAATATAAAATATAAAAATAAAAATGTAAAATAAATAAAAATATAAAAATATAAAATATAAAATATAAAAATATAAAAATATAAAATATAAAATGATAAAAATAAAATTATAAAATATAAAAATATAAAATATATAAAATATAAAAATATAAAATATAAAAATATAAAATATAAAATATAAAATATAAAAATAAATAAAAATATAAATATATTAAAATATGAATTAAAATATAAAATATAAAAATATAAAATATAAAAATAATAAAATATAAAATATAAAAGTATAAAATATAAAATATAAAAATATAAAAATATAAAAATATAAAATATAAAATATAAAATATAAAAATAAAATAAAATATAAAATATAAAAATATAAAATATAAAAATATAAAATATAAAATATAAAATATAAAAATATAAAATATAAAAATATAAAAATATAAAAATATAAAAATATAAAATATAAAATATATGAAAATATAAAATATAAAAATATAAAAATATAAAATATAAAAATATAAAATATAAAAAAATATAAAATATAAAATATAAAAATATAAAATATAAAAATATAAAAATATAAAATATAAAAATATATAAAATAATAAAATATAAAATATAAAATATAAAATATAAAATATAAAAATATAAAAATATAAAATATAAAATATAAAAATATAAAATATAAAAATAAAAATTAAAATATAAAAATATAAAATATAAAAATATAAAATATAAAAATATAAAATATAAAATATAAAAATATAAAAATATTAAAATATAAAAATATAAAAATAATATAAAATATAAAATATAAAAATATAAAAATATAAAATATAAAATATAAAATATAAAATATAATAAAAATATAAAAATATAAAATATAAAAAATATAAAATATAAAATATAAAATATAAAATATAAAATATAATAATAAAATATAAAATATAAAAATATAAAAATATAAAATATAATATAAAATATAAAATATAAAAATATAAAATATAAAAATATAAAAATATAAAAATATAAAATATAAAAATAATAAAAATATAAAATATAAAAATATAAAAATATAAAAATATAAAAATATAAAAATATAAAAATATAAAATATAAAATATAAAATATAAAAATATAAAAATATAAAATATAAAAATATAAAAATATAAAAATATAAAATATAAAAATATAAAATATAAATATATATAAAATATAAAATATAAAAATATAAAAATATAAAATATAAAAATATAAAAATATAAAATATAAAATATATAAAATATATAAATATAAAATATAAAAATATAAAATATAAAATATAAAATATAAAATATAAAATATAAAAATATAAAATATATATAAATATAAAATATAAAATATAAAATATAATAATATATATAATATAATAATATAAAAATATAAAAATATAAAATATAAAATATAAAAATATAAAATATAAAATATATAAAAATATAAAAATATAAAATATAAAATATAAAAATATAAAAATATAAAAATATAAAAATATAAAAATATAAAAATATAAAAATATAAAAATATAAAAATATAAAAATATAAAAATATAAAAATATAAAAATATAAAAATATAAAAATATAAAAATATAAAAATATAAAAATATAAAAATATAAAAATATAAAAATATAAAAATATAAAAATATAAAAATATAATAATATAAAAATATAATAATATAAAAATATATTAATATAAAAATATAAACATAAAAATTTAAAAAGTTTTGGTTTTACAACCTTTATAATATTATTCGCTATTTAAGAAAATCCCTGAATCAGAGTAACAATATAAATTAGTTTGTCTTTATATTATGACTCTTTTAAATCCGTTTAAAGCCAGCAAAAAATTTTCTGTCTACTACTGAAACACGTTGAACGTTCAATAACCTTCGTTTTCTTTCCCGTAATTTCTACGTATCAACCAGAGATTTTTAATGACCCTTTACATAAATATCTCAGTACATATAGAAATTAAAATGTTCAAAAAAAAATTAATATCTTAAGCTATTAGTAAATTTTATCTTTGACCTATTGTTTGTTTTTGTGAATACACGTCTCGGCATGCACCACAATTTTTAGAACTGCCACTGCGTGCTATTGACAAGTGTCCTTGAATTACTTTCAGTTAGTTTTTTTTATTGTTTTTGTTTGGTAGTATAGCTTGGTTAAACGCCCAGCTTAACCGCTAATCATCTACTTAGTGGAATTTAGTTCAATCCTAGTTTAATACATGGTGTAATACTTGGTCTAATTCCTGGTCTAACATCTATTGCCCTAAGTTAATAAAATATTAAAGGTTATATTTAATTAAAATTTCGGATTTGCGTTTTAAATGTCAACGGCTTATTTCTGTTATATATTTGTACTTGAAATTTTTCAATCTCACTCATATTATTATTTAATTTGATGGTGTAACTTTGCGTGTTATCTTGTTTCAGAGAAGTACAGAGCGTGCCTTAGTCGTAGAAAGACTGACCCTTTATCAGCTCCTGCAGCATCTAAAGGCCCGCCTATTTACCTGTATAATTGGTTTGCCCAGTTTATCTTGTTGATTGAGGCGTTGCACTTGCCTTATCGGGCAAGCCTTCAAATTTTCATAAAGTTACCATCTTAATTCTTCATCGCAATGCTTTGGAACATTACGTAACATCTAAATTTTACATTGTGGTTTACTTTGACCCTGAAACCTTGTACCTTTTCAAGTCACGTCCTATTATTTCTATAGGAATTTATTCAATTTTCCGCTTAATTCAGCACGTTGTCAAGCGTATGGTTTTTTATTTTTGTTTACCAATGTGCTGGATTTTATTCAAATTTTGTTAAGTTCCAATTAAAAATCACATAGTCAAATTTATAATGAAATTGTTTAACAGATGGCGTAAAACGGATGCATCTATTGATTTTATACATTGTGTAATTTGCTTGTTTTGCAAGACCCGTTTGCTATGGACACGCAAGATTATTAATGCATCGAGTTTAAAAAAAAATCGTTTCATGTTTGTTTAACTTTCAATGTCCTGGTGCATGTTTATTTAAAGTTTATGAATGCATTGCTAAAAAAATGTATTGGATTGCGTACAAAGTTATTTATTTCACTAAATGTAATTGAATTCTTGAGGAATGAGCTTTTTTTCATTGATTAAGTTGGCTGTGAATTTTATACTGTGTGTTTGAAATTTGCTTTTTGTATAATTGGCGAAATGCTTACCTTTTATGATAAAATGTTTAATTTTCTAGACTTTGGTGTTGTTTACCTGAAGTGCTCAACCCTTGTGACCCTATATACTCCTAAATAACCCTATTATCATAGCTATATATATATATATATATATATATATATACAGTCATTGGTACGTGCTTTAGGAAGTATATCTCGTAAGCATCAGAACATAACATTAAACCTAACTAACGTAACTTTAACTTAAATAAACCAAGTATTAACTAATTGAGTTATCAAGTTGTTGAGGTTAACATTAATGTACAAAGAAAAAAAAAACAGTAAAAAGTGCTTTAACGCAAGCCTTGGTTTAACTAGTTGTGAATTTGAGAATAATTACAGAATCGCTCCTGCATTGTGAACTTGAACTTAGTAACGTAGAATATGCAATTTATTGGATAATCATGAGTACTAAATTACAGAATCATTACAAGAAGTGTTTATCTTTCAAAACAGCAACACAAGTAACGAAAACAGAAAAACTGTACCTTAAGCGGTTTGCCTCTCTGGTACTGTCTTTAAGATTTTGGAAGTGTGGGCTGCACTAGTCTGCGGGAGGGATGTTAGATCAAACAACTTAACTATACTAGCGCTACATACAACGTATTTTAGAATCGCGATTTATGACATTTCCTTTCGTCCCAAAAGACGTTGTATAAAATTAGCATCGAATCAAGAAGAGACGAGAAGAGGGTAAAGTTTTTCAAAAGCTTGGCTTGTATTTAAACAGATTGAGAACAACAGGCAAAGGTAACATAAAACCAGTCCCAACGTTAAATATTCCCAATGTTAAATATTTTACGAATACCAGTAAATATTTAACAGATGACAACTGCAAAATATTCTTAGAATGCAAGCAATAAAGAAAGCAATAACCACAATAACACGATAGTCAGTTCCACTAAATTTCGTTGTTCGCATGGAGACGCAACGTATATTTTAAACAACCCAGCAAGTATGCAACCTTTCATACCGCCTAAGGAAGCACAACGTCTAACCGGTTGTCTAACTTATAGAAATAAATAGAAATTTATGTTACTATCGATCTACGACACGGGAAATGAATTAATTAAGCGACGATAATTGCCCACAAAACTTAAAAAAACTCGAATACCTGCAATATAACGATATAGAAGTTCTCGGCAACATTACAAGCGTTTATTTTACGAAGCGTATTTCAACGAATAACTATTGCAAATAATAAGAGCTGTCCGAAGGTATTTCAACGAATTTATAAGATGAGTTTCTAGCATTTTAGAAGTGGTTTAATGATAAGCAATATATCAGAGAATTTATAAACGCGGTTTAGAATATATTCCACGTATTTCTACACATAAGGAAGCTTTTATACAAGGTTTTTAATAGATTTTAATTAGAATAGCATAAAAAGAGAACCGTCACTTGGCATTTAGGAGGCGCTTAATTAAAATAGTTGGGAATTAAAATGTACATGAAGAATGTAGAAATGGATTGCATACAGCGATTTAACGCAACAGGATGCTATTCAATACTTTCCTTAATGAGAAAAAGGTATTAAGAGTTTTGGCTAAATTGTTGTTGAAAATGGAAATTTGCCAGAGTCGTATTGGATTGATTCTATTGAGAAACTTAATTCCAGTTGGTAGTTATCGGCTGAATTAAAATCTGGCGGTTGTTCAAGTTTCGTCACTGCAGATCGTTTGGAAATCTAAAGAAAAATATATACAAAAATAAATTTGATTTTCAAGCAACCAAAATTTATGTTATTGTACTAATAATTGCGTAAGACTCGTCCCTAACAATTGTTATCTTTTTACAAACGGCGTACAAAACTAGCAAAAATATGATGATTTAACTCTTCCACAATGTCGCTTATGCTTTATGTTCAAATAATAATAATATAATTAGGCAACAAATTAATAATACTGCACACTGCAATACTTTTCTTTAGAAAAATTTCAAATATTATACGTTAAAATGACGGTTATTAGGAGAAAGTGAATGAAAAACACCAATCGTTGTCTACACTCGCTTTAAATCAGCGTCTGACGCATGTACACTATCCAAAAATATAAAAGCATCGAGTTCCGCATACGAATATCACTTGTCAAGAATAGGGGCTTAGATTAATTTCACAATCACTTATTTTAAATATAATCCACACACACGCGCACATGCACGCTTATACACACGCACGTACACGCACACTAAATTGTTGAAATGTACTAAAAACTCAATGGTGTATATAAGTGACAAATGTTGAATCAACACGGTTGATATAATACCACTCTTAATATTGTAGTGGGCTACTACTAACGCGTTTCACCAATTTAAAACAAGTGATAACAAGTCTTTATTACTAACTGTTCTCAAGTCTATTTAACAGTATATGCCTTATTTATAGATGTTTTCAGTTCAATTAACCATGAAGCACTATCACACTAATGTTATTTACAAGCACTAATATCTTCTTAAACTAAATTCTTAGTCATAGGTCTATTAACAACACTAACACTACTATAATTTATTTATTACACTTTCGTCTATTTATGTACAGCTGTAGGTACAATATACATTTTCACATCACACAAATTAATGTTTACTCTTGGACTTCCAAAAGCTCAATTATTTAACTTTACACGATATAATTTATATTCGACATTCTGATATAGACTAACTCTGTACTTCAGCATCGGTCTTATTTATACACTGAATTAAGTAGATGATTCATTCTATGGTATGTGCTCGAACATTCTCGGTTCCTGGAAAATATACATTACTTACTGCGCTTGTGTGTTTGACGGGTTGCCTAATAGTAGTTCGTAACACTGCCCCCTCTTTAAAACCATTACGTCTTGTAACTGTAAATACATTTTGACGTCAATTCGATGACTGATGACGGTATCGGCAGCTATCTACTCTGGTGCATCCATCGCGTCGTTGGAAATAACAGTCAACACCCTTATCTTGGTCTTGGTAGGCAACCGGTTGATAGCAACAAACAAGGACTTGAACGTTGGTTCCCTGGATACTACTTCTAGCATATTTCGGTCTATTCTCCAATCTAAGCGATCCAGTCTACAGCTTAGCTTGGGCACCGCTAGTCTCGTTACTCCATTTTCCATCATCTGAGGCTTAAGATTCAGCAAAGCCTCCCATAGATGTCCATAACTAGGTCTCTGTCATAAAGAATTTTTGGTGACCAGATAGTAAACATAACGATTTTTATCCGGAAGAACCAAAGCTTTTCTTACAGTTGGCTGCTGTTGTACTAATTCATTCACACATACAAACCTTTTCTTGAAAACAATAGCTATCCCTCTTGACATTTGCAGGTCCTGAGCTACGCAATGTGCAAGGCAATACTCTTCTGGTGCTCTAAACAGATCTTGCTGTTTTTCAACACAACGCCAAATCTCACCTTAGCGGAACCACCATACGCCGCCATGAAACTCTCAAAATCTACATTTGGCTCATGATTAATAACTCTTCGCACATCATTCTCATTTCTCAAGTTCTCCTGGTTATTGCCAGCGTAAGATGTTAAACGGTCAAAGTGTACCACTTTTAGTTTACCACGGGGAGATTTTCTGATCCGGTACACTACATCACTAATCCTTTTTAACACTTTGTACGGGCCTTCCCATTGTCTTTGTAGTTTTGGCGACAATTCACGTTTTCTTTGTAGATGGTACAACCACACTAAATTTCCAAATAGGTAACCACCTTCTTGTGTTCTCGTGTCATATTGTGATTTCATTAGATCGCTTGCTGCCTGGATATTGTTTCGAACGTTTTCCTGAATGCTGTTTGATCTTTCACGAAGCTTACCAACGTAATCTTCACCTGCGATCTCTTCTCCAGGTTTAAATCCAAACTGAAGAACTCATGGTAGCCGCAATTCACGTTCCAACATTACGCAAGCGGGTAAGTATCCTGTGCTGTCATATACCAAAGATCGGTACGCCAGTAAGAACAAATGTAAATATTGGCCCCAGTCTCGTTGATGTTTAGAGACAACTTTGGCTAGGTACTTTCCCAATGTCCTGTTTATTCTTTCCACCATTCCATCCGATTGGCGATAAAGTGGCGTGGTTCTAGTCTTCCTGATTCCAAGATGCTTGCAGACGTTTTGAAGCAACGCTGATTCGAAGTTCTGACCTTGATCGGAGTGTAATTCTAACGGAACTCTAAGGCAACAAAACAACTCCATCACTAGTACATCTGCAACCGTCTCGGCTTCTTGGTTAGGTATAGCTACGCCTCCGGCCATTTGGTAAAATAATCCATTGCATTCCTTTCTTTGATTCAGGAAACGGACCAGCTATATCAATGGCCACCCTTTCAAAAGGATTTCGCACGTTATACTGTCTCATTGGGGCTTTCCGTTTTGTGACCGGGCCATTTGCAGAAGCACACAACTCACATTTCCGGCACCACTCCTTCACATCTTCTTTGCAGTATATCCAATAGAATCTTTCTCTCACTCTTTCGAGAGTTCTTTTTACCTCAAAATGCTCTCCGGAAATACCATCGTGCAAGTGCTGCAACACTTGCGGTACTCTGCTTTTCGGGACTATCACTTGAAGTCCCTCAGTGCCATCTTCACATTCCAGGCGTCGTTTTAAGATTTTATTTTCAACCACCAAGGAGTCCCACTGTGCTCAGTATGCTATCAGGCTCCTACTTGGAATACTAATTTCTTCCCAAGCTGGTCGTTGCCCTCTGCTTTTCCACTCAATAATACGTCTCAATTCGGCGTCATTCTCCTAGTCTTCTCGTATTCTTTCGGGTTGCCAAGTATCATCGGTTACCGTCATTCTATGAAGGACACTTATTTTCTCTTCCATCTTGGAACAATGATTGCAGTCTACCGGACAAGGTATCCTTGACAGAGCGTCTGCATTCCGATGTTTAGTTCCTACACGATGTTCTGTGTCGAAGTCATATTCCTGCAGCCGCTCTATCCATCTTGCAACTTGTCCATCAAGATTTCGAAACTGCAGTAATCATTTTAGTGCAGCATGGTCTGTTCTAAATAAGAATTTACGGCAGTATAAATACGTATAAAAGTGCTCTACGGATTTGACGACGGCCAACAGCTCCATTCTTGTCACACAATAGCTCCTTTCCGACCGCGACAAGACCTTGTTAAAATACCCAATAACTTTTTCTTGTTCGTCCTGCACTTGAGAAAGAACGCTTCTTATAGTTGTGTTACTGGCATCGGTATCCAACACAAATTTTCCCTCATTGGGTGAATAACTCAAAATTGGTGCTGTAACTAGTAGCCGTTTCAGTTGTTCAAATGCGCTGTGCAGTCGTCATTTCAATTATATTCTTGTTCATCTTCGGTTAATTTTGTCAACGGTTTGGCAATGTTCGCAAACCCAAGTATAAAACGACGGTAATATGTGCACAATCCTAGAAAACTGCGTAGTTGGTGTATATCTGCTTGTGTAGGCAACTCTTGTACCGTTTTTATTTTGTCAGGGTCAGCTCTTATTACAATCTCCGAAACGACATGTTCTAAGTATTACACCTCTTTTCCAAATAGGTGACATTTCTTAGGGCTCAATGTAAGGTTTACCCCGCGTAATCTTTGGAATATCTCCTCTAGGTTCTTAAGGTGTTCATCAAAAGGTCGGCCTAACACTATCACGTCGTCTAGGTACACCAGACATGTTTTTCAAGACAGTCCACGCAGTATCGACTCCATCAAACGTTCAAAAGTAGCAGGGGTATTGCATAATCCAAATGGCATAACCTTGAACTACCATAATCCAGCTTTTTCTTCATCGTTTGGATCCAAGCCTACCTGTCAGTATTCGCTTTTCACGTCCAAGGTCGAAAACCATTTAGATCCGGATAGAGTATCCAAGGTGTCATCAATTCTGGGCAATGGATAGCTGTCTTTCCTTGTCACATTGTTTAACCGCCGGTAGTCTACACAAAACCTTGTCGACCCATCCTTTTTCTTGACAAGCACTACCGGGGATGCTTATGTACTATTCGAGGGTTCAGTCACTTCTTGTTCTTCCTTGTCGGTGATAATTTGCTCGGCTTCCTTACGTTTTGCCAAAGGAAGCTCCGGTATTGATCTTATGTTGCACAACATTCGTCCTTCCTTTCTCACTATCATCCAGTGCAAACACACCTCGATATTGTCCGACCAGTTCTTTTATCTTCCCCAGTTCGCCGTTTAATTCTTGACACGAAAGTATCAACATATCCAGCAATTTCTGTAAGCAACCGTTGGCTGGTTTATCTTTTGTGTCGTCCACACAATTTTTAATATGGCATACTGGAATGCAACTTCTCACAATCAATTCTATCTTCAGGGTCACCGTATGCGGATTAAGGTTTAGCACCCTTACTGGTATCATATTTCGAAACTTTACCAGCGTTCTTCCTATTAGTAATCACTCCGGATCCATTCCCCATTCAGTTGCTTCCATCATGCATATTTGTCCTTACCGAAGCGTACCATCCGAGCGTCTCATGACTATCATTTCCGCCTTCTCGGATATTTTCATATTACAAATCATTCAAACTTGCATCGTTTGGTTACTCGCCCTCTTGAAATGGAATCTCATCATCATCTATCCGAAGCACATTTTCTTTCATGTTTACATAAAACCCATATTCTCTCATACGATCCATTTTCAAGATCGCTTCTTCTGTAATTTTACCAACACCCGATGATTAATTAGTTTATCTCCAATTGCCAACGTAACTGCAGTCTCTCCGTGAGTACACATTTTTTCACCGCTTGCCGTTCGATGACACACTGATGCAGGTTGCACTTTTCCACGACCAACCAAATCTGGTCTCACAATAGTCCTTGTTGCTCCTGTATCTACGAGTAATCGGACAACCCTACCATTAATTCCACCATAGATATAAATGCTGTCCAGATTTCTCATCAACGATGCAGCACGGATGATAATCTCCGGGGCACTACGTTGCGCTGTCGACGTTCGCCCACTTACGTTGGCTTGCTTTAGTTTTCCTGCTGCTCAACCGGTTGTTTTGCTGGTTGAGTGCAGCGTATCTGTATATGACCAACTCTACCGCAGCTCCAGCATCGCAAACCCCATCTCCGCGGTCATTGTTTTTCTAGTCTTTCCGCCACACGGTTGATTTTTTTATGCTGTTCTGCGATTGACCAGGTTCTTCTAAGGCAGACCGAACTTTGTTACTCACCCTGTGTGATGTCTGCTTAGCTGCTTCAAGTTCAAGCGCATGGGTCAGTGTGTCATCTAACATTTTTGGCCGTGCTAATCTTGACGCTTGCTGTATTTCGCCATCTTTAACGCCATCCACAAATGTTTGAACAGCAAGTTGTTCGAGGAAACTATCTGGTGCCGTTGGATATGCCAATCGAACTAATTTGGCAATGTCAGCTTCAAATTCTTGCAGGCCTTCATTTGTCTTTTGCGAGCGGTTCTTAACTTGTGCATGGTAAACCTGTTGAAGGTGAGCGTCTCCATATTTCATCTCAAGCTTCGATGTTAAAAGGCCGTAATCATTCTGTTAGTGATCGGGAATGGTTTGCAAGATGTTAAGAGCTTCCCCCGTAGGGCCACTATTAAAGAGATAGCCTTCTCTTTGTTGCACCAACCGTTGGCTATTGCAGCGGCTTCAAATTGTTTCAAATATGTGAGCGAAGGTGTTTTACCATTGAATGTAGGTGGTTTCACTCTAAATTTCGACGGTATGGACTCGCTTTTTTCCATGCTTCTTATTTCTGGGATGTTCTGATTTACAACTTGATTTACTAATTCAAGTGGCCGCGTTGTTAGTGAAATCATTTGTTTTTGCAGCCTCATCACATCTTCCATTTTTACCAATTTACTGTCCAACTTTTGCTCGACTGTTTTACCTGTTCAGTGAAATCTTCTTTCAATGCAATGGAGTTTTCCATTAATCTTTGTTCTAACGTGGCTGTCTTTTTATACAACCTTTCTTCCAATTTTGCAGCATTTTCACTTAACTTTTCTTCAATTTTCTCAACATTTTCACTAAGTGTCACCGTATTTAATAAACTCTTTAAGGGTCGATTCCAGTACAACTGACCTCACTGCGTTTTCACTTAACTTTTCTTCCATGCAGGATTTAAAATCCTTAAGGAAATTTATTAAAGTTTCTGCGTCCATTTTACTTTGGCTTCTTGTAACTGGCATATACAAACTACTCAAATGTCTTTAGACTTAATTAGTTACCCAACACAGCCTTACACTAGTTTAGCGAGCTACTACTAACGCGTTTCACTAATTTAAAAGAAGTAGTAATAAAAGTTTTTATTACTGACTGTTCACAAGTCTAATTAACAGTATATGCCTTATCTATAGTTGTTTTCAGTCCAATTAGCAATGAAGCACTATCACATTAATGAATTTACAAGCACTAATATCTTCTTAAACTAAATTCTTAACCATAAGTCTATTAACAATACTAACACTACTATAATTTATTTATTACTTTTTCGTCTATTTATGTACATATGTCGGTACAATATACACTTTCACATAAAACAAATTAATGTTTACCCTTGGATTTCCAAAAGCTTAACTATGAACTTATACGATATACTTTATATTCGACATTCTGATATAGAGTAACTCTGTACTTCAGCATCGGTCTTATTTATGCACTGAATTAAATATGAGATTAATTTTCTGGTATGTGCTCGAAAATCTCGGTTCCTGGAACCTATACATTGTTTACGGGGCTTGTGTGTTTGACGGGTTGCCTAATAGTAGCTCGTAAAAATTAGTAACTGTAATTCCCTACTATACTGCCTCCATGTTATCAGTCAAGCTAAATGTCCTTGGCCTCAATTTATGTTTCATAAACAACCTTTTCTGTTTCTGCGTGAAAGACGATGCCCATGATTTCCGTTAGAGGAATTTGTCTATTTGGAAATAAAATAGTGTGAGAATATAATTTATTTAAGAAGAGCCTGTACGTCATTTGACTTATGCGCAAATTTTGAGAGTTAGTGGCGTAGCGGATTTATTGATTTTTAGGGTTTTCAAAACACTCCCATAGAGTAAATATTTTAAAATAAAGTTTTATATTGTTAGTGGTTTAAATTCACATGGTGAATGCGCGTGTAAATTGAAATTAGTTTTTATGGATTATATTACCTGTTACATTAAGCTCTTTTAAACTACCTAGAATGTGTAACATGTCAAAGCAATTGGTAAAACTGCAATTGTAAAACAGACTGCTATAAAACTTGGCATTGTATGAATAGTACTGGATAACTTCATATAATCCTGTTAAGTCTGAGAAAGTCCCAATATTATGCTAGATAAGGATAGATATTATGAAATGGTTTGTAAATGAAAAAATTAAAATTGAAGATCATTATCTAAAGCTTTAGTAATTGAAATTGGTAAAGTTCTACTGCATTTTGCATCTCACAACATATGTTACTGCTGAATTGGTGAAAAATAATGGTTGAATAGAATTGCAGTCCTTTTATGATTGTACCATTTAATCTCTTTAAAATGAAATAACTTAAAAACCGTTAAATATCAAAATAGGACTTGTTGCATCAAGTTATCTTAAAATTGATTGAACAATTTAAAAATGTAAAAATATACGGGGTATTGCATTTAGAAAAATTGACTAATGCGCGGTTATCGTGAAAAACACTTTATATAAGTGACAAAAAGAACGACTCAAAATTGCTGATATGTTAATACTTTAATCAGGCAACAGCATCTCCCTACATACTACCTCCGTGATTGTCACCTATAAAAATGGTTTCTGTTTTACCCTATAGAAGTTACATTTTGTGTTTGGCCGCCATTTAACTTACCCTAGTAATGCTTTGGCTGTGACCTTCGCATTTAAAAATTATTGGTAATTCAACGAAAATGGATGAACAAAAGTGTTTCATTTGTAAAACAACTGATGACGATACGGTATCATTTTTTAGTTATACTACGCTGGAAGGTGAATCATTAACAATAAGTGAAATGTTTTATAGAATAGTTCCAGAGGCTAAGGTGCAGGTTTACTATTAATTATGAAGTGTAATTATTGCTTTTATTTTAGCCCGACCAAGGTTCTAGTTCTGATAATGGGACAAAGTTGGTTTGCGTGGGATGTGTTTTATCACTTAAACATGCCTATGTTGTTCAAGGTATGTGTGCCTTATCAGAGGAACAGAAAAACAAGTATGTTTTAAAGAGATTCGATGTTCCAAAAAGAGCTCCAAATAACGATGAGGACTGGAATTCACGTTTCGAGTATAGATGTGCATTTAAACAGCCAAGAGTAATGATATACAAACAATTCCGTATTGAAGGTCGATTACTAAAATGTAATATGTGCAATTACACATTGAGGAATGCTAAAACACTAATGCAACATTTAATCGCTTTTCACAGTCCGTACTTTTGGTGTGATAAATGTATTAAGAGTTTTACAACTGGATATGAGTGGGATATTCATAAACGACTTCATTCCGGTGAACTAAATGCTGATCCAACTCGCAAAACAAGGTAATTTAGACCATTCATTTCATCATATATATGTTATCATATTATTTTTTAGTTGTACAGTAACTCGTAGAAGTTTACGTAACCGTAATCGTGCTAATGTAAATGAATAATGCATGTTCAATATGTAGTAAGCGTTTTATAGGATCAATGCACTTGATTGTACATATATAGCCATTCTGGACAAAAACCATGTATAATGTCAGATTTGTAAAAATGGATATACTCAACGTAGTGAATTACAACGCACAAGTGAATTGATCATGACCAAAATAACTACATATGTGAAACTTGTAATAAGACATTTTCTTCGAATAACAATTTCAAATGTTATTTTCTGTTTCGTAGGTGTTTCTAGTTCTATGTGTTTTAATGTAGATTAAGTATTTAGTTATTTTTTATATTTTTTTCATAAAATTTTGTAATGATGCAAACCTTATACATAACAGAATTTACAGTTACTTAAAATAAATTCTATTTGATTTTGCACGTAGACAATCTTGATGGTATTATATAGTCTACTCGTTATAACTTGAGCATCCATTTTAACAATATCCTCCATGTGGATCTTGGATCTAGTTTGTATGTTGCGCATAAACAGAGACACATGCGACTAGAAATATTCCACGTAAACCCATCCCGAAATAATGCAAAATTATGGTATTGTAAAGGAAGTATAAGATTATACTAAAATCTTTTATTTCACTATAAACTTTGTTTAGAATTAATGGATTAAATTGGTGTGCACGTAGACTTGTCTGTGACTAGACCAGTATTTCAATTTATTGAAATCACCATGGGACCATCCACTGCTAAAACCCTTGTTACCTGATTGCTGGAACAAGAATGCTCTGGGCTGTTTGTCGCCATCCTTCCTGACAAAAAAACATGCTATGTTAGTACAGGTGAGTGGTACTTGTTTATTGCTTTAAATTAGGACTGGCTTGATTTAAATCAAGTGATTTTTTTTAAAAATTGATTTAAATGTTTTTTATTTTTATACTTATTCATTAAATTTTTTTAATTAGTATAAATTTAAATCATGTTTTCAAATAAAATAAATATTGGACACTTTGACCACAATAAAGCTTCTCCAAGAAGTAGAAAATAAAATGCATTTTCCCCCTTAATTTTTATTTAAAATTTAAAGTATAAATTATAAGACCGAAAAAATAAAATTTATAAATTCTAATAATAGATAAATAAAAAATATATAAATTCTTTTTATTGTTGTTAACAGACATGTATAAGAAAAAAATTCTAAGAATAAAGGTGATGCAGGAAACATTTTGTAAGAAGCTAAATTTTTAGTTGTCGTTTTGATTATAATACTTAAACTGAAATATTAGCTTATTCATTTTTAGGGTTCCATACCTTATAAGGTATAACGAAACCTTTATAAGATCACTCTTGTGTCCATGCGTCCGTCTATCAGAGGTTTTTCCGAGGGGTAAACCGCTGGTTGTATTAGGTGTACAAGCCGTTTGTATTACACTACATTACGTTGAATTGCATGTAGTGGTCTGAATTATGTAGTATTGCTTTGTATTACAATGAATTACCTTGTATTACAAGGAATTTCACTGTATTACATTGTATTAAGTAGTATTATTTGTTTATATTTAGCACAGGAAGTCTATTTTCTTGAATTTTGCTGCATCAGTTTGTTTAATTGATGTTTGTGCAGCCAGATTAGAGTACTCATTATCTTCTTGCATTTAGTACGTTGCTAGTTAATGCAAGAGTGACAAAGTAGTGTTAAAGAAACAATAGGTCGTGTCTGTGTGTTTCATTAGAAAACTGTAGTAACTGCACACGAGGTAAGTATGATTACGACAGTGTATAGAGAAATCTTTATTTTAAATTTAAGAGTGCACATTTGAATATTCTGGTAAACGTTCTCCGTAAAAAATTGTAATTTTAAAATGACGCGTTACAGTAAATAGTTGAGCAGAATTAATTGTCCTTACTATTGCTATGTAAACTTCTTCTGTTGCTTCACATAAATACCGTGCACTTATAAAAAAATTATTCCCTATATCCCAAGTTAATTTATGTATTTGAATGAATAACCAAAAAGAGCACAATACGCATCACGCATATATTATACTTAACAGCTTTTTGCAGAACGTATTGTTTCATTATTTCCTTTGCGGATATAGTATATTTCACTTTTGATGAGGGGGCCAAAATTTATTTTGAAAGTAATCGATATAAAATGTTTATCAGTTGTGTAGGCCACAAAGCCACGACAATACTTCATTTTGTAGAAATAGGGTTTTTTTATAAGTTAACATTTATCCAACTAAACCAGATTGCAATAGAAAGTAGCAAATAAGATAGAGCCAAAAGTAAAGAAAAGTTGTTACAAAACACTTAATACTCCCCAAATAACAAATTTTACTGATAAATTTTTATTTATAAATTTTTCAACATTTTGATGCTGTCAGCAGATAAGGCTTGTACATAAATGTCGTTACGCATAACTTGAATTTTGCATAAAAACGCAAACACGACACATAATTTTCGAGATGCATAAATTCATTTCCATAATCCTCACCGCACTGAACTTGCAATGTGCATAATAAATATGTACCAAAAATATATTACATATAAACAAAATGCGACATACATTCATTGCACATAAAATAATCTTTCATAATACGGGAGTGCTTTTACCGATCACTTTCATTTATCTATTTGATGTTAGATGGCGGGGTAAATAAAATATTAAGATTAGGCATTGTTGTCATGTGTTCATTCATATGTAATAACAGTAAGAGGATGGAAATTACATTTCAAAAGAAAAGAAATTAAGCTTTGGTTTTCGGGGCAACAAGTTTCAAGTGACTATAAATGTGAAATTGAACTACACAAACGATGTCTGTATATATAAATTAGTTTCTTCTTTTTAGTGCATTTTTATCATGTTAAAGCGTTCATTTTACAAAACTATATATATATATATATATATATATATATATATATATATATTAAGTTATTGTGGTTTTTGGATTATTTAAGAAAACTTTATTTATAAACCATTGAAAGCTTGTTATATTGTTAATTCCTGTTTTCAAAGCATGATGCATAACAATTTAACATAAATCTGTATGAAATTGAGAATTATGTATACACATATTTAGATAATTAGCATTGTGAGTGTTATTATAATAAAATTGGCATTACATAAATATTTTAGCGTTACAATGCTAAAATTGTTACTATATACATGCTATATGTTATGCAACGACAGAGTATTATCGTATGCCTATCATAACATTATTGCAGTAATCAATCATAATATAATTCTTTAAAATGTTTGTTATTAGACAGATTGTATATTAAATTACAAAAATGTTTATGTATAACTATGTAATGTACCAATTTTTCGTTGTAACATTGTAGAGTGTATGTATGCAGTCTGTTGTAAGATTTAGTGTGTGTTTCATGTGATAGATGTTTTTTGACTTCATGTAACTATCATTATTAAGATGAAAGTTATAAACTCTTATAGACTCCATTATAAAAAAATTTGTTGATGAAGTTTTACTATCTGTACCAGCATAAATTAGAAGACTACTTAGATACTTTTAATCATTATCACAAAAATTCTGTTACGTAAAATTGTAGAAATTAAAACCATAGTATTTTTTAATAGTTAGTATATGTAGACAATTCAGAAACATCATTTTTGATATTAGTATTGATCAACTATCTGTATATTATAATTGGATCATATCATCTTACAAAATAAAAATAAATTTTATTTTAACGCTAAAAACAGAATTAAAACAATAAGTCACCATACATTTTATCAAAAAATTTAAACAAACTTTTTAATATCCTAATAAAAACAACTATCCTCCACAATTAATAAAACGTCTTTTATATAACCACAATGCAGAAACTATGGATAATAATACACAAAACAACACAAATAATAATAGTAAACAAATAGACACTACAGTTACATTCAAATCTCTTCCATACATTGAACACCTTACACCAAAACTAACTAATGTATTTAATAAATTTAACATAAAATAACTTCTAAAAATACTTTTAACCTTAAATTACCTTTTCTAAAATTAAAGACAAAACTCCAATTTTAAATAAAAGAAATATCATATATAAGATCAATTGTCTGGATTGCAATGAATGTTACGAGGGCAAAGCAAACAAACACTTAAACAACGAATAACCCAACATAAGAGCGATATACGATAAAACCCAATGCTTGTGCCCTATGTGTACACGCAAATACTAAAACATAAAATAGATTTTAACAATCCAATTATATTACAGATAGAAGACAAAAATCAAAAAGAGAGTTTCTAGAAATGTGTCACATATACCAACAAAAAATACTATGAACAAAAGAACAGATGTTAATGACTTAAATTGTATCTACACGTATCTTCTAAATATCACAAATAAAACAACCATACAACAACAAATTTATCAATGGATCTATAAGATAAATTTCTTAAATATATTACAAACAAAAAAAACACACACAGAAACACACACTACACACACATACAGACTCATACATACACTCACAGTGTTACACGAGGTACATACATAGTTATAATAAACATTTTTAAGGTTGCCTTTAATAACAATTTCTATCAAACTTTTGACTTTTATTTATTATCAATATTTTATATACATACGATTTTTATCTCTTGTTGTAATTTAGCGTTGTTATATACATTTTAAAAAATTTATAACGAAAATAACTTTTTATGTTAATTGCCAATTTTATTATATAACCTCACCTTAGTAAGTATAAAATATGATTTACTATTTATTCATCAATTTTGTAATTGTAGTACCTTTGAAAAAGGATTAAAATAAACCGAAAGCTCAGGTTTATAAAAAGAGTTTTCTTAAATAATCCAGCCAATAAAACCCACAATACTTTTGGAAAATTAGAATAAAGGAGGTCGTTATTAATAATTCATATATATATATATATATATATATATATATATATATATATACATATATGTAAAAGTATATTTCAACATGTAACATGTTTGCATGTGCTCTGTGCTTTTTAAATTAATTCTTAGAGTTAAACTGCAAGTTTTATTTATACCATCTGAATACTAATCTACTGGGTTATCTGGTGACATTAGTGTTTTTAAGTGCAGTGTTTTTATTGAAGAATAGTTCCTACTAGAAGCAGTTAATTTTTCTACAAAATTGCAAGGACATTCATAAAATTAGTTATCAATACACAGTGATATTCTTATCTTCAGGTGTTTTGTGATTTCTAATAAATATTGTTTGGAATTTGAATTCAAGACAGGGCAGTATTTAGCAGCATTCAACTTATTATTTGTTTATGTTGGAAGGTATTTGGAGTTAAAGTTTCAATCATGGGTGAAGATGGAGACAAACCTGTCACTATTTCTATTAGTAAAAAGTGCAATAGTTGTCTTAGAGGTGTCAAAGGTGATGTGAGATGCATCTCCTGTGCTTCCTCTTTTCATCCTGGCTGTGCAGTAAGACTAAAAGGTACACTTATAATTGGATATGATAGGTTGTTATGTGCTGAATGTGCTGCACCCTCCATTATCTCTGATGAGGAGTTTGGTGATGACTTAGGTCAAGATTCCAAAATTCTACGAGCAATCTTAAAATGTATGCGGCAAAATGCTGATTTTTTTCAAAATAAGTTTCTTTCAATGGAAATTGAAATTGCTGATTTAAAGAGCAAATTAGTAAGTTTTCAAAGTGGTAGTTCCATGGTGAACCATGCTTCAAGTTCTCACAATCATATATTGGGTACACGGTCAACACCTACTCAGGTCTCTAATTTACCAATAACTAATGACCAAGTTAGTAAGGCTATACATTCAGTAGAATATGCTGTCGCAGCAAGGAATAGTAGCAAAACTATGAATATGATTATTTCTTTGAATAGTGATTGCTCAGTTCCTGTGACTATGGCATCTATGTGGAATCCGTTTCTAACACTGAGTTATGCAATGAATCCAATTCAGAAAATTGTATGAATTCTGAGACTTGGTTGGATGTTGCTAATAGGAGAAAAAGCAAATTAAAATCAAGAAACAAGGTTATCATTGGTACCCAAACTGTGTTACCCAATTCAGCTCTTTTTAGTGGTAGTGTAAAGAAAACTTGGCTGCATTTGAGTAGAGTTATGGCTAATGCACAAACTCCAATTGTGGAAGCCTCACATATTTTGAGATACATGCAGGAAGATGGTGCCAATGGTGTCTGCTTTAAGATTGGCACTAGATGTAATTTATATTCTTTTAAACTGGGAATTCCTGCTGATATTGTTGAAAAGGTCATGTCTCCTTCTTATTGGCCTTGCGGTGTTATGGTACGCTTTTTTGAATTTAAGGACAGTGATAAGGACAAAAGGGAATCTAAAATAATTGCTAAAAGTTCTTTGCAAAATACGACTGTGACTAACAAATTGCCTGATACTGAATTACCAGCTTCATGACTAACACACCCACAAGTTAATAACAGACATTCATCATTCATCAACGTTTTTTACCAGAATGTTCGTGGTCTTCGTACAAAAACTGTTGATTGCTACCGTGCCAGTTGTTCTTTCAATTTTGAAATTATTGTCTTGACTGAGACATGGCTGAACAATGATATTTCTAATTATGAGTTATTTCCTTCTACTTACACTGTCTTTAACACCAACAGGAACTATTCTGCACTCAATTGTGACCGTGGTGGTGGATCACTTGTTGCTATTACTTCTAATATTAATACTTCCCAGCTTCCTGGTTGTTCCAATATACATTTTGAGGACACCTGGGTAAAAATCGACCTATTTTCGCAGTGTATAATAATATGTGGAGTATATTTTCCACCCAACTCAAATTGTGAACTATATCAAGAATTTATGGACAATGCTGCAAGACTTCAAATGGCTCATAAAAATCCCAAATTTTTAATAATCGGGGATTTTAATTTGCCTAAAATTAATTGGGTACCTGACGTTGATTTTTTCAGCACATGTGGCACTTTGCCAATCGAGGCTGAAAATCTAATTGAGAATATGCAATTTCTTAATTTACTGCAGGTTAATGGTGTTTCTAATTCTTCTGGTAAGTTTTTGGATCTAGTTTTTGCAGATGAGGAGGTTTATGCTTTAGTGCGTGAATCTGATGTTGCTTTAACTACTGTGGACGGTCACCATCCTCCCTTGCTTATTTCTATCAAGAGTAATTTTATTCCTCGTATTAGGTTTTGTGAGAATGTCCATGTCTTTGCTTATAAAAAAGCAAACTATGATGAACTTAACAGTATGTATAAGTCAATTGATTGGTCAGTTTTAGACAACTTTCAGAGTATAGATGAAGCCATAAATTTCTTCTATTCAACTGTTTATGAAGATATTAATAAATTTGTTCCCATATTAAAAAGAAAGTCTGGAAAATATCCGTGTTGGTATAGTAATTCTTTAATTAAACTCATTCAATTAAAAAATAAACTATATAATAGATATCAGCACTCTAGATTGGAAACGGACTATGTTAGATATTCCACGGCTCGTAAGGAATCAAAACGTTTGATTGACTTTTGTTATTTAAAATTCATCTGTAATAGTGAGCTAATGATTTCCGCCAACACAAAACATTTTTGGTCTTTCATTAAGTCATTAAAGAGAGATTCAGGCATTCCAAAACGGATGTCATAAAATGGCAAAATTCTAAGTGATGCTCGTAGTTTTGCCAATGCTTTTGCCTCAATGTTTGAATCTTGCTATGTTAATCACTTGAATGATCCTCCCTCTTCTAGCAAATGTTCATATTCTTACAATAGCACTACTCTTGTTTCACATATCCGTATGCCGAAAGTTCACATGACATTCGGCGTCGATTGGTCGGTTATCAATCACTGCTAGCTCGACGTACTGCAGCGTTTATAATATTTCTTTATAAATTGCTACATGACATAGTTGACTGTCCGGAATTACTAAGCATGCTGCAGTTTCGGATACCAGTTAAAGTCACCAGGAGTAATGATTTATTCTACATCGGTAGTCATCGTACTAACTATGGGGCTAGTGCATTTAGTGATAAGTTAATGGGAGTTTACAATGCTTCTATACCATCCAATATCGATATTTTCAATGTCACGTGTAAATATTTGAAGACATCTTTATCCATTTTGTAAAGTGTTAACTATGTTGCTCATTTCTTCATGTATATTATTACTATTTGGGTATTACCTGTAAGTAATTAATTTATATAAATAAATAAATAAATAAATATATATATATATATATATATATATATATATATATATATATACAGGGTGAGTTTTAGTGTGTGTCGATAACTCCGTTATTATAAAGCTACGTAAACCAAATTTGGAGGTACATTAGACATGTCTAAAGTGCACATTTTAAAATATTTGGAAGCATACAGGGTGTTTCATAATTCCAGGGCATATTAAACTTATATTTTTAAATGGAACACCCTATATATTATTACATTTTGAAAAGCCCATAAAGAGCTTTAATTTGATATTAAATTGTATCTGTCTATTCCTTTTACTTTTGAGATATTCAACTGTTTTAGAAAAAATGACCCGATTAGATACATTGCCACTGCACTAATACACAACTTATGTTAATTTTCAAGATGCAGAAAATTTTACCATATACCATAGTATATTTGTAAATATCACTTTTTGAAATTTCTTCCCAGTATACAGGGTGTCAGGTTTCGCAAAATGCAATTTTAAGATTTTTTAATGGCACCCTACCAATTTTATTACTACAATGGATAGCTCATGAAGTGTACTTTCATTTTGTTAATTCCTATACCTAAATCCATTACTTTCTGAGATATTTTGATTTTCTTCAAATTTTATGAATGTTTTAATTTACATAATTAAAAATAACTTACTATTGAGAATATTATAAAACAATTAATACATTTGATTACCAATCAACTACAGTTATCAATAACAATTTTCACTAAAATATAACAACCTACAATTCGCTATCAACAGAATTCTTCCAGATCAACAATATGCATTTTATAGAAAATGTTCAAGCAGGAAATCAGGCAGGCTTTGAAAAAAATAACAATTACAATCAAAATGTCATTTAGGTTTATTAATTGTAGTGTGTTGTCATTTAACACATTATCAGTTCTGTTTTAAATGTAATCTTTGAAGGAGTTTTCAAGATGAATTTTACAGTGGAAGAACAAATAAATATGATTTGGGTATTGGAAGCAAGTTTAAAAAATTTCCTACTTGCATCAAGAATATACCAAGAGAGATATCCTGTTAAATGACAACACACTACAATTAATAAACCTAAATGACACTTTACATGTAATAGTTATTTTTTTAAAAGCTTGCCTGATTTCCTACTTGAACATTTTCTATAAAATGCATATTGTTGATCTGGCAGAATTCTGTTAATAGCGTATTATTGTAGGTTGTTATATTTTTAGTGAAAAATTGTTATTGGATAACTGTAGTTGATTGGTAATCAAAATGTATTAATTGTTTTATAATATTCTCCAATAGTAAGTTATTTTTAGTTATGTAAATTAAAACATTCATAAAATTTGAAGAAAATTAAAATATCTCAGAAAGTAATGGATTTAGGTATAGGAATGCTTAACAAAATGAAAGGACACTTAATGAGCTATCCATTGTAGCAATAAAATGGTAGGGTGCCATTTAAAAAATCTTAAAATTGCATTTTATGAAACCTGACACACCCTGTATACTGAGAAGAAATTTCAAAAAGTGATATTTACAAATATACTATGGTATATGGTAAAATTTTCTGCATCTTGAAAATTAACATAAGTTGTGTATTAGTGCAGTGGCAATGTATCTAATCGGGTCATTTTTTCTAAAACAGTTGAATATCTCAAAAGTAAAAGGAATAGACAGATACAATTTAATATCAAATTAAAGCTCTTTTATGGGCTTTTCAAAAATGTAATAATATATAGGGTATTCCATTTAAAAAAATATAAGTTTAATATGCCCTGGAATTATGAAACACCCTGTATGCTTCCAAATATTTTTAAAATGTGCACTTTAGGCATGCCTAATATGCCTCCAAATTTGGTTTACGTAGCTTTTATAAACACGGAGTTATCGACCGTTGCCACACTAAAAGCTCACCCTGTATATATATATATATATATATATATATATATATCTATATGTATTTATATATATATTATGCTGCGATAAGGGGTTATTTAAGGGTGTATTTTATAGTAAAGGTCATACAGAAATTAGAAATTATAATAGGAAGCAGAAAACTGCATTTATTTAATAGAAAGTTGAGAAATGGAGATAGTTTGTAAATAGTAAGCAGTCAACACCCTGTATTTAAAGTATAAATAGTTTTAAGCGACGCAAATAGACACAGGAAGACGCATAGTTAGCGTAGAAATAAGGAATACATGCATTAAGTAAATAGTAAATATTTAGCACCCTGTAGATAGAGTTTTAGTAAATTTGGGCAATGCAAATAATGATATTTTTTAGTGGAAGCATGCATATTTTATAAGTAAACATAATAAAGTGTAATTAATCACGCATTCAAAAGAATTCCAAACAATTAGGCTAATACGGAGATAAGAAATAGAGCTTCGAGAACCATAGTGTAAATGCGTACAAGTAGTTAATAATTTTGATAAAGAAAGGTGATTAAAAATTGCATAAATAACAAGCATATATGAAAATTAAAAGTCGAATTGCATCAGTTGTTTATGTACAACATGGAAAAGCAATAGATTCATCAAAACACCGCATGTTAGATAATGAGGCACCTGCGAGCAAGCTACAATTATTTGAAGGCAGAGAAAATTACATCAGAAACTACTTTAAATGCAAAGACTTGATTGGTTAAAATTAGCGACGAGCTTGTAGGCCATACCCACTGACGGAGTAAGAGATCAATCATATATTAACAGGGACAGTGATAACGAACTGAGTTTTCAACTCAACAAAGGCCGAGGTGCGCCACTTTGAAACATTAGTGTAATATGTAAGAATAATTTAAAGTGAAAATTGTATAAGTGCGACGAATATGAAAATTATGATTGCCGATTAAACGTAAGTAGATTTTGGGGAATTTATTTAAACTAAAACATAATAATAATAGGCTTCGAGTCCGGGGAATATAAACTACGACTTTCGAGTCCGTGGAGAATAATAGTCTAATTGATGAGAATAAATTCTAAGTCTGGGGAGAATGATGATCCAATTTTGAGTCTGGGGAGAATAATAATACAAGTTTGAAGCCCGGTGAGCATAAAAGCCAAGTCTAAGTTTGGGGAGGATGATAATCCAATTCTAAGTTTGGGGAAATTGATAAGAAGTAATAAGTCTGAATGAGACGACAATAATGTGGGGTGCATAAGTATAAGTTTAATAATGGCAGTCCAGAGGGTGATGACAATAATTTAAATGCAATGGGTATATAATAATTTTGAATTAGTGGATGGTATAATGCATGGAAAATATTAGCTGATAATGGATGCGTCGATGCGAAGAAAATAGACCAGGTTAGATTTTTAGTTATAAAACATTATTTTTCTATTTGAATATTGAATTTGCTTAATATAAATTAATGTGACGAAGTCAACAAAACAAAGGACTTGCATACGTATAAAGTGCGTTATATGATAAAAGGTTTTGGACGTTCCAAGCTATTTTTTATAAAAACAATAGATTTTTTTGGTGACTTTAGATAGATTGAATAGTATATGATTTTGATAAATGAGATTTACAACATTAATTAATTGAAAAGTGTATTTTAATAATTTTCGAAAACCTGTACATAATATTTGTTTTCATTATATGGAATTGAATTAACTTCATTTTATAATTCTAAATAAACGCTAGTCGAGGTCACAAGATAAAGTTAAAGGGAGTGTGATTTGATATTTTAAACAATAAAGGAGGAGCTATAAGTTGAATAAGCCATTGATAACGAGCAAGGCGGTATCACATCAAATTTTGTTATTGGTCGATACAAGGTCGGTTCAAGATAAAATCCAGTTAAGTTCCTGGAGGGAGTTCAAAGCAATATTTATATGGTCGTCCAAACGATGGAGCATAAATAATTGAGGGATCATAGCAAAATTTATATGGCGCAACAACGTGAGGGCTCGATTTTACCACAATAAACACAACCTGAGATTAAGAGGCACGAATTAAATTAAAAATAAATTTAAAAATACGATCGCGAGATTTAAAACAAATTAATTAAACTAAACCGGACATTTAAAGAGTTTTAATTAGCGGAAAATCAAGAAATTTGTACAGTAATTAAAGTTAGGTAGATTTATTTAGTATTTAGAAGTTTAGAGTAAATATAATAATTTCAAAATGGAGTAAGGATCCCAAGGAAGCATAACGTTTGAGAGAAGTTTGAGCGAAGAACCAAGAATTTCACAAGAAACCAAAATGATAGAGATCTTAATGGCATTGAACAATAAGATGGACAGGAGTGAGGAAACCATGAAAATCATTACAACAAAAATGGATGAAAACAGCGAGAAATTGGGGAATGAAATCAAAATTCTTAGTAATGGACTGAAGGGAAATGAGGGAACAGATGCAAGAGAGAATTGGGCGAGTTTCTGAGGAAATAGACGGTGTATGGGACCATATTACATTAGTTAAAACAAAACAGGAAAAATACAAAAGCGAGTCCAACTAGAAAATTACGGATTTAAATATTAAATTAGGTAACATTCAGGAAAATTGCGAAACGGAGTTCTGATCGATAAATCAAGAAATAAATAATTAAAAAAGTAATCCAATAAATTTTAGAGAGCCAAATAGACTAATTCAAACAAACCCTTCAATTGAACAGTTTACTAAATTTTACGGGGACGGAAAATTAAATCCGAAGTTATTGTTGAAAAATTTTAATATGTTAATACGGGATTCCACAGATGAGTTATATAAATTAAATTTAATCAAAGCGATGCTTAAAGGAAATGCTGAAAAATGGTACAATTTAGTTGAGAGTGAAATGAATCATTCGAACAGTTTGAGCGAAAATTTCTAGGTCAATTCTGGAGTGACAATCAGCAAGATAGGATTCGGAATAACCTGAGTATAGGAAGATACGATTCAGAGAAAGGAATAACGCGAGAAATATATGCGATTGAGAAATTTATTGTAGCGAAGCAATTGGATCCTCCTCTAGAAGATAAACTTATTATAAGATATTTAGCAGGTCATTTTAACGCTGAAATAAAGCGATACATAACGACGCAGAATATAGTAGATAGGGATACGTTTATTGATTATTTGCAGAGATATGATGATTTGGAATTTGATTATAAAATGGAAAATAATGTTAGGGATCGACGCACGAATTTTGTAAGAATCCAAAGGAATAATGAGACTCGGAATGATTATCAACGGAACAGTTATAATTATGATCGTGGAAGAAATTTTAATAGGGGGAACTATGGCAACTTTAATAATGATTTTAGGCAAAACAGGAATACGGGTCAGAAACCAAGGCAGCGAATAGAGAGAACGAATCATGAAGGAAATTATAATGGTAGAGAAATAAATAGGCAGGAAAATGATGATCGACGGACGCAAGCAAGAAATATTAATAACGCGCAAATAAGGAATACGAATCGCACAGATACAGGGATAATGAGTCAGGCAGGACTTTCAACGCGAAATCAGGATTTTTGAGTACGGACGAACCAAGGAAAATTCTACGAATTAACGGATACAGAAACGAGCGCGAGTTTATTAAACATGAAATGGATAATGGATTAGGAAGATTTGAAAGGAACTTATTACCAATAATTAATTTAAAGGTGGAAGATAAAATAGTTAAAGTGTTAATTGATACTGGAGCAGAAGCATCGCTTGTTGCGGAAGAATTTGTTAAAGGAGAAAAATTGGGGGATAAAGCGATACCTATAACAAGGTGTAATTTAGTGGCACCAAATAATAAGAGATTTAGTGTGATAAATGAAATGGTAATTCTGAGATGTGAAATGGGAGATATGAAATGGGAAAATTATGATAGTACCTGGTCTAAAGATAGATGTTATATTTGGGATGAATATGATAGATAAGTTGGGGTTGAATTTAAATGCGGAAGGCAAAAAGATAGAGTGTAATGGTAAATATATTAAATGGTATGAAGCGGGGAATATTGAAATAGAAGATGACTGCGTGAATATTAATCAGTTTAGTGATGAAATAGATAATGGGGGTAATGAAAATGAAGATGTTAAGTGTCCAGATGATTTAAGAAATAGGGTGAATATATTATTGAATAAGCATTCAGAATTAATTGGGTCGAAGTCGAGAATTGCCACGGGTTATGTGCACAAGTTGGAAGTAATAAATACAGAGCCGTTTAACACTAAAATATATCCAATTCCAGTAGCATATAGGAATAGAGTAAAGGAAGAAATTGAAGAAATGTTACGTGAAGGTATTATAGAGAGCTTCAGTACGAATTTTGTGAATTCATTAGTAGTCGTCGTGAAGAAAAGTGATAATAGTATTAAGTTGTGTATAAATACAAGTGAAATTAATAAGCGAACGAAGCTGCAATACAATTGTCCACCAACAATAGATAGAATATTAGGGAGAATAGGTAATAGGAAGATTTATGGCAAGTTATGTTTAAAGAGTTCATTTTGGTTGATTCCATTAGCGCGAGAATCAAGGAAATATACGGGTTTTTTGGTAGAAGGAAAGATATATCAATTTAGGGTGGTTTCCGTTTGGTTTGTCCTCGAGTACGGATGCATTAGAGAATGTGATGAAGAATATTTTGGGACCATACGAGGAATTTAGTATCCACTATATGGATGAAGTATTGATATTTAGTGATAGTGTAGAGGAACACTTAGTACAGTTAGATAGAATTTTGTTAGAGCTGAATATAGCTGGTTTGATTTTGAATTTAGGAAAGTGTGAATTTTTTCAAAGTAGGGTTAGATTTTTAGGATATAGGATAGATAATAAGAATAGAATTAGGAAATACGAATTAAAAGGACCCAGGTTTAAAAATACGACTAGGAAACATGAATTAAAAGGACCCAGATTCAAGAGTGATAAGGGGGAAGTTAGAAATAAATTTGATTTAGTTGAGATACCCATGCAAAGGAACATGAATAAATGAAATGAAATGTAAAATAAATTTATGAATAGGTATACATAGGATAATAGAATAGGATTTGGATATAGGAATAGGTATAGGTATGAATAGTGTAGTATAATAGGACATAGGTATGAGATTAGATTAATGCAAATATGGGATTATTAAAGCAAAAGTTAGATTTTTATGAAACGAAATAAAAATATAACAATTTTATACCAATGTGAGTTTAAGTTCACGTTGGGCGCCAAAAAGGGCATTGTTCTAAAATTTTATATTTTAATTTGGGGAATTATGCTTTGATAAGGGGTTGTTTAAGGGTGTATTTTATAGTAAAGGTCGTACAGAAATTAGAAATTATAATAGGAAGCAGAAAACTGCATTTATTTAATAGAAAGTTGAGAAATGGAGATAGTTTGTAAATAGTAAGCAGTCAACACCCTGTATATAAAGTATAAATAGTTTTAAGCGACGCAAATAGACACAGGAAGACGCATAGTTAGCGTAGAAATAAGGAATACATGTATTAAGTAAATAGTAAATATTTAACACCCTGTAGATAGAGTTTTAGTTAATTTGGGCAATGCAAATAATGATATTTTTCAGTGGAAGCACGCGTATTTTATAAGTAAACATAATAAAGTGTAATTAAACACGCATTCAAAAGAGTTCCAAACAATTAGGTTAATACGGAGATAAGAAATAGAGCTTCGAGAAGCATAGTGTAAATGCATACAAGTAGTTACTAATTTTGATAAAGAAAGGTGATTAAAAATTGCATAAATAACAAGCATATATGAAAATTAAAAGTCGAATTGCATCAGTTGTTTATGTACAACATGGAAAAGCGTTTGGATTCGTCAAAATACCGCATGTTTGAAAACGAGGCACCTGCGAGCAAGCCACAATTATTTGAAGGCAGAGAAAATTACATCAGAAACTACTTTAAATGCAAAGACTTGATTGGTTAAAATTAGCGACGAGCTTGTAGACCATACCCACTGACGGAGTAGGAGATCAATCATATATTAACAGGGACAGTGATAATGAACTGAGTTTTCAACTCAACAAAGGCCGAGGTGCGCCACTTTGAAACATTAGTGTAATACGTAAGAATAATTTAAAGTGAAAATTGTATAAGCGCGACGAATATGAAAATTATGATTGCCGATTAAACGTAAGTAGATTTTGGAGAATTTATTTAAACTAAAACATAATAATAATAGGGCTTCGAGTCCGGGGAATATAAACTACGACTTTCGAGTCCGTGTAGAATAATAGTCTAATTGATGAGAATAAATTCTAAGTCTGGGGAGAATGATGATCCAATTTTGAGTCTGGGGAGAATAATAATACAAGTTCGAGGCCGGTGAGCATAAAAGCCAAGTCTAAGTTTGGGGAGGATGATAATCCAATTCTAAGTTTGGGGAAATTGATAAGAAGTAATAAGTCTGAATGAGACGACAATAATTTGGGGTGCATAAGTATAAGTTTAATAATGGTAGTCCAGAGGGTGATGACGATAATTTAAATGCAATGGGTATATAATAATTCTGAATTAGTGGATGGTATAATGCATGGAAAATATTAGCTGATAATGGATGCGTCGATGCGAAGAAAATACACCAGGTTAGATTTTTAATTATAAAACATTATTTTTGTATTTGAATATTGAATTTGCTTAATATAAATTAATGTGACGAAGTCAACAAAACAAAGGACTTGCATACGTATAAAGTGCGTTATATGATAAAAGGTTTTGAACGTTCCAAGCTTTTTTTATAAAAATAATAGATTTTTGGTGACTTTAGATAGATTGAATAGTATATGATTTTGATAAATGATATTTACAACATTAATTAATTGAAAAGTATATTTTAATAATTTTCGAAAACCTGTACATAATATTTGTTTTCATTATATGGAATTGAATTAACTTCATTTTATAATTCTAAATAAACGCTAGTCGAGGTCACAAGATAAAGTTAATGGGAGTGTGATTTGATATTTTAAACAATAAAGGAGGAGCTATAAGTTGAATATGCCATTGATAACGAGCAAGGCGGTATCACCACAAATTTTGTTATTGGTCGATACAAGGTCCGTTCAAGATAAAATCCAGTTCCTGGAGGGAGTTCAAAGCAATATTTATATGGTCGTCCAAACGATGGAGAATAAAGAATTGAGGGATCATAGCAATATATATATATATATATATATATATATATATATATAAAAGGATTAATGGCAAGTGACTCAAATTCAGCCACGAGGGCATCCTGTCGACGCGTTTCGCCCTAATTGGGGCTCATCAGGACAGGAGTAGCAAAGTTGTAATATTTAATACAGACACCTTATGGGAAGTACAGCATCACCTAGCTCACAATTTGTGTCTTCGTATCGTTTCACTTAACATTGCAGGTTTAAACAACAGTCGGCACGGAGGAGATCCAGCTCAACTGCCTTTTTCCATAGCCAAAAGATATAATTTAAACGAGAAGTAGTTTAATGAGTTTTAAATTTGAGTAAAAGGATTAATGGCAAGTGACTCAAATTCAGCCACGAGGACATCCTCGTGGCTGAATTTGAGTCACTTGCCATTAATCCTTTTTACTTTATATAAAATACTCAAATTTAGACCAGGGTAGAAAATTAATGAATTACATCAAATAATTTTAATCACCGTGTATAAGGAATTTTATTAGATAATACGCTTTATTTAAAAACCGTGGAGAATAAAATTCATTCGTTTCATTAAAATAAGAGATTTAAATTATTTACAAGACGCTTTATATAAAAAGAAGCAGTATTAAAATGCTCAACGTGTAATTTAATTATTCTGAGTAAAGAAACAAATGGAAATTACGTGCAAAATTTATATTAATTGATACGAGTTTGGGTAACAAGTATTAAACAAAATGTACAGATAATAATTGAATATTTAATTAGGATTCACTAAAAATTAAAGGGTATTATTTTAATTGGAGTTAATTGAACCGTTATGAACATAAAATACGCATAAAAGCTTGTAAAAACCCAATAATATTCAAATCGTAGAAGTGTTAGTTAGAAGTGGGACGATTGAACACCTGCGTATTTTTAAAAGGCTCGTTCTGCGTAAATTTTGCAGATAACAAATGGTTACAGAGAATCTTGGAGAAACCGTCGCTTAATATTCACGGGAAGGCTAGATACGGGGTTATTTAACCCAGATAAGAATACACGTGGATTGAAAATAACTGATACTAAAGTAATATCGATTTGTACCACTCAGAACAGGGTAGATAGAGACGGATAATATGCGCAAGACAGAGACACATATAGTAAAAGGCGGGATTTGAGCAACGTCACGAGGGTCACGATTGGTTGAAAATAAGATGCAAATATGAGAGGTAGAAACAACGATTTCTGTATAAAATTTAATTAGGTGTTCTCAGAGGCTGCGAGCCGTGTGGAAATTTCTGAGATTTAACTGGTGCGAGTGCAAATTTAATAAGAACCGACGCACGGGCGGGCGAGATGGGAACATAGTATGCGAAATTCTAGAAACTGTCCGTTTTGGGGACAAAAGCGACGCACGGGCAAGCGATTATATATACCCGTGTTAATATGAGTTTCGCTCTCTTAGATTTTGATCATTCGATGCTTTAAAAAATGCTCTTAGTTTGTCGATTTTGATTTAATAATTTAAACAGTTTGCTCGTATATTTCGGTGATTATTTAATACTTTAAAACAGTTTGCTCTTTACGTGCTACAATGAAAGTAATTTAGTGCACTTAGAAAAGAAGATGCAAGGTAATAAAGTTTAGTTATAATTGCGAGTACTGTACCAATTATTCAAATTTGCAACGACAAATGAATAAACAAAAGTAGGCAGTTTTGGCGTTTAGCGTGAAAGAAGTATGAATTTCTTTGCTATTTTCGGGGGTGTTAATAAGTAAATGATTCATAAACGTGACTAGATCCACAAAACAAGATACAGATATACACAGATGAGTTCCGGAAAAGCACTGAAACAACTTTAGATATATGGTGGTGTAGAAAATTTTAAAGGCGACCAGTAATCCGAGGACCTAAACATAACCCAGTTGGAATGGTGTGATTAACAGAGGACGATGTACATTGGAGCCACGAGTGCATTAACCTTCAGGTAACTTATGCTTTGTTGTTCAATTTTTGAGGTTTTGGTGTGTGTTGAATAACTTTATAATTTATTTACTTAAAATGGACAGTAATGAATTTGTACTAACAACAAATTTTTAATTTTAAGGTGAAATTTTCTTGTTTAAGTCGAAAGGAGTATTTAGTATTTATGTTCTTGATGAAAATTTGGGTATGTCTTTGAGCTCAATTAGACGAACCTGGTTAATTAACGTAAAGGGGTGGGAGATGCTCCCTTTGTACTCAGACTCAGGTCTGCATATATTGTTTTATTAATTAGTAGGCATCCTACAAGGACTTTAATTCTGGATGCACATTAAAATGATAACAAATTTAATCTTGAAATTTTCTGATACTGAAATTTATGCTGAATTTTAATTTTGAAATTTTAATGTATTGTGAATATTGATGTAAATAGAGTTAACGTTTTGGTGTTTGTGATAGGAATGTGTTTGTTTTTTTTTTATGATTGAGGATGAAAGTTTTAACTAGGTGAGCAGCCGAGGCGGAAAAGAGTAAAGAGGCGATTAACAGAAGAAAGTCAACGGACCAGGTAATTTAATAGCTTTTTGTACATTTCACCGCATTCTTGACGCCCAATCTGTGGGGCTCGAATGTTTTTTTTTGAAAGGGCCAGTTCCTGCAAATACGAGTGGATTCACAGCAATATATATATATATATATATATATATATATATATATATATTTATATATATATACTATTCAGTTTTTTTATGGGTTATAGGTCCTGTTTAAAAAAATATATAAAGGCGTATTTTTATTCCATCTGAATTTTCGAGTAATTTTACTCTTGGTCACAGATTACTAAAATAACACGTTGTACAAATAAAGTTTTGAATGAATATACTTACAATAGTTGAGATTGTAATTACTGGCATGTGTAACAGAAAACATTTTAAAAAGCTATTTTGAATAATTACAAGATAGACAGTTTTTGACAATGACATATAAATTAAAACATTTGTATATAAACATGCAACTAAACTAGAGTGGAACAACTAAATTTAAAGTATGAATATGCTTTATGGTAATGATTATGAGTGGTGTACTAGTAAATGATATCTGGTTTGCAGGTGAATGTGCTTGTTAGTGCAGTGTCTATATTGTATATTTTGAAAGTTTAATTGTTTTGTTGTTAAGTTTGTTGATGTTTTATAGTTTTATTATATATATATATATATATATTTGACAAATAATATAGTTACACTTAATATCACACACACACACGACACTACCCACATGCAACACACACACACACATGCACATACACAACTTTACACAACCAAACAAAACTTACCAGACACACACATACATAACTTACACAAATATACAATATACAGACACTGCACACAGACAAGCACATTCACCTGCAAACCAGATATCATTTATTAGTACACCCCACTCATAATCATTTACCATAAAGCATATTCATAATTTGAATTTAGTTGTTCCACTCTAGTTTAGTTTGCATGTTTATATACAAATGTTTTAATTTATATGTCATTTGTCAAAAACTGTCAATCTTGTAATTATTCAAAATAGCTTTTTAAAAATGTTTTCTGTTACACATGCCAGTAATTACACAATCTCAACTATTGTAAGTATATATTCATTTGCAAAAACTTTATTTGTACAACGTGTTATTTTTAGTAATCTGTGACCAAGAGTAAAAATTACTCGAAAATTCAGATGGAATAAAAAGAGTACGCCTGTTATTATTTTTTTTTAAACAGGACCTACAACCCATAAAGAAACTGAATAGTATTAAACCAGAGGTCGTTAAGTCTAACTATATATATATATATATATATATATATATATATATATATATATATATATATATATATATATATATATATATATATATATATAGTGTATATTTGAAAATAAAATTTTAGATAATTGTTATAATTATCGCATATTGGTAGTTTCTTTTATTTTGATTATAAAATTTGATTTTCCGTGTGATAATCCAGATTAAATATTTAAACCATAAGGCGTTTCTCACGAGATATAAAAAACTTTTTCCTATCTTCTCCGAATCGTTTTTATATATGTGCCCAACATAAAACTGTATTACTTCGTATGTCAAAGTTTTACTATATTATAATTTTAGAATGTTTTGTGTGCGTGTGTGCTTGCCAGCACGCACACGTGCATGTGGTGTAACTATTTTGTGAATTGTTTTTTAAATTCTGTTTATCAGGATAAGTTTTTGAGGGTCTCTAGATGAGTTTTGTCAGTCCGGATTTTGAAAAATGTTAAAAAGGATTTTCGATTTTTTTGTCGGTGGAGGCGACTTACGGCAATTACATTGTATTACTCTGAATTACAATATGTTACAGTGAATTGCTCTGTATTACATTGTATTGCGTTGTACTACTTTTGAATTACGAATATTACTTTGTATTACGCATTAAATATTGAATTATTTTGTATTACATGTAATTTTTGTATTAGGTGTACAGATTTTTATCAGCAGTTTGCCCCTCGGGTTTTTCTACACCTAGTTTATGCCATAGTTTTGAATGTACGAGTCCAAATGACGAAAGACTCATTCCATATCTGTTCAACCCAATCATGCCAACCCATGATCTCAGATTTTAATAAAACTTGGCATGTTTGTTCTCTTCATGGATATAAGTAAAAATATACAATATTTTTGCTCTATCTCAAATGGTTTATTTTTTCACCTTGCTAAAGTTTTGAAATTTTGATTTTTTTATTGATCAGACAGAGGAATGCAATTTGTTCTTTGCAGCTAATCCATATGTAACAGATGTTACATTTAATCCCTTTAAAAATGCATTTTTTTTTCAAAATTCTGTTTTATTTCGTTTTAAGATTAAAAATAGGCTGGAACAGGTTGCTTCAATGAGCGTGATCATTTTACTTACCTTAATTGAATTTATAAAAGTACAATAAATTATTAAAGTGTGTAACGGACGTTACACAATTCTGAACCTGCTATACAGCCAATCCGTGTAAAATAGGTATTTATAGTCCATTCCAGCTAAGAATAAAGCGATGCAAGGTATAGGGAAAGTTTAGCCTTCGATTTGATTGGTTAAAACCTGATGCTGATTTATACAGCTTAATTTTATAAATTTGTATTTAAAATATATATAATGTGCCATTGTCAAATTTGCAATAAAAACGGGTTATGGAAATTAATTTAGGCTAGTCACGATTTATAATCACTCAAATATGGAATTAATAATTATTCTGTATGTATATATAGAAATTAAAATTAACTTGCTGTGTAACTCCACCTTGCGTACAAGGTCATCTAATTTATCCTTATTTTGAATGGACTATAGATAAAAAATTAAAAAATTATTATGAACTATTTATTATTATATTTCATGCAATTTATAAGTTGTTTTATCAAATTGCAATTCAAAAATTTTTATTAAATACTTTTATTCCCTTTTTTATTATGTGTAAAGTTATTCTGTTATCCATTTGATCTCCTCTATAGAATTTTCCTATGTTGGTAACATTGTTTTGAAAGTACTATCTTGGTTTTTTGTTAACTAAAATAGGTTGAGTTAAAAGAATAGGTTAGGTTCAAGTTTGTCTGTTAAAATGAATAACCAAGTAAGTATCTTTGTAACTTTATTCAGTGTTAAAAAGTAATGGCTCAGTTGTAACATCCATTACACTAGCTAGACGTTAGTGAAGCTAGCGGCCACTATCTACCGGCCGCTAAATATGGATACACCTACCAATCTCCATCACTACAAAACCACGCCTACTGAACTGAACAAGCATTTCTATTGTTCAATTATGTTTCGTATATTGACCCAATTATCTTTACGCATTTTAAATCTAAACTTGATTAAAACTAAATAATTTTGAGATTCCTATATTATTCTTACGTGTATATTTTAAGCCGTTGCTCTTTTAAATTGAAATACATGTCATTTTCTTAACTTGTGTAAAACCTGCGCTCTTAAAACTTGTTAGAGAGCTAGTGAAAGTATACTAAAACAACACATACTTTTACAGAAACGTGTTCGCCCCGGTTCACAAATTTTTTGGAATTTGCGTAATGACACAATAAGAAAATTTAAAATTTTTTTTCTTAGCTTCTGTAAGACCTGCGCTCTTGAAACTTGATAGCAAGCTAGTGTAGGTGTACTAAAATAACACATACCTTTTACAGAAACGTGTTCGCCCCGGTTCACTAACCTTTTTGGAATTTTCGTAAGGACAATTTAAGCAAATTAAAAAAAATTTTTCTTAGCTTTTGTAATACGCGCGCTCTTGAAACTTGGTGGAGCGTTAGTGTAGGTCGAGAAGTAAACCGCTGAGGAAGTTTGGTGTACAAATTTTAGGAAGTACAAGGAAGTATCAAGGAAGTATGGAAAGTATCAACGAAGTACGGGAAGTATCAAGGAAGTACGAGAAGTATCAAGGCTTGTTTCCCTCATGAACTAGATATTTATTATAAACCTATATTTTAATTTTGTTCGTACATTTGTTATGTAAGATCTATATTTGTATACATGTTTCAAAAGGGAACAAAATGTTCTATTATAAAAGCCAGAAAAAAAAGGTTTAACTTTAAAAAAACAAATGAAAATCTCTGCCTTTATACCAGTGCAAATTTTGAAATTTTTTTAGTGCTACCCTACGCAAAATTTCCGCCCATTTACAAATACATAATTATGGTTCATTATTGTTATTTTTCGAAATAAACAAGCTATCTCGGGAGTCAAGTTTGCTACACCCAATATATATTTCTGTACTTCACAACATGCCTATGTAATAAACTATACATGTAGTACCAGAATTGAATTATTGTTATAATAATAGAATAAGTTCACTTATACTAGGGATGGACTCGGGCCGCGCCGGGCCGGGCTTTTAATAAGCCCGGCCCGGCCCGACGCAGAAAAGTGACCGGCCCGACCCTAGGCCTAACTCAAAATGAAAACTGTGGCCCGGCCTGGCCCGAAATTTCGGGCCGGCCCGACTTTCATTCAGTGAACGAGAAGATTTTTTTTCAGTTGTTTTCAACAAGTAACTATCACACTCTTTTGTTTGATTTAAGAGTATATTGGTTTTGAGTTACAATCAAGATACGTGTGGAACTTACCACAGTATATCATTTGATTTTGATTCTCTAAAAAATCCTAGAAATATGTAACAAAAGCACAAAATGTTTAGCAATTTTCAATGTTTATGAAATTGTTACAGACGAATTTTTATAGCCTTTTCTTTACTTTGAGAAATTGAAACTTTTGGAATTAAACTTTGATCTATAATTCGATTGTCTTTGTTCTAGTTTTTTTAAATTTTTATTTGACCGACTGACAAATCGTGCTAAAGTCCAAGATTTAACACTTTTCGTGAATTACTGAATGCTAAAAATTAAATAAATTGTTTATAGGTCATAGTATAAACGGTACCAAACTTCATCGGTTAATATCTCAAACAATTGAAAATTGGCACCTAATGTTATTAGAACTTAAGGGACCTGAAAGTCAAATAATATACCGAATGTTTCTTTAAAAAAGTTGGATTTTCAAATTGTGGTATGTAAAGGGTACCTTATTCTTTAGAAATATTTATTATCTGATGGAATAGAAGTAAAATGAAGTAATTGTTTTAGGTTGAAAAGTTTTTTAAAAAATTATTACCAAAAGGTATAAATCAGTACATAGTTCCTTCTACATACCAATAAAATTTTATTTACTTTATCCTTTTTTTTATGGCATGAGTTCAATACTAGCATTATTATACATTTTCCCGCAATAAATAGAAAACTATATCTGCAGCCAAATTCTACTGTTCAACAATAAATAAGTGATAATCATGCACGTAGCTAGGAAATAGGGGATTTAGAAAGCTTAAACCCCCCTTAAAGATTGTAGCCCACCCCAAAAGAAGGGTGTTCAGAAAACGTTAAAAATAAAGTTGTATTTAGAAAATGATTAATGGCCATTTAGTCTGCATCTCCCCCAAAGGCTAGTTACGTTACTGGTGTTAATATCAAAGTATTCAAAGAACTAAATTCAAAATTTCAAGTACTCTAGAAGTGTTTGCTATAACTATAGTCTACGAATAGACGATTAACGTATTGTTTTTGAAAGTTTTATTGAAATCGTTAATTTAAAATACATGCAACAGTAAAGAATCTAACGCTAATTAATATATACCATATGGTAGCGTTTAAATAGTTATTTGTATATCAAGGCTGCGGAATTGTTTTTTAGCATACCAAGAGAATGTTATCACATAGATCGCTTGCAACGGAAGCAATATAATCTCAAGATTGGTAAAATAATTTCGTGGTCTAGGTGCAACCGTTTGCATGGTTTTATTATCAAAATTTTTCATTTAACTGATTAAGATATAGCTAGAATTTATATGTTTATATAGTAGCTTTACATCACACGTTGCTATGGAAATGATATATTTAAAACACCGACAGTATTCTTAAATATCAGGATGCTCTAGTACTACATAGTTCAATTTCCTACACTATTTCAGAGCAAGTGTTTTTTCCTATGCTCTTTATTTTGACATATATGTTTAGTATTCTATATCTATAAGTTATGTTTTAAAAATGAATAAAGAATTAAATTCTTCTGTGATAAGGTGACCTATAATACATGTTTAACTATATTGGAAAAGATCAAAAAAATTCTACTCACACAAAGATGAACCTTTTTTTTATTATTTGAGTTTATCATTTTCCACTGATTCGATAACATTTGTATGTGTTGTTAAAGTGTTTTCACGAAATACTCTTCAAGTTTACTTCAAGACACTGTTTTTAATTCTTCCTAGCATATAGCATATCTGTTTTCAAAATGATTGAAAAAGCATTACAAAGCAGCATCCTCGTATTTAGAGCGTTGACGTTTTATACCTTTTTCGTGTTATAAACTTGGGAATTATATCTCTAAATCTAATTACGAAAACAACACTACAAAAAGCCATTTAATTTCACAATATTTATACAGAAAGCAGACAATTAAATGTAAGTTTGTACGTCAGGCATTTGGTAAGACGCCGTGAATGAAAGCCTGTATTTAAATTAAATAAATGTGTCCTGTATTTTAATAAAGTACAAACATTAAAAGTGTGTTAATTACGTATGTGTAAATGTCAAATAAGGGAAAACTTTATTAAAAAATTGGTAAAATAAACGTTGCAATAACTCTATGGTGTTTTAGGCAGTATACATAAACTATACACGCGATTGATAATATCGACGTTCGCCACATGATTGAAATTTGTAGTATATACATATACATAATATAAATCGTGCAAACTTTTAAATTATGAATAAATCACCTACTTCAATGTTCCTGGGCATTTTAAACTTGCCTAAAGTACAACATGAGGAACATTAAGTAGGACTAGAAAAAAATATTCGGGATAAGAAGTGAGTTATAGTATCACGTCTCCTTTACACTAAGCAAGACGAAAAACTGATTATTAATGGGTTCATGAAGACTATGTGAAAATATAATTAAGAACGTTTACTTACTCAATGTGAAATCAGAGATGTCATGGGTCAAGTCGGTCAGTGGGTCCAAGTGGTCACTTTTTTGTTTGGGTCAATGGGTCATGTACATCGACCCAAATTGACCCGGCGACCCAAACTGATCCGGTAACCTAAATTGACTCAGTGACCGAAATTGATCCAGTGATCCAAATTAATAAAGTGACAGATTGTCTTTTTTTAGGTAAAGTCATAATTAAGTGAATTTTCAGGTCAGTTTATTAAGTACGTTCACAAAATTATACATAAAGTTATTGGTTCAGTTAGTTACTTTCTACACTCACTTTAGATTTTAAACAGCAGACCGAAGAAGAACTGCGGAATTTTATAAGCAACGAAGAATGTATTTATAAAAGTTTAATTGGTCCTTTTAATGGCGATAATGATACTGATGAAGCACGATTTGATCCATTAAAAGGGTAGGGTGTTAAAAAAAAGAAGTACCCACTTCTAAGCAAAATTGAAAAAAATCCTAGTAATTTCAGCCTCATCTGCTGAGTTAGAGAAACATTTTTCTGGTGCTGTAAAGATAACACGCAAAAATAGGGCATGACTCAAGGCTGATGCCGTAGAAAGTCAACTTATTGTTTCACAATCTTTAAAAGATGGAATTTTAAAATAATAGCCTAGTCATCATAAATTCATTAGTGATGTAACCTTCTTTTATTACGTAGGTTTATAAGATAATTTGTATTTATATATTATAATTCTTTCTTATTTTTAGTGCTTTTGTTTACATTTTGTGATTATTTAAAATTAATAAAATATTTTGTTGATGACAATATTTGATAAGCGTAGACGAAAATTATCTTGGGTCCATGGGTCAATTTAGGTCACCGGGTCAATTTGGGACAGTGAATCAATGGATTGTGGGTCACGTGCCTATTTGGGTCACTGGGTCATGGGTCACCCTTTCGGTGACCCATTCCATCTCTGTGTGAGATAGAAGTAAAAGGAGTAAAAGGAGTATCTACTCATGCGTTTTTTGGCTCGAAAAATTCGGGTCAGTCTGGATTGCTTGGCCCGATCCGGCCCGAAAAAAGATAGGCCTGGCTCGAATAAAGTAGTCAACGGCCCGGCCCAGATTCGAGCCCGAAATCGAACAGGGCCCGGGCCAAGCCTGCCCGAAAGCCCGAGTCCGTCCCTAACTTATACTATATTCGTGGCACAAATCTATAACGTACACTGAATTTAAACAAAGCTAAATGCAGGGCCGTACAAAGGCAATTTAGCACTTTGAAAAACAATTGAAATGTATTCAATTCCAGGTTAATAAAATTAAAATTAGAACATATCTGATATTAACAAACAAAACCACGAAAAGTAAAAGCTGTAAAAGCTTATCAATACCGAAATCAAAACTGCAACAAAATATTTACAGTAAATTAAATACTCTAATTAAAAGCCATTCTTTTGTAAAAAAAAGTTTGCTCTGAATCCAACTCTGCTTACTGCTCTCTGTATATCTCGTCTGCGGATCGATACAAATGTATTAACAATCGTAAGTTTTAGATCTTTAATATTATTAGTTTTTGATAGTACTGCGAATCGAAACAGATTACGATTTCAACTTTACAATCGTTTTTAGCATAAAAGACTGCTTCAGAGAAGTTTATATAGATATCAAAACTTTTTGGACAAAAACAAAATGCTTTTTTCAAATTTTTACCATAACTACAAAACAAAAACGGTTACAATAAATTTCTTTTGTGAATATTGACAAGCAACCAAATCTTCAACTTTGCCCCAATTTAACCAACTCTATCTCTTACCGGTTTTAAGATTCCAATGGTCAGCTTTCAAATTGAATAACCCTGTACACAGTGCGTTTCACTTTTCATGAGGACGCTCACATAATTTTTTTATTTTGAAAGCAATCGATACAAAAATTTTATCAGTTGTGTAGACCAAGATAAGGCATCTTCATGAGCGAATGGGGTTTTCATAAAGTCAAAATCTGACCAACTATGATTAAAATAAAAAATAGCATTTTAAGTAGTCATAGTAACGATTAAGATAGACCAAAAAAGCATTACTTAAGAAAAGTTGATGTACATCACTCAAAAACCCAAAATGCCAAATTTTGCTGAAAAATTTTCACTTTGTTTTAATTGGAAAAATTATTCATCTTCATGGAATTTAGTAGAAAAAAAATCTATTTAAAATATTGTTCGTTAAATTGTTGTTATTTTGTTGTTTATTAATGCGGAATAAAATTTGCAAATTATTTTCTTGTTTCATGGCACTCTCATTATTATTATTGTCTTTATTTAAACCTTACATGAGATTTTCTAATGCTCCGCCCGAAGGTACTACATTGGCCAAGAAGCGAGTTTTTTTTACCTGAAAAATTTTGAATTTTGCCTAACCCTTGCTGTTCCAAGCAAGGTAAGGATTTTTAACGTGCGTGACAACACTTGCACACGGGACCTCCATTTTACCTCTCATCCGAACGAGGGCGTATTTTTGTGAAAAATGCTCGCCAAACATTTTTTAAGCGGACCGTGTCGGGATTCGAATCCGGGACCTTGGGCGTAGTAGTCACACGCATACCAACTACGCCACGGAACCGCTCTTTATTTAAACCACAAGTAATTCACAACAATGATAATAATATGTAAACATAAAATACAAAATATGATTGTGGTAAAATGGGCGATGTGCAGAGTTGAGCTAAAGTTGCAAGCAACTGAGCTCGTTCTGCTCTTCCACTTAACCCTATCTACTAAATATGTTTAAATTAAATTAAATATGGCTGAATTGAACTTAATAAAATACAATGCAAGTGACAATCAGCAAGATTTTACATAACATAACTATATAGACGAATGGAATCAACTTGACGGTGCTCTGTATGGAATCATGGATTATTTGTTTGTGTGGAATAGTTGAAATTTTAACAAATTAAAATCTCTTGCTACATAAAAATTTTGCAAATTAAAAATGAAAAGTTGTCGCAAAATTTTGTTATTTGGGAAGTTTGAGTGATTTATAACAACTTTTCTTAATACTTTTTTGTTCTATATTAATCGCTACTTTTCATTTTAATCATGGTTGACCAGATTTTGACTTTAGAAAAACCGAATTCACTCATAAAGATGACCTGTCGAGGCCTACACAACTAGTACACATTTTGCAATGATTACTTTAAAAATAAAAAAGTTATTTGGGTGTCCTCATGGGGCAGCGTCATATATACGACGTAAGTAATGTAAAATGAATTTCCGTATCTTTTTTAAATTACTATTATAAACTAAGTATACTGTTTTTGGGCCAGTAGAGCAGACGTAATATTGTGTCAAACTTATCATAGATAATCTGTAGATACAATAATTTTACTTCTCTGTAATCAATTTATATTTTGTGATTTATGTAATATAATTTGTTATCCGCCTTCCATAGAGATTGTAGATAAAATCAATTGTGATTTTTTTTCGGACATTAACTAAGGAACGTCCCAGATGTAGTAAATATAAATATTCAAAAAATTGTAAATAGAGTAGTATTTTATTAAGTTTTTTGTAATCAATGGACTAAATAAAAACTTAATAATCGATTAAATTTTGTAAAAAGTGACCTAACTTTGAAGAGCCTAGCAGACCTGATAAATTCACTTATCTATGACACATACATGTTATAGGTTGCAAAATTTGAGTTAAAGTTACTTAACTTTAAGATTGCTTCTAATGAAATCTTGACAAAAATAACATCATTTTAAAGCAATATATCATCGCCGAGGTAAAACCTATTTTACTTTTAAAGAGCTTTACATTATAGGTTTATTTGTTGAATACATAAAGAACTATCATATTTGATTTTAGGATCCTACATCAGCAAAATATGCAGGAACTACGGGAAGTATGGAAAATAACAAGGAAGTATAGGGAAGTATCAAGAAAGTATAGAGGAAGTACGAGAAGTACATAGGAAGTATGGGAAGTATCAAGGAATTATGGGAAGTATCAAGGAAGTACAGAGGAAGTACGGGAAGTATCAAGGGAGTACGGGAAGAATCAAGGAAGTACACAATACTTCCTAGGAAGTACAGAAAATATATACTTTTTGGTAAGTAGTGTACAACATTTGGTTCAGCGGTTTTCCCCTCGGTGTAGGTGCACTAGAACAATTCATATCTTTTACAGAAACGTGTTCGTCCAGGTTCTCTAACTTTTTTGGAATTTGCGTAATGACGACATAAGAAAATTAAAAAAATTTTTTCTTAGTTTCTGTAAGACCTGCGCCATTAAAACTTGGTAGACAGCTAGTGTAGATGTACCAAAATAACACATACTTTTTACAAAAACGTGTTCACCCCGGTTCACAAACTTTTTTGGAATTTGCGTAATGACGACATAAGAAAATTAAAAAATTATTTTCCTAGCTTCTGTAAGACCTGTGCTCTTTAAACTTGGTAGGCGGCTAGTGTAGGTGTACTAAAATAACATGTACCCTTTATAGAAACGTGTTCGACCTGGTTCACAAATTTTTTGGAATTTGTGCAATGACACAAGAAGAAAATTCAAAACATTTTTTCTTAGCTTCTGTAAAATCTGCGCTGTTGAAACTTGGTAGAAAGTTAGTGTAGATGTACTAAAAGAACACATATCTTTTACAGAAACGTGTTCACCCCGGTTCACTAACTTTTTTGAATTTGCATAAGGACAATTTAAGCAAATTAAAACATTTTTTTTTAGCTTTTGTAATACCTGCGCTCTTGAAACTTGGTAGGCGATTAGTGCAGGTGTACTAAAACAACCCATATCTTCTTCAGAAACGTGTTCGTCCCGGTTCACAAATTTTTTGGAATTTGCGTAAGGACAACTTCAACAAGTTAAAAAGTTTTTTCCTTAGCTTTTATAATACTTGCGCTCTTGAAACTTGGTAGGCAGTTAGTCTAGGTGTACTAGAACAAGCCATATCTTTTACAGAAACGTGTTCACCCCGATTCACTAACTTTTTTGGAATTTGCGTAAGGACAATTTAAGGAAATTAAAAATTTTTTTCTTAGTTTCTGTAAGACCTGCGCTCTTGAAACTTAGTAGGCAGCTAGTGTAGATGCACCAAAACAATACATACCTTTTACAGAAACTTGTTCACCTCGGTTCACTAACCTTTTTTGAATTTGCGTAAGGACAATTTAATCAAATTAAAAAATTTTTTCGTAGCTTTTGTAAGGCCTGCGCTCTTGAAACTTGGTAGGCGGCGAGTGTAGGTGTACTAAAACAACACGTACCTTATACAGAAACGTGTTCGACCTGGTTCACAAATTTTTTGGAATTTGTGCAATGACACAAGAAGAAAATTCAAAACATTTTTTCTTAGCTTCTGTAAAATCTGCGCTGTTGAAACTTGGTAGAAAGTTAGTGTAGATGTACTAAAAGAACACATATCTTTTACAGAAACGTGTTCACCCCGATTCACTAACTTTTTTGGAATTTGCGTAAGAACAATTTAAGGAAATTAAAAATTTTTTTCTTAGTTTCTGTAAGACCTGCGCTCTTGAAACTTAGTAGGCAGCTAGTGTAGATGCACCAAAACAATACATACCTTTTACAGAAACTTGTTCACCTCGGTTCACTAACCTTTTTTGAATTTGCGTAAGGACAATTTAATCAAATTAAAAAAATTTTCGTAGCTTTTGTAAGGCCTGCGCTCTTGAAACTTGGTAGGCGGCGAGTGTAGGTGTACTAAAACAACACGTACCTTATACAGAAACGTGTTTGACCTGGTTCACAAATTTTTTGGAATTTGTGCACTGACACCATAAGAAAATTAAAAACATTTTTTCTTAGCTTCTGTAAGACCTGTGCTGTTGAAACTTGGCAGAAAGCTAGTGTAGATGCATCAAAACAACTCATACCTTTTACAGAAACGTGTTCACCCCGGTTCACTAACCTTTTTGAATTTGCGTAAGGACAATTTAAGCAAATTAAAAAATCTTTTTCTTAGCTTTCGTAATACCTGCGCTCTTGAAACTTGGTAGGCTATTAGTGTAGGTGTACTAAAACAACCCATATCTTCTACGGACACGTGTTCGCCCCGGTTCACAATTTTTTTGGAATATGCGTAAGGACAACTTAAGCAAATTAAAAAATTTTTTTCTTAGCTTTTGTAATACTTGCGCTCTTGAAATTTGGCAGGCAGTTAGTCTAGGTGTACCTAAACCACCCATATCTTTTACAGAAACGTGTTCGCTCTGGTTCACTAACTTTTTTGGAATTTACGTAAAGACAATTTAAGCAAATTAAAAAAAAATTTTTTAGCTTTTGTAATACCTGCGCTCTTGAAACTTGGTAGGCAGTTACTGCAGGTGTACTAAAACAAACCATATCGTTTTCAGAAACGTGTTCGCCCAGGTTCACTAACTTTTTTGGAATTTGCGTAATGACACCTTAAGAAAATTAAAATAAATTTTTGAGCCTTTGTAAGACCTGCGCTCTTGAATCTTGGTAGGCAGTTAGGGTAGGTGTACTATAACAAAAGATCCCTTTTACACAAACGTGTTCGCCTCGGTTATACAAATTTTTCTGAATTTACGTAGGGACATCTTAAGAAAATTAAAAAATTTATTTCTTAGCTTCTGTAAGACCTGCCGTATTGAAACTTGGTAGACAGCTAGAGTAGGTGTACTAAAATAACACATACCTTTTACAGAAACGTTTTTGGCCCTGTTCACGTATTTTTCCGAATTTGCATAAAAACACCTTAAGAAAATTAAAAAATCTTTTCTTAGCTTCCGTAGACCTACACATTTGAAGTTTGTAAGGCATCTAGGGTAATGTGCTGAAACAACTCAACGGAGCTCGCCCCTACATACAAAAATTATTTATTCTTGTTAGTTGTACGTCAAGCCTATTGTATTACCATACCTGTTAATCATTCTTCTTGTCGTTATAGAGATGTGCTTGTAATACGAAACCTCTGAATCACTTTCTTATCGCTAAACATATATGAGGCTGCTTTTTATAAAACAGCTTAAGCGTAATTTGCAGACTTGTTAATTACTTTTACAGTATCTTATACTAGATTTTATCCTCTAATGATAGACTTGGTCAACATATACTTTAATTAGCTTGTAGTTCCAGGGCGAGCGTAACATTTAATTTAGTAGTGCGAGTTCTTCCTGTGGTAAAATTTTGTACATTAATATTATTTGTTAAACGACTTCCTGAAATTAGTTCCCATTAAGGACGAGAAGTCGTGGCGGTAAAAAATGCAATCGACTTTCCATTGTCTGTTTCAAAACTAGGGTTGAATTGTTTATAGCAGACTATCATTTCAGGCAAACATTGTTAACAAGCGAAAGCCATCATAAGAAAAATGGCATTTATTCAAAATTGTATCGTTCTTTTAAGGCTGAAAATAATATAAAAAATCAGAACAAATACAAGCGACATTGGTTAACTTATATACAACAAGGTAAGAATAATTAAGTTAATGACTATCTTCATACTTATTGCAAGAAGTTACAAATCATTATTGAATGTATAAAGGGCACCGCAAATTACGAATTTTCACTGTTATGCTTTAATAACTAAATGAAATGATCAAGCAGTAAAATCTTTAGTAAGTTTTTAGGAATTGTTCGCCAATAATATATAAATAAGTATTTTTCAATTGGCAAATTGTAGCAACACTTCAAATAACATAAAACAAGATAACAAAAACATTGCTGTTGTATACCAGATTAGAAATTAACAATAATAAAAGCAGAAAGATATAATTGCTGAGTTTGAGAACGTAAGGTAAAATGAATGCATTCTTTCATGATTATATCAAAACTACATGTACTCATGTGTTTGTAAATACTTGTATAAATAAACAAGATGACCAGCATGAAAAGTAACTTTAACTTGCATGCGCACACTTACTTCCAGCGTTATGTTTGTACAGCATGTTCCTATACTAGTCATCATATTTCTTGGGTGTTATTTATACATAATTGGAGTTTTATTCATCCAGTATTTTTCTTAATCTTTCTTGGGGATTAAACCACTCAGAGTTTTTAAAATTGTCTTTATTTACGTTTTCATCCATTTCTTAGGATCGTTGTCAAAATAATAAAAACTTAGAAATTTTTATTTTTTTGATAACGATCCTAGGTCATGGATGGAAACGTAAATAAAGACAATTTTAAAAACTCTGAGTGGTTTAATCCCAAAAAAAGATTAAGAAAAATACAATACAAACCACAACAAACAACCAGGGATTATTTATTCATCCCGTGTTGTCGACACTAGGACAATTAATTTGTACAAATATTGCCGTGGTATCCAAGAAGGATTTGATTTTGTTCATAGCTATATTTCACTAGGCGTGAAGTGGTTAGCTAGGTTATTTCGTTTCTTACTGCGATTTAAATAAAAAATTTCAAATTTTAAATGTGTGACATCAGAAATTATCCCAAACAATTCGTTCAAGAATTTGTTGAGCTGTGAGAAAGATTTGCACGTCTTTGGAAGATCAACAGGAAGAAATATAGCAACACAGACTACGGAACAGGGCATATTCCGAATTGGTTGTAAAACCAACTTTGCCAACTTCGTGCATTGAACTGTCAGTATTGATTGCACAAACACCGAAAATGCAAAATACAGAATAAACTTTCATGAACGTTAGTGGCCATTACTTGTATCATAAGATTATTGTGTAGGTTAAAAACACCAGTTTCCCTACACAGTCTAGAATGTTTGCACATACCTTTGCTTTCCAACAAGTCTCGACACAATATAGGAGCATTACGAGTATGAACGTGATCTTTTTACAAACAAAATGTCTCTTAACCGAAAACTTTCTTGATATCCTAAAATGAGCGTCAATAATCCTTTTACGCAAACCATCCACATCCCCAGACATCCAAAATCCTAAATACTAATAGGTCTTCTCCCGATCTTTGACAGAAACGCGAAATGCATCAATCACCACCAAAATTAATATCCATACAGAAAACCACTCTTTTTTTTTTCAGATTACCATTTCACCTTCTGACGAGGCCGTAGCGCCAAGTATACAATCCACCTCCTAATCTCCTAAGTGAAAATATTGACCCACAAATGCATCATCGCCAGTTTTCTAGATTTTCGTTTTGCCTTCGACCTCCTGTGGTGACCCAAGATGCTATCTCAGCTAAAAGTTATAGACTTCCCAACCATCTTGCACATCATAAAATCTTGTTTATTTTTTTTTCATATAGTGTATTCTGTTCAGTTTCAGCTTCCAGCATAGGAGCTTTCTTTGTTGACTATCAACTTTCAAGAGCGCAGGTCTTACAGAAGCTAAGAAATGAATTTATAATTTTCCTAAGATGTCCCTAGGTAAATTCGGAAAAATTTATAAAGCAGGTTGAACGTGATTCTGTAAAAGGTATGTGTTGTTTTAGTACACCTCTCCTAGCCGTCTACCAAGTTTCAAGAGCGCAGGTCTTACAGAAGCTAAGAAAAAAATTTTCAATTTTTTTATGTCATTACGCAAATTCCAAAAAAGTTAGTGAACTGAGGCGAACACGTTTCTGTAAAAGGTATGTTATTTTGGTACATCTACACTAGCTTTTTACCACGTTTCAAGAGCGCAGGTCTTACAGAAGCTAAAAAAAAACTATTAAATTTTACTATGGTGTCATTACGCAAATTCTAAAATACGTTGATGAACCGGGGCGAACACGTTTCTGTAAACGGTACATGGTGTTTTAGTACACCTACACTAGCTGCCTACAAAGTTTCAAGAGCGCAGGTCTTACAGAAGCTACAAAAAAAATTTCAACTTTCTTATGGTGTCATTTCGCAAATTCCAAAAAAGGTTAGTGAACCGGGGCGAACACGTTTCTGTAAACGGTACGTGGTGTTTTAGTACACCTACACTAGCTGCCTACAAAGTTTCAAGAGCGCAGGTCTTACAGAAGCTAAGAAAACAATTTTTTAATTTCCTTATGGTGTCATTACGCAAATTCCAAAAAAGTTAGTGAACTGAGGCGAACACGTTTCTGTAAAAGGTATGTTATTTTGGTACATCTACACTAGCTTTTTACCACGTTTCAAGAGCGCAGGTCTTACAGAAGCTAAAAAAAAACTATTCAATTTTACTATGGTGTCATTACGCAAATTCTAAAATAGGTTGGTGAACCGGGGCGAACACGTTTCTATAAACGGTACATGGTGTTTTAGTACACCTACACTAGCTGCCTACAAAGTTTCAAGAGCGCAGGTCTTACAGAAGCTACAAAAAAAAATTTCAATGTTCTTATGGTGTCATTTCGCAAATTCCAAAAAAGGTTAGTGAAACGGGGCGAACACGTTTCTGTAAACGGTACGTGGTGTTTTAGTACACCTACACTAGCTGCCTACAAAGTTTCAAGAGTGCAGGTCTTACAGAAGCTAAGAAAACAATTTTTTAATTTCATTATGGTGTCATTACGCAAATTCCAAAAAAGTTACTGAATCGGTGCGAACACGTTTCTGTAAAAGATATGGTTTGTTTTAGTACACTCAGACTTACCGCCTACCAAGTTTCAAGAGCGCAGGTATTACAAAAGCTAAGAAAAAATTTTTTTAATTTACTTATGGTGTCATTATGAAAATTCCAATAAAGTTAGTGAACCGGGGCGAACAGGTTTCTGTAAAAGATAAGGGTTGTTTTAGTACACCTACACTAAATGCCTACCAAGTTTTAAGGGCGCAGGTATTACAAAAGCTAAAAAAAAAATTTTTTATTTTCTTATTGTGTCATTATGTAAATTCCAAAAAAGAAAATGAACCGGGGAGAACACGTTTCTGTAAAAGATATGGGTTGTTTTAGTGCACTCACACTAACTGTCTACCAAGTTTCAAAATGGCAAGTATTACAAAAGCTAAGAAAAAGTTTTTTAATTTTCTTATGGTGTCATTACGAAAATTCCAATAAAGTTAGTGAACCGGGGCGAACAGGTTTCTGTAAAGATATGGTTTGTTTTAGTACACTACACTAACCGCCTACCAAGTTTCAAGAGCGCAGGTATTACAAAAGCTAAGAAAAAATTTTTAATTTTCTTATTGGTGTCATTATGAAAATTCCAAAAAGTTAGTGAACCGGGGCGAACAGGTTTCTGTAAAAGATAAGGGTTGTTTTAGTACACCTACACTAAATGCCTACCAAGTTTTAAGGGCGCAGGTATTACAAAAGCTAAAAAAATTTTTTAATTTTCTTATTGGTGTCATTATGTAAATTCCAAAAAGTTAGTGAACCGGGGCGAACACGTTTCTGTAAAAGATATGCGTTGTTTTAGTGCACCCACACTAACTGTCTACCAAGTTTCAAGAGCGCAGGTATTACAAAAGCTAAGAAAATTTTTAATTTTCTTATGGTGTCATTATGAAAATTCCAATAAAGTTAGTGAACCGGGGCGAACAGGTTTCTGTAAAAGATAAGGGTTGTTTTAGTACACCTACACTAAATGCCTACCAAGTTTCAAGAGCGCAGGTATTACAAAACCTAAGAAAAATTTTTTTTAATTTTCTTATGGTGTCATTATGTAAATTCCAAAAAGTTAGTGAACCGGGGCGAACACGTTTCTGTAAAGTAAGGGTTGTTTTAGTACACCCCACTAACTGCCTACCAAGTTTCAAGAGCGCAGGTATTACAAAAGCTAAGAAAAAATTTTTAATTTTCTTATGGTGTCATTATGAAAATTCCAAAAAGTTAGTGAACCGGGCGAACACGTTTCTGTAAAAGATATGGTTGTTTTAGTACACCCACTAACTGCCTACCAAGTTTCAAGGCGCAGGTATTACAAAAGCTAAGAAAATTTTTAAATTTTCTTATGGTGTCATTATGTAAATTCAAAAAGTTAGTGAACCGGGGCGAACACGTTTCTGTAAAAGATATGGGTTGTTTAGTACCACACACTAACTGCCTACCAAGTTTCAAGAGCGCAGGTATTACAAAAGCTAAGAAAAATTTTTAATTTTCTTATGGTGTCATTATGAAAATTCCAAAAAGTTAGTGAACCGGGGCGAACACGTTTCTGTAAAAGATAAGGGTTGTTTTAGTACACCCACACTAATGCCTACCAAGTTTTAAGAGCGCAGGTATTACAAAAGCTAAGAAAAATTTTTTAATTTTCTTATGGTGTCATTATGTAAATTTCAAAAAAGATAGTCAGAACCGGGGCGAACACGTTTCTGTAAAAGGTACGGGTTGTTTTAGTGCACCCACACTAACTGCCTACCAAGTTTCAAGAGCGCAGGTATTACAAAAGCTCAGAACAAATTTTTTTAATTTTCTTATGGTGTCATTCCGCAAATTTCAAAAAAGTTAGTGGACCGGAGCGTACACGTTTCTGTAAAAGATGTGGTTTGTTTTAGTACACCACAACTGCCTACCAAGTTTCAAGGGCAGGTATTACAAAAGCTAAGATCAAATTTTTTTAAATTTTTTTATGGTGTCATTACGCAAATTCCAAAAAAGTTACTGAATCGGTGCGAACACGTTTCTGTAAAAGATATGGTTTGTTTTAGTACACATACACTAACCGCCTACCAAGTTTCAAGAGCGCAGGTATTACAAAAGCTAAGAAAAAATATTTTTAATTTACTTATTGTGTCATTATGAAAATTCCAATAAAGTTAGTGAACCGGGGCGAACAGGTTTCTGTAAAAGATAAGGGTTGTTTAAGTACACCTACACTAAATGCCTACCAAGTTTTAAGGGCGCAGGTATTACAAAAGCTAAAAAAAATTTTTTAATTTTCTTATTGTGTCATTATGTAAATTCCAAAAAAGATAGTGAACCGGGGCGAACACGTTTCTGTAAAAGATATGGGTTGTTTTAGTGCACCACACTAACTGCCTACCAAGTTTCAAGAGCGCAGGTATTACAAAAGCTAAGAAAAAAATTTTTAATTTTCTTATGGTGTCATTATGAAAATTCCAAAAAGTTAGTGAACCGGGCGAACACGTTTCTGTAAAAGATATGGGTTGTTTTAGTACACCTACACTAACTGCCTACCAAGTTTTAAGAGTGCAGGTACTACAAAAGCTAAGAAAACGTTTTTTAATTTTCTTATGGTGTCATTACGAAAATTCCATAAAAGTTAGTGAACCAGGGCGAACACGTTTCTGTAAAGGATATGGGTTGTTTTAGTACACCTACACTAACTGCCTACCAAGTTTCAAGAGCGCAGGTATTACAAAAGCTAAGAAAAAATTTTTAATTTTCTTATGGTGTCATTCCGCAAATTCAAAAGTTAGTGAACCGGGGCGAACACGTTTCTGTAAAAGATATGGTTGTTTAGTACACCCACTAACTGCCTACCAAGTTTCAAGGGCGCAGGTATTACAAAACTAAGAAAAATTTTTAATTTTCTTATGGTGTCATTACGTAAATTCCAAAAAAGTTAGTGAACCGGGCGAACACGTTTCTGTAAAAGATATGGTTTGTTTTAGTACACCCACACTAACCGCCTACCAAGTTTCAAGAGCGCAGGTATTACAAAAGCTAAGAAAAAATTTTTAATTTATATGGTGTCATTATGAAAATTCCAATAAAGTTAGTGAACCGGGGCGAACAGGTTTCTGTAAAAGATAAAGGTTGTTTTAGTACACCTACACTAATTGCCACCAAGTTTTAAGGGCGCAGGTATTACAAAAGCTAAAAAAATTTTTAATTTTCTTATTGTGTCATTATGTAAATTCCAAAAGAAAGTGAACCGGGCGAACACGTTTCTGTAAAAGATATGGGTTGTTTTAGTACACCCCACACTAACTGCCTACCAAGTTTCAAGAGTGGCAGGTATTACAAAAGCTAAGAAAAATTTTTAATTTTCTTATGGTGTCATTATGAAAATTCAATAAAGTTAGTGAACCGGGGCGAACAGGTTTCTGTAAAGATAAGGGTTGTTTTAGTACACCCACACTAAATGCCTACCAAGTTTCAAGGGTGCAGGTATTACAAAAGCTAAGAAAAAATTTTTAATTTTCTTATGGTGTCATTATGTAAATTCCAAAAGATAGTGAACCGGGCGAACACGTTTCTGTAAAAGGTATGGGTTGTTTTAGTGCACCCACACTAACTGCCTACCAAGTTTCAAGAGCGCAGGTATTACAAAAGCTAAGAAAAAAATTTTAATTTTCTTATGGTGTCATTATGAAAATTCCAAAAAGTTAGTGAACCGGGCGAACACGTTTCTGTAAAGATAAGGGTTGTTTTAGTACACCTACACTAACTGCCTACCAAGTTTCAAGGGCGCAGGTATTACAAAAGCTAAGAGAAATTTTTTAATTTTCTTATGGTGTCATTATGTAAATTCCAAAAGATAGTGAACCGGGGCGAACACGTTTCTGTAAAAGATATGGGTTGTTTTAGTACACCACACTAACTGCCTACCAAGTTTCACTAGGGCAAGTATTACAAAAGCTAAGAAAAATTTTTAATTTTTTATGGTGTCATTATGAAAATTCCAATAAAGTTAGTGAACCGGGGAACAGGTTTCTGTAAAAGATAAGGGTTGTTTTAGTACACCTACACTAAACTGCCACCAAGTTTCAAGAGCGCAGGTATTACAAAAGCTAAAAAAATTTTAATTTTCTTATTGTGTCATTATGTAAATTCCAAAAAGTTGAAAGTGAACCTCTGTAAAGATATGGGTTGTTTTAGTGCACCCACACTAACTGTCTACCAAGTTTCAAGATGGCAGGTATTACAAAAGCTAAGAAAAATTTTTAATTTTCTTATGGTGTCATTATGAAAATTCCAAAAAGTTAGTGAACCGGGGCGAACACGTTTCTGTAAAAGATAAGGGTTGTTTTAGTACACCCACACTAAATGCCTACCAAGTTTTAAGGTGCAGGTATTACAAAAAACCTAAGAAAAAATTTTCTTTAATTTTCTTATGGTGTCATTATGTAAATTCCAAAAAGTTAGTGAACCGGGCGAACACGTTTCTGTAAAAGGTATGGGTTGTTTTAGTACACCCACACTAACTGCCTACCAAGTTTCAAGAGCGCAGGTATTACAAAAGCTAAGAAAAAATTTTTTAATTTTCTTATGGTGTCATTATGAAAATTCCAAAAAGTTAGTGAACCGGGCGAACAGGTTTCTGTAAAAGATAAGGGTTGTTTTAGTACACCTACACTAAATGCGTACCAAGTTTTAAGTGTGCAGGTATTACAAAACCTAAGAAACAAATTTTTTAATTTTCTTATGGTGTCATTATGTAAATTCCAAAAAAGTTAGTGAACCGGGGCGAACACGTTTCTGTAAAAGGATATGGGTTGTTTTAGTACACCCACACTAACTGCCTACCAAGTTTCAAGAGCGCAGGTATTACAAAAGCTCAGAACAATTTTTTTTAATTTTCTTATGGTGTCATTCCGCAAATTTCAAAAAAGTTAGTGGACCGGAGCGTACACGTTTCTGAAAACGATATGGTTTGTTGTAGTACACCTAACTGCCTACTAAATTTCAAGGGCGCAGGTATTACAAAAACTAAGAACAAATTTTTTTAAATTTTTTTATGGTGTCATTACGCAAATTCCAAAAAAGTTACTGAATCGGTGCGAACACGTTTCTGTAAAAGATATGGTTTGTTTTAGTACACATACACTAACCGCCTACCAAGTTTCAAGAGCGCAGATATTACAAAAGCTAAGAAAAAATTTTTTTAATTATTGTGTCATTATGAAAATTCCAATAAAGTTAGTGAACCGGGGCGAACAGGTTTCTGTAAAAGATAAGGGTTTTTTTAGTACACCTACACTAAATGCCCACCAAGTTTTAAGGGCGCAGGTATTACAAAAGCTAAAAAAAATTTTTTAATTTTCTTATTGTGTCATTATGTAAATTCCAAAAAAGAAAGTGAACCGGGGCGAACACGTTTCTGTAAAAGATATGGGTTGTTTTAGTGCACCCACACTAACTGTCTACCAAGTTTCAAGATGGCAAGTAGTACAAAAGCTAAGAAAAAGTTTTTTAATTTTCTTATGGTGTCATTATGAAAATTCAAAAAAGTTAGTGAACCGGGGCGAACAGGTTTCTATAAAAGATAAGGGTTGTTTTAGTACACCTACACTAAATGCCTACCAAGTTTCAAGAGCGCAGGTATTACAAAAGCTAAGAAAAATTTTTTAATTTTCTTATGGTGTCATTATGTAAATTCCAAAAAAGGTAGTGAACCGGGGCGAACACGTTTCTGTAAAAGATATGGGTTGTTTTAGTACACCTACACTAACTGCCTAACAAGTTTTAAGAGCGCAGGTACTAAAAAAGCTAAAAAAATTTTTAATTTTCTTATGGTGTCATTATGAAAATTCCAAAAGTTAGTGAACCGGGCGAACAGGTTTCTGTAAAAGATAAGGGTTGTTTTAGTACACCACCTACACTAAATGCGTACCAAGTTTTAAGTGTGCAGGTATTACAAAAGCTAAAAAAAAATTTTTAATTTTCTTATTGTGTCATTATGTAAATTCCAAAAAAGAAAGTGAACCGGGGCGAACACGTTTCTGTAAAAGATATGGGTTGTTTTAGTGCACCCACACTAACTGCCTACCAAGTTTCACTAGGGCAGGTATTACAAAAGCTAAGAAAAATTTTTAATTTTCTTATGGTGTCATTATGAAAATTCCAAAAAAGTTAGTGAACCGGGCAAACAGGTTTCTGTAAAAGATAAGGGTTGTTTTAGTACACCCACTAACTGCCCTACCAAGTTTCAAGGGCAGGTATTACAAAAGCTAAGAAAAAATTTTTAATTTTCTTATGGTGTCATTATGTAAATTCCAAAAAAGAAAGTGAACCGGGGCGAACACGTTTCTGTAAAAGATATGGGTTGTTTTAGTGCACCCACACTAACTGTCTACCAAGTTTCAAGATGGCAAGTATTACAAAAGCTAAGAAAAAGTTTTTTAATTTTCTTATGGTGTCATTATGAAAATTCCAATAAAGTTAGTGAACCGGGGCGAACAGGTTTCTGTAAAAGATAAGGGTTGTTTTAGTACACCTACACTAAATGCCTACCAAGTTTTAAGGGTGCAGGTATTACAAAACCTAAGAAAAATTTTTAATTTTCTAATGGTGTCATTATGTAAATTACAAAAAAGATAGTGAACCGGGGCGAACACGTTTCTGTAAAAGGTACGGGTTGTTTTAGTGCACCCGCACTAACTGCCTATCAAGTTTCAAGAGCGCAGGTATTACAAAAGCTAGGAAAAAAATTTTTCAATTTACTTATGGTGTCATTATGAAAATTCCAATTAAGTTAGTGAACCGGGCGAACAGGTTTCTGTAAAAGATAAGGGTTGTTTTAGTACACCTACACTAAATGCGTACCAAGTTTTAAGTGTGCAGGTATTACAAAACCTAAGAAACAAATTTTTTAATTTTCTTATGGTGTCATTATGTAAATTCCAAAAAAGATAGTGAACCGGGGCGAACACGTTTCTGTAAAAGATATGGGTTGTTTTAGTGCACCCACACTAACTGTCTACCAAGTTTCACTAGGGCAAGTATTACAAAAGCTAAGAAAAAGTTTTTTAATTTTTTTATGGTGTCATTATGAAAATTCCAATAAAGTTAGTGAACCGGGGCAAACAGGTTTCTGTAAAAGATAAGGGTAGTTTTAGTACACCTACACTAAATGCCCACCAAGTTTTAAGGGCGCAGGTATTACAAAAGCTAAAAAAAAATTTTTAATTTTCTTATTGTGTCATTATGTAAATTCCAAAAAAGAAAGTGAACCGGGTGAACACGTTTCTGTAAAAGATATGGGTTGTTTTAGTGCACCCACACTAACTGTCTACCAAGTTTCAAGATGGCAAGTATTACAAAAGCTAAGAAAAAGTTTTTTAATTTTCTTATGGTGTCATTATGAAAATTCCAATAAAGTTAGTGAACCGGGGCGAACAGGTTTCTGTAAAAGATAAGGGTTGTTTTAGTACACCTACACTAAATGCCTACCAAGTTTTAAGGGTGCAGGTATTACAAAACCTAAGAAAAAATTTTTAATTTTCTAATGGTGTCATTATGTAAATTACAAAAAAGATAGTGAACCGGGGCGAACACGTTTCTGTAAAAGGTACGGGTTGTTTTAGTGCACCCGCACTAACTGCCTATCAAGTTTCAAGAGCGCAGGTATTACAAAAGCTAGAAAAAATTTTTAATTTTACTTATGGTGTCATTATGAAAATTCCAAAAGTTAGTGAACCGGGCGAACAGGTTTCTGTAAAAGATATGGGTTGTTTTAGTACACCACACTAAATGCGTACCAAGTTTCAAGTGTGCAGGTATTACAAAACCTAAGAAACAAATTTTTAATTTTCTTATGGTGTCATTATGTAAATTCCAAAAAAGATAGTGAACCGGGGCGAACACGTTTCTGTAAAAGATATGGGTTGTTTTAGTGCACCCACACTAACTGTCTACCAAGTTTCACTAGGGCAAGTATTACAAAAGCTAAGAAAAAGTTTTTTAATTTTTTTATGGTGTCATTATGAAAATTCCAATGAAGTTAGTGAACCGGGGCAAACAGGTTTCTGTAAAAGATAAGGGTAGTTTTAGTACACCTACACTAAATGCCCACCAAGTTTTAAGGGCGCAGGTATTACAAAAGCTAAAAAAAATTTTTTAATTTTCTTATGGTGTCATTATGTAAATTCAAAAAGAAAGTGAACCAGGGCGAACACGTTTCTGTAAAAGATATGGGTTGTTTTAGTGCACCACACTAACTGTCTACCAAGTTTCAAGATGGCAGGTATTACAAAAGCTAAGAAAATTTTTAATTTTCTTATGGTGTCATTATGAAATTCCAATAAAGTTAGTGAACCGGGCGAACAGGTTTCTGTAAAGATAAGGGTTGTTTTAGTACACCCACACTAAATGCCTACCAAGTTTTAAGGGCAGGTATTACAAAAGCTAAGAAAAAATTTTTAATTTTCTTATGGTGTCATTATGTAAATTCCAAAAAGTTAGTGAACCGGGGCGAACACGTTTCTGTAAAAGATATGGGTTGTTTTAGTACACCCACTAACTGCCTACCAAGTTTCAAGGCGCAGGTATTACAAAAGCTAAGAAAAAAAATTTTTAATTTTCTTATGGTGTCATTATGAAAATTCCAATAAAGTTAGTGAACCGGGCGAACAGGTTTCTGTAAAGATAAGGGTTGTTTTAGTACACCCACACTAATGCCTACCAAGTTTCAAGTGGCAGGTATTACAAAAGCTAAGAAAAATTTTTAATTTTCTTATGGTGTCATTATGTAAATTCCAAAAAAGATAGTGAACCGGGGCGAACACGTTTCTGTAAAAGATATGGGTTGTTTTAGTGCACCCACACTAACTGTCTACCAAGTTTCACGAGGGCAAGTATTACAAAAGCTAAGAAAAAATTTTTTAATTTACTTATGGTGTCATTATGAAAATTCCAATAAAGTTAGTGAACCGGGGCGAACAGGTTTCTGTAAAAGATAAGGGTTGTTTTAGTACACCTACACTAAATGCCTACCAAGTTTTAAGGGCGCAGGTATTACAAAAGCTAAAAAAAAAAATTTTAATTTTCTTATTGTGTCATTATGTAAATTCCAAAAAAGAAAGTGAACCGGGTCGAACACGTTTCTGTAAACGATATGGGTTGTTTTAGTGCACCCACACTAACTATCTACCAAGTTTCAAGAGGGCAAGTATTACAAAAGCTAAGAAAAAGTTTTTTAATTTTCTTATGGTGTCATTATGAAAATTCCAATAAAGTTAGTGGAACCGGGGCGAACAGGTTTCTGTAAAAGATAAGGGTTGTTTTAGTACACCTACACTAAATGCCTACCAAGTTTTAAGTGTGCAGGTATTACAAAACCTAAGAAACAATTTTTTTAATTTTCTTATGGTGTCATTATGTAAATTCCAAAAAAGATAGTGAACCGGGGCGAACACGTTTCTGTAGAAGGTACGGGTTCTTTTAGTGCACCCACACTAACTGCCTATCAAGTTTCAAGAGCGCAGGTATTACAAAAGCTAGGAAAAAATTTTTAATTTTCTTATGGTGTCATTATGAAAATTCCAAAAAGTTAGTGAACCGGGGCGAACAGGTTTCTGTAAAAGATAAGGGTTGTTTTAGTACACACACACTGCCTACCAAGTTTCAAGTGTGCAGGTATTACAAAAGCTAAAAAAGAATTTTTTTAATTTTCTTATGGTGTCATTATGTAAATTCCAAAAAAGATAGTGAACCGGAGCGAACACGTTTCTGTAAAAGATATGGGTTGTTTTAATAAGCCTACACTAACTGCCTACCAAGTTTCAAGGCAGGTATTACAAAAGCTAAGAAAAATTTTTTAATTTTTTATGGTGTCATTATGAAAATTCCAAAAAAGTTAGTGAACCGGGGCGAACACGTTTCTGTAAAAGATAAGGGTTGTTTTAGTACACCCACACTGCCTACCAAGTTTTCAAGGGCAGGTATTACAAAAGCTAAGAAAAAATTTTTAATTTTCTTATGGTGTCATTATGTAAATTCCAAAAAGTTAGTGAACCGGGGCGAACACGTTTCTGTAAAGATATGGGTTGTTTTAGTACACCACACTAACTGCCTACCAAGTTTCAAGAGCGCAGGTATTACAAAAGCTCAGAAAAAATTTTTAATTTTCTTATGGTGTCATTGCAAATTTCAAAAAAGTTAGTGAACCGGGCGAACACGTTTCTGTAAAAGATATGGTTTGTTTTAGTACACCCAACTGCCTACCAAGTTTCAAGGGCGCAGGTATTACAAAAGCTAAGAAAAAATTTTTAATTTTCTTATGGTGTCATTGCAAATTCCAAAAAGTTAGTGAACCGGGGCGAACACGTTTCTGTAAAAGATATGGTTGTTTTAGTACACCCACACTAACCGCCTACCAAGTTTCAAGAGCGCAGGTATTACAAAAGCTAAGAAAAAATTTTTTAATTTTCTTATGGTGTCATTATGAAAATTCCAAAAAGTTAGTGAACCGGGGCGAACAGGTTTCTGTAAAGATAAGGGTTGTTTTAGTACACCCACACTAAATGTCTACCAAGTTTTAAGGCGCAGGTATTACAAAAGCTAAGAAAAATTTTTAATTTTCTTATGGTGTCATTATAAATTCCAAAAAGAAAGTGAACCGGGCGAACACGTTTCTGTAAAAGATATGGGTTGTTTTAGTACACCACACTAACTGCCTACCAAGTTTCAAGAGGGCAGGTATTACAAAAGCTAAGAAAAATTTTTTAATTTTCTTATGGTGTCATTATGAAAATTCCAAAAAGTTAGTGAACCGGGCGAACACGTTTCTGTAAAAGATAAGGGTTGTTTTAGTACACCTACACTAACTGCCTACCAAGTTTCAAGGGCAGGTATTACAAAACCTAAGAAAATTTTTAATTTTCTTATGGTGTCATTATGTAAATTCCAAAAAGTTAGTGAACCGGGCGAACACGTTTCTGTAAAAGATATGGGTTGTTTTACACCACACTAACTGCCTACCAAGTTTCAAGGGCGCAGGTATTACAAAAGCTCAGAAAAAAATTTTTAATTTTCTTATGGTGTCATTATGCAAATTTCAAAAAGTTAGTGAACCGGGCGAACACGTTTCTGTAAAAGATATGGTTTGTTTTAGTACACCTAACTGCCTACCAAGTTTTCAAGAGGCGCAGGTATTACAAAAGCTAAGAAAAAATTTTTAATTTTCTTATGGTGTCATTACGAAAATTCCAAAAAGTTAGTGAACCGGGGCGAACACGTTTCTGTAAAAGATATGGTTGTTTTAGTACACCACACTAATGCCTACCAAGTTTAAGGGCGCAGGTATTACAAAAGCTAAGAAAAGAATTTTTAATTTTCTTATGTTGTCATTACAAATTCCAAAAAGTTAGTGAACCGGAGCGAACACGTTTCTGTAAAAGATATGGTTGTTTTAGTACCTACACTAACTGCCTACCAAGTTTCAAGAGCTCAGGTATTACAAAAGCTAAGAAAAAATTTTTTATGATTTCTTATTCTTCAAATTCAAAAAGTTAGTGAACCGGGCGAACACGTTTCTGTAAAAGATATGGTTTGTTTTAGTACACCTACACTAACCGCTACCAAGTTTCAAGAGCGCAGGTATTACAAAAGCTAAGAGAAAATTTTTTAATTTTCTTATGGTGTCATTATGAAAATTCCAAAATAGAACACGTTTGAACCCTGTAAAAGATATGGGTTGTTTTAGTACACCTACACTAACTGCCTACCAAGTTTCAAGAGCGCAGGTATTACAAAAGCTAAGAAAGAATTTTTTAATTTTCTTATGGTGTCATTATCAAATTAAAAAGTTAGTGAACCGGGGCGAACACGTTTCTGTAAAGATATGGGTTGTTTTAGTGCACCCACACTAACTGCTACCAAGTTTCAAGAGCGCAGGTATTACAAAAGCTAAGAAAAATTTTAATTTTCTTATGGTGTCATTATGAAAATTCCAAAAAGATAGTGAACCGGGCGAACACGTTTCTGTAAAAGATATGGGTTGTTTTAGTACACCACACTAACTGCCTACCAAGTTTCAGAGCGCAGGTATTACAAAAGCTAAGAAAAAATTTTTTAATTTTCTTATGGTGTCATTACGAAAATTCCAAAAAGTTAGTGAACCGGGGCGAACACGTTTCTGTAAAAGATAATGGGTTGTTTTAGTACACCCACACTAAATGCCTACCAAGTTTTAAGGGTGCAGGTATTACAAAACTAAGAAAAATTTTTAATTTTCTTATGGTGTCATTATGTAAATTCCAAAAAGTTAGTGAACCGGGCGAACACGTTTCTGTAAAAGGTACGGTTTGTTTTAGTGCACCCACACTAACTACCTACCAAGTTTCAAGAGCGCAGGTATTACAAAAGCTAAGAACAAATTTTTTTAATTTTCTTATGGCGTCATTATGAAAATTTCAAAAAGTTAGTGGACCGGGCGAACACGTTTCTGAAAACGATGTGGTTTGTTTTAGTACCCACACTAACTGCCTACTAAATTTCAAGGGCGCAGGTATTACAAAAGCTAAGATCAAATTTTTTTTAATTTTTTTTATGGTGTCATTACGCAAATTCCAAAAAGTTAGTGAACCGGGGCGAACACGTTTCTGTAAAGATATGGTTTGTTTTAGTGCACCACACTAACTGCCTACCAAGTTTCAAGAGGGCAAGTATTACAAAAGCTAAGAAAAAGTTTTTAATTTTTATGGTGTCATTATGAAAATTCCAATAAAGTTAGTGAACCGGGCGAACAGGTTTCTGTAAAAGATATGGTTTGTTTTAGTACACACACTAACTGCCTACAAAGTTTCAAGAGCGCAGGTATTACAAAAGCTAAGAAAAATTTTTAATTTTCTTATGGTGTCATTATGAAAATTCCAAAAAGTTAGTGAACCGGGGCGAACAGGTTTCTGTAAAAGATATGGTTGTTTTAGTACACCCACACTAAATGCCTACCAAGTTTAAGGGCGCAGGTATTACAAAAGCTAAGAAAAATTTTTAATTTTCTTATGGTGTCATTATGTAAATTCCAAAAGAAAGTGAACCGGGCGAACACGTTTCTGTAAAAGATATGGTTGTTTTAGTGCACCCCACACTAACTGTCTACCAAGTTTCAAGATGGCAAGTATTACAAAAGCTAAGAAAAATTTTTTTAATTTTCTTAATGGTGTCATTATGTAAATTCCAAAAAGTTAGTGAACCGGGGAGAACACGTTTCTGTAAAGATATGGGTTGTTTTAGTGCACCCACACTAACTGCCTACCAAGTTTCACGAGGGCAGGTATTACAAAAGCTAAAGAAAAATTTTTAATTTTTTTATGGTGTCATTATGAAAATTCCAAAAAGTTAGTGAACCGGGGCAAACAGATTTCTGTAAAGATATGGGTTGTTTTAGTACACCTACACTAAATGCCTACCAAGTTTCTAAGGGCGCAGGTATTACAAAACCTAAGAAAAAATTTTTTAATTTTCTTATGGTGTCATTATGTAAATTTCAAAAGATAGTGAACCGGGCGAACACGTTTCTGTAAAAGGTACGGTTTAGAGCGCACAACTGCCTACCAAGTTTCAAAGCTAAGAAAGAATTTTTAATTTTCTTAGTTGTCCTTCCGCAAATTCCAAAAGTTAGTGAACCGGAGCGAACACGTTTCTGTAAAAGATATGGGTTGTTTTAGTACGCCTACGCTAACCGCCTACCAAGTTTCAAGGGCGCAGGTATTACAAAAGCTAAAAAAGAATTTTTTAATTTTCTTATGGTGTCATTATGTAAATTCCAAAAAAGATAGTGAACCGGAACGAACATGTTTCTGTAAAAGATGTGGGTTGTTTTAATAAGCCTACACTAACTGCCTACCAAGTTTCAAGAGCGCAGGTATTACAAAAGATAAGAAAAGAATTTTTAATTTGCTTAAGTTGTCCTTCCGCAAATCCCAAAAGTTTGCGAACCGGAGCGAACACGTTTCTCTAAAAGACATGGGTTGTTTTAGTATACCCAGACTTACTGCCTACCAAGTTTCAAGAGCGTAGGTATTATAAAAGCTAAGAAAAAGTTTTTTAATTTTCTTGTGGTGTCATTACGAAAATTCCATAAAAGTTAGTGAACCGGAGCGAACACGTTTCTGTAAAAGATATTGGTTGTTTTAGTATGGCTACACTAACTACCTACCAGGTTTCAAGAGCGCAGTTATTAGTAAAGCTAAGAACGATTTTTTTTAAATTTTTTTATGATGTCATTCCACAAATTCCAAAAAAGTTAGTGAACCGGAAAGAACACGTTTCTGAAAACGATATGGTTTGTTTTAGTACACCTAACTGCCTAGCAAGTTTCAAGGGCGCAGGTAGTACAGAAGCTAAGAGAAAATTTTTTTTCCTTATGGTGTCATTATGTAAATTCCAAAAAAGATAGTGAACCGTGCCGAACACGTTTATGTAATAGATATGGGTTGCTTTAGTACACCCAGACTTACTGCCTACCAAGTTTCAAGAGCGTAGGTTTTATAAAAACTAAGAAAAAGTTTTTTAATTTTCTTGTGTCATTACGAAAATTCCATAAAAGTTAGTGAACCGGAGCGAACACGTTTCTGTAAAAGATATGGGTTGTTTTAGTACGCCTACACTAACTGCCTACCAAGTTTCAAGAGCGCAGATATTACAAAAGCTAAGAACATATTTTTTTAATTTTCTTATGGTGTCATTAAAATCCCAAAATTTGTGAACCGGAGCGAACACGTTTCTGAAAACGATATGGTTTGTTTTAGTACACCTAACTGCCTACCAAGTTTTAAGGGCGCAGGTATTACAAAAGCTAAGAGAAAATTTTTTTAGTTTCCTTATGGTGTCATTATGTAAATTCCAAAAAAGATAGTGAACCGGGCCGAACACGTTTTTGTAAAGATATGGGTTGCTTTGGTACACCTACACTAACTGCCTACCTAAGTTTCAAGGGCGCAGGTATTACAAAAGCTAAGAAATTTTTTTAATTTTCTTATGGTGTCAGTAGATAGAATACCTATCTTCTAGCACACTTCGTGCGAACCAACACAGCAATATATATATAATGATACATAGCAATATATATATATATATATATATATATATATATATTACTCAAATTTAGACCAGGGTAGAAAATTAATTAATTACATCAAATAATTTTAATCACCGTGTATAAGTAATTTTATTAGATAATACGCGTTATTAAAACCGTGAAGCATAAAAATGCATTCGTTTCATTAAAAATAAGGGATTTAAATTATTTACTAGACGCTTTCTATAAAAAGAAGCAGAATCAAAATGCTCAATTTTAATGTAATTTAATTGTTCCAAGTAAAGAATCAAATAAAAATTACGTGCAAAATTTATATTAATTAACTTAATTTTAAGTAACCGGTATTAAACAAAATGTACAAATAATAATTAATATTTAATTAGGATTCACTAAAAAATTAAAGAGTAAAAGTCAACGCCATTCATTATTATTTTAATTGGAGTTAATTGAACGATTAGTAAGGTATAATATGCATAAAAGCTTGTAAAAACCCAATAATATTCAAATCGTAGAAGTGTTAGTTAGAAGTATTACGATTGAACACCTGCGTATTTTTAAAAGTCACGTTCTGCTTAAATTTTGTAGATAACAAATGGTTACAGAGAATGTTGGAGAAACCGTCGCTTAATATTTACGAGAAATGTTAATAAAGTGGGTTATTTAACAGTCCACGTGGACTGAAATAACCGATAGTAAAGTATCGATTTGTACCACTCAGAACAGGGTCAAGAGGCAGGTATTACAAAAGCTAAGAAAAAATTTTTAATTTTTTATGGTGTCATTATGAAAATTCCAAAAAGTTAGTGAACCGGGGCGAACAGGTTTCTGTAAAAGATATGGTTTGTTTTAGTACACCCACACTAACCGCCTACCAAGTTTCAAGAGCGCAGGTATTACAAAAGCTAAGAAAAAATTTTTAATTTTCTTATGGTGTCATTAGAAAATTCCAAAAAAAAGTTAGTGAACCGGGGCGAACACGTTTCTGTAAAGATAAGGGTTGTTTTAGTACACCACACTAACTGCCTACCAAGTTTCAAGGGCGCAGGTATTACAAAAGCTAAGAAAAAATTTTTAATTTTCTTATGGTGTCATTATGTAAATTCCAAAAGTTAGTGAACCGGGCGAACACGTTTCTGTAAAAGATATGGGTTGTTTTAGTACACCTACACTAACTGCCTACCAAGTTTCAAGATGGCAGGTATTACAAAAGCTAAGAAAAAAATTTTTAATTTTCTTATGGTGTCATTACAAAATTCCAAAAAGTTAGTGAACCGGGGCGAACACGTTTCTGTAAAAGATGGGTTGTTTTAGTACACCACACTAATGCCTACCAAGTTTTCAAGGGTGCAGGTATTACAAAAGCTAAGAAAAAAATTTTTAATTTTCTTATGGTGTCATTATGTAAATTCCAAAAGTTAGTGAACCGGGCGAACACGTTTCTGTAAAAGATAATGGGTTGTTTTAGTACACCGCACTAACTGCCTACCAAGTTTCAAGAGCGCAGGTATTACAAAAGCTAGAAAAATTTTAATTTTCTTATGGTGTCATTATGAAAATTCCAAAAGTTAGTGAACCGGGCGAACACGTTTCTGTAAAGATATGGGTTGTTTTAGTACACCTACACTAAATGCCTACCAAGTTTTAAGGTGCAGGTATTACAAAACCTAAGAAAAAATTTTTAATTTTCTTATGGTGTCATTATGTAAATTCCAAAAAAGATAGTGAACCGGGGCGAACACGTTTCTGTAAAAGATATGGGTTGTTTTAGTGCACCCACACTAACTGTCTACCAAGTTTCACGAGGGCAAGGTATTACAAAAGCTAAGAAAAATTTTAATTTTCTTATGGTGTCATTATGAAAATTCCAATAAAGTTAGTGAACCGGGGCGAACAGGTTTCTGTAAAGATATGGTTTGTTTTAGTACACTACACTAACCGCCTACCAAGTTTCAAGAGCGCAGGTATTACAAAAGCTAAGAAAAAATTTTTAATTTTCTTATTGGTGTCATTATGAAAATTCCAAAAAGTTAGTGAACCGGGGCGAACAGGTTTCTGTAAAAGATAAGGGTTGTTTTAGTACACCTACACTAAATGCCTACCAAGTTTTAAGGGCGCAGGTATTACAAAAGCTAAAAAAATTTTTTAATTTTCTTATTGGTGTCATTATGTAAATTCCAAAAAGTTAGTGAACCGGGGCGAACACGTTTCTGTAAAAGATATGCGTTGTTTTAGTGCACCCACACTAACTGTCTACCAAGTTTCAAGAGCGCAGGTATTACAAAAGCTAAGAAAATTTTTAATTTTCTTATGGTGTCATTATGAAAATTCCAAAAAGTTAGTGAACCGGGGCGAACAGGTTTCTGTAAAAGATAAGGGTTGTTTTAGTACACCTACACTAAATGCCTACCAAGTTTCAAGAGCGCAGGTATTACAAAACCTAAGAAAAATTTTTTTTAATTTTCTTATGGTGTCATTATGTAAATTCCAAAAAGTTAGTGAACCGGGGCGAACACGTTTCTGTAAAGTAAGGGTTGTTTTAGTACACCCCACTAACTGCCTACCAAGTTTCAAGAGCGCAGGTATTACAAAAGCTAAGAAAAAATTTTTAATTTTCTTATGGTGTCATTATGAAAATTCCAAAAAGTTAGTGAACCGGGCGAACACGTTTCTGTAAAAGATATGGTTGTTTTAGTACACCCACTAACTGCCTACCAAGTTTCAAGGCGCAGGTATTACAAAAGCTAAGAAAATTTTTAAATTTTCTTATGGTGTCATTATGTAAATTCAAAAAGTTAGTGAACCGGGGCGAACACGTTTCTGTAAAAGATATGGGTTGTTTAGTACCACACACTAACTGCCTACCAAGTTTCAAGAGCGCAGGTATTACAAAAGCTAAGAAAAATTTTTAATTTTCTTATGGTGTCATTATGAAAATTCCAAAAAGTTAGTGAACCGGGGCGAACAGGTTTCTGTAAAAGATAAGGGTTGTTTTAGTACACCCACACTAATGCCTACCAAGTTTCAAGAGCGCAGGTATTACAAAACCTAAGAAAAATTTTTTTTAATTTTCTTATGGTGTCATTATGTAAATTCCAAAAAAGATAGTTAACCGGGGCGAACACGTTTCTGTAAAAGGTACGGGTTGTTTTAGTGCACCCACACTAACTGCCTACCAAGTTTCAAGAGCGCAGGTATTACAAAAGCTCAGAACAAATTTTTTTAATTTTCTTATGGCGTCATTCCGCAAATTTCAAAAAAGTTAGTGGACCGGAGCGTACACGTTTCTGAAAACGATGTGGTTTGTTTTAGTACACCACAACTGCCTACCAAGTTTCAAGGGCAGGTATTACAAAAGCTAAGAACAAATTCTTTTAAATTTTTTTATGGTGTCATTAGGCAAGTTCCAAAAAAGTTACTGAATCGGTGCGAACACGTTTCTGTAAAAGATATGGTTTGTTTTAGTACACATACACTAACCGCCTACCAAGTTTCAAGAGCGCAGGTATTACAAAAGCTAAGAAAAAATATTTTTAATTTACTTATTGTGTCATTATGGAAATTCCAATAAAGTTAGTGAACCGGGGCGAACACGTTTCTGTAAAAGATAAGGGTTGTTTAGTACACCCTACACTAAATGCCTACCAAGTTTTAAGGGCGCAGGTATTACAAAAGCTAAAAAAAATTTTTTAATTTTCTTATTGTGTCATTATGTAAATTCCAAAAAAGTTAGTGAACCGGATTGAACACGTTTCTGAAAACGATATGGTTTGTTTTAGTGCACTTACACTAACTGCCTACCAAGTTTCAAGAGCGCAGGTATTACAAAAGCTAAGAAAAAAATTTTTAATTTTCTTATGGTGTCATTATGAAAATTCCAAAAAGTTAGTGAACCGGGCGAACACGTTTCTGTAAAAGATATGGGTTGTTTTAGTACACCTACACTAACTGCCTACCAAGTTTTAAGGGCGCAGGTATTACAAAAGCTAAGAAAAAGTTTTTTAATTTTCTTATGGTGTCATTACGTAAATTCCAAAAAGTTAGTGAACCGGGCGAACACGTTTCTGTAAAGGATATGGGTTGTTTTAGTACACCTACACTAACTGCCTACCAAGTTTCAAGAGCGCAGGTATTACAAAAGCTAAGAAAAAATTTTTAATTTTCTTATGGTGTCATTCCGCAAATTCAAAAGTTAGTGAACCGGGGCGAACACGTTTCTGTAAAAGATATGGTTGTTTAGTACACCCACTAACTGCCTACCAAGTTTCAAGGGCGCAGGTATTACAAAACTAAGAAAAATTTTTAATTTTCTTATGGTGTCATTACGTAAATTCCAAAAAAGTTAGTGAACCGGGCGAACACGTTTCTGTAAAAGATATGGTTTGTTTTAGTACACCCACACTAACCGCCTACCAAGTTTCAAGAGCGCAGGTATTACAAAAGCTAAGAAAAAATTTTTAATTTATATGGTGTCATTATGAAAATTCCAATAAAGTTAGTGAACCGGGGCGAACAGGTTTCTGTAAAAGATAAAGGTTGTTTTAGTACACCTACACTAATTGCCACCAAGTTTTAAGGGCGCAGGTATTACAAAAGCTAAAAAAATTTTTAATTTTCTTATTGTGTCATTATGTAAATTCCAAAAGAAAGTGAACCGGGCGAACACGTTTCTGTAAAAGATATGGGTTGTTTTAGTACACCCCACACTAACTGCCTACCAAGTTTCAAGAGTGGCAGGTATTACAAAAGCTAAGAAAAATTTTTAATTTTCTTATGGTGTCATTATGAAAATTCAATAAAGTTAGTGAACCGGGGCGAACAGGTTTCTGTAAAGATAAGGGTTGTTTTAGTACACCCACACTAAATGCCTACCAAGTTTCAAGGGTGCAGGTATTACAAAAGCTAAGAAAAAATTTTTAATTTTCTTATGGTGTCATTATGTAAATTCCAAAAGATAGTGAACCGGGCGAACACGTTTCTGTAAAAGGTATGGGTTGTTTTAGTGCACCCACACTAACTGCCTACCAAGTTTCAAGAGCGCAGGTATTACAAAAGCTAAGAAAAAAATTTTAATTTTCTTATGGTGTCATTATGAAAATTCCAAAAAGTTAGTGAACCGGGCGAACACGTTTCTGTAAAGATAAGGGTTGTTTTAGTACACCTACACTAACTGCCTACCAAGTTTCAAGGGCGCAGGTATTACAAAAGCTAAGAAAAATTTTTTAATTTTCTTATGGTGTCATTATGTAAATTCCAAAAGATAGTGAACCGGGGCGAACACGTTTCTGTAAAAGATATGGGTTGTTTTAGTACACCACACTAACTGCCTACCAAGTTTCACTAGGGCAAGTATTACAAAAGCTAAGAAAAATTTTTAATTTTTTATGGTGTCATTATGAAAATTCCAATAAAGTTAGTGAACCGGGGAACAGGTTTCTGTAAAAGATAAGGGTTGTTTTAGTACACCTACACTAAACTGCCACCAAGTTTCAAGAGCGCAGGTATTACAAAAGCTAAAAAAATTTTAATTTTCTTATTGTGTCATTATGTAAATTCCAAAAAGTTGAAAGTGAACCTCTGTAAAGATATGGGTTGTTTTAGTGCACCCACACTAACTGTCTACCAAGTTTCAAGATGGCAGGTATTACAAAAGCTAAGAAAAATTTTTAATTTTCTTATGGTGTCATTATGAAAATTCCAAAAAGTTAGTGAACCGGGGCGAACACGTTTCTGTAAAAGATAAGGGTTGTTTTAGTACACCCACACTAAATGCCTACCAAGTTTTAAGGTGCAGGTATTACAAAAAACCTAAGAAAAAATTTTCTTTAATTTTCTTATGGTGTCATTATGTAAATTCCAAAAAGTTAGTGAACCGGGCGAACACGTTTCTGTAAAAGGTATGGGTTGTTTTAGTACACCCACACTAACTGCCTACCAAGTTTCAAGAGCGCAGGTATTACAAAAGCTAAGAAAAAATTTTTTAATTTTCTTATGGTGTCATTATGAAAATTCCAATAAGTTAGTGAACCGGGCGAACAGGTTTCTGTAAAAGATAAGGGTTGTTTTAGTACACCTACACTAAATGCGTACCAAGTTTTAAGTGTGCAGGTATTACAAAACCTAAGAAACAAATTTTTTAATTTTCTTATGGTGTCATTATGTAAATTCCAAAAAAGATAGTGAACCGGGGCGAACACGTTTCTGTAAAAGGTACGGGTTGTTTTAGTGCACCCACACTAACTGCCTACCAAGTTTCAAGAGCGCAGGTATTACAAAAGCTCAGAACAATTTTTTTTAATTTTCTTATGGTGTCATTCCGCAAATTTCAAAAAAGTTAGTGGACCGGAGCGTACACGTTTCTGAAAACGATATGGTTTGTTGTAGTACACCTAACTGCCTACTAAATTTCAAGGGCGCAGGTATTACAAAAACTAAGAACAAATTTTTTTAAATTTTTTTATGGTGTCATTACGCAAATTCCAAAAAAGTTACTGAATCGGTGCGAACACGTTTCTGTAAAAGATATGGTTTGTTTTAGTACACATACACTAACCGCCTACCAAGTTTCAAGAGCGCAGATATTACAAAAGCTAAGAAAAAATTTTTTTAATTATTGTGTCATTATGAAAATTCCAATAAAGTTAGTGAACCGGGGCGAACAGGTTTCTGTAAAAGATAAGGGTTGTTTTAGTACACCTACACTAAATGCCTACCAAGTTTTAAGGGCGCAGGTATTACAAAAGCTAAAAAAAAAAATTTTAATTTTCTTATTGTGTCATTATGTAAATTCCAAAAAAGAAAGTGAACCGGGTCGAACACGTTTCTGTAAACGATATGGGTTGTTTTAGTGCACTCACACTAACTGTCTACCAAGTTTCAAAATGGCAAGTATTACAAAAGCTAAGAAAAAGTTTTTTAATTTTCTTATGGTGTCATTACGAAAATTCCATAAAAGTTAGTGAACCGGGGCGAACACGTTTCTGTAAAAGATATGGGTTGTTATAGTACACCTACACTAAGTGCCTACCAAGTTTTAAGGGCGCAGGTATTACAAAAGCTAAAAAAAATTTTTTAATTTTCTTATGGTGTCATTATGTAAATTCCAAAAAAGATAGTGAACCGGGGCGAACACGTTTCTGTAAAAGATATGGGTTGTTTTAGTACACCTACACTAACTGCCTACCAAGTTTCAAGAGCGCAGGTATTACAAAAGCTAAAAAAATTTTTAATTTTCTTATGGTGTCATTATGAAAATTCCAAAAGTTAGTGAACCGGGCGAACAGGTTTCTGTAAAAGATAAGGGTTGTTTTAGTACACCTACACTAAATGCGTACCAAGTTTTAAGTGTGCAGGTATTACAAAAGCTAAAAAAATTTTTAATTTTCTTATTGTGTCATTATGTAAATTCCAAAAAAGAAAGTGAACCGGGGCGAACACGTTTCTGTAAAAGATATGGGTTGTTTTAGTGCACCCACACTAACTGTCTACCAAGTTTCACTAGGGCAGGTATTACAAAAGCTAAGAAAAATTTTTAATTTTCTTATGGTGTCATTATGAAAATTCCAAAAAAGTTAGTGAACCGGGCAAACAGGTTTCTGTAAAAGATAAGGGTTGTTTTAGTACACCCACTAACTGCCCTACCAAGTTTCAAGGGCAGGTATTACAAAAGCTAAGAAAAAATTTTTAATTTTCTTATGGTGTCATTATGTAAATTCCAAAAAAGGTAGTGAACCGGGGCGAACACGTTTCTGTAAAAGATATGGGTTGTTTTAGTGCACCCACACTAACTGTCTACCAAGTTTCAAGATGGCAAGTATTACAAAAGCTAAGAAAAAGTTTTTTAATTTTCTTATGGTGTCATTATGAAAATTCCAATAAAGTTAGTGAACCGGGGCGAACAGGTTTCTGTAAAAGATAAGGGTTGTTTTAGTACACCTACACTAAATGCCTACCAAGTTTTAAGGGTGCAGGTATTACAAAACCTAAGAAAAAATTTTTTTAATTTTCTAATGGTGTCATTATGTAAATTACAAAAAAGATAGTGAACCGGGGCGAACACGTTTCTGTAAAAGGTACGGGTTGTTTTAGTGCACCCGCACTAACTGCCTATCAAGTTTCAAGAGCGCAGGTATTACAAAAGCTAGGAAAAAAATTTTTCAATTTACTTATGGTGTCATTATGAAAATTCCAATTAAGTTAGTGAACCGGGCGAACAGGTTTCTGTAAAAGATAAGGGTTGTTTTAGTACACCTACACTAAATGCGTACCAAGTTTTAAGTGTGCAGGTATTACAAAACCTAAGAAACAAATTTTTTAATTTTCTTATGGTGTCATTATGTAAATTCCAAAAAAGATAGTGAACCGGGGCGAACACGTTTCTGTAAAAGATATGGGTTGTTTTAGTGCACCCACACTAACTGTCTACCAAGTTTCACTAGGGCAAGTATTACAAAAGCTAAGAAAAAGTTTTTTAATTTTTTTATGGTGTCATTATGAAAATTCCAATAAAGTTAGTGAACCGGGGCAAACAGGTTTCTGTAAAAGATAAGGGTAGTTTTAGTACACCTACACTAAATGCCCACCAAGTTTTAAGGGCGCAGGTATTACAAAAGCTAAAAAAAATTTTTTAATTTTCTTATTGTGTCATTATGTAAATTCCAAAAAAGAAAGTGAACCGGGGGAACACGTTTCTGTAAAAGATATGGGTTGTTTTAGTGCACCCACACTAACTGTCTACCAAGTTTCAAGATGGCAAGTATTACAAAAGCTAAGAAAAAGTTTTTTAATTTTCTTATGGTGTCATTATGAAAATTCCAATAAAGTTAGTGAACCGGGGCGAACAGGTTTCTGTAAAAGATAAGGGTTGTTTTAGTACACCTACACTAAATGCCTACCAAGTTTTAAGGGTGCAGGTATTACAAAACCTAAGAAAAAATTTTTAATTTTCTAATGGTGTCATTATGTAAATTACAAAAAAGATAGTGAACCGGGGCGAACACGTTTCTGTAAAAGGTACGGGTTGTTTTAGTGCACCCGCACTAACTGCCTATCAAGTTTCAAGAGCGCAGTTATTACAAAAGCTAGAAAAAATTTTTAATTTTACTTATGGTGTCATTATGAAAATTCCAAAAGTTAGTGAACCGGGCGAACAGGTTTCTGTAAAAGATATGGGTTGTTTTAGTACACCACACTAAATGCGTACCAAGTTTCAAGTGTGCAGGTATTACAAAACCTAAGAAACAAATTTTTTAATTTTCTTATGGTGTCATTATGTAAATTCCAAAAAAGATAGTGAACCGGGGCGAACACGTTTCTGTAAAAGATATGGGTTGTTTTAGTACACCACACTAACTGTCTACCAAGTTTCACTAGGGCAGGTATTACAAAAGCTAAGAAAAAGTTTTTAATTTTCTTATGGTGTCATTATGAAAATTCCAATAAAGTTAGTGAACCGGGGCAAACAGGTTTCTGTAAAAGATAAGGGTAGTTTTAGTACACCTACACTAAATGCCCACCAAGTTTTAAGGGCGCAGGTATTACAAAAGCTAAAAAAATTTTTAATTTTCTTATGGTGTCATTATGTAAATTCAAAAAGAAAGTGAACCAGGGCGAACACGTTTCTGTAAAAGATATGGGTTGTTTTAGTGCACCACACTAACTGTCTACCAAGTTTCAAGATGGCAGGTATTACAAAAGCTAAGAAAATTTTTAATTTTCTTATGGTGTCATTATGAAATTCCAATAAAGTTAGTGAACCGGGCGAACAGGTTTCTGTAAAGATAAGGGTTGTTTTAGTACACCCACACTAAATGCCTACCAAGTTTTAAGGGCAGGTATTACAAAAGCTAAGAAAAAATTTTTAATTTTCTTATGGTGTCATTATGTAAATTCCAAAAAGTTAGTGAACCGGGGCGAACACGTTTCTGTAAAAGATATGGGTTGTTTTAGTACACCCACTAACTGCCTACCAAGTTTCAAGGCGCAGGTATTACAAAAGCTAAGAAAAAAAATTTTTAATTTTCTTATGGTGTCATTATGAAAATTCCAATAAAGTTAGTGAACCGGGCGAACAGGTTTCTGTAAAGATAAGGGTTGTTTTAGTACACCCACACTAATGCCTACCAAGTTTCAAGTGGCAGGTATTACAAAAGCTAAGAAAAATTTTTAATTTTCTTATGGTGTCATTATGTAAATTCCAAAAAAGATAGTGAACCGGGGCGAACACGTTTCTGTAAAAGATATGGGTTGTTTTAGTGCACCCACACTAACTGTCTACCAAGTTTCAAGATGGCAAGTATTACAAAAGCTAAGAAAAAGTTTTTTAATTTTCTTATGGTGTCATTATGAAAATTCCAATAAAGTTAGTGAACCGGGGCAAACAGGTTTCTGTAAAAGATAAGGGTTGTTTTAGTACACCTACACTAAATGCCCACCAAGTTTTAAGGGCGCAGGTATTACAAAAGCTAAAAAAAATTTTTTAATTTTCTTATTGTGTCATTATGTAAATTCCAAAAAAGAAAGTGAACCGGGGCGAACACGTTTCTGTAAAAGATATGGGTTGTTTTAGTGCACCCACACTAACTGTCTACCAAGTTTCAAGATGGCAAGTATTACAAAAGCTAAGAAAAAGTTTTTTAATTTTCTTATGGTGTCATTATGAAAATTCCAATAAAGTTAGTGAACCGGGGCGAACAGGTTTCTGTAAAAGATAAGGGTTGTTTTAGTACACCTACACTAAATGCCTACCAAGTTTTAAGGGTGCAGGTATTACAAAACCTAAGAAAAAATTTTTTAATTTTCTTATGGTGTCATTATGTAAATTCCAAAAAAGATAGTGAACCGGGGCGAACACGTTTCTGTAAAAGGTACGGGTTGTTTTAGTGCACCCACACTAACTGCCTACCAAGTTTCAAGAGCGCAGGTATTACAAAAGCTAGGAAAAAATTTTTAATTTTCTTATGGTGTCATTATGAAAATTCCAAAAAGTTAGTGAACCGGGGCGAACAGGTTTCTGTAAAAGATAAGGGTTGTTTTAGTACACACACACTGCCTACCAAGTTTCAAGTGTGCAGGTATTACAAAACCTAAGAAAAATTTTTTTAATTTTCTTATGGTGTCATTATGTAAATTCAAAAGATAGTGAACCGGGGCGAACACGTTTCTGTAAAAGATATGGGTTGTTTTAGTACACCTACACTAACTGTCTACCAAGTTTCAAGGCAGGTATTACAAAAGCTAAGAAAAATTTTTTAATTTTTTATGGTGTCATTATGAAAATTCCAAAAAAGTTAGTGAACCGGGGCGAACACGTTTCTGTAAAAGATAAGGGTTGTTTTAGTACACCCACACTGCCTACCAAGTTTTCAAGGGCAGGTATTACAAAAGCTAAGAAAAAATTTTTAATTTTCTTATGGTGTCATTATGTAAATTCCAAAAAGTTAGTGAACCGGGGCGAACACGTTTCTGTAAAGATATGGGTTGTTTTAGTACACCACACTAACTGCCTACCAAGTTTCAAGAGCGCAGGTATTACAAAAGCTCAGAAAAAATTTTTAATTTTCTTATGGTGTCATTGCAAATTTCAAAAAAGTTAGTGAACCGGGCGAACACGTTTCTGTAAAAGATATGGTTTGTTTTAGTACACCCAACTGCCTACCAAGTTTCAAGGGCGCAGGTATTACAAAAGCTAAGAAAAAATTTTTAATTTTCTTATGGTGTCATTGCAAATTCCAAAAAGTTAGTGAACCGGGGCGAACACGTTTCTGTAAAAGATATGGTTGTTTTAGTACACCCACACTAACCGCCTACCAAGTTTCAAGAGCGCAGGTATTACAAAAGCTAAGAAAAAATTTTTTAATTTTCTTATGGTGTCATTATGAAAATTCCAAAAAGTTAGTGAACCGGGGCGAACAGGTTTCTGTAAAGATAAGGGTTGTTTTAGTACACCCACACTAAATGTCTACCAAGTTTTAAGGCGCAGGTATTACAAAAGCTAAGAAAAATTTTTAATTTTCTTATGGTGTCATTATAAATTCCAAAAAGAAAGTGAACCGGGCGAACACGTTTCTGTAAAAGATATGGGTTGTTTTAGTACACCACACTAACTGCCTACCAAGTTTCAAGAGGGCAGGTATTACAAAAGCTAAGAAAAATTTTTTAATTTTCTTATGGTGTCATTATGAAAATTCCAAAAAGTTAGTGAACCGGGCGAACACGTTTCTGTAAAAGATAAGGGTTGTTTTAGTACACCTACACTAACTGCCTACCAAGTTTCAAGGGCAGGTATTACAAAACCTAAGAAAATTTTTAATTTTCTTATGGTGTCATTATGTAAATTCCAAAAAGTTAGTGAACCGGGCGAACACGTTTCTGTAAAAGATATGGGTTGTTTTACACCACACTAACTGCCTACCAAGTTTCAAGGGCGCAGGTATTACAAAAGCTCAGAAAAAAATTTTTAATTTTCTTATGGTGTCATTATGCAAATTTCAAAAAGTTAGTGAACCGGGCGAACACGTTTCTGTAAAAGATATGGTTTGTTTTAGTACACCTAACTGCCTACCAAGTTTTCAAGAGGCGCAGGTATTACAAAAGCTAAGAAAAAATTTTTAATTTTCTTATGGTGTCATTACGAAAATTCCAAAAAGTTAGTGAACCGGGGCGAACACGTTTCTGTAAAAGATATGGTTGTTTTAGTACACCACACTAATGCCTACCAAGTTTAAGGGCGCAGGTATTACAAAAGCTAAGAAAAGAATTTTTAATTTTCTTATGTTGTCATTACAAATTCCAAAAAGTTAGTGAACCGGAGCGAACACGTTTCTGTAAAAGATATGGTTGTTTTAGTACCTACACTAACTGCCTACCAAGTTTCAAGAGCTCAGGTATTACAAAAGCTAAGAAAAAATTTTTTATGATTTCTTATTCTTCAAATTCAAAAAGTTAGTGAACCGGGCGAACACGTTTCTGTAAAAGATATGGTTTGTTTTAGTACACCTACACTAACCGCTACCAAGTTTCAAGAGCGCAGGTATTACAAAAGCTAAGAGAAAATTTTTTAATTTTCTTATGGTGTCATTATGAAAATTCCAAAATAGAACACGTTTGAACCCTGTAAAAGATATGGGTTGTTTTAGTACACCTACACTAACTGCCTACCAAGTTTCAAGAGCGCAGGTATTACAAAAGCTAAGAAAGAATTTTTTAATTTTCTTATGGTGTCATTATCAAATTAAAAAGTTAGTGAACCGGGGCGAACACGTTTCTGTAAAGATATGGGTTGTTTTAGTGCACCCACACTAACTGCTACCAAGTTTCAAGAGCGCAGGTATTACAAAAGCTAAGAAAAATTTTAATTTTCTTATGGTGTCATTATGAAAATTCCAAAAAGATAGTGAACCGGGCGAACACGTTTCTGTAAAAGATATGGGTTGTTTTAGTACACCACACTAACTGCCTACCAAGTTTCAGAGCGCAGGTATTACAAAAGCTAAGAAAAAATTTTTTAATTTTCTTATGGTGTCATTACGAAAATTCCAAAAAGTTAGTGAACCGGGGCGAACACGTTTCTGTAAAAGATAATGGGTTGTTTTAGTACACCCACACTAAATGCCTACCAAGTTTTAAGGGTGCAGGTATTACAAAACTAAGAAAAATTTTTAATTTTCTTATGGTGTCATTATGTAAATTCCAAAAAGTTAGTGAACCGGGCGAACACGTTTCTGTAAAAGGTACGGTTTGTTTTAGTGCACCCACACTAACTACCTACCAAGTTTCAAGAGCGCAGGTATTACAAAAGCTAAGAACAAATTTTTTTAATTTTCTTATGGCGTCATTATGAAAATTTCAAAAAGTTAGTGGACCGGGCGAACACGTTTCTGAAAACGATGTGGTTTGTTTTAGTACCCACACTAACTGCCTACTAAATTTCAAGGGCGCAGGTATTACAAAAGCTAAGATCAAATTTTTTTTAATTTTTTTTATGGTGTCATTACGCAAATTCCAAAAAGTTAGTGAACCGGGGCGAACACGTTTCTGTAAAGATATGGTTTGTTTTAGTGCACCACACTAACTGCCTACCAAGTTTCAAGAGGGCAAGTATTACAAAAGCTAAGAAAAAGTTTTTAATTTTTATGGTGTCATTATGAAAATTCCAATAAAGTTAGTGAACCGGGCGAACAGGTTTCTGTAAAAGATATGGTTTGTTTTAGTACACACACTAACTGCCTACAAAGTTTCAAGAGCGCAGGTATTACAAAAGCTAAGAAAAATTTTTAATTTTCTTATGGTGTCATTATGAAAATTCCAAAAAGTTAGTGAACCGGGGCGAACAGGTTTCTGTAAAAGATATGGTTGTTTTAGTACACCCACACTAAATGCCTACCAAGTTTAAGGGCGCAGGTATTACAAAAGCTAAGAAAAATTTTTAATTTTCTTATGGTGTCATTATGTAAATTCCAAAAGAAAGTGAACCGGGCGAACACGTTTCTGTAAAAGATATGGTTGTTTTAGTGCACCCCACACTAACTGTCTACCAAGTTTCAAGATGGCAAGTATTACAAAAGCTAAGAAAAATTTTTTTAATTTTCTTAATGGTGTCATTATGTAAATTCCAAAAAGTTAGTGAACCGGGGAGAACACGTTTCTGTAAAGATATGGGTTGTTTTAGTGCACCCACACTAACTGCCTACCAAGTTTCACGAGGGCAGGTATTACAAAAGCTAAAGAAAAATTTTTAATTTTTTTATGGTGTCATTATGAAAATTCCAAAAAGTTAGTGAACCGGGGCAAACAGATTTCTGTAAAGATATGGGTTGTTTTAGTACACCTACACTAAATGCCTACCAAGTTTCTAAGGGCGCAGGTATTACAAAACCTAAGAAAAAATTTTTTAATTTTCTTATGGTGTCATTATGTAAATTTCAAAAGATAGTGAACCGGGCGAACACGTTTCTGTAAAAGGTACGGTTTAGAGCGCACAACTGCCTACCAAGTTTCAAAGCTAAGAAAGAATTTTTAATTTTCTTAGTTGTCCTTCCGCAAATTCCAAAAGTAAGTGAACCGGGGCGAACACGTTTCTGTAAAAGATATGGGTCCTTATAGTACGCCTACACTAACTGCCTACCAAGTTTCAAGAGCGCAGGTATTACAAAAGCTAAGAAAAAATTTTTTAATTTATTTATGGTGTCATTACGAAAATTCCAATAAAGTTAGTGAAATAGAACACGTTTCTGTAGAAGATGTGGGTTGTTTTAGTACGCCTACACTAACTGCCTACCGAGTTTCAAGAGCGCAGGTATTACAAAAGCTAAGAAAAGAATTTTTAATTTGCTTAAGTTGTCCTTACGCAAATCCCAAAAATCTTGTGAACCGGAGCGAACACGTTTCTGTAAAAGATATGGGTTGTTTTAGTACACTCAGACTTACTGCCTACCAAGTTTCAAGAGCGTAGGTATTATAAAAGCTAAGAAAAAGTTTTTTAATTTTCTTGTGGTGTCATTACGAAAATTCCATAAAAGTTAGTGAACCGGAGCGAACACGTTTCCGTAAAAGATATTGGATGTTTTAGTATGCCTACACTAACTGCCTACCAAGTTTCAAGAGCGCAGTTTTAGAAAAGCTAAGAACAAATTTTTTTTAATTTTTATATGATGTCATTCCGCAAATTCCAAAAAAGTTAGTGAACCGGAGGGAACACGTTTCTGAAAACGATATGGTTTGTTTTAGTACGCCTAACTGCCTACCAAGTTTTAAGGGCGCAGGTATTACAAAAGCTAAGAGAAAACTTTTTAGTTTCCTTATGGTGTCATTATGTAAATTCCAAAAGTTAGTGAACCGGGGCGAACACGTTTCTGTAAAAGATATGGGTTGTTTAGACCCACACTAACTGCCTACCAAGTTTCAAGGGGCAGGTATTACAAAAGCTAAGAAAAATTTTTAATTTTCTTATGGTGTCATTATGAAAATTCCAAAAAGTTAGTGAACCGGGGCGAACACGTTTCTGTAAAGATAAGGGTTGTTTTAGTACACCACACTAATGCCTACCAAGTTTAAGGGCGCAGGTATTACAAAAGCTAAGAAAAAATTTTTAATTTTCTTATGGTGTCATTAAAAAATTCAAAAAGTTAGTGAACCGGGGCGAACACGTTTCTGTAAAAGATAGGGTTTGTTTTAGTACACCACCTAACTGCCTACCAAGTTTCAAGGCCAGGTATTACAAAAGCTGAAAAATTTTTAATTTTCTTATTGTCATTAGAAAATTCCAAAAAGTTAGTGAACCGGGCGAACACGTTTCTGTAAAAGATATGGTTTGTTTTAGTCACAACACTAACTGCCTACCAAGTTTCAAGGGCAGGTATTACAAAAGCTAAGAAAAATTTTTTTAATTTTCTTATGGTGTCATTATAAATTCCAAAAAGTTAGTGAACCGGGGCGAACACGTTTCTGTAAAAGATAGGGTTGTTTTAGTACACCTACACTAACTGCCACCAAGTTTCAAGGCGCAGGTATTACAAAAGCTAAAAAAATTTTTAATTTTCTTATGGTGTCATTAAAAATTCCAAAAAAGTTAGTGAACCGGGGCGAACAGTTTCTGTAAAAGATAGGGTTGTTTTAGTACACCTACACTAATGCCTACCAAGTTTCAAGGGCAGGTATTACAAAAGCTAAGAAAAAATTTTTAATTTTCTTATGGTGTCATTTGAAAATTCCAAAAAGTTAGTGAACCGGGGCGAACACGTTTCTGTAAAAGATAAGGGTTGTTTTAGTCACCCACACTAACTGCCTACCAAGTTTCAAGGGGCAGGTATTACAAAAGCTGAAAAAATTTTTAATTTTCTTATGGTGTCATTAGAAAATTCAAAAAGTTAGTGAACCGGGGCGAACACGTTTCTGTAAAAGATAGGGTTGTTTTAGTACACCCAATTTCAAGGGGCAGGTATTACAAAAGCTAAGAAAAAATTTTTTTAATTTTTTATGGTGTCATTATGAAATTCCAAAAAGTTAGTGAACCGGGGCGAACACGTTTCTGTAAAAGATAGGGTTGTTTTAGACCTACACTAACGCCTACCAAGTTTCAAGGCGCAGGTATTACAAAGCTAAGAAAAAATTTTTAATTTTCTTATGGTGTCATTATGAAATTCCAAAAAGTTAGTGAACCGGGGCGAACACGTTTCTGTAAAAGATAAGGGTTTTTTAGTACACCCACACTAACTGCCTACCAAGTTTCAAGGGCGCAGGTATTACAAAAGCTAAAAAAATTTTTAATTTTCTTATGGTGTCATTATAAATTCCAAAAAGTTAGTGAACCGGGCGAACAGGTTTCTGTAAAAGATATGGGTTGTTTTAGTACACCCACACTAATGCCTACCAAGTTTCAAGTGGCAGGTATTACAAAACTAAGAAAAAATTTTTTAATTTTCTTATGGTGTCATTATGAAAATTCCAAAAAGTTAGTGAACCGGGGCGAACACGTTTCTGTAAAAGTATGGGTTGTTTTAGTACACCTACACTAACTGCCTACCAAGTTTCAAGGGCAGGTATTACAAAAGCTAAGAAAATTTTTAATTTTCTTATGGTGTCATTATGAAAATTCAAAAAGTTAGTGAACCGGGGCGAACACGTTTCTGTAAAAGATAGGGTTGTTTTAGTCACCACACTAATGCCTACCAAGTTTCAAGGGCAGGTATTACAAAAGCTAAGAAAAATTTTTTAATTTTCTTATGGTGTCATTATGAAATTAATGGTGTCATTATGAAAATTCCAAAAAGTTAGTGAACCGGGGCGAACACGTTTCTGTAAAAGGTAGGGTTGTTTTAGTACACCCACACTAACTGCCTACCAAGTTTCAAGAGCGCAGGTATTACAAAAGCTAAGAAAAATTTTTTAATTTTCTTATGGTGTCATTATGAAATTCAAAAAGTTAGTGAACCGGGCGAACACGTTTCTGTAAAGGTAGGGTTGTTTTAGTACACCACACTAACTGCCTACCAAGTTTCAAGGCGCAGGTATTACAAAAGCTAGAAAAAATTTTTTAATTTTCTTATGGTGTCATTATGAAATTCCAAAAAGTTAGTGAACCGGGGCGAACACGTTTCTGTAAAAGATAGGGTTGTTTTAGTCACCCACACTAATGCCTACCAAGTTTCAAGAGGCAGGTATTACAAAAGCTAAGAAAAAAATTTTTAATTTTCTTATGGTGTCATTAAAAATTCCAAAAAGTTAGTGAACCGGGGCGAACACGTTTCTGTAAAAGATAGGGTTGTTTTAGTACACCACACTAATGCCTACCAAGTTTAAGGGCAGGTATTACAAAACCTAAGAAAAATTTTTTTAATTTTCTTAATGGTGTCATTATGAAATTCAAAAAGTAGTGAACCGGGGCGAACACGTTTCTGTAAAAGGTAGGGTTGTTTTAGTACACCACACTAACTGCCTACCAAGTTTCAAGAGCGCAGGTATTACAAAAGCTAAAAAAATTTTTAATTTTCTTATGGTGTCATTATGAAATTCCAAAAAGTTAGTGAACCGGGCGAACAGGTTTCTGTAAAAGATATGGGTTGTTTTAGTACACCAACTAATGCGTACCAAGTTTCAAGTGGCAGGTATTACAAAACCTAAGAAAAAATTTTTAATTTTCTTATGGTGTCATTATGAAAAATTCCAAAAAGTTAGTGAACCGGGGCGAACACGTTTCTGTAAAAGATATGGGTTGTTTTAGTACCCACACTAACTGCCTACCAAGTTTCAAGGGGCAGGTATTACAAAGCTAAGAAAAATTTTTAATTTTCTTATGGTGTCATTATGAAAATTCCAAAAAGTTAGTGAACCGGGGCAACACGTTTCTGTAAAAGATAAGGGTTGTTTTAGTACACCTACACTAACTGCCCACCAAGTTTCAAGGGCGCAGGTATTACAAAAGCTAAAAAAATTTTTAATTTTCTTATTGTGTCATTATGAAAATTCCAAAAAGAAAGTGAACCGGGGCGAACACGTTTCTGTAAAAGATATGGGTTGTTTTAGTACACCTACACTAACTGTCTACCAAGTTTCAAGTGTGCAGGTATTACAAAAGCTAAGAAAAAATTTTTTAATTTTCTTATGGTGTCATTATAAATTCCAAAAAGTTAGTGAACCGGGGCGAACACGTTTCTGTAAAGATATGGGTTGTTTTAGTACACCACACTAACTGCCTACCAAGTTTCACTAGGGGCAGGTATTACAAAAGCTAAGAAAAATTTTTAATTTTCTATGGTGTCATTATGAAAATTCCAAAAAGTTAGTGAACCGGGGCGAACACGGTTTCTGTAAAAGATAAGGGTTGTTTTAGTACACCACACTAACTGCCTACCAAGTTTCAAGAGCCAGGTATTACAAAAGCTAAGAAAAAATTTTTTAATTTTCTTATGGTGTCATTATGAAATTCCAAAAAGTTAGTGAACCGGGCGAACACGGTTTCTGTAAAAGATAAGGGTTGTTTTAGTACACCACACTAACTGCCTACCAAGTTTCAAGAGCGCAGGTATTACAAAAGCTAAGAACAAATTTTTTAATTTTCTTATGGTGTCATTATAAATTTCAAAAAGTTAGTGAACCGGGGCGAACACGTTTCTGTAAAAGATATGGTTGTTTTAGTACACCCACACTAACTGCCTACCAAGTTTCAAGGGCGCAGGTATTACAAAAGCTAAGAAAATTTTTATTTTTTATGGTGTCATTAGAAATTCCAAAAAGTTAGTGAACCGGGCAAACACGTTTCTGTAAAAGATATGGTTTGTTTTAGTACACCTACACTAACCGCCTACCAAGTTTCAAGGCGCAGGTATTACAAAAGCTAAGAAAAAATTTTTAATTTTCTTATGGTGTCATTATGAAAATTCCAAAAAGTTAGTGAACCGGGGCGAACACGTTTCTGTAAAAGATAAGGGTTGTTTTAGTACCCACACTAACTGCCTACCAAGTTTCAAGGCGCAGGTATTACAAAAGCTCAGAAAAAATTTTTTAATTTTCTTATGGTGTCATTCCGCAAAATTCCAAAAAGTTAGTGAACCGGGCGAACACGTTTCTGTAAAAGATATGGGTTGTTTTAGTACACCTACACTAACTGCCTACCAAGTTTCAAGGGCGCAGGTATTACAAAAGCTAAGAAAATTTTTAATTTTTATGGTGTCATTATGAAAATTCCAAAAAAGTTAGTGAACCGGGGCGAACACGGGTTTCTGTAAAAGATATGGTTGTTTTAGTACACATACACTAAATGCCTACCAAGTTTCAAGAGCGCAGGTATTACAAAAGCTAAGAAAAATTTTTAATTTACTTATGGTGTCATTATGAAAATCCCAAATAAGTTAGTGAACCGGGGCGAACAGGTTTCTGTAAAAGATAAGGGTTGTTTTAGTACACCAACACTAAATGTCTACCAAGTTTTAAGGGCGCAGGTATTACAAAAGCTAAAAAAAAATTTTTTAATTTTCTTATTGTGTCATTATGTAAATTCCAAAAAAGAAAGTGAACCGGGGCGAACACGTTTCTGTAAAAGATATGGGTTGTTTTAGTACACCTACACTAACTGTCTACCAAGTTTCAAGAGGGCAAGTATTACAAAAGCTAAGAAAAAGTTTTTTAATTTTTTTATGGTGTCATTATGAAAATTCCAATAAAGTTAGTGAACCGGGGCGAACAGGGTTCTGTAAAAGATAAGGGTTGTTTTAGTACACCTACACTAAATGCCTACCAAGTTTTAAGTGTGCAGGTATTACAAAACCTAAGAAAAATTTTTTTTAATTTTCTTATGGTGTCATTAGCAAATTCCCAAAAGATAGTGAACAGGGGCCAACAGGTTTCTCTAAAAGATATGGGTTGTTTTAGTACGCCTACACTAACTGCCTACCAAGTTTCAAGAGCGCAGATATTACAAAAGCTAAGAACATATTTTTTTAATTTTCTTATGGTGTCATTCCGCAAATTCCAAAAAAGTTAGTGGACCGGAGCGAACACGTTTCTGAAAACGATATGGTTTGTTTTAGTACACCTAACTGCCTACCAAGTTTTAAGGGCGCAGGTATTACAAAAGCTAAGAAAAAATTTTTTTAATTTTCTTATGGTGTCATTACGAAAATTCCATAAAAGTTAGTGAACCGGGGCGAACACGTTTCTGTAATAGATATGGGTTGTTATAGTACACCTACACTAAATGCTTACCAAGTTTTAAGGGCGCAGGTATTACAAAAGCTAAGAAAAGAATTTTTTAATTTGCTTAAGTTGTCCTTCCGCAAATCCCAAAAAGTTTGCGAACCGGAGCGAACACGTTTCTGTAAAAGATATGGGTTGTTTTAGTACGCCTACGCTAACCGCGTACCAAGTTTCAAGAGCGCAGGTAATACAAAAGCTAAGAGAAAATTTTTTTTAGTTTCCTTATGGTGTCATTATGTAAATTCCAAAAAAGATAGTGAACCGGGCCGAACACGTTTCTGTAAAACATATGGGTTGCTTTAGTACACCTACACTAACTGCCTACTAAGTTTCAAGGGCGCAGGTATTACAAACGCTAAGAAAAAATTGTTTTAATTTTCTTATGTTGTCGTTACGAAAATTCCATAAAAGTTAGTGAACCGGGGCGAACACGTTTCTGTAAAAGATGAGGGTGGTTTTAGTACACCTACACTAAATGCCTTCCAAGTTTTAAGGGTGCAGGTATTACAAAACCTAAGAAAAAATTTTTTTAATTTTCTTATGGTGTCATTATGTAAATTCCAAAAAAGATAGTGAACCGGGGCGAACACGTTTCTGTAAAAGGTACGGTTTGTTTTAGTGCACCCACACTAACTGCCTACCAAGTTTCAAGAGCGCAGGTATTACAAAAGCTCAGAACAAATTTTTTTAATTTTCTTATGGCGTCATTCCGCAAATTTCAAAAAAGTTAGTGGACCGGAGCGTACACGTTTCTGAAAACGATGTGGTTTGTTTTAGTACACCTAACTGCCTACTAAATTTCAAGGGCGCAGGTATTACAAAAGCTAAGATCAAATTTTTTTAATTTTTTATGGTGTCATTACGCAAATTCCAAAAAAGTTACTGAATCGGTGCGAACACGTTTCTGTAAAAGATATGGTTTGTTTTAGTGCACCCACACTAACTGTCTACCAAGTTTCACGAGGGCAAGTATTACAAAAGCTAAGAAAAAGTTTTTTAATTTTTTTATGGTGTCATTATGAAAATTCCAATAAAGTTAGTGAACCGGGGCGAACAGGTTTCTGTAAAAGATATGGTTTGTTTTAGTACACATACACTAACCGCCTACCAAGTTTCAAGAGCGCAGGTATTACAAAAGCTAAGAAAAAAATTTTTTAATTTACTTATTGTGTCATTATGAAAATTCCAATAAAGTTAGTGAACCGGGGCGAACAGGTTTCTGTAAAAGATAAGGGTTGTTTTAGTACACCTACACTAAATGCCTACCAAGTTTTAAGGGCGCAGGTATTACAAAAGCTAAAAAAAATTTTTTAATTTTCTTATTGTGTCATTATGTAAATTCCAAAAAAGATAGTGAACCGGGGCGAACACGTTTCTGTAAAAGATATGCGTTGTTTTAGTGCACCCACACTAACTGTCTACCAAGTTTCAAGATGGCAAGTATTACAAAAGCTAAGAAAAATTTTTTTTAATTTTCTAATGGTGTCATTATGTAAATTCCAAAAAAGATAGTGAACCGGGGAGAACACGTTTCTGTAAAAGATATGGGTTGTTTTAGTGCACCCACACTAACTGTCTACCAAGTTTCACGAGGGCAAGTATTACAAAAGCAAAGAAAAAGTTTTTAAATTTTTTTATGGTGTCTTTATGAAAATTCCAATAAAGTTAGTGAACCGGGGCAAACAGATTTCTGTAAAAGATAAGGGTAGTTTTAGTACACCTACACTAAATGCCTACCAAGTTTTAAGGGTGCAGGTATTACAAAACCTAAGAAAAAATTTTGTTAATTTTCTTATGGTGTCATTATGTAAATTTCAAAAAAGATAGTGAACCGGGGCGAACACGTTTCTGTAAAAGGTACGGTTTCAAGAGCGCACGTATTACAAAAGCTAAGAAAAGAATTTTTTAATTTGCTTAAGTTGTCCTTCCGCAAATCCCAAAAAGTTTGCGAACCGGAGCGAACACGTTTCTGTAAAAGATATGGGTTGTTTTAGTACGCCTACGCTAACCGCGTACCAAGTTTCAAGAGCGCAGGTATTACAAAAGCTAAGAGAAAATTTTTTAGTTTCCTTATGGTGTCATTATGAAAATTCCAAAATAGAACACGTTTCTGTAAAAGATGTGGGTTGTTTTATTACGCCTACACTAACTGCCTACCAAGTTTCAAGAGCGCACGTATTACAAAAGCTAAGAAAAGAATTTTTTAATTTGCTTAAGTTGTCCTTCCGCAAATCCCAAAAAGTTTGCGAACCGGAGCGAACACGTTTCTGTAAAAGATATGGGTTGTTTTAGTACACTCAGACTTACTGCCTACCAAGTTTCAAGAACGTAGGTATTATAAAAGCTAAGAAAAAGTTTTTTAATTTTGTTGTGGTCTAATTACGAAAATTCCATAAAAGTTAGTAAACCGGAGCGAACACGTTTCTGTAAAAGATATTGGTTGTTTTAGTATGCCTACACTAACTGCCTACCAAGTTTCAAGAGCGCAGGTATTAGAAAAGCTAAGAACAATTTTTTAAATTTTTCTATGATGTCATTCCGCAAATTCCAAAAAAGTTAGTGAACCGGAGGAACACGTTTCTGAAAACGATATGGTTTGTTTTAGTACGCCTAACTGCCTACCAAGTTTTAAGGGCGCAGGTATTACAAAAGCTAAGAGAAAATTTTTTTTAGTTTCCTTATGGTGTCATTATGTAAATTCCAAAAAAGATAGTGAACCGGGCCGAACACGTTTCTGTAAAACATATGGGTTGCTTTAGTACACCTACACTAACTGCCTACTAAGTTTCAAGGGCGCAGGTATTACAAAAGCTAAGAAAAAATTGTTTTAATTTTCTTATGGTGTCATTACGAAAATTCCATTAAAGTAAGTGAACCGGGGCGAACACGTTTCTGTAAAAGATATGGGTTGTTATAGTACACCTACACTAAGTGCCTACCAAGTTTCAAGAGCGCAGGTATTACAAAAGCTAAGAACAATTTTTTTTAATTTTCTTATGGTGTCATTCGGCAAATCCCAAAAAATTTGTGAACCGGAGCGAACACGTTTCTGAAAACGATATGGTTTGTTTTAGTACACCTAACTGCCTACCAAGTTTCAAGGGCGCAGGTATTACAAAAGCTAAGAGAAAATTTTTTTTAGTTTCCTTATGGTGTCATTATGTAAATTCTCAAAGAGATAATGAACCGGGCCGAACACGTTTCTGTAAAAGATATGGGTTGCTTTGGTACACCTACACTAACTGCCTACTAAGTTTCAAGGGCGCAGGTATTACAAAAGCTAAGAAATTTTTTTTTAATTTTCTTATGGTGTCAGTAGATAGAATACCTATCTTCTAGCACACTTCGTGCGAACCAACACAGCAATATATATATAATGATACATATAATATATATATATATATATATATATATATATATATATTACTCAAATTTAGACCAGGGTAGAAAATTAATTAATTACATCAAATAATTTTAATCACCGTGTATAAGTAATTTTATTAGATAATACGCGTTATTAAAACCGTGAAGCATAAAATGCATTCGTTTCATTAAAAATAAGGATTTAAATTATTTACTAGACGCTTTCTATAAAAAGAAGCAGAATCAAAATGCTCAATTTTAATGTAATTTAATTGTTCCAAGTAAAGAATCAAATAAAAATTACGTGCAAAATTTATATTAATTAACTTAATTTTAAGTAACCGGTATTAAACAAAATGTACAAATAATAATTAATATTTAATTAGGATTCACTAAAAAATTAAAGAGTAAAAGTCAACGCCATTCATTATTATTTTAATTGGAGTTAATTGAACGATTAGTAAGGTATAATATGCATAAAAGCTTGTAAAAACCCAATAATATTCAAATCGTAGAAGTGTTAGTTAGAAGTATTACGATTGAACACCTGCGTATTTTTAAAAGTCACGTTCTGCTTAAATTTTGTAGATAACAAATGGTTACAGAGAATGTTGGAGAAACCGTCGCTTAATATTTACGAGAAATGTTAATAAAGTGGGTTATTTAACAGTCCACGTGGACTGAAATAACCGATAGTAAAGAGTATCGATTTGTACCACTCAGAACAGGGTAGATAGAGACGGATAATATGCGCAAGACAGAGACACAGATAGTAAAAGGCGTGATTTGAGCAACGTCACGAGAGCTACGATTGGTTGTAATCAGATGCAGATATGAGAGGTGTAAACGTAACGATTTCGATACCAAATTAATTAGTTATTCTCAGACGTTGCGTGCCGTGTGCAAAATTTCTTAGATTTTCAACTGGCGCGTGTGCAAATTTAATAGAAACGCGTGCCGGACGGTCGAAAGGGGAATGTAGAATGCGAAATTCTGAAAACTGGCCGTTGTGGGGACAAAAGCGACGAACAGGCTAGCCATTATATATACCCGGACTTTAAATAGTTTTGCTCTCTTAGATTTTTGATTATTCGATGCTTTAAACAGTGCTCTTAAATTTTCGATTTTGATTCAATACTTTAAACAGTTTGCTCGTATATTTTGGTGATTATTTAATACTTTAAAATAGTTTGCTCTTTACGTGCTACGATGAAAGTTATTTAGTGCATTTAGAAAAGAAGATACAAGGTAATAAAGTCTAGTTATATTTGCGAGTATTACTGTACCAACTATCGAAATTTGTAACGATAAATGAATAAACAAAATTAGGCAGTTTTGGGTATAGCGTGAAAGAAGTATGAATTTCTTTGCTATTTTTCCGGGGTGTTAATAATCAAATGTTATTCGTAATCGTGAGTGGATCCACAAAACAAGTTCAGATATACATAGATACGTTCCTGAAAATCCCTGAAACAATTTTAGATGAATGGTGGTGTAGAGAAAATTTTTAAAAGCGACCAGTAATCCGAGGACCTAAACATAACCCAGTTGGAATGGTGTGATTAACAGAGGACGATGTACATTGGAGCCACGAGTGCATTAACCTTCAGGTAACTTATGCTTTGTTGTTCGATTTTTGATGTTTTGGTGTGTGTTGAATAACTTTATAATTTGTTTACTTAAAATAGACAGTAGTGAATTTGTACAAACAACAAATTTTAATTTTAAGGTGAAATTTTCTTGTTCAAGTAGAAAGGAGTATTTAGTATTTATGTTCTTGATTATGATGAAAATTTGGATCTGTCTTTGAGCTCAATTAGACGAACCTGTTTAATTAACGTAAAGGGGTGGAAGATGCTCCCTTTTATTCAGACTCAGGTCTGCAAATATTGTTAAATTAATTAGTAGGCATCCTACAAGGACTTTAATTCTGAATGCAAATTAAAATGATGACAAATTTAATCTTGAAATTTTATGATACTGAAATTTATGCTACAATTTAATTTTGAAATTTTAATGTATTATGAATATTGATGTAAATAGAGTTAACGTTGATGTTTGTGGTAGGAATGTGTCTGTTTTTTTTTTATGAATAAGGATGAGAGTTTTAACTAGGTGAGCAGCCGAGGCGGAAAGAGTAAAGAGACGATTATCAGAAGAGAATCACAGCAAATCGTAGCGCCCAAAAGTGAGGCTCGAGTTCAAAATAAAATTTTTGTGATTTTATTCCAGGAAACTGGTGAGGCTTTTTGTACATTTCGCAGCATTTATGACGGCCCAACGCTGGGGCTCGAATGTTTTTTTTTCTCCGACGAGGATTTTACCCAGTTTTCACAGCAATATATATATATATATATATATATATATATATATATATATGAGGAGAGGGATTTTCTCCCTGATCCCTCCGTGTGGACCTCCTTGTGGGCCTCCTTGTAGGATTTTTACTACGATCAAACCCCCACCCTACCTCGATCGAACCCCTCCACCCTACCGACTATTTAATTTACATGTAAATTTTCGTAAGGGTGTAATGAGGGGAGGGATTTTTTCCCTGCTCCTTTGGTTTGGCACACTTCGTACCTGATCGAACCCCCTACCCTACCTACTGAACCCCCGCCCTACCTACTTGAACCCCCTCTCTACCTACCGAATCCCCCACCCTACCTACTCGAACCCCCTACCCTACCTACTATTTAATTTACATGTAAATTCTCGCAAGGAGGAAATGAGGAGAGGGATTTTTTCCCTGCTCCCTGGGTTTGGCACACTTCGTACCTGATGGAACCCCTACCCTACCTACTCGAACCCCCGCCGTACCTACTCGAACCCCCACCCAACCTACTCGAACCCCCTACCCTACCTCGATCAAACCCCCACTCTACCTACTCCAACCCCCACCCTACCTACTATTTCTGATCGAACCCCCAACCCCACCTCGATCGAACCCCCCATCCTACCTCGATTGAACCCCAAACCTACCTACTATTTGACGGTTGTTGAGGGGGGGGGGTGACACGTGCAGACCTCCACCTATGATATTGTGACGTCATAGGGTTATAGTAGATAGAGGAAGTCGATCCTGTATCCTCCACCACCACCACCACCAAATAGTTTTATTCGACTAACCATTGCATCTTTCGAGATAAACCTATCTTGTTTGGTATCAATTAATATTAGATTTTTCTCAACTACCCGAATCTCTAGGGATTTTTCAGATAGCATCATCCCCCAGGGAGCAACCCTCATTTTAAGATTTTTAACCGATAGCGATTTCTGACCGTTCTTATAAATTTTTTAGCCATGCGATACATCAAATTAGTCTAGAATTTTATGCAAAATTCGAATCTGCAAACAGATTTAAAATCCGATCATTCCTTACCGTTTTACATACATACCCTCTGCGGGATAAATCTTTTTCCACATTTCCACCCACAAGATAAATGTACCTTGTTTGGTATCAATTAATATTAGATTTTTTTCAACTACCCGAATCTCTAGGAATTTTTCATCTCATTATTTTGGTTGGCGCATCAATTAGTGAAATTTTTTATTTTGATATCTATTGCTCTTTTGGATTTCGCTCTATATCTTGAAAACGGTTAGAGATACTTAAATTTAGTAAAACAATTTTCTTATTATTTTGCTGGGCGCATTAATTAGTGAATTTTTTATTTTAATATCTAGTGCCCTTTTGGATTTCGCGCTATATCTTGTAAACGGTTAGAGATATTTAAATTTAGTAAAACAATCTTTTTATTATTTCGCCTGGCGCATCAATTAATAAAATCATGATTTTTATATCTACTGCCCTTTTGGACTTCATCCCATATTTTGAAAAGGGTTAGAGATATTTAAATTTAGTAAAGCAATTTTTTTATTATTTGCTGGGCGCATCAATTAGTGAAATTTTTATTTTGATATCTAGTGCCCTTTTGGAGTTTGCTCTATATCTTGAAAACGATTAGAGATATTTCAATTTAGCAAAGACAATTTTCTTATTATTTTGCTTGGCACATTAATTAGTGAAATTTTTATTTTGATATCTAGTGCCCTTTTGGAGTTTGCTCTATATCTTGAAAACGGTTAGAGATATTTAAATTTAGTAAAGACAATTTTCTTATTATTTTGCTTGGCACATTAATTAGTGAAATTTTTATTTTGATATCTAGTGCCCTTTTGGATTTCGCTCTATATCTTGAAACGGCGAGATATTTAAATTTAGTAAAACAATTTTCTTATTATTTTGTTTGGCGCATCAATTAGTGAAATCTTTATTTTGATATTTAATGCACTTTTAGATTTCGCTCTATATCTTGAAAACGGTTAGAGATATTTAAATTTAGCAAAGACAATTTTCTTATTATTTCGCCTGGCGCATCAAGTAGTGAAATCATTATTTTGATATCTAGTGCCCTTTTGGAAATCATCCTATATCTTGAAAACGGGTGAAATTATTTAAATTTAGCAAAGACAATTTTCTTATTATTTTCACATAGTAATCCATTAGTGAAATCTCCATTTTGATATTTAGTGCCCCTTTGGACTTCATCCCGTATCTTGAAAACAGGTGAAAATATTTAAATTTGGTAAAGATAATTATATTCATACTAAGTATGATGCATTGATTACCAGTAACCTTGAGTACAAAATAATATTTCTCCAATAGTTGATAAAATGATGGCATTAAATTAATCTAAAACACACTTGTTATATTCTCCTATACGAAGTAATTGTAAATCAGTAATTTTGTTAATATCTGATAAAGATGCATGAATGAATGAATATAACACCACCAAAGATACTTTAGTTATCACATTACTATTAAATATGGCATTGTCTCGAACTGAGTAATACACAATTCTTGGAAAACGTATTTCCATATATAGAAATAACTATTTACCCAATAAACAATAACAGTTAAATTTTTTATATTACAAATGAATCGGTGTATTTATTTATATGAAGTATATTGTAAAATATGCGGTATTCACGTTTCTCGATATCATTTCTGTTACATGCAACCCGATACTGGAAAGTCAAAAACAACGAATGTCAACTTTATTTTCTATGACTTGGTAAGAATGTAAGAAAAGATTCTAGATAACGGTGATTACCTACACGAACCCAACTTATGTGTATTAGCAAGTAGGTGTTACGTATGTGTAGATGAAAACATTTTATACTTTTGCCAGAATTGTGGATACAGACAAGTGATTTACAAGGAAAATGTTAAATTAACTTCTTGAAGTACATTTTAGCAGCAAAACAAAAATTCAAACGAGTTGTGGTAATAGCTCTTAATGGATAGGCAGGCATTTGATCATCAGTTCTGTCTAAATTACATAATAACCGAATCACAGCGAACAAGAGGGTGCACTAACCGGTATGTGGGTAATCGACGAGGTGTTAAAAGGAATCGAAAAGGGTTACAAGATAATAAAGATTTACGAGGTTTGGTCTTATCAAGTAGATGAATTTGATAAAGGTAATAAAAAGTTGGCGGTCTTTTTCGAGAAATGATGGACAAATTTCTAAAAATAAAGCAGCAGGCTTCGGGTTGGTCAGCAAATTGTTCTTCACAGCTAGAGAGGGATAAATATATTAGCGATTTTTTAAACAACGAAGGTATTCTGATAGAGTATGCTGAAATTCTAAACAACCCTGGTTTGCAATCACTAACTAAACTTATACTGAATTCGTTTTGGGGAAAACTAGGCCAAAGAGAAAATCAACCTAAAACAAATATTGCCAGCAATCCAAACGAGTTTTTTTTCGAATGCTATCAAATCTAAGCATTACTATAAATCACGTACTGCCGAATAACAAAAATACTGTTATTTTAATTGGCAATATAGAGAAGAAGCCTGTGATGTATACGCTACCGTAAATGTTGTAATAGCAGCTTTTATAACCGCTCAAGCTAGACTTAAACTGTACAGCTATTTTGATTAACTTGCCGACAGGGTTCTTTACTACGACACAGACTATAATTCACGTTTCTAGACCAGGAGAATATGATGTTTCTACTGGAAAATTAATAGGCGATATGACAGATGAATTGAAGACGTACGGGCCTGGTAGTTACGTCGAGAGCAAAATGTACAAACCAAATTCTACAAAACGTAAATTTTTTGATATCCACACTTCACTGCCATTTGGATATAAAAAACTTAAAAATTCTTCATAATCTGTGAATATTTGTGGAAATTTGCATTTTTATAAACATTTTATGCAACTACGTATAATTGTAATTAGAAATTAATATTAATAGGTGTTATCGTATACAAGTATTATTTTTGAGTCGAATGTATTTAAATCTTCCAGTTTAATATTTTCCACTTATAGAAAATGCGTTCACATATAGTTACTTTTATGCGCCACGTTCTCCACATGATAGTTTACTGACTGTATATTTCCTAAAGATTGTATAAATAAATGTACGTACAGTTATCTGTATCGTATAACTACTGGAACAACATTATTTTTTGCAAAGTATACTTTTATTTTTAAAATGTTGTACAATAATGACTATACATATGTAATTTCTGTTAGATTAAATAATAAAATATACGAGTACCGATCTGCAAGTGTATGTGTTTAAAACAGGTTTACCGCTCAGTTATCATCGAAACTGCAAGCCGGTGTTGGTAAATTGTTATCGATAGAACCGCTTTTGGTAATACCAGATTTTGGTAAAGTTGGTTTTCACTAAAACCTGTTTTGGTAAAATCGGCATTGGTAAATCGATTCTGACAAAAGATTAAATAATAAAATATACGAGCACCGATCTGCAAGTGTATGTGCTTAAAACAGGTTTACCGCTCAGTTATCATCGAAACTGCAAGCCGGTGTTGGTAAACTGGTATCGATAGAACCGCTTTTGGTAAAAACGGATTTTGGTAAAATCGGTTTTCACTAAAACCTGTTTGGTAAAATCGGCATTGGTAAATCGATTCTGACAAAGCGTTTTTATTAACCGGAAGCCGGTTCTGGTAAAACCCGCTTCGGTAAAAACCGGTTAAAATCGTTTTTAGTGAAATCGGTTTTGTAAAATGGGTTTTTAATAATATCAGTCCTGATAAACCGATTTTGGTAGGTATATAAACCACTTTTTGGTAAAATTGGTTATGTTGTAATCGATTTTGAAACAAAATTTTATTGTGACAGATACGGTTTTGTTGTCTCAGATTTTCATAAATTGGATTTTTAAAAATTTTGTTGGTTCATCATTTACGTTTGGCACATCTTTACCCAACTCGAAACATAATGAGAAAAGAACAGTATTTCTATTGCAAGTATGTGCAAAAATAGGTCAACAAAGTGGTAATTTGCTGGACGATGCGTTTCCAGATAGACGAGTTTTAACGAAACCGTGGAATGCCGTCGGTTTGGAAAAAAAATTGCTTTTGATGGATCGGTTTTAGGTAAAACCGGTATTAGTAGAACCGGCTTCGCTAAATACCGGTTTTGTCTTGCCAACAAGCAGCACATATTTCACGGAATTTATCATACTTCATGTCAGTATTGACGTGATCGTCATATATGTGTTTTAAGTTTAAATCATGTTGTTTAAATAAAACTAAAAGATTAGCATTATCACGTAGTAAGTGCTTAGGTATACGAGTATAACTTTGACAAAGGTAAAAACTGTCTACTTGTTTATGACGCCCCATACTAAAGTATCCCTTAATTATACCTTGTTTATCGCAAGCTACATTATCAAAAACAAATATAGAATTATTTCGAGCATCAGATGGTGAAATAATATTATCAGAACTGGAAAATGTATAATATTTGATCCCTTTTATTGGCCGCAGTAGACTTTCAAGGTATTGATACTTTGGTTGATAAAGTGATTTAGAATAAACGTATACGTTTTCAAACTTTAAACCATTAGGATGTTCTATCAACCCAATCATAACGTTGGTTTTACCGCAATTTGATAGACCAACAACTAGACATCGAATAGACGAAGGCAGAAGAACGCTATGTTTTTTAGCTAAGGATTGCACGTCAATGTCATTATTGTTTATGGTTAAAGATGTTGATTGTTTCACAACACGCATGTTTGCAAGTACTAAATTCGATTGTAAAAAAGTGGAATTATATATAAGAAACGGCGAGTATATAAAGAATCATTAATTCACAATATTTTATTTATTTACTGCACAGCTTGAGAGGACAGTTGTCCGCTAATGATTACCTATAATAATTCTAAAACTACTGGGAACGGACTGTTAAATACTGTAATTAACAATTTACCATTTGAAGCGCATATTCCGGGTTACAAATTTTGCGGTCCGGGTACAAAACTAGTCAAACGGTTAGCTCGGGGAGACAAGGGAATAAACAAGTTAAACGAGGCTTGTAAGGAGCACGATATTGCATACTCCAAGGAAAGGATCTATCTAAACGCCATCAAGCAGATTCGAAGTTAGATCTGTTAGCTACAGAAAGAAATTCTGGTTACTCGTCTTTAAGTGAAAAAGCAGCAGCATTTGGAGTAGCTACCGCAATGAAAGCTAAAGTAAAACTTGGTATGGGTGCCTGTGCATCGCTGAAAACAAAAAATTTCAATAAAATAAGAAAACTGATAAAGAAACGTAAAATAAAATAATAAAGTACGCTAGGTATTAAAAGTATTATCAAACAAGCACGTTCGGCTTTAAAAAGGACTAAAGGATCTAATATTATGGATGCAATCAACATACCAATTAAGACCGCCAATACAGCAAAACAAAAGAAGCATATTAAATCAGCTCGTATTATATCAATTCCTAAAACAGGGGGTTTTCTACCACTAATACCAATTTTTGCAGGTCTAAGCGCCCTTGGTACTCTTACTGGAAGTGCAGCTGCTGTTGCAAAAGCAGTTTCAGATACTAAAATACCTAAGGAACAACTAGCGGAAAAACAACGTCATAACAAGGCAATGGAGGACATTGTAGTCGGAAAATTGCTTTACTAAATTTAAGTATCTCTAACCGTTTTCAAAATATGGAATGAAGTCCAAAAGGGCAGTAGATATAAAAATCATGATTTTATTAATTGATGCGCTAGGCGAAATAATGAGAAAATTGTTTTACTAAATTTAAATATCTCTAACGGTTTTCAAGATATAGAGCGAAATCCAAAAGAGCATTAGATATCAAAATAAAAATTTCACTAATTGATGCGCCTAGCAAAATAATAAGAAAATCTTTTTACTAAATTTAAATATCTCTAACCGTTTTCAAGATATAGAGTGAAATCAAAAAGGGCACTAGATATCAAAATAAAAATTTCACTAATTGATGCATCCAGCAAAATAATAAGAAAATTGCTTTACTAAATTTAAATATCTCTAACCGTTTTCAAAATATGGGATGAAGTCCAAAAGGGCAGTAGATACAAAAATCATGATTTTATTAATTGATGCGCCAGGCAAAATAATGAGAAAATTGTTTTACTAAATTTAAATATCTCTAACCGTTTTCAAGATATAGAGCGAAATCCAAAAGAGCATTAGATATCAAAATAAAAATTTCACTAATTGATGCGCCCAGCAAAATAATAAGAAAATTGTTTTACTAAATTTAAATATCTCTAGCCGTTTTCAAGATATAGAGTGAAATCCAAAAGGACATTAGATATCAAAATAAAAATTTCACTAATTGATGCGCCAACCAAAATAATAAGATGAAAAATTCCTAGAGATTCGGGTAGTTGAGAAAAATCTAATATTAATTGATACCAAACAAGGTACATTTATCCCGTAGGTGGAAATGTGGAGAAAGATTTATCCCGCAGAGGGTATGTATGTAAAACGGTAAGGGATGATCGGATTTTAAATCTGTTTGCAGATTCGAATTTTGCATAAAATTCTAGACTAATTTGATGTATCGCATGGCTAAAAAATTTATAAGAACGGACAGAAATCGCTATCGGTAAAAAATCTTAAAATGAGGGTTGCTCCCTGGGGGATGATGCTATCTGAAAAATTCCTAGAGCATCTGGGAAGTTGAGAAAAATCTAATATTAATTGATACCAAACAAGATAGGTTTATCTCGAAAGATGCAATGGTTAGTCGAATGAAACTATTTGGTGGTGGTGGTGGTGGAGAATAAGGATCGACTTCCTCTATCTACTATAACCCTATGACGCCACAATATCATAGGTGGAGGTCTGCACGTGTCACCTCCCCCCCCCCAACAGCCGTGAAATAGTAGACAGGGTGGGGAGTTCGATCGAGGGGGTGGTGGTTCGATCGAGGTGGGGTGGGGGGTTTAATCAGAAATAGTAGGTAGGGTATGCCAAACCCAGGGAGCAGGGAAAAAATCCCTCTCATTTCCTCCTTTGGGGAATTTACATGTAAATTAAATAGTAGGTAGGGTGGGGGGTTCGATCACAATTAGTAGGTAGGGTGGGGGGTTCGAGTAGGTAGAGTGGGGGGCTTCGAGTAGGTAGGGTGGGGGTTCGAGTTGGTAGAGTGGGGGTTCGAGTAGGTAGGGCGGGGGGTTCGAGTGGATAGGGTGGGGTGTTTGATCAGGTACGCAGTGTGCCAAACCCAGGGAGCAGGGAGAAAATCCCTTTCCTCATTTTCTCCTTACGGGAATTTACATGTAAATTAAATAGTAGGTAGGAATGGGATGGTCGATCGAGGTAGGGTGGGGGGGTGATCTGGGTAAAAATTCTACAAGGAGGCCCACAAGGAGGTCCACAAGGAGGGATCAGGGAAAAAATCCCCTTCCTCATATATATATATTTATTTATCAATAATGGACTGGATAGCATAAATATTTTAATGATAAGTTGTTTGTATATTGGGTATGAAGTCCAAGTAATAAAAGTTGGTGTAAAATTTAAAAGTTTAGTTTTATTATTCTTAACGTTTCGGCGACTCTTTTCGCCTTTATCAAAAGTATCTACAAATGGAAGCGTTGTATATTAAAGATAACATAGAATATGAATAAGTCACTCACCATATAGAATTAATAATTGTCAAATTATTTTTTGAAAATGACAGATGATTATGTGACTAACATGATAATTAAAATAAATTTAGATGGAACTTGAAGGGAAGTTTCTTAAAATATTGTATGTTGAAAGTTGAAATGATGAAAGTTCGGTATGGTTGAAGATGATGATGTAGGAGTGTTTCAAGAACATGGACATAACATCAGTGTAATCCTCATATGTAGGAGTTAATGTTGTTTACTGGATTTGAAGTGATTCGAGTTGTATAGAGTGGAATAGAATCTATGTGAGTCTTCTACATCTTGTTTGTTGTTTAAACATTGTTTTCTTTATTGATGTGGTAAGATTCTAAGAACAATCTTGTTTTGTAATGTGGCTCCTTTTCTAATATTTCTGTTTCTTCGAATGCGGGAGTATGTTTGGTTGCATATACATGTGTGGAAAGTGCACATTTGTTGGGATTGCGTTTACAGTCGCTTCTATGTTGGGTTAGACGACTCTTCAACCACTGGGAAGTTTGGCCAATGTAACAAGCCTGGCAACTGCAGACGATCTTGTAGATTAGGTTACTGTCAAGTAATTTAGGGTAGGGTTCTTTATTTTGGTAAAAAGATTCTGAATAGTATTGTTGTATTCGAAGGAAATGGTAATGTCTGGTTGTTTGAGTACCTTAACCAACAGTGGAGTTAGTCTTTGTATGAATGGCAATTTCTTGTGCATAATGTTGTTGTGTTCTGTTGATAAGTTTTTAGGATTGCTGTTGATTGTCAGAGTATTGGTGTAAATGAGTTTACGTAAGAGTTGTTTGGGGTAGCCATTATTTAATAAAGTATTGAAGAAAATTTTATTGTTTTTGTTTAAAAATTGTGGGTCAGAGATCTTCTGTATGCGTTGTTTCATGGCATTGATTGTGCCGACTTTATGTTTGAATGAATGGTTAGAGAAAAAATTTAGATATCTACCTGAATTTGTAGGTTTGGTATACCAGTCAAAGATTAAAGAGTTGTTAGGTCCTCTGCTGACTATGGTATCGAGGAAAGGTAATCTTCCATTTATTTCTATTTCACTTGTGAATTGTAGATGCTCATTAAAGCTGTTGAATGTGACAGGTGATATTGGGGAGCCCATTGGTGTGCCGAATAACTGGAGATAATAACAATCTTGAAAAGCGAAATAGGTGTTGTTGAAGATAAGGTTAACAGTACTTAGGAAATAATCTACTGAAATTTTGCAGTGAGGTTCAATAGTTGACCATTTTTCTTTGATGATTTCGAGGATTAAGGTTAGTGGAATGTTAGTAAATAACGATGTGACATCTAGAGAGATAAGAATGTGATTTTTGGGAAGTTTAAAGTTTTTGAATTTGTCTACGAATGTGAAAGTATCTTTGATGTTGTAGTTTTTAGGTGGAAAAGCAGTTTGAAGTATTTTTGAAATGAAGAAACTATAGCCACATTCAACAGCTTTAATGAGCATCTACAATTCACAAGTGAAATAGAAATAAATGGAAGATTACCTTTCCTCGATACCATAGTCATCAGAGGACCTAACAACTCTTTAATCTTTGACTGGTATACCAAACCTACAAATTCAGGTAGATATCTAAATTTTTTCTCTAACCATTCATTCAAACATAAAGTCGGCACAATCAATGCCATGAAACAACGCATACAGATCTCTGACCCACAATTTTAAACAAAACAATAAAATTCTCTTCAATACTTTATTAAATAATGGCTACCCCAAACAACTCTTACGTAAACTCATTTACACCAATACTCTGACAATCAACAGCAATCCTAAAACTTATCAACAGAACACAACAACATTATGCACAAGAAATTGCCATTCATACAAAGACTAACTCCACTGTTGGTTAAGGTACTCAAACAACCAGACATTACCATTTCCTTCGAATACAACAATACTATTCAGAATCTTTTACCAAAATAAAGAACCCTACCCTAAATTACTTGACAGTAACCTAATCTACAAGATCGTCTGCAGTTGCCAGGCTTGTTACATTGGCCAAACTTCCCAGTGGTTGAAGAGTCGTCTAACCCAACATAGAAGCGACTGTAAACGCAATCCCAACAAATGTGCACTTTCCACATGTATATGCAACCAAACATACTCCGCATTCGAAGAAACAGAAATATTAGAAAAGGAGCCACATTACAAAACAAGATTGTTCTTAGAATCTTACCACATCAATAAAGAAAACTATGTTTAAACAACAAACAAGATGTAGAAGACTCACATAGATTCTATTCACACTATACAACTCGAATCACTTCAAATCCAGTAAACAACATTAACTCCTTCATATGAGGATTACACTGATGTTATGTCCATGTTCTTGAAACACTCCTACATCATCATCTTCAACCATACCGAACTTTCATCATTTCAACTTTCAACATACAATATTTTAAGAAACTTCCTTCAAGTTCCATCTAAATTTATTTTAATTATCATGTTAGTCACATAATCATCTGTCATTTTCAAAAATAATTTGACAATTATTAATTCTATATGGTGAGTGACTTATTCATATTCTATGTTATCTTTAATATACAACGCTTCCATTTGTAGATACTTTTGATAAAGGCGAAAAGAGTCGCCGAAACGTTAAGAATAATAAAACTAAACTTTTAAATTTTACACCAACTTTATTACTTGGACTTCATACCCAATATACAAACAACTTATCATTAATATATATATATATATATATATATATATATATATATATATATATATCAAAGGCTCTGTCACGTGTTCTGTGCAAATTGGATGTTTGGGCATTAATAAATGTAAATTAGCAGAAGATTGACATATGACCATATTTTGCAATTTCCTTTTAAGATTGCTAGTTTTGCATAATTCTTCTTCAGAAAACAGTCTAACGGATTTTTCTAAGAAATTTACAATTTTGTATACAGTTTCAGAAGCATTGTATAATTTCCCTCGGTTTATGATTTGAGTAAACTTTTTGTAACTTCTATTTTCGGCAGCATAATTATGTTTATTAAAAATGTTGGGCTGATAAATTAAAATTTCGACGCAGTCACTGCAATTGATAGTTTTAATTAATTTGCGAACATGTAACCTGAAATGTAGTGTACGACATTTTCTTGATAGTCTGTAAGTTCGCTCCTATTAATTAATGATAAAATGTCATCCGCGAAATCGTCGTCAGTATTATATCCATCGTTAATGGTTCGTTTTTCGGACCTAAATTTAAATGCTGGAGTAAAATATGTGCCATAGTCGCCACAATTTGTATTTGCACTTGGTTTTATTGAATTTTTAAATAATAATTGTCTTAATGCCCATTTCAATTGGTTAGTGTTGGGATTATTGTTCCAGCCACCTCTGGATTTTATGCAAGAAAAAAACAATGCAAGATGATCCTGTGAACATTTGTATGTAAGTAAATACTCAAAAGATGTTCTTCTAAGGCAAACAGTTCTTTTGCTAAGTTGAGCGTACTTTTCATATTAATCAGAAAACCAAGTGCAAAAGTTTTCCTTCCATGATTTAAAATTGAAATTGAGTCCGCATACAATGACCTAAGATATATGGAACTTTTCTCAAAAATCTCTGTAAAGTATACAATCGTATGAGGTCATATTGGTGCTTTGAAACATTTCGCAAAAGGATTTCTGGAGTTTAATATGTCATATAGTCTGTTAATAACCCTCACAAAATTAATGGTTGCTTCGCAGCCATAAAAATTTGGATCTGAAACGCCTGAAATGCACATTCATTATTTTATTTTTATAATAAACATGTGCCATTGTAAGCGAATTTGCCAAACCTAATTGTTGCACATCTTGTACCTCCTCCAGCTTTTTCAAATATTCCCAGGAAATATTACCTTTATCCGACATAAATCCAACCTTAGCAAATGCATTTTTGGTCAATTTTAACATATGACAACTATCCAGCAAACAATAAACATTCGTTTTCGAAGTAGGGTGCAAGAAAGAAGACTCGATACTACCACTAGATATATTGCAGTCCAACTTGTTATATGTCGATACATTTGTAGCTGTACCATCACAAGCTATTGACCAGATTACAATTTCGATTTCATACAAATGCCTTAAACAAGCTTTCAATAAAGTGGGCTTGTATTTTAGCATCTATTTTATTTATTAAAAAATAAGCGACAGGATATTTAAAATTGGCGAAAATTCAACTATTTGAAAAACAAGGCTTCAGATACTGCTGAATCAAAATCAGTATCAACAGCACCTCCAAAATCGACCCTCCCGATGAAACGACTTTGCTGATCATCCCAGATAATTTGCTTTCTTATTGCCATAGAATCAAAAATGAAACTACAGTTTTTCAGTTCCGGTTTCTTTTTGTTTCTTCTTTCAAGAAATCAAATATCTCAGATAAAAATCCAGGTTGACAATCCAATTTACACAAACATATTCTAATTGTACGAGGGTTTGGTAAAGGAAAGTGAGTCCTTACAAAATTACATGCTTTAGGTGAATAGAAATATAATGTATGAGCAAATTGTTTCATTAATGGTGAAAACGTCGTTGCGATTTGTTGGATAACGTCTGATTACGTTTCTGGTTCATTACGAAATCCAAAGGAAAACCTATGAATAAATGTTAAATAAAGACGCTGTGTACTATTAATAGCATATTTATAACCTTCAAACTAATTTTTCAAAACAACATCCAAATTTTCATTGTTGTAACCCCTTTTCGATAGTTCTGCTATCAATTCTTTCATATTTGCAATTTTTAAATCTCTCCGTCTCAATTTCTGCTTCAGAATTTTAAACTTTGTTTGTTGTTGACGATAAACACGATTATTGATATAGGTATTTCCTGTTCTGGTTTGTGTAACGATATCGACAGCGGAGCAACATGGGGCATGTACATCCATTTCTAATATATTAACAGATGGTGAGGTTCCAATAGATTTCGAAAAAAATATTATTATCCCAATCCCAAAAAAGTCAGGAACTGATAGGTGTGAGAATTTTAGAACGGTTAGTTTAACTTCTCATGCTTCCAAAATACTAACAATAATAATTAAAAATAGAGTAGAAGCTTTGACTGAGAATTATTTAGGCGAAGACCAATATGGTTTTCGTAAAGACAGAGGGACTAGAGAACCGATACTAATGATTAGGGTAATTATCGAAAAAGGTTACAAAAATAAAAGACTCATTTCGCGTTTGTAGATTTAGAAAAAGCATTTGATAGGGTTAATTAGATTGTTATGTTCAGGGTTTTGCAAAAAATAGGAATCTCTCATAGGAATAGAAAAATTATTTACAGTCTATATAAAAACCAAAGCGTAGTAATTAGATTTGATGAAATAGAAAAGGAAGCTAAGATTAGAAATGGTGTTAGACAGGGTTGTATACTGTCTCCCTTGATTTTTAATGTTTATATTGAGGAAGCTTTAAACTTAGCTGGAGAGAGAAAAGAGATAGGTATTAGTGTACAGGGACAGAAAATAGACATGTTACGTTTTGCAGATGATATAGCCATTATAGCAGAGTCTAGAAAAGAGTTAGGAGAGTTTTTAAATATTTTAGATGATATACTACGGAGTAACTATAGTATGAGAATTAACTCAGTAAAGACAAAGATAATGACAAGTGAGTTACAGCCTAGTTCTAAACCAAAATTAAAAATAAGTAATACCGAGTTAGAGGAGGTGGATGAATTTTGCTATTTAGGTAGTATAATTACAAAAGATGGACGTAGCAGAAGGGATATAGTAGCTAGAATAGCTCAAGCTAGAAAAATGTTTTTAAAAAAGAAAACTTACTAATAGCTAATAGTATTAGTTTAGATAATAGAAAAAGTTTCTTAAAGTCGTACGTATGGAGCGTTCTACTATACGGTAGTGAGACTTGGACAATTAAAGAAGTAAATAAGAAAAGATAGAAGCTTTTGAAACTTGGTGTTATAGGAGAATGTTAAAGATTAGTTGGACAGATAGAGTAACAAACGAGGAAGTTTATAGAAGGATAGGTGAGGATCCTGTATGTGGAAACAATTGAAGGTCAGGAGAGATAGAATGATAGGGCACCAGTTAAGACATGAGGGACTATTTAGTAAAGTCTTAGATTATAGACTACCAAATAAAAATAGAGTAGGAAGGCCTAGACAAAGCTATATTAGTCAAATTATTAGAGATTTAGGTTGTGAAGGGTATGTAGACCTTTTTAGACTAGCTCAGAATAAAAAGAATTTAGAGCTGCGTCAAACCGACTTTAAGTAAGTTCGAAAACAAAACAAAAAGAAAAATAAAAATCAGTTAACTAAATGTCACCAGGACATGACTCACAATTGGTTAGCGGTCTGGCATGTTGGTAGCGTTTCGTTGCTTAAGCCTTACCATAACATATAATTTAATAAACGTCACCATGGCATAACTCACAATTAGGTAGCGGTCTCGCATGTTGGCAGCGATTCGTTGCTTAAGCCTTACCATAACATATAATTTAACACTTTTCCTTTTTGAAGCGGATAACCAGGTTATATTTCATTTCCTTATAAATGGTAATCATGTAAACATGTTAGAGTTCTTTAACAACCATCAGGTTGCTAATATCTATGTAGAGCCAGCTGGATAGGAAAAAGATAGAAGGATATAGGAAGACCTAGACCAAACTATATTAGTCAAATTATTAGAAATTTAGGTTGTGGAGGGTATGTAGAGCTTTTTAGATTAGCACAGAATAGAAAAGAAGTTAGAGCTGCGTCAAACCGACCTTAAGTAAGGTCGATAACAAAATGATGAAATGATGGTAAAGCAATATTCTGAATAGCAGACTATAATTCAAAGCTATACAAAAACGGAATATTTAAATATATCTACAGTTCGGTTTAATAATCGTCGGTTAGACGGAGTGGACTTCTGCAAGTGCTTTGGAAAAGCAAAAATGGTTGGCACTCTATCCTGTTTTAAAATTTTCTTTGTGCCTCCAGGTTTAATTTGGTAGTCTAGTTCCAAAAAATGTTCACTACAAAGCCTACTACATTTTGCAGGATACCATTTATCTCTCCGTATAGCATTAATCCATAATTGCAAAATTTCAGGACGTTTAAAAGGAAACCTGTAAAATATTATAATAATAATAATTTAACATTTAATACCTATATGTTTCTACAACTTACGTATGAAATTGGATACTTCTAATAGGATTATACTCATTAGAACACCCAAATGCAACGCAGTGATTTACCATTTTCATATACTAATATAAATCACTTTTAAGAGCTTATAAATTTCACTTTCTTTCAAAGAATACAATCTCAACAATATGGGCTAAAATAAATTCAAGTAAATACTTAATAACTTTAAGTGAGTAAGATAAAAACACGAATGCCCACAACTAGTTGCTGGCTTAAATCCCTCTGCCGTGTATGTTAGAGAGCTACAACAACCTCCCACAGTATCATAGAACATCTATAACCCTACGGGATAGAATGTAATCTTCCATGTTAATCAGAATGACAAGGCAAAGCACCATCTATATGTCTAGGAAGAAAAGTAAAATTAAAGAAGGCGGACATGGCGGCAATTTTAAATTTTATAGGTTTAAAAACTACCGCTTCAAATGAAATACAATCACAAAATTGATCAAGTTCAAATGCTAAGATTACTTATATAAGTATGTTCTGAACATTAAAATCATTTAATGTTCAAAATATAGTAAAATAAGTACTATGAAGCATGGAACTTGACCATTTTATGAATAGTATTTCATCTGAACAAAAAAAATTAGGTTTTGTAATGTTACTTAATTAATATTACCTTTTTCATGTGTAAAATAGGATACTTCACACTGAGAAGACATAAATACAACTTTGGTATCATTATTATATTCAAATGTATTGTACATGAAACATTTAGAAATCTATCATTAACAATAGAATATGCAGTAGAGAAAATTATACAATATATTAGATAATCATCAACAAATTTCGAAAATATTGAGAACAATAAAATAACAGCAGATACACTAAATTCTTGCATCAAAACTTAAAATAGAGAAGCAAGCTCTTTTATAGCAATCTCCTACTTTGTTGTCAGTATTTAATCTGCCCTACTTAGTTCAAATGTCTTGTATGTAAAACTTTGAGAATTTTACTTAAGGCATTTCATTTGTTTATTACATGAGCTTATATGCTTTCTATCCTAAGATTACACGACTTTAAGTTTGTTCTAAATGCAAACTGAAAGCACAAAAACTTTTACATGCTTAGTTAAAATGTCCAGTTTGCAATAATAAATACATATGGGCTATGTTGACTAAGCATATTTAAGTTAAAACTTACAACATATACTTAGGTAAACCATATTATCATAAAATTAGTTAGCTAGAACAGTTCTTATATATTTAATTCAGATGCGACACATTTACAATAAAATCTGTCTCACCCTCTTTTGAATTTCTTTATTATATCAGCACTGTTAGAAAAATCTACATGGATCCTTGTTTGTTAGCAATCTAATATCTATGCAATTTAAAATAAATTTCAAGTATTATACTCCCCCTGTCCCATAATAATAGTGACAAGTATAAAATATTTCAGTATAAATATTAAGCCAATAATAAAAATCTAGTTGCAATTGTCCAGTTCTTGGTGTCGCAAAAGAAAAACAAAAAGTTGCAAAAGGAGCAATTACGTTGACTGCAAAACAATATATGTGCAACAGATATATGTCACGACCAATGTGGATTCTTTGAAAAAATTAAACTGTGAACGTAAATGCAACGATTAAAGAAAAAACTTAGACATATTTCTCTTAGCAGAAGAGGCATCATCAGATCAACAGCATATGACATTGAAGTTCCCAAATTTACAATATTCTGAGTCTACGTTGGGTTCGTTTTTAAAAGATATTGTACTAGTATCATATGCACTACAAGAGAAAAATACTTTAGTACAAAAATTCCTGTCAGATAATTGTTTAAACACAATTTTTTGTTTGCAAAGATGTTTAAGTATGGATTTGACAAAACCCAAACATCCTGGTACTGAGACGAATAAGAGCGGTTGTTGGTCAAAGTTTTATCCATTATTCCTGGAAACAAAAAATTAGAGGAGAACAAAATTGTTGAATTACTTATGCAAAGCTAAAGTATTTTTAATGAAGAATTCCTAATAGCATTATTCAATGCATTGCTGTTTACTGCTTCAGATTATAACAAGCAATGCCATTTACTAACAATCAAAAATCTTCTCTAAAAACAAACATTTTTTTACAGAAAAACCGATTTAACTATAATTAATACATATTACTCAGTTTGTCAACAAACTAAGCAACATGTAATCCTTGGATATTATTAGGATCAATTCAATTACAAATATTAATTCTTTTGATATGTGATAAATTTGCAAACCTCTATTAAGTTATTGTTATTATTTTAAATGGAAATCATTTAAATTACTGACAAAAAAGACACTAATGATGGCTAACGTCAAAAATGCATTGTATTATATCACTTTAATTATAAAAAAAATGTGCACAAAAAGTACTCTTTTCAATCCCATTATTGTTATAAATTCAAACAAGATTGTTATAGTCGATGAACTAAATAAACATCTTATAAATAAATATAGTATCTTAATTATGTTGCGATATTAGTCGTGAAATGGTCAGTAATTTTGTACTAGATATGCCAAAAACTAACGCAAATTAAGCATGAATTATTTGTACAATAATATTTATCTGTGCATGATCTGTTATTTTAGTACTTTTGTGGTCCAAAGTTTTCAAATCATTTGACTATATCGATGTGGAAATTATACTAGGTTATCATAAAGTAAGGGATATATTTTAAATCATTACAACTAATTAATAAATTAAGTTAGTAACATAAAATAAACGAAATCTAGTTGCTTAATGAATGGGATTTTACCGTATCTATGAGAAACAAAAGCGTTGTCATAACAATTGTTGACGCTAGTGTCAAAACGAAATTATTCAATTTGAAGTTTTATTTTGAAATTAAAACTCAAGTAAACGTTGAGTTCAAACGACTCAACTGTAATAACATGGATTTACAAACAAGAATTGGTTTAGTTCAGTGCTATTATGAATCCGGCAGAAATTACACCGCTGGATTACGAAGATTTCGCACGAGAATGGGTTTGAGAGCAGGACCCTGTCAAATGAAATCGTACCGCAATTTGATACAAAAATTTGAAAGAATAGGGTCTGTAACTGACTTACCAAGATCAGGAAGACCAATAATTAGTGATGTCCAAGTTGCAGAGGTTCTTCATGAAAATCAAGACATATTACGGAGCAAATTGGTACAATTCAACCAGAAATGTTACGAAGTGCTGTGTACAATTTGGAGGTAAGGATGGTGATCTTACAACAACAAAATGGAGGTCATATTGAGCAATTGCCGTAACCTGTTTTGGGCATACTAAATCCCATTTCATAAGCAATTAGATTTCATTTATTTCTTGTTATTAACTTAATTTGTTAAAAAGTTATCATAATTTAAAATATATCCCTTACTTTATGATAACCTTATATTTCAAATTAGCAGAAATCATCAAGTCAAAGAGTAACAAGCAAAGTTTTTCCGGTTTCTTCCAAGACTCAGAATATATATCTGATTACGCCAGATTTAATTGAAATACTAGGTATATAGTATCATTAACATTACTCGAGATAGAAATGAAAACAGTCGAGAAAGCAACCTATAACACGGATCCACTTTGTTTAAATAAGCCATAAGTTTATCATTAAGGGTAAACGTATGCCCTTTTGGTCATTTATTAACACAATGCAATTGATTTTTAAAAAGTTTTTGGCTACTTAATTCCCATTTATAGTGTATTTTTCAAACCATTTAGTTTTTGTAAGTCGATCAGCTATCTTTAGTCTTGATATACCCAAGTTTCTTTTACATTAACCCACCTTGTCTTCTAATTATTGTGATCTGCTTATAGAGAAACTTCTTTTTTGCTATCAAAGTGAATAATTTTCTAACTTTGCAGGCTTTTAAACAGATAGTGTCAACTGCAGGCGATAACATTGGAGTTGCATCAACATTTCCCCTTTCTAGAATACCAGCAGTTGATGCCCATGTTCTGCAGTGGAAGGCAGAGAATAGAATAGCTATGTTGTCTACACATATAACTAATAGCATAACTACAAGTAGCATCAGCTTGGAAAGCATCTGTCGCAGAATGCAACTGTTCTGAAATTATAAATACAAATAAGCTATAGATATTATAAGAATATTCTATATATTTATAGCTACCAATACAAACATGAAAGTAACATTATTACTAACATTAACAGTCAGTATTTCTATTTTAAAAAGTACTACTTAAATTATATATTGCAATAAATGTAGTACTCACTTGCTAAAAAAATAGTAGGATATAGGAAGGTTTTTTTTCAAAATTCAATTCGATCCAAAGTCTTCCTGAACGAAATGCTTTTAACAAATTCTGAAAGCTTCATACATTTCTTTCTGAGTTAAATCATTTTAGCGTGGGTTGTTAATAATCCTCAACCACTTTTGAAACATCTCAGAGCGATTTTTTTGGTTTCATTAAGCTATGTGGACTATGCTGAGTGATTGACAATCTGCAATGCAGCAGCCAGCTTTTTCCATTGCTAAAATATCGTAAAAGTATGAGTTGATAACAATTTCAGCTGAACACATATTTTTAACATTACTGCAGTTAACAAATTTTTTTGGGGAATAGACAGTAAGTTGTATACATTGTTTATTATAGTAACAACTTTTTTAAAAATGCACATATTATAGGTATAAGATAATTGCTATACTTACCTATAATTAAATAAAATCGAGAGCAAATCACAAGGAAACTACTAAATTACCACTAAAAAAAGGAAACATTGATAATATGTACTTGATCAATTAGAACACGCTCTAGATTAGTTATAAAACAAAACTATCAACAATGTAATTTGATAAATTAAAATAAACAGTCCAGTCAGCTGATAGATCTACAATAATATCCATATGCAGGGGTATGGCAATTCTTTGTAAACATAGAATATCTATAACCCTATGGGAAAAACAAATGACCTTGAACGAAACTTATTACTCCAAGTGGTATCTATCGACAAGGAAGAAAAGTAGCGCACGGCGGCCATGACAGTTTTATTGTCGGTATCCCAGATTACATACCCTGCGCAGTATCGTCTATCCATGTTATTGCGCCTGAAACACAATCTGTAGCTTCATGCATGCGGCCTGCCCCTACCAGTTATGTCAATATATAGTTCAATGCAATTAGCATAAACGAGATCAAGTTTATCGATGGAGGACCAACAAGCGTTTCTAAAGCGACGACTTTCGTTATACTCGTAGGATAGGAAATTTTTAACAGTTGTAGTTATACCTAGATTATGAACGCGGTCAATAACCTTTCCACCCAGTTCATAATAAATTTCATCAAATAAAACTACGTTGTTGGCAAAATCGGCTGTAGGTGAAACACCAGCATCTAACTTATTCATTGTACCTTCAACATAAATTACGCTGTCCCATGGTAATGTATAGACATCTTCGTTTTCTATTGGAATCCGTATAACATCGTTCTTCTCGTACGTGGTATTGGAGTACGGTTCATACATATGTTTGTCGGCATTGACGATGGTTGTATCAAATATAGCACGTTGCGTATCATTTAAAATATTACTATCCATTTTAGCGATGTAGTACTTTGAGTCCTAATGTTTGCAGAAATTTAACGTTTTCCTGTGTTAATCGGTGCACTGGTGTCATGTAACTGGTAAAGCCGCTGACAAGGCGTTCATTCATAAATTTTGGTGGTTTATGCTTGTAGCGCAGAACTATCGTTTAAAGACGCTTTAGATAAAGTCTAATCGTGATGGTTTCCCGACGAAAAGTGATGAGATTACCGTTTTGATCAACTATTTTAACAATAATGCGATCGATGGTTCGTGTATTAAGTGGCATATTGGTGACGTTCACGGGGTTTTCAATAATCTTGTAGCCTGCAACAACTCTACGAAAGAATTGATGCAAAATGTGTACAGGTTTGCTATTGCGATACGATCCTACTACTAGATTATATTCAATGCAGATAAAATTGATTGGAAAGACCTGTGCCGGATGGTCCGAAATAGCAGTAGTGAGAGCTGGCAGCTTACGTTTCTCAAAACCCAGCAATGAAGCAAGTGAATTTGGTTGTGTAAAATCCACTATACCTGATGCTTTAATTTCTGTATGTAAACAGTTATTATTGGCTTGAATATCAATGAGATAACGTTTGGATGAAGTGCGTTCACGGGGATCGTTCAGATTACGTCGTACGAACTTATTAATATCTGCCACTTCATAAGTTCCTTCTGGTAAAGTAAACACGATCTCCTCAATGTAGAATTTATTGTTCGCTTCCGTTACATTGGGAATTGAAAAATATGTATCAAAGTTTGTAAGACCAATAACGTATTCATGGTCATCATCGAGAACAAATGGTGGGTTGATGGTTGCGGTGAGCGTAGATTCAGTTCCAGTTAAACTGAATGTGTACATGTTGAGCGGTTAACGATAAAGTAACAACTAGTCGTGTTGGTCGTTGGGATAGGCGGTTAAAAAGCAAAATACTGAAACACTTGCAAAATATGGTTTTTAATTAAACATATTTTTACACAAAACACTTAAAAATACAATAAAAATCAAATAATATATAAAGCGTTGTTAGAAACTTAGCGGAGGACTATTTTGCAGTAAAAATTTCAACACGAAGTGCCCACAGGTAACGGCGGTAAGCGGTTGAAATTGCTTATAATTATAATAGAGAGTGCATGGTCCCGATTAGGTTAAGTACTTGACAAGTGTCCTCGGTGGTCATAGATTACCAATACTATCATAATAGATTGCCATTGAACCATTTTTTTTGTATGCGGTCCAATGAGTTTCCGCACCACGTGTAGTATCATGATTAAGAATACCACATTTGCGCCAACGAATTGTGTTTGGAAGTGAATTGCACATGAAAATTCCACGAAAGTGAGATATTTGTATACATTTTATGTATTTGTACAAGTCAACATTGGTTAACGCTCGCATAGGTAGGTTTAGTGAGTGCATTGAGGTTTTTTTTCGTTGTCTTTGCTTACGCAAACCTTGCCCGTGTGTAAGATAAGGTTTTAGGTACAGTCCATGTCCACGGCGATAAAGTTTCAAAGTGAGACCTTTTCCGAGTGTCACAGCCTCTTGTGCCATATTATGTCGTTTCGTTTTCTCCAATTATTGTTGTCCAAGTATAGCATCGTTGACAACTTTTGCAATCCCAGCTGTTCCACCCGACAACGCTCCAATTGCAAAGAGGGCTGCAAAAATAGATATCAAAGGTACGAAACCACTAGTTTTGGGTACAAAAATTACACATGGGTTGCCACGAACCTCATCTGCTATATCTTTAATTGGCATCACTGCAGTTTTAATAAGATCGGTTGGACGAACGTTTTTAATGCGTTCCCAAATGGTGCGAATTAAACCCTGGAATGTTATATCAGTTCCTGTACGTAGATGCTGACCAAGTCGTTTTTCTTACACCTTATCCTTTTTTTTACGACACCCATACCAAATTTAACTTTGGCATTCATTGCAGAACCAACTGCAAATGCAGCAAGTTTTTCACCTAACGAAGCGTCGGGTGCCGTAGGAGGTTTTTGTGCAGTTTTGGCAAGACGTCTATCCGCTTGGTGCCGGGCTGTTAAGTTTGTAGAACGATCGTAGGCGATGTCATGTAGTTTACAGGCTTCGTGTAAGGGATTACGACCTATATCACTACGCTCGAGGCGTTTCTGAAGCTTAGTACCCGGTCTACAGAAGCGATAGCGTGGTAAACTGGTCATGCGTTCAGAATTGTTCGCTTAAATTCTTACCATATTACAATTACATTTAGTATATGGATAGAATACGTCTGGTACAGTAACAATTGACGTTGCCAATTACAGATCACAACATTCAAAAGCATGGGCTACTATTACCGTCAACAATACGGTGTATCATTACAGGTCCATCCAATTGTGGCAAAACTAATGTAGTCATTGGTCTCTTGAAACATCCGAATGGTCTACGTTTTGCAAAAGTTTATCTCTACTCAAAATCCTTGTATCAACCACTGTATCAGTACCTTGACAAGTTATTACAACTAATATAAAGAATGGGATATTTTGCGTTTAACAAATAGGATGCAATTGTTACCCCAGCGGATGCAAAACCTAATTCGATATTTAATTTCGATGACGTGTCGTGCGATAAACAAAATTTAATGCGAGAATATTCTTCTTTGGGTCGTCATAAGGCCATCAATTGTTTTACCTATGTCAGACCTATTTCAAAATACCTAAACAGTTTATTAAAGGCAATGCTAATATCCTGGTGCTATTCAAGCAAGACGGACTCAATTTAAAACACGTATACGCTGACCATGTAGGCACGGATATGTCGTTTGACCGATTTAAAGAATTGTGTGGCGTAAGCTGGCGAGATCGGTATGGGTTCCTGGTAATCAATAAAGATGGTGATTTGCAGAGCGCTCCCTACCGAAAACATTTTGACACCTATATATATATTTATAAAGCACATAAATAGCATATCACTTCCTACCCGTTTGTAGACGATGGCAGACGACGTGAAAACCAAACGAGAACTCATAAAAGTACGAAAGGCAGTCAAGAGAAAATTACAAGCGTTAAAAGCAGATGCGATCGAAAAGGAGCTTGCATTAAGTAAAGCCTATGCATCTATTACAAAACACTGCAGACCGGTCTGAAAAAAGATATTAAATAGGAGTAGATTGTACGTCAAGTGTGTACAATCTACTCCTAAAAGACGCCCTAAATTTCTTAATCGGGTGCCCAGTTTCACACCAATCCCCGCACCACCAATAGAGGAGGCATGGAAACACCATCCTCATAACCCAGTCCAACCTATCGAGTCCACCTTCGAAGAATCGGAGAGTAGCGGCATCACTCCATAGACCCAGACAGAGTACGAACGGTACCTAAACAGCGAAGAACATCAGACCTATTTATAACGATTTTTACCATCAGTAAGATACTATGTGGATCATCTGTTTTCCGACTTTATTGGTAATTGTAACAATGACACGGAGAACTTGCGCAGAGATAAAGTGCGTTTGAATCCGGAGACAGGAAAATTAATGATTGGTGATAAATACGTATATAAATAAATAACATCTAAAAGCATAAGCATGTGGCAGTGCATGTATTAGCAGAAGCATCACTCAAATAAATTATCAGGTGCACTCGCATGAGCATTATGTTGACTAGCGCCATTACACACAAAAAACGTGCTCGTTAAATTATTTCAAAATTTTCATATTTAATATAAACCAATGCCCATGCGAGTACAGCCACCACAATTTTATTCTTACCTCGAATATAAATTTCTCCAGCATCCGAGGATCTGGTCGTCTACGTACAACTATTGTTTCTTACTTCTAAGGGGAGATGAATATGCACTGTTAATGTCTTGGAGGGCATGCACTAAACGTCCTAGGGGAATCACTATTACTTTTAAGTCCTGGGGGATGCGCGGTTTCACTCTATTTTATTAGCTTTGTTTATTTTATTGATTTAATTTAATTAGGGTTTCTAATTTATTTGTTTTTGTTTATTTGTTATTATTTATTCCCGATTTTACGCGCGTATAAGGTGAAATAGTGATTGTATTAGTGGCGTGGGGGTTTCTTGTGCATATGGGCTTTTGGTTACAATTGTTATTATTATTTTTTTCCTTTTTTTCCTTCCGGCTTTTGGTTATTTCAAGCTCATATTCTTTCTCACGCCAGGTCAAAACTCTAAAATTTCCAATCCTTTCCCCATCCCCCACCGATTTACGCGCGGTTATAACCGTCTAATCTCGCGACTCTTCCCGTGAATTCTTTAAAGGCTGTCCAGAACGCCTTCTGGTTAGCCACTGGCCCGACTTCCTCTAGGCTCTTTGGCCATGCTAGCCCTGCAATTGCTAATTTCATATCAGCTAACCCTCGATTTTACACCACCAGCGGGCAGTCAAAGAGCACGTGCTCTGTGCTTTCCGCGCCCTCTCCGCATTCGCAGCGGTCGTTGTCGGTTAAACCGAACATTTGTAAATACGCCTTCAGGGCGCCGTGCCCTGTTACCAGCTGCACCATTTTATGGTTAAGCTTTACGTCGATTCTATCTCTCGCTACTATACTCGGAATGAATTTGTGGGTCAATCAGCCCGTCGCAACGTTGTTCTACCTCTCTTTTCATTGTCGAATTAACTTTTCGCGCAGCTTTCTTTTAATTAGAGACCTCGGTATCGACGAGTGTGATATCCGAAAATCGCCCGTCGCGACCCCTTTAGCTAATTCGTCAATCCTATCATTCCTTACGTTACCATTGTGTGACTTAACTCTACAAAACTTTAAACGTCGAAACTCGAGAGCCGTATGCGCCATCCTTCAGACATCCGTCTGGAGATCTGTCGAGGTGTTCATGTTTGTTAAAGCTGTCAGCGCTGATTTACTGTCGCTGATTATATAATATTCATTTCTGATCGCGTGGTTTATTACGTAATCGATAGCCTCACGTATGGCTACCAATTCGCACTGGAAGATAGTGCTCCAGTTTGCGAGAAAAGACGCCCCTTTCTAGACAAAGATTAAACAACCCGGCAAAGACACACGGGGTTAATAGGTACGCCTCCAGAGCTGCGTCTGAAGTGATTCCGTCATGCCCGGTACGGTGCCTTCTTAGGGTTTATCCTCCTAAGAGCCCTGACGGCCTCGTGAACTAGAATTGTCTTATCAGCACCTGTTGCTTGTGAAGCAGACAACAGACCGTATGACAACACAATTCTCGCGCTAGTATGTTACAAGAGCAGACTCTAACCAGTTTGAAGAGATGATGAGTAACCTTGTTCCGGTCACTGTAAAGACTGTTGTTGCACAAATCGTAACCAAACGGGTGGATGATTCTGAGAATAGCATATATGACATTAGACGCTGGTATTCAGCAAGTGAAGGCACAATTTAGAATAGACATTGCACGAATACAAGCAGATATTCAACAGCTGCAAGAAACTCAAAACGCAGGTATATAACCGTCAACCATACACACACACACACGCACGCAAGCACGCACCCACACACAGACAGACATACACATACATACACACAAACAACACACGCGCGCGCGTACACGCACACGCATACACACGCGCGTGCACGTACACGCACACGCACATGTACACGCGCTTACACGCACACACACACACACACACACACACACACACTAATTACATCTACGTACTAGTATTATTACATTAATTCTACGTCTGTGTCGGTGTCCGTGAATACGTGTGAATAACGAGCAGGTAAAAACACATTACTTTCTCAGCCAACAATTTCTCCCCGTACTTGACCAACACTCGAGGCATGTATATTTATTGTAAAAGGAATGTGACACGTACAATGGTGTCCTCTATCATCATATTTTAATCTAATAAGTGCTACCTATAGCGTTTCAGCTAAGACCACCAAGATAACATGATTTACATACAAAAATAGTATTAAACTAAAACAATAACTTTATTAGCATACACTTTTTTTTAGAATCATCTATATCATTTGATGGCCATTTTCCCGATTCCGTACCACATATCCATCCTGGTTGCTGTTTTTCACCCTCCATTGCCAAATTTTTGAGGAGCCAGTTATACGTTGTTCTATGAGGTCCAACTACATTAGGTTGGTACTTGTAATTTATCTTATACTTTAAAATTAACTTCAATACTTTTCCCAATACCATAGGTTGTGCAAAATATACCGTATCTACAACCATATCGTCAACCGCTGTTACCAGTGATTTATAGTTGCGTTTTATATACACTATAGGATATGCCTTTGTACTCAATACAGCTCGGCTAGTTAGCAATTCTTCGAGGAAATATACATCGCTCAAACTATAATTACTCTCTATTGTGTCTAGTAAACCACGCACCTGATGACATTTTAACTCTGTTCTGTCGCTGCAAGCTTCAATGAAGTTTGATACAAATTGATCAAACCTCTTCTGTTGACTAAACAGCATGTCCATGACATCAATGGATGTATTATTGGTTAGCGTTGGCCATATGAAGGCTTTGAAGGGAACATGAACACCTAGTTTGAACAGTATACGTGGAGTCTGTCTACATCATTCAACACTATAGCATGTTTCAGACGTTTCCTTGGTGTAGAATGCGTTGTTCACCCTCGAACAAATCGTACAGTGCATTGTTCATGTTATAGTTCGTTCGTTTTAACTTTAGGATTACGTTAAATGTAGTAAGAAAGTGTTGGCAACTGTATGCAAATGATTACCTAGAATTACGCCTGGAGGATACTGTCATTTAGCATATAAGGTTGGTAGTTCGGTATGGTGTTGCCACCAATTCCTCTTGCCAACGAAAATTATCGTATATATTTTATTAAATACAGTAAAATTTAAACTAACATTGGCAATGTAGCATTTCATCCAGTTGTGACGTCATCCTAAAGTTAAAACGAATGGACTATAGCTTGAAAACTCCACGCCACTATCGTCACTATCGTCGTTGTTGCACTCACTGCAAAAGCTACCCAAGTACCTGCCTTTTATGGTACTTTCGTCATTTGTCAAAATCGGTAATGATAAAGTGTTGTGACACTGAGTGTCACCTAGTTATTCGTCTGATAAACCTCCACTAGTTTTTTTAGTTTTTGTTGTTATCTGACCTATTTTCGTTTTCACGCCGACTTATAATTACCTTACAAAAGAAATTTGCATAATCAACAACAAGGACAATAATAAATTTTACAATTTATTGTCGGAATAGTAGTGCTTTACATCCACCTATTTATATAATATACTACACGACGTATATCATTATCACGACTTCTTACTTATTCCTCATTAGTTGATTAATTAACAAATTCACAAAAATATTCTTTGGCGCAATGTATACGTTTTCTAACTCTTTCACTTATAACTTGTTTTAGTAAAACCGCCATTTCAAAATTAAAGGTTTATTTTAAACAAAGAAAAGACATCGCTAGCAAATTGATCTTAATTGAAACGATTCTAAACGTGAACTGACTTTGTCTATTGTAACAAAAACTAACTAACTTACAACCTAGACCGATTTTTAATTTTTCTCTTAAGATACACAAGATTACAAAGTGGCTTCTACTTGGTGTTATATAAAGCGATCTGCCTGTTCTTATGAACACCACATTTTTAGTCTTCAGGTTTAGTCATTCTTGGAATCTTTTGTGTAATAGAACCCAGACTATTGATATTCATGCAGCAGTGTGCTAAAAGAACGTGATATATTATATCTTTAAGATTCGGTTTAAACTATTAGGTACCAATTTTTTTAACTAGTATGCCCGAGATCTGGGAGCACCCTCTTCATAACGTGTAAAGGTAAAAGATTAAACAATTTTTTATTCTCTTTTTTTGCAGATTGTGTTCATGGGGGACTCGGTTAGGGTCTCCTTAAAACTGGAACCCGTAGATTGCACCGACTTGCCCGGTCATATACCCGACGCTGGCATTTATTGAAAATTTTTAATGTATATCCTATATTTTAATTGTGTATTATAATTGAATTAAAATATTTTGTATACATGAAGTTATGCACAACATAAATACACGTATCATGAAGCTAGTGCAGACACATTTGCTTGAAAAAGCATAGGGTCCTACTATTAAAATTTAGTCGGGTGCTTAAAATTTCCTAAAACCATTTGATAAGTCACAAACCCTTTTCATATCAGTCTGTCTCGTCTACCACTGATTCACATCTTTAGGGTATACATTTTTGCGGTTTCCCATAAATGGCATTGTCTAAGAAAACCTGACCGGATGATAATAGCTTTCTTATATTTATACTAAACTTGAAACAAAATAATGAAATAATTATGGAAAATCATTTATGTATCCTTCGTAAAACGTTATTTTCTGGTGTTCGTTCAGATTTTTTGCAACCAAATGCTTGCTCAAGATAAATAATACAATGTATAACTTTTAACAATTTTTGTCTTCTTATATCAATCGAACGCGCTTCGTTGTTTCCTTGGTAAATTTGAAGAACGGAATGGAAATATTTCAAGGTTGTAAGTAATAGCATAATGATATTTCAACGACTTTAACCATTACATCTATTTTCCGTTGCTCTGAATTATTAGTTGGAGTAATTTTTCTGAAGATATCTCACGATGTTTTATGATGAAAAAGCAATTTTGCTGTCCTTTTTGGCTGCCGAAAATATTAATTCCTCGCCAATTGTGTGCGGTTTTCCCGCCTTTGCAATTAATAATGGAGTATTGTGTGAGGCTCGTGGTTTATAATTCTCTCGTTTAGAAGACGACGCAAAAGGTGTGATATAATTTGTTACGTTCAAAACCCTGCAAGTATTTTTTTCTGCATTTATTTTTAAAACACCCTAAAATTGCTCAACAAGCTCGATTTCCTGCCGTTTGAAATTAGTATTATTTTATAAAATTTCAAAAATAATTATTCGATAAAATTTTGCCTTATAAAATCAAACAGCTGCTTAGGAAAGGTTACGTTGCAAAGTAGTTGCAATATTTCTTACCACCTGCAGTGACTAAATTTTAATTAAAAGCTGCACGTAAATGTACAGCTTTCTTCTAAAGGATAAGGCCACTTACCATCTGCCTACATTTGCTTACAATGGGTTTGTTATTTATAAGTATACTGTTATTCTGCAGCTGTTAAAATGTTTCAAAGTAATAAGATTGTTTTCCTTTGCTAAAAATCCTTTGTTAGTTGCGTTATCTGCTTGTTGGCAAGCTGTTGCAGTTTGTATTTCGACAGCTGTTGTCTGGAAATTTTCCACACTTGATTCTTCGGCGATATCTTTGAAAGCCGAACACCTACCTCCATACATGATTCCGTCCTTATAAAATAGAGACCGTGCTTTGCAAGGCAGATTGAATACAACGTTTTATTAACGAAGAGACATGTTGTAAAGTCGTGGTTTTAGAATGCTTTCTGTGCTAGTATGAGTTAAGTTGGTGGTTCCAGCATCCAGCCCATAAAGAAATGCAGCCGCATTTTTCCATCCACAAAATGATACCAGCACAAAGCCAATAGCTCAAGGTACAGTTTTCTGTTTTCGTAATTTTTTGATGCTGCTGTGAAGAATAGACATTTCATTTGCTGTTCATAATGTATATTATTCATGATTATCTAGTAAATTACCAACCACGTTACCCAAACTTACATTCACAATGCACGAGCGACTATGTAATCTTTTTTTCAAACTAAAAATTAGTTAATCAAAGCTTGTGTAGAGTCCGTTTTACTGTTTCTTTTGTCTTTTGCATAGATATTAACGTAAGGAACTTGCGTATCAATTTAAAAGTAGTTAGCAATTGATTAATTTAAGTTAGGGTGTATAAGTTTAATGTTACACTATTTCTTGAAGAGGTGCACTTCACAAATGCAGAATGTATAATTTATTTATATTTCTTTTTCTAGAATTACTGTACAGTTTGTTTAATTTTCTTTTATATGTAATTAAGGTGATCCATTAAGTAAGTATCTAGATTCTAAGATATTATATTTGCTTACCAATTCTATGTTTTTAGGTTAGACGCTTTGTTTACCATTACGCTGTAACAAACGATTACGCAAATTATTGGATTTTCTTGTTTTGTAAATAGTCTTTCGAAATTGTATGTTCACAATATAGTTTACTGAGGTTTCCAATGTGTCCTTTCTATTTTACCCACGCCACTCAACGACATTTTTGAGCTAGCCCGAATTCTACAATTCTGTCCCCATTTTGTTGCGGTATTCGGCGTAAACAATTTCTTTACTTATTCTTACTGTTTTCTTTCGTGTTTGCGCGGAATGCCGTAACAAGTTGTCTGTTTTAAATATTTCTTTCATGTCTTTGAAAGATAAATCTTAATACTTTTATCAGTATGCATTTTATTCAAATACTCTTACATCCCAGAAGGCTTCGTGGCTTCATTAGAAAAACTCCTTGGCACTTTAAACAAATACGGTATGAATGGTTTGTAGGAGAATGAGTAAATCCATATTTCACATACTGTACTGTCGGCAACTCTTCTTAGGTTCCAACATTTTCAAATACAAAATTTGCCTCGGTTTAAATAAGTTAATCCTTAAACAGATTTTTAGGTATCTACTTATAAAAATAAAGACTATAATGACTTCTAGCACTTATTGTAACAATTTTATTTTCTGACAATATTTTCACAGATATCTAATTTATTTAATTCATTAATAGCCAACTTAAGTATAATAATGCTATACTATCTACGTAATAAATATTAAATATTGTTGAAAACAATATAAGCTTTCGATTTGAAAGTATAAAATTTTAAATTAAGCGGTGACAAAAGATGCCATTTGTTAGTGTCACCATAAGAGTTCCCTCCTTTAGATGATTGTAATATCATGCTTGTTTTCAGACGGCAACACACGTCAAGAAATCACTTTCAACTGAGCTGTCGTTAGAGTAGGTCAATTGTTCTTTAAACCAAAGGACATGACGTTGTTGCAAACCATGTGTTGGAAGCACCAAAAAATTAAAAAAAGTTGTTTTTTAGGATGATATCGTCTCGGCGAAGCGCATTTTATGTCCACGTTTGGCTGGAATTAGCTCGCATTTGACGGGACGTTAAATTGTTTGAATGGCCTTAGGTTAACAAATAATTTGTACATCTTAGCCTTCGAAATTTAAGAAATATATAAAATTTATTTGAACAAGCAATGAAAATTTATTGGTAACTATGTGAAATTTAACCTTGTATGAAAGTCAAATTGGCGTGCTTCAATTATTTAATGTGGACGCCGTGATGTCGTGTTGGATTTTTAGTATGCAGCTAATTGGTTTGTGTGGTAATGGAAATTCCTAAATTCGAAGTTGCTGAAACAAGAGGATTATAAATTATCAATTATTATTCCGGGTATGTTCCTTATATCTAGCAAGTATTTTTCCGACGGATTAAAATCTGCTATGTAATTTGTTTTCTTATACGTCAGCTGTAGCATTGGGTATAGCAGACAAATAAGTTTTGTTTGTTCACGTGGAAATTTCCAAGTTCATTAGGTGAATGACAAACAAGTTATTTTTAAATTATGCAACAGGAATCTATAAAGTTTCACTTTTAATCTTTTCATTAGTACTAACAAAATACGGCAGATGTCAATATGAAGGTAGAAAAGGTTAAATTTTATATTTAATGAAAATTGAAGCGATTATTTGAAACATAAATTATTCTATCTTAGAGAACTAAATTGTTACATTTTACATTTCACTAATTGTTAATTGGAATATTTTGCCATAGAATGTGAGGTTCAAGTAGTACTACTCATACCAACAGAAGTTGTAATATAAAGATAAATATTCAAAAACTCATACTTAATCACTTTCAAGATAAATTTTGCTAGACTTTACTATTATAAAAATTATTAATTTTATTTATGAGAAATACTGATTACTATCAAGTACATATGTACATATCTTTCATTAATATTATTTAATCAAATTTATTTAAAGAAGATGTCTTGTAAATAATTTAACTGCAACTGAAGGAATAGATTTTTATTTTGGTCAAGACTATGATTATTAGTTGGAACGAATGAGGGTTGATTCTAATTAATTATAAATTTTGGATATAAATGCACAAACTGTGCTATCTTTGTTTTAATCTGTTTACAGGTGTAGCAGTGCATCTATAAAGGTCAATATCGAGCCATAAGGTAAGAAAACTTTAGGGATCGTGTTTCAGTAATATGTTGTATAGCGGTAATTGAGTAAAGGTTTCCGCATTCGCCTTATACAAGAGACTCAAGTAAGGTCTTCTTCGTATACAAAAATTCGGTGGCGCCATATTCTCTACATTTTTGGTCGCAGTCCAACCCCGACCCACAGCTCATGTTCTACCTAGAGCAAATAGCTCGACTAGCCGCTTAGCCTTTAGAGGTTTCCTCATCTACGAGCCATTTTCCACCGAAACTTGCCGTGGGCTCTTTACACTTACTGGAAATCCTCGTCATCTATCCTTGTGCCTTTCAGCTGGTCACATAGGAGTAAAAACCTAATAAATAAGCCTCTTTAGAAAGGCAAAACGTTATATTATCACTCACGAATGTGGATCACTGACGAAGCACACAAAAATATAACACATTCGTAAAAATTTTCTTGCCTATTATAGATTATTAGATTAGATTTAGTACACCCACAAACTTGTATGTCATTGCTTGTTTGCGATGCCTGTGTACTTATTCTTTGAACAAGTCATTATATTCTTCCATATTTTAGTCAAAACATGCTTGATTGCACGAGTCACGTCCTTGCTTACAAACTTGCAAATACTTGTCACCGACCATACTAAACCAAATTAGGTATTCGCATACTTGATTTCAGTTTAAATTTTTTAATGCTTATTTACGCGATAACATTAAAATAAAAATTTTAGATAGCTAGATAAAATATTTATTCATGAAAATAGTAGGTATTCTCAAAATATTTTAATATATTAGTATCCTAAAAAGGTTGGTAAGCCACGGTTGCCTCTCTTGACCCTTTTAAAACGACCCCCATTTCCTTCTGTACTCGCAACCGCCTCTTTCAATAGCTCTTGATACCGCCCCAATTGGGAACCTATTGTTTACACGTTTTATCCCTCATACATTATTAAAGTTAGTTCGTCAAATTTTCTACCTTAATGTAAATATTCTGATTTATTTTTGCTTGTCTGGTTTGAGGGTTTTATCAAAATGACACCATCCCTTTTATTAGAAAAATACCACTTCTATAATAAAAGTGTTTTCCATTCTTATTTTCACTTTATCTGCACAATCAAATCGAACAAAACTAGAAGGTTTCTATTCGTGCTTGATGTTTTATATACTCGCATTTTAAATGGACTTGTAAGTTCAAGGAAAATAATTACAGCTAAGGGTTTCTTGATATACGGTCAATTAAGCCCTCGCTAACTGCAAAATATGATAATTGATCTCTACTAAAAGTTTGATGAGCTGTAAGTTGAAATATATTCTACTTTAGTGTTGTTCATGTGTCAAGATAAGAATGATTTATTGATGTACGTACTTAACAAAAATTGAGCGTCCAGAGCACATATATTATTTATTACACTTCCTAGTTGACACGCAATACACCTACCAACCAAAAGTTGCGTGAAAAGCAAGGGTAAAAATGTAAAATTTTAGGTCAACGGTTTCTAGCTAGTGTATTGACTTGCGTTTCCCACTAATGCAGCATTCGTATGATTAGATTAAATTATTACAAGCTGTGAAATTTCGGTTTCATACAGTTTTAATTTAAACGTCGTATATTGCAAACTTAAAAGATGATTTATAAAAGTGTGATTTTGCAAAAACCATATTCTCCTATAATTACACCCTCAATGGAACTATAATTAAATACCGGAATTTCAAATCCCATTACTAAATAGTTTTTTAGAAAATACAACTTTCCTCTTTTTATAACTTACCTTAATAACTACCTAAAATTTGTTTTTTAATTACGCCAGCTTATAGTCAGGCCTGCAATATTGGGATGACTAACGGGGCTGCAGCCCCGGGCCCCATGACATTAAAGGGCCCCGCGTCAGTGAACGTAATTTGCATTTTACTGATTTTTTTATACCTCGGCAGCATTATCATGTAGTTTTTATTTAGTAGTAAGCAAGACAAAACCCCGTCGTTTCAATTCACTTAGATTTTTATATAAAATAAAAAGAATAATCCTCCTTGCTTTAACTGCACACCTTTATGTTTTATTATTCTGCTGATAGTCGTTTCAAGAGGTAGCTCAAAACTAATCTGATCGTGTGGGTGACAGATATAATAGCGCACTGTCCACATTTTTCGGTTCTTTGTTTTTGTTGTCTGGCAGTACAGTATACTTGGATTTGAACCTGGTAAGATAATTTTACAGTTAGAAGCTTCTTTTTCTTTTTTATATTCTTATTCTTATTCAGTTGCCCAAAAGCTCTAATTGAAAGCATATTTACTACTACTACTGTTACTATAGAGCAGTTAATTGAACACTGCACTACATTATTTAGCTTATTGCGTGTTTGCGTTTATAAAAAGTTTGAAATTTATTAACATGAATAAAAAACAGAATCGCTACAAGAGCGGCTTTCAGAAAAGAAAAGTAAGTTTAACTTTTTTTATGCCACTGCTACAATATTTTGCTAAAATGATTATAGGCGGCTGATGAGAAATTAGAAACTGTAAATAAACTGCCAAAAATTACCGGTTTTTTTAACGTTCGTACTAAGGTGATTGATTCAGTAGCGCCTTCTACTTCTACGTCAAGTAATCCGAATGCGGAAATAGTTCAGTTCAAATTTTAGTTATAATGACAACGTATTCTATCTAATATTCTTTTCGTATATTTAGAAAAGAGGTATTAATTTCTCTATAAAATACAAGTGACGACATAAGTAGCAGTGATAATCTACATAGTTTAGCGAGTACGCGAAATTCGCAACCACGCGAAAGTAATGTTCTAGTTGCGGGTATAATTCATATTTAGTTCTGAATTTATTTTTAGTATGATTTACAAAGAGCTCTCCCAGTATCGACTCTTAATCGGGATGATTATTGCCTACTAAACAGCGACCCGGCGTTATGGCCTGAGATAGTCAACGATAATTTAATTGATAGTTACCTAGAAAAAACAGCCGAGTATTTTCAAAATTGTGAATCTGTTAAACAATGTAAGGCTTCATTAGGATCATATAAATCACAAAATGGGAAAGTTTTCCGATACAATGTTGTACAAAACTCTGGTGAATGGAGAAACTGTTAAACGCCAGTGGTTGTTATATTCCTCTAGCAATGGCAACATTTTCTGTTTTGCTTGTAAGCTTTTCAATTGATACAAAAGCGTTTCATTTAACCGTGGATTTTCGGATTGGAAAAAAGGCATTGAAAAAATCGCATCACACGAAAACAGCACTCATCTTAGAAAAGCTATGAATATGGTTCTTTCAAAAAGTAATTCCAAAAGTAAAGTAGATAAAATATTTGTGAAGCATTTGCAGAAGGAAAGGCTTATTGGATAGAAGTACTTAAAAGAATTGTTGTTGTGATTAAATTTTTAGCGGAAAGAGGTTTGCCATTTAACGGTGATAACGAGATTTTGGGGTCCCAATCAAACGGTCTTTATATGGGAATATTTGAAGTAGTCGCTACATTTCATCTTTTTCTAAAGAACCATATTGATAATTTAGGCAATGAAGGAAAGAGCAATGTTTCCTACCTGTCCAAAACCATATATGAGGAGTTTATTGAATTAGTGTCCGCAAAATTCGTACAAAAATTATAGAAGGTATTAAACTGGCGAAGTATTATTCGCTAATAGTAGACTCAACCCCAAATCTGTCGCACATGGATCAATTATCAATTGTTATTCGCTACCGTTCAACTGAAAGAGGCGTACAAGTGCATAAAAGATTTTCAGGTTTTGTACCTATTTTTTCTCATACAGGTAAATCTTTTGCCAAGGTGGTGATCAATTTTCTAACAGAAAAAGAACTTAATATAAAATAATGTCGCGGACAATTATACAATTATAAGGGTCTACAGGCCTACATTCACGAAATAGTAGATAGTGCTTTTTTTATCCCGTGTTTTACGCATTCACTTAATTTAGTTGGAGAATGTGCTGTTGGCGTATGTCTTGAGACCACAAAATTTTTCTTTTTTGCAAAAATTGTATGCATTTTTGGAGCCTCCACACACCGGTGGCATTTACTACAACAACATATACAAAAAAAACTATACCGTTAAGTTGCTCAGTAGCACTCGTTGGAGGCGTAGGAAAGATGCGGCTAAAGTTATTCCTAAATATATGATTGTGAGGAAAGATATCAAAGGATCCTTTAGAAAAAAATGAAACAAAATTAGAAGCGCTGGGTCTATCTAGACAAATGATAGAAATAGAAAATTTTGTTATGACTACATTTTGGAATAAAAATCTAAGACATTTTGGTGAAGCTTCCCAAAATACTTCAGAAACCAAGCCTTGATTTGTTATTTGGTGAGAATGTATTAAAAAGTCTTATAGTAATTACTTCTTCATACCGAGACCAATTTGATGTTTTTGAAGAAGAAGCAAAAATTTTACTTTATATATATATATATATATATATATATATATATATATATATCCAACGGACACATCGAAACGACAAAAAAAGTTTCTTGACGGCATAGATGAAGCACCCTTAACGGTAGAGAAATGTTTAGGACACAAACTTTTAAACTTATAATTGACAAACTCGTGGTCGAATTACAACGAGGGTGTGATATTTACACAAATATTGTTAGTTTATTTGGATTAATTTCAAAACTTAATTCAAACTTAGCCAGAACCGAAATTGTAAAGTTTTCAGTGAAAATCAGCGACGTGTATAAAGATGATATAAATATTAACTTAGTGGACGAGTTAGTATTTTTTTGTGAACTACTTCAAATACCAAGGTAGAGTCTGATAAATGACCCCCTTCAGTGTTTAAAGTATATCTTAAAACATCAACTGATTGACACTTTTCCTAACGTATACACTCTTTTGCGAATTTATTTAGCTATATCAATTACTAATTGCGATACAGGTTCAAGTCCTGTCCAAGACCTTATATTTTCCATCTTTCAATTGCTAGCTCGATTTGAAATGAACATTTGGGCTTTGCATAAAAATCTAAATTATTATTTCTTCTTACTCACTGTAATACAATAGTATTTATCAATTTACCTTGTGTAATTAACTACCTAAAATATTTATATATTTAATACTTGGCTTATAGCCGTAATTTTGAGCGTAGCTTCCTGTCTATAACTGACATAAGTCAAAAACTTGACAATGTCAGATATGATTGGCAAAAATGCCAAACGTAATTGAGAGTTAGGTTTATGTATAGTTGTGTACACGATTTAAATTTGTAAATTTACCAATTGTTGTCATCGGTCTCGGTGGCGTAATTGGTAAACACATGGTTCCGGCAAAACCAGGATACAGGTTCAAGTCCTGTCCAAGACCTTATATTTTCCATCTTTCAATTACTAGCTCGATTTGAAATGATCATTTGGGCTTTGCATAAAAGTCTAAATTATTATTTCATCTTATTTACTATATATATATATATATATATATATATATATATATTACTCAAATTTAGACCAGGGTAGAAAAATTAATGAACGACATCAAATAATTTTAATCACCGTGTATAAGAAAGCTTTGGGTAATAATACGCTTCATTTAAAGGCATATTGGATAAATTCGTCATTTACTTCTAAACATAGGGTTTATATTGTTTAGATAATGTTAAACACCGTGTATGTCAGAGCAGTGTAAAATAATATGCTTAATTAAAGGCCTACTGTGTAGATTTAAATCATTCAATTAGAATGTAGGGTTTGTACATAATCATAATCAACGTGTAGAAGGAAGTAATTTAAAATTTCATTAGATAATACGCATTATTAAAACCGTGAAGCATAAAATTTAAGCGTTTCATTAGAAATAAAGGGGTTAGATTATTCACTGGACGCTTTCTATAAAAAGAAGCAGAGTTAAAATGTTCAATTTGTATTTAATTTAATCTTTCCAAGTACTAAAACTATCGAGAAATTATAAAAGACATGGGGAAGTCACATAAAAGCCTTCAGCGTATTAGAACAAGGAACACCTGCAAAGATAACGATGTATATGATAGTCGATAAGCTCCAAGCTATATGAGTGCACGTAAGAAAGCAAGTTTGTGGTATAGAGACAAGCGAGATGGAATGCATTAGCAGTTAAATGAGGGGAAGAATGTAAAACAAGAGCACAGGTTTTAGATAGAACGAACAGACTAGATTGGAGAGTAAGGTTGAAATAAGATGCAAACATGAGAGGGGAAAGCATATCAGTTGGTGTGTAAAATTAATTAGTTGTTCTCGGACGTGTTGCGAGGCGTGTGTAAATTTCTTAGATGTCAACTCGGGCGAGTGCAAATTTCAGTAGAATCATTGTGCCGAGACATCGGAAGGGAAAATAGAATGCGAATTTCTTAAAATCGTCCGTCGCGGGACAAATTCGACTTGCAAGCAAGCCATTATTTAAACCCGTGCTGATAGGAGTTTCGCTCTCTTTTTATTTCTGATTTTATTCGATACTTCAAACAGTTTTGCTCTTTATTCTTTGATTATTCGATACTTTAAGTAGACTACGTGGTGATTACGTGCTACGATAAAAGTTATTAGTACACTTAGAGAAGATAAATAAAGGTAATAAAGTCTAGTTATATTTGCGGGTATTACTGTACCAATTATCCAAATTAGTAACGATAAATAAATAAATACAAGTATGCAGTTTTGGTATAGCGTGAAAGAATTATGAATTTCAGTGCTATTTTTCGGGAGTGTTAGTAATCAAAGGTTATTCGTAAACGTGATTGGATCTACAAAACAAGATTTCGATATACATAGATGAGTTCCTGAGAAGCCCTGAAACCTTTTAGACGAATGGTGGTGTAGAAATATTTTAAAGGCGGCCAGAAATCCGAAGACGTAAACATAAACCAGCTGGAATGGTGGGATTAGCAAGGACGATGTACCTTGGAGCCACGGGTGCATTAATCTTCAGGTAAATTATGCATTTTTGTTCGATCTTAGATGTTTTGGTGTGTGTTAAATATCTTTATAATTTGTTTGATAAAAATGGACAGTAGTAAATTTGTATAAACAACAAATTTTTAATTTTAAGGTAAAATTTTCTTGTATAAGTAGAAAGGAGTATTTATCAGGTTTATGTTTTTGATTATGATGAAAATGTGGGTCTGTCTTTGAGCTCAATTAGACTAACCTGTTAAATTAACGTAAAGGGGTGGGATGTGCTCTATTTTATTCAGACTCAGGTCTGCAAATATTGTTTACTTAATTAGTATGCATCCTGCAAGAACTCTAATTCTGGATGCAAATTAAAATGATGACAAATTTGAACTTGAAATTTTATGATGCTGAAATTTATGCTGAAATTTAATTTTGAAATTTTAATGTATTGTGAATATAATGTAAATAGAGTTAACGTTGATGTTTGTGGTAGGAATGTGTTTGTTTTTTTTATGAATGAGGATGAAAGTTTTATCTAGGTGAGCAGCCGAGGCAGAAGGAGTCAAGAGGCGATATTCAGGTAAGAGATCGATTAACAGAAGAGATTCAATTCAGGTGACGAGAGAATCACAGCAATTCTTGACGCCCAATTCGTGAGGCTCGATTCTTATAAGGAAACACAGCAAATCTCGATTCTTAATACGAGAAACACAGCAAATCTTGGCGCCCAATTCGTGAGGCTCGATTCTTATAAGGAATCACAGCAATATATATATATATATATATATATATATATATATTGCTGTGATTCTCTTCCTGTTGTATCTTTTCTGATAATCGCCTCTTTACTCTTTCCGCCTCGGCTACTCACCTAGTTAAAACTTTCATCCTCATTCATAAAAAAAACAAACACATTCCTACCACAAACATCAACGTTAACTCTATTTACATCAATATTCATAATACATTAAAATTTCAAAATTAAATTTCAGCATAAATTTCAGTATCATAAAATTTCAAGTTTAAATTTGTCATCATTTTAATTTGCATTCAGAATTAAAGTTCTTGTAGGATACATACTAAAGTAGTTAACAATATGTGCAGACCTAAGTCTGAATAAAAGGGAGCATCTCCCACCCCTTTACGTTAATTAAACAGGTTAGTCTAATTGAGCTCAAAGACAGACCCAAATTTTCATCATAATCAAAACATAAACTGCTAAATACTCTTTTCTACTTAAACAAGAAAATTTCACCTTAAAATTAAAAATTTGTTGTTTATACAAATTCACTACTGTCCATTTTTATCAAACAAATTATAAAGGTATCCAACACCCACCAAAACATCAAAGATCGAACAAAATTGTATAATTTACCTGAAGGTTACTACACTCGTGGCTTCAATGTACATCGTCCTTGCTAATTTCACCATTCCAACTGGGTTATGTTTACGTCCTCAGATTCTGACCGCTTTTAAAATTTTTCTACACCACCATTCATCTAAAATTGTTTCAAGGCTTCTCAGGAACTCATCTATGTATATCTAAATCTTGTTTTGTGGATCCAATCACGTTTACAAATACCACTTGATTACTCACTCCCGAAAAATAGCAAAGCAATTCATAATTCGTTCACGCTATACAAAGCTGTATACTTAAATGTATTTAGTTATCGCTACTAATTTAGATAATTGGTACAGTAATACCCGCAAATATAACTAGACTTTATTACCTTATCTATCTTTTCTAAGTGCACTAATGCATAATCACTCGTATCGTAGCGCGTATTCTGCTTGCAGTATCGTATAACATCAAAAAAATAAAGAGCAAAACTGTTTAAAGTATCGAATCAAATCACAATCTAAGAGCCAAACTGTTTAAAGTATTGAATAAAAAAACGAAAATCTAAGAGAGCGAAACTCATATTAGCACGTGTTTATATAATAGCTCGCTTGCACGTCGGTTTTGTCCCTCAACGGACAATTTTTAGAATTTCGCATTCTCTGTCCCCTTTCGACCGTCCGGCACAGCGATTCTACAAAATTTGCACACGTCCAAGTTGAAAATCGCGTCTGCGAACAACTAATTAATTTTATACAGAAATCGTTACGTTTACACCTCTCATATCTGCATCTTATTTCAAACAATCGTAAAGTTAGTGACGCTTCTCAAATCCGGCCTTTTATTATCTGTGTCTCTGCTTTACCTGTTTTGTCCGTCTCTTTCTAACCTGGTCTTAGTGGTGCAAATCGATATTCTTTACTATCGGTTATTTGAATTCACGTGGATTCCTATTTGAGTTAAATAACCGCTCAACTAGCCTTCCCGTTAATATAAGCTACGGTTTATCCGACCGTTTGCAATTTACGCAGAATTTTCATGTTTATCCAAACAAATTAAACAGAACGTGATATTTAAAAATACGCAGGTGTTCAATCGTAATACTTCTACGATTTGGATATTCCACGTATTTTAATCCTCTTGATAGATTTGTATGCTAGCAACGCGTCTCATATTTGGTATTATTGGGTTTTTAAAAGTTTTTATGCATATTATACCTTAATAATCGTTCAATTAACTCCAATTAAAATAATAATGAATGGCATTGACTTCTACCCTTCACTTTTTAGCGAATACTAATTAAATATTAATTATTATTTGTACACTTTGTTTAATACCCGTTACTTAAAAATTGAATTAATTGATATAAATTTTGCACGTAATTTCTATTGATTTCTTTATACAACGTGATTAAAATTGTTTGATGTCGTTAATTAATTTTCTACCCTGGTCTAAATTTGAGTAATATATATATATATATATATATATATATATATATATATATATATATATATATATGTGTGTGTGTGTGTTATATAAAACAAGACAGGTTAGTTGCAGTCCGCAATACGGAATTTGTGTAGAACGCATTGAAAAATAAGACGTGTCTGTAAATAAACCCGTACGAAAATAATAAAAACTTATTTACAATACAAATCGAGCTAATAGTTGCGTAGCCTTCAACAAAACAATAGCATTATTATTTCACAAGGGGAGGAAACATCTACTTACCGGTTTCAGCTTCTTTAAGCTTCGTCGGAGCAGATTAGTTTCCAACAACCCTGTGAAGTAATCGAAGCTATTATACTGATATAATTTCAAAAAAATCTTTGTACTATGGCAAAAGTAAATAAAACGCAATCAGGTGGTAAAACACCAACACTACTAAGCGTGGAAGTAAAAAAATTGATCCGAAACCACATCTTCGTTTTATAGATGGCTATACAAGTATGTTTGGCCTTTGAGATTTGCGGCATGTTAGAGCAAAATTTATTTGCAAAATAACAAACCTTCTCGCGGCAACACTCGTTCCTTGCCTCATAGGCAAATCATAATGATAATAAAACAGGTTATTTGCAGTCCACAATACGGAATTTGTCTAGAACACATTGAAAAATAAGATGTATCTGTAAATAAACCCTTACGAAAATAATAAAAGCTTATTTACAATACAAATTGAGCTAATGGTTGCATAGCCATTAACAAAACAATAGCACGCTTAGTAGTGTTGGTGTTTTACCACCTGATGACGTTTTATTTACTTTTGCCATAGTATAAAGATTTTTTTGAAATTATATCAGTATAATAGCTTCGATTACTTCACAGAGTTGTTGGAAACTAATCTGCTCTGACGAAGCTCAAAGAAGCTGAAACCGGTAAGTAGATGTTTTCTCCCCTTGTGAAATAATAATGCTATTGTTTTGTTAATGACTATGCAACTATTAGATCGATTTGTATTGTAAATAAGCTTTTATTATTTTTGTAAGGGTTTATTTACAGATACATCTTATTTTTCAATATATATATATATATATATATATATATATATATATATATATTGCTGTGGATCTCTAGAACGATTGGGATCGCCTTCGAGTCCCAGTGTTATGGGCCGAAATAAAAATTTTCTCAAAATTAAAAAAAAAAATTCTTACAATACCTTAGAAACGCCTCTTTATTTCTGCACACCCTGGCTAGCTCTAAAATCTGCTTCTTCTTGGATACCTATCATCCTAAGTTTATTCTCTTCTCACAAATACAATTAAATGAAATTACCACTTTAATAATGCAAAAAGACATACAACCTTTTTATTTAAACATATTAACAAGTTTCTATTAGGAAGAAAATATTTACACATTTGTATATACAGTTTGATAAAAATGTTACCATCTCAATCTTTAAATATTTTAAAATTTCATGATTTTTATATATTTCAAAAATTTAATTTTATTCGAGTAGATGGACCCGTCGTGCAACCCAAAATTGATTTTTATTTTGGTCTATGTTGAGCTCAGTATAACCCAATTACTCTAAATGCTTTTAAACCTCGCATTTTTGTTTAAAATAAAGCTAAAGACCCGTTTACACCTTACAACAACATTTTTATGTCATTAATAAACATTTTATATATTCAATATCAATTGTTCTTTACATATACCCCTTCAAATGATTTTTTATGGTAATCAAATACACCCCCAATAAGTCAAAACACTCAAGCACAAAATACCAGCACAAATGTTCAAGCAAAAGCAAGAAATTAATTTTCTTTACCTGGAGTAAGTTTCTTCCATCGTTACCTCTGAAGATGTGTTCCAAAACCCTCGTCGTGGTGTCCATACACTTTGTTATTATACCTGGATCCAACTCATTTCTACTCGCTATCCAAATCTCTCCCACCACCTTTAGTATTTCTACCCGGATAATTGTCTGGACCAAGCTTAACCTTCCATAATCATTACACTTCACACATACTGGTTTCAAATTTCTCAACTCGCTTACCCAAGTACCATTCTATCATTAGATCGTAGCGTGTAGTAACAGTACCTTCTATACGCCAGCACCCACTTGTGCAAATCACACTTTTAATACATTACCGGTACGTTACTCACATCGTTTTACACACTTTTAAATAGGATGTTGTATTATAAGCGAGAATCAGTACAAAGTAAGAGCACGTAATAGCAAGTACGTAAGATATATCACAGACATCAGAGAGCCTTCATACCCCTCCCAGTGTATTTATATGCTTTTGAACACCCCTCACGAACCCTCTTGTAACGTATTTTTTTCTTGTTGCACCAAGCCTAATAAATTAATAATAAAACAGATAAATTTTAAAGCATTTAATTCGTAAATATTCAGCCAATAAAAAGTAAAGTATAATATTCACAATAACACATAGAATCTAGGAGATTTATATTCTGTGGCTTGTTACCAAGCGTTGCCCAGTTAATTATCAGCACTTTTGTTCCCAACGTCGAAGAGTGAAGTCGCTTTTTGTAGACTAGAGATAAAAGTCAAGATGGCTCGACTAAAACACGAGGCGTCTAATAGAGTCAGAAAGAAGAACTTGAGTTGAGAACATGGAACAATAATATACATCATTTAAGACAGTTGGTATAGATTAATATTATAAATTAAACTAATATATTTCACTTTAGTGCAATATCTAATGGACATATCTACAACAACAATTTTCAATGTTAAATTATAATAAATTTTCGTCGCAATTATTTAAAGCAGACAGTTATGGTTTCGTTCAATTTATTTATCTACGCAGTATAGCAATGGTTTATTCTTCAAACTCACTGATGATTAATACGCTGGAAAAATACAACAGCTGACGTCATGATTTTGCACCTGCAATTTATTTGGATACACGTGAGTGTTTGAAACTTTCCGTAACTTTAAAAGTATAGTAAATTATTATGAGATTTCCTACGTTGAATATTAGAGTAACACAAATAAAAGTAGTTTTTAAAGTTAATAACACACCGAATAAATATCTAGTTCGTCAGTTATTTGTACACGCATTCAATGTGTTTTAAGATATTTAAAATGACAACTTATGTCAGATAAAAAAATAGTATAGATTCTGTTTCCTAATCTAGACGCTAGATGCAGTCTTGATTTAATTTTCACATTTTGCTTAAAAACATTAAGGTCATGTAAAAGCTTTTATTGGTGCTGATATTCGTGTATATTTTTTGTGTAGACAATAGTTAAATTTGAGTACTTGCATTTTATGATCGTTATTTTCTGATGATCAATCTTTGTTGTAAATGGTCAAGGAAGCGCTTCAATGATTATAGTAAAATAAAATCTTGTGATATGAACAAATAAATTATGATATGTTTGCTTAAACTAAATTTTATAGAAATGATTAATTTATAAATATTTGTTTAGAAGGTTAAACTTCACTAAAATTCTTTTATAAAAAAAATTAATGACAAGATAGTAAGCATATATATTGCAGTCACATGTATATATATCCGATTTCTACATATGAATAGAATTCATTTTGTTTCCTTTGAAAGAAGTTTTATTATACAACATTTAAATTAGGAAAAGAAAACTAGAGCAAACCCTCATTAAGTAAAAGACAGAATAATGAAAAGAATCCTTTAGTATTTCACAGATGTTTAAATTCATTTATTCTATATTTGGCATGTGCTTTTGAGGACACAGATAGTGTCCATGTGGTGTTTTGTTTGTTCACAGGTAAAGCTGAGACAACTGTTTGACATCTGGTGGTTGAGGTTTTGGTAAGTGTGTGATAAAGAGTGAAATTCAAATTTTATGGCTATGATAGTGGTGTTAAGATAAGGTTTCCGCATTCCCTTATACAAACACAGTTAAATTTTGTTGGCACTTGTATTAAAAAATACGGTGGCGCCTATTAAAAATATTTTTGGTCGATTATCCACCCATGACCCATGCTCATGATCTACCCAGAGCTAACACTCTACTAGCCGTTTAACCCTAAGAGTTTTCTTTGTCTAAAGCCGTTTTCCATCTGACATTACCCTGGGCTTGGAGTATAAAGAAGAAAATCTCGACCTAGTGATATCAGATTAAAATAGAGAGTTTTAGTATATAGCTGATAGTCACGAGGATAAAGGGTAATAAACTTACAAAAAGTTTATAATTACCCCCGTTTTTTTTTTTATTTAAAATTAAAAACATTACACTTGCGCTCGCAACGTGGGGCTGGAAATTCATTTAGGGGCTCGAAATTCATTTAGAGGCTGGAAATTTATTTAGAGGCTGGAATTTCATTTAGAGGCTCGAATAATTTCACTTAGAGGCTGGAACATTTAGTAGTTATTTTCATCACACTTATATTCACCGACTGAGGTTTGCTTTGATATTAGTAACGTCTTCTTTTAGTTTCATTTTTGTTAAAGTTTGTTACAGTTTATAGTGGGTTCTTCTTTATATAGTTAGGACATTCGTTTGTTTGAGATTTCATCTTCAAAATTTTATAATTGAGTTACGTTAGAGGTATTCAGATATTTAATTATGGCAGAAACTTATAGCATCGTACATTTACTTAAAAATGAGTTAGAATATGAATTGAACATTAGAGGCATTGAAAATTCAAGACCAGTTTCAGATAAAAGGAAAATTTTAGCAAGGTTGTTGGCCAAAGAAACAGATAAACCCGGTTGTTTGATAGATCCTTCAAGTTATAAAGTAGATTTCAAAGTAGAGAAAGAAGAGATTGAGTCTAGTATATAGTCAGTTAAAAATGTTTTGTTAGAATTTATGGATGATCCCGCTGAGTCAATTTTTAAAAGGATAAGGTCAAGATTAGTGCATCTTACAGGTAGAATTCAACGGTTAAAGCTCCCTAAAGAAAATTTTGAGGAAATTGTGTTATTTAAAAATGAAAGTTTGGCTACTATTCTTGTTGTGGAAGCAGATCTGCATGAGAAATTAAATAAGGATACGAGTTCAAATCATAAAGATATTAATATAAATGCTATTGCTGCATCTAATGTGCCCATTCCAACGGTTACATATGTCACACAGTCAGTCCCTATTGGATCTTGGTCGATAAAATATTCAGGAAACCCATCTCTCTTATATCAATTTTTAGAAAACATTAGTGACATTGCACAGTCCCGAAAGGTATCTGAAATGGAATTGTTTAATTCTGCAGTTGAATTGTTTACCGGTGATGCCTTAGTATGGTATCGTTGCGTTCGTAGTTCATTAACAGATTGGAGTTCGTTGGTTAGTAGACTAAAGGAAGATTTCTTGCCAGCACATCCTGAAGACGATATTTGGAAAAAATCAAAAATAGATTACAGAGGAATGGTGAATCAGTTGTATTGTTCATTGCTAATATGGAAAATTTGTTTAACCGATTACCTATTATTCCTGCAGAACACACTAAAGTCAGAATAGTCAAGAAAAATTTATTGCCATATTTCATTCAGCATCTTGCTCTTACAGAGATAGAGAATATTAGTACGTTAGTTAAATTGTGTAAGAAGTTAGAAGAAGCTTCTTTAAGTAAACATAAGTCTGTTTCAGTTGCACCATATAGTCACAAGCAGCCTATTAATTATTTTAATCCACGTTTTAGAAACAAATCCCCTAGTTCATTTCAGAATGCTTCAAGTCGTGTTTATACCCCTACATCTTCACATTCCCCAGTACAAGTTCTTAATTCTGCTACCCCAATGACAGAAAAGAGTGGAGTAGGTAACTCATTTATTAAGCATAAATTGGTATGTTGGAATTGTTCACGTTATGGACATACTTTCAGTGTCTGTAGATCTTTCAAGAGATTATTTTGTTATGGTTGTGGTCGTAAAGGAGTGACTAGTATCACTTGTCCGTCGTGTCCAACTCAACGAGTAAAGGAACAGAAGTTGAGTAGTGAAATTCCTGTTTCGGGATAAAATGATAAAGTTATTTGATATGGATATTACGAGTTTATTTGATTTTGGATGTATTACATCGATAGTAGATTCATCTTTTAGTCTTATTAGTTATGTTTGTTGGTCGATTAATGGTACACTAGTTTTTACTGTTGAAATATAGTTTTGAAGATTGCTCTTGTGCATGAGCACGTTTTGGTTTAGTTTGATTGGTTTTGAGTAGCAATTTTTATAGTCGCGTTACAACGTAGTATGTTGAGTTAAGTTAGATCTGTGCAAGACTTGTTGTGGTTTATCGTGTAGCGTTATGTTAGTCTAGACGAAACTCCGGAAGGGTTGGTCGCTCAGCGTTATGTCAGTCTATGCGAGGGTCGTGGTAAGTTTGTCGCTTTAGCAGTTTTGGCATCGTCACTTGAGATTATTTGAAGTCGGTTATGATGTGATTCGTTTTGCTTATTTAGTTTGTCAGTCTAGATGAGACTCAGAGAAGAGTTTGTCATTCTAGCAATTTTGTTTATAAGTCTAGGTGAGGCTCATAGAGGAGCTTGTCATACTAGCAAATTTATGCGTTGTGAAGCACTTTAGTTTATATCGACAGTTTGATTATGAGTAGAGTAAGCGTGTACCAGAACATTTATTAATAGTTATCATGAAGTAAAGTAGAAAATAATTTCGTATTCAAATTCCCCCTTTTTCATTTATCCGTATCTTCAAATTTAAGTCTAAGAAAATGTTTAGTATCGATAATTCTGCGACAGATGAAGGTGAAAATGAAGATGTTAAAAATGTTTCTGATCCTTAAGTACTTCTAATTATAGTTGATGTCAGTAGTAATTCTTTTTGGTCCATGTTTTAAATTCTTAAGTAGGACAAGATTAAAGTTAGTAAAATTTTTTTGATTTGTTTAAAGTAATTTTTGTTTTAGTAGTAATAGAGCTTAATATGTTTGTTGATTTAGATGTTGCATGTGTTAAATGACGACAAAGATGTGTTAAATGATAATTTTTGATGACGACAAGGATATGTTTATGGATTTTGAATGATGATATGTTTTTTTTTGAGGTGTTTGAGAGTGTAGCATATGCTAAGAAATGTTGCGAGTATATAGAGATGAATATGTATTCGGTGAAGAGGTGCGTATTCAGTTATGAGGTACATGATAGAGAGTATAGAGAGTGTTTAGTAAAGTATTGAGTATAGTTATGTAGTTAGAGTGAGATAGAGTATTAAGCATTAAAGGAATGCTTGAGTTTTTGATTTAGTAGTTTGAGACTAGGCCTGATGTGCTTATTCTTTATTGAGAGTGTACATGAGCTAAGAGAGTTCATGAAGAGTTTTTTTTGTGAGTTGCTGGTGGATGTCTCCCAGTAGGCTCAACGTATGATTTATTAGTGGTTTTGGAGTTCTTTGGTGATGAATCACTGATGTTGTAGAATTTTTGAGAGATATAGTTGAGTCTGTAGCATATTAGTCGTACAGATAATGTTGTGAGGTGTTCACTCAAAGATCAAAGGTATATTGTTGATGAATAAGTATTGTTAATACTTTGTCTGTTTCTCGAGTATTAAAGATTTGTTTCGTGGATGGACTTAGTAAATAACAGCTTTTGGTACTTATTAAATTCATCGATTAGTTTAAATGTAATTAGCACTTGGAGAGTTATGTACATAAACCCTTAAGACAGATATAGTAAATTAGAGAAAAGTATTCGTTGTACAGATTTTTGTTTAATAGTAATTTTGTTATACATTCGATTTTGTTTATTACAGTTCTAATTTATAGAAAAATATTTTTCGCTTCAGGTAAAATTTTTTTACTTTGATATGGTTGTTGCGTTTGTAACTATAGATGACATGCATCCACTGAGTGTTAGATTCCCCTAAATATTCTTAACTGATTGACGTATATACTGATTATGACTTCCGAATTTGTCCCTTTATAGGCGTGTAGTACGCGCAGTTACTAATCACTCAATCCCATGCATTAATATTCCCCATATCAATTAGTGAATGATTCTGATTTTTTTTGTTAAACTCATCGTTAGTTATAGTTAAAGTTTGTGCTGTTTTGTTGTGAGTTGTTAGAGGTTTATACAGTTAATAAGAGTAATTTTGAAGTTTCAGTCAAAAATTTTTTTTTAGAAAAAATTCTTCCATACCTCGAATTTTTTCTCTTGGGAAGAGGCTGTGTAACGTATTTTTTTTCTTGTTGCACCAAGCCTAATAAATTAATAATAAAACAGATAAATTTTAAAGCATTTAATTCGTAAATATTCAGCCAATAAAAAGTAAAGTATAATATTCACAATAACACATAGAATCTAGGAGATTTATATTCTGTGGCTTGTTACCAAGCGTTGCCCAGTTAATTATCAGCACTTTTGTTCCCAACGTCGAAGAGTGAAGTCGCTTTTTGTAGACTAGAGATAAAAGTCAAGATGGCTCGACTAAAACACGAGGCGTCTAATAGAGTCAGAAAGAAGAACTTGAGTTGAGAACATGGAACAATAATATACATCATTTAAGACAGTTGGTATAGATTAATATTATAAATTAAACTAATATATTTCACTTTAGTGCAATATCTAATGGACATATCTACAACAACAATTTTCAATGTTAAATTATAATAAATTTTCGTCGCAATTATTTAAAGCAGACAGTTATGGTTTCGTTCAATTTATTTATCTACGCAGTATAGCAATGGTTTATTCTTCAAACTCACTGATGATTAATACGCTGGAAAAATACAACAGCTGACGTCATGATTTTGCACCTGCAATTTATTTGGATACACGTGAGTGTTTGAAACTTTCCGTAACTTTGAAAGTATAGTAAATTATTATGAGATTTCCTACGTTGAATATTAGAGTAACACAAATAAAAAGTAGTTTTTTAAAGTTAATAACACACCGAATAAATATCTAGTTCGTCAGTTATTTGTACACGCATTCAATGTGTTTTAAGATATTTAAAATGACAACTTATGTCAGATAAAAAAAAATAGTATAGATTCTGTTTCCTAATCTAGACGCTAGATGCAGTCTTGATTTAATTTTCACATTTTGCTTAAAAACATTAAGGTCATGTAAAAGCTTTTTATTGGTGCTGATATTCGTGTATATTTTTTTTGTGTAGACAATAGTTAAATTTGAGTACTTGCATTTTATGATCGTTATTTTTCTGATGATCAATCTTTGTTGTAAATGGTCAAGGAAGCGCTTCAATGATTATAGTAAAAATAAAATCTTGTGATATGAACAAATAAATTATGATATGTTTGCTTAAACTAAATTTTATAGAAATGATTAATTTATAAATATTTGTTTAGAAGGTTAAACTTCACTAAAATTCTTTTTATAAAAAAAAAATTAATGACAAGATAGTAAGCATATATATTGCAGTCACATGTATATATATCCGATTTCTACATATGAATAGAATTCATTTTGTTTCCTTTGAAAGAAGTTTTATTATACAACATTTAAATTAGGAAAAAGAAAACTAGAGCAAACCCTCATTAAGTAAAAAGACAGAATAATGAAAAAGAATCCCTTTAGTATTTCACAGATGTTTAAATTCATTTATTCTATATTTGGCATGTGCTTTTGAGGACACAGATAGTGTCCATGTGGTGTTTTTGTTTGTTCACAGGTAAAGCTGAGACAACTGTTTGACATCTGGTGGTTGAGGTTTTGGTAAGTGTGTGATAAAGAGTGAAATTCAAATTTTATGGCTATGATAGTGGTGTTAAGATAAGGTTTCCGCATTCCCCCTTATACAAACACAGTTAAATTTTGTTGGCACTTGTATTAAAAAATACGGTGGCGCCTATTAAAAATATTTTTGGTCGATTATCCACCCATGACCCATGCTCATGATCTACCCAGAGCTAACACTCTACTAGCCGTTTAACCCCTAAGAGTTTTCTTTGTCTAAAGCCGTTTTCCATCTGACATTACCCTGGGCTTGGAGTATAAAGAAGAAAATCTCGACCTAGTGATATCAGATTAAAATAGAGAGTTTTAGTATATAGCTGATAGTCACGAGGATAAAGGGTAATAAACTTACAAAAAGTTTATAATTACCCCCGTTTTTTTTTACACTTACACTCTTTCCATTGAAATGGTTATTTTTCAATACCGATTTTCCAAATTTCAAACTTAACGAACTTCTACGTCTGAAAATTCCAAGTTTACCGTGCTTTTCGTTCAACAACATCTAACCGACGCGAGCTTCTCAAAACTTCTAGCCTTTGACCAATTTTATTGCTTTCCCCCGTTTTAACGTCCAACCTCTAGCTACCTTTCTTCGTTTCACCCATATTTACTGTCTTTTTTAGAATCCCACTAAAGCAACAGAAAATCGATATTGTGGTTGGCCTCCAAATCTACTGCGTACTTTTGACGAGTATTTTAACCAACGTTTTATTTTACGTGCTCTCTGTCTGTTCTACATTATGGATTTTTCATTTAGCTTTGTCTTCAAAGCATTTGTTATATTAGCAGCTTGTACATCCACCGTTACAAACAATTTTACAGAATTGTGTGCCAACGTTCATTTCAGTTCTTTGAACTTGACATTTAACTATCAGATGTTTTTATGAAGCAAACTGTCGGTTTGAAATTATAATTTCGAGTTTTAGAGTTTCTTAGGATTTGTATAACAAACGTTTAGTTTTTAAATGGAAATATGAGTTTAAATTATTGATTTTCTATACTCAAAAGCTCCGTTTTTTATCCGATGCGCTTGATTTACAATATTAAAACTAATTATGCGTATCCTTGGGTTTTTATGTACTCTAAAGCTTCTACCCATTATGCAATTTTACATTCCAATTTAGAAATACAAAAATTTATTATTATCCTTCCGTTTTCACTATTTAAACTGATTAATTTGGCGCGTAAATAAATTGTTCCTATTTCCTATATACACAGTTGTTAAAAATTTATTATCTAGACCTATATACCTTTCTTAACCTATAATTTCCACGACATAATCCCCCTATTTCAATCCAAAGAATAACTTCTCGAGTTTTCTTGAATTTAAATAAGTAGACTCACTCCTACTACCTAATCTTACATATTTCTACATATTTATCTACTCACCTAACTCTACCTATACCTATCTATCCAACCTATCACTCTTTATTTACCTATGCCTACCTATTTCTATTTATCTCTAATTATTTTTATCTATCTCCTCCTATCTTTATTTATAACTATCTATTCACACCTATCACTACTTGTTAACTAACTATTTCTATCTATCACTACCTCTTCACCTTTTATTTTTATTTATTTACATTTATTTTGGTCGAGTCTTATCTTTTTATTCAACTCACTTCTATTTCTCTATATCTATCTTCCTGAATTCTATTTATGAAGTTCCTTCTACTTATGCACAGTTATTTGTATTTACAATTACCTATTTCTATCACTATCTATTTATTACACTAACTATTTATACCTAATTCTATATCTACCTCTAACTATCGCCCCTTATTTATCCTATTGCTAATTCTATTTCTTTATATACATCTATCTCTATCCCTATCTGTTTAAAACTAACTCTATCTATCAACCTATTCCTATCTTTCCATCTATTAAGTGTCATTTTCCTTATTTGGTCGCTCCTCTGGTGTATATGGAAACAACAGGCTCACATGAAATTTTCCCCTCTCTGCCTGTGTCTCCACAGCTCTCAGTACATATGTACACTTCCCTACGACCTCCATAATCTGAAATGGTCCTTCGTAGGGCAAGTGTAGCTTAGCACACGTCATCATTCCACGCCTGCCTACCCTTAAACTTCTCACTATCACCAGATCTCCAATTTTGAACTTCAGCCTTTTCCGAATTCTAGCATTCATCTTTTGTATGTATTTTTCCGCTCTTCTTCGTAACTTCTCTCTGACATCGATCAATAATTGCTAAAATTCGTTCTCTCGAGGCACAATCAGCCAAGGTCTTTCAGGGTATTGCTGTCTCATCAGCATTATGGGACTGGTTTCTGTTACCGTGCTTGGGGTTTTATTTATGAATGATTTGACCTTAGACAAATTGTCTTCCCATACTCGATGATGCCAGACGTAAGAACTTTACGGTCTCTTGAATATATCTCTCAGCTGGGTTCGCCTGAGGATGTCTTATGGTGCAGAAAACTACCTTAATATTTTGTTGATCCCAATAGTTAATAAATCTTTGATTATTGAAATACGTTGCATTATCTGCCAGCACACGTTTAAATTTTTCAACCTCTCTACAATATAACGCTAATTTCTTATTAGTTTCTACCGTGCTTTACTCTTTAGTCGGGTATAATTTGGTAAATTTCTAAAAAATATCAATAACTATTAGTACATGTTGATGACCCTTCTTTTTCCTAACTAAATTACTCAAGTAATCAATTGCAATTAAGTCCAGTGGGTTTTGTACCTGAATGCTCTGTATTACATCTTGACTCGTGTGGTTTTTGTACTTTCCCAATGTACATAGATGACATGATTTGATTACTGACTTAACAATACCAATATCTTTAACCGAAAAAAATGTTTCCCTAAATATTAGCCAAAGTTTCCTAATGCCTATGTGTCCATACTTAACATGAGGATCTTTCACAATAAGCTCAGCTTGCACCCTATCTACTACATATAACTCAAGATTTTGTACCCTCTTGCACAAAAAATTCATCTATCATCCGGTAATTCTTAAACTCTGGTTCAGTTTCCAAACGTCTCTTGATGAGTAGTAGCTCTTCACTTTGCTCCTGATTCCTCAGTATCTCCTCCTGTCCATATATAAATCCATCTTGTAGCAAAATATTTATAGTAATCATGATGTCACACGGCCTTTTGTTCTCATTATCCTTGCTCCGACTGAACGCATTCGCTATGAAATTATTTTCTCCTTATATGTATTTTATCTCAAAATCAAACTCTTGTAGCAACAGACCTCATCGATACACTCTATTATTCGAAAATCGAGTATTCATCAGGGCACACAACGCTGAATGGTCCCGTCTCAATGACAAAATGCCGACCTATGAGATAAAACTTCAGTTTGCTCACACCAAAAACCACTGCTGCCATCTCCTTCTCACTAATCGTGTAATTCAACTCATGCGGCTTCAGTGTCCGTAAAACAAACGATATGGGAACCTCCTCGCTATCTTGAATTTGATAGAGTTCAGCCGCTAAAGCACTATCCGATGCATCCGTCCGTAATATAAATCCTACATCAAATCTGGGATGCCTCAAAATTAGTTGTTTGTAAAATTGCTCCAACAGGGTTAAATGCCGTCCTTTTCGTTCAACAACATCTAACCGACGCGAGCTTCTCAAAACTTCTAGCCTTTGACCAATTATATTGCTTTCCCCCGTTTTTAACGTCCAACCTCTAGCTACCTTTTTTCGTTTCACCCATATTTACTGTCTTTTTTAGAATCCCACTCAAGTAACAGAAAATCGATATTGTGGTTGGCCTCCAAATCTACTGCGTACTTTTGACGAGTATTTTAACCAACGTTTTATTATACGTGCTCTCTGTCTGTTTTACATTATGGATCTTTCATTTAGTTTTGTTTTCAAAGCATTTGTTATTTTAGCAGGTTGTACAGCGACCGTTGCGAACAATTCTACAGAATTTTGTGCCAATGTTAATTTCAGTTCCTTGAACTTGACGTTTAACTATCAGATGTTTCTATGAAGCAAACTGTTGGTTTTGAGTTATAATTCCGAGTTTTAGAGTTTCTTAGGATTTGTATAACGCACGTTTAGTTTTAAATGAAAATATGCGTTTAAATTGTTGAATTTTTATACTCAAAAGCTCCGTTTCTTATCCGATGCGTTTGATTTATAATATTAAAACTAATTATGCGTATCCTTGGGTTTTTATGTTTTCTAAAGCTTCTACCCATTATGCAATTTTACATTCCAATTTAGAAATACAAAAATATATGATTATCCTTCCGTTTTCACTATCTAAACTGATAAATTTGGCGCGTAAATAAATTGTTACTATTTCATATATACACAGTTGTTAAAAATGTATTATCTAGATCTATATACCCTTCTTAACCTATAATTTCCACGACAATATATATATATATATATATATATATATATATTGCTGTGATAGGGGGTTGTTTAAGGGTGTACTTTATAGCAATGGTCATGTAGTAATCATAAATTATAATAGGAAGCAGAAAACTGCATTTATTTAGGAGAAAATTGAAGAATTGGGATAGTTTGTAAATAGTAAGCATTTAACAACCCTGTATATAGAGTATGGGTAGTTTTGTGCGACGCAAATGGTAACAATGGGACGCATAGTTAGCATAGAAATGGGTGATTCATGCGTTAGGTAAGTAACGGATATTTAACACCCGGTATACAAAGTTTCAGTAATTTAGGTAATGCAAACAACTATATTTTTTTCAGTGGAAGCACGCGTATTTAGAGGTAAGCATAGTTCATATAATTAAACACGCATTCAAAAAGAATTCTAATCAGTTATGATAATACGGAGATAAGAAATAAAACTTAAAGAAGCGTACTGTAAATGCGTACAAACAATTAACAATTTTTAATAGTAAAAGTAATTAAAAATGCGTAAATAAATAAACATATATGAAAATTGAAAGTCGAATTGCATCAGGTATTTGTGTATAATATGGAAAAGCGATTATATTCTTCAAAACACCGCATGGTCTGATAACAATGCAGCTGTAAGCAAACAACAATTATTCGAAAGCCCGACAATGTTACATTAGAAAACTATTTTAAGTGTAGGAAATGGAAAGACTTGATTGGTTAAAATTAGTAGGCCAAACCCACAGACAGAGGGGACCTACTCATATATTAACAGCGAGAATGATAACAGAGCTCAGTTTTCAACTCAACAAGGCCAAGCTGTGTCACTATGAATCAAAGAGTAACGCGTACGTAATAATATTTTGATAGTAAAAGTGTTTAATGGCAGATAGTGCTACGAATATGAAAATTTCTAATGCCGATGAACGTAAGCAGAATTTTGGGAATTTATTTAAACTAAAATATAATAATAATAGGGCTCCAGAGGGGGACGATAACATTCTAAGTTGGACGATAATAAATCTAAGTGTGATAATAATAATTCTAAGTCTGAGGCTGGTGAGAATAATTGGAGGGTGTATAATAATCCAAGTTTGAGGGTGACGACAATAATTTAAATGTAATAATTCAAGCGTTTGGATAGAAAATATTTCAAATGGGTATATAATAATTCCGAATGGAAAATAATTTCGAATACGATGGATGGTATAATAATGCATGGAGAATTCTAATTGATGTTAGTTGATAATGGATGCGTCGATAATTTTGGTTGCGAGAAGGGAATAAAGAAACACGCAGACCAGGTTAGATCTTTTAGTTTTAAGACATAGATTTTTATTTTGAGTTTGAATATTGAATTGATTAATTAATATAAAATAGTGTAACAGAGTCAGCAACGAACTTTTGCATACGTTGAAAGTACGTAAAATAATAAAGGGGTTTTGAACGTTCAAGGCTTTTTTTGATAAAAAGAATAGTTTTTGGTGACTTTAGATTGATGGTAAAGCATATGATTTTTGAGATAAATATGACTTATAATATTGATTGATTGAAAAGTGTATTTTATTAATTTTCAAAACCTGTATATAATATTTCTTTTTATTATATGGAATTGAATTAGCTTCATTTTATAATTCAAAATAAAAGATTGTCAAGACAGAATAATAACCTTAGTGGGAGTGTAACTTGATTGAGATAAACACAGAGAGGTGGAATTATAAGTAGAATACGCCATTGTTACCGAGTACGGCGTTATCATAACAAGTTTTAATTGGACATCCAACGTAATCGAACGATAGTTCATAGCAAATCCTGTTAATACATAGAATAATTAAAATATCGCAACAACGATGAGGCACGAATTTTTGTGAAAATACATAGCAATATTTATATGACGTTCAAACCATGGCGCACGAATAATTGCGAGATTATCATAGCAATATATATATATATATATATATATATATATATATTATCGTGTAATTAAAAGGGACAATAAAATACATAAGTTAATTCATAGGGGTGAAAGCGATTAGGTCCAGTAAAATAAATTTATTAAGGTAAAAGATTTTCAACAATTATTTTCTAAACTTAATTAATGGATAATAGGGGATATCAATTTAGTTTAACGCGTGATTAAAGTAGGAATAATTTATGTTCATTAGATTTAGTTAGGGGCCATGCATCAGTATTTATGTAAAAGAGTAAAGAAAATAATTTGGGGTTAAATTATAGCAAAATGAAGTTCTATGGAACAGTTTTAAAAGCGTTAAGCACGTTAAAAATAACGATTTTTACGTTTCAAATAACAAGGGGGAAAATGGATTTCTTGGTAAAGTTTGCTGCAAACAAATTTAATGGCTTAGTAGAACCAACAACCGTTGAAATTAAAGCAGCCAAGGCCGTAAACAAAACCACACAGGATTGATGTAAAAGCAGTATACGTTAGTTAAAATACTGATTTTTAATTTTAGATATAGTGTTGGAAGGAACAATGAAAAGACAAATATTGAATAAAAGCCTATAAGCATAAGAGAAACACAAAGTATATCCAGAGGAAGGGAATTAAAAATCGATAATGTCAAGGATAATTGTAAACAAGGCACGCGTCGCTCAGTTTAGTGGAAAATTGGAGCCAAGCGAGTTGATTGGTAAAGGTTAAATAAGAAGGGCTAGAAATTCAGGTGGTGGAAGCAGATGTGTGCAATAGAGCGATATGTACAAGAAAGAAGGCGTGGAGTATACGCTTATCCGGAGAATTGAAAACGACAGTTGACGCGTTTAAGGGCTTACCGCGTACTGTTGTGTTATGTTATGAAAAATTACGAGAAATTGACGTTCGTTGGTGATTTTCGAGGAAAATAAGACAACGGTTAAACAAATATACGTGCCATTTTCTTAAACACGGGGGGGGGGACAGGTTTGATTATATAATCAGGAACGGAGAGGGGTCTCGGTCTCTTTGCTTTTTGATTCCATCGGTGATTTGAACAGACATTTAAAGGACGGTTAAAAACGAAATTGATTTTTGAGCATTATTCATTAATTTGCAGATAACCAAATGTTGTAAAAAGGTATAGAGGGTTTTTTTTTATATTGGTCGTGCAGAGAATTTATATGCACATTTATAAAGTTTTAAGGTGAGCTCATGCTAGAACGAAGGGTAACCTAAGGTATGAGGAATGCCCTCTTACTTTAATAGAAAATTATTTGTTAAAAAAGTTATCCATATGCAGTATGATTGTTATAAAATTTTGTATATAAAGCAATGGTATTTTAAATTAAAAAAAAAGAATGTAATTTGGATTTTAGATAAATTGAGTGTGATATTTTGGTTAATTGAGTTATTTTTGAATGCATAATTGATGTGGATTTCTATTTAGGTTTCTATGGTAATAATGAGAGGAAGTTTTTTTAGAAGTAAGTAACAGGTAGGTGAAAGTAATAGGTATAAAGAAGCATCGAATTAAGAGAAAGATTCAGGAGCAGCCGAGACGAGATTTGAACTAAAACTTCACAATATTATAGCAGCCCACTTTGTGGGGCATGATTCCAGGTAAACCTCACGATATTACGGACGGCCCAACGCTGGGGCTCGATTATTCAGGGTGAACCTCACAATAATATATATGTGAGCGTGTATGTGTGTTTGTGTTTCTGTGTATGTGTATGTGGGGGGTGCGCATGTGCGTGCGTGCGTGTGTGCGTGCGTACGTGCGTGCATGTGTGTGTGTGTGTTAAGGAGGTCACAAGAGGTCATTAACGTATTTACATATTAGATAATTGTACAAGTCGAGTTAATAAATACTAAAGTATTATTTAATTAGATGAAATAATAACTTAGAGTTTATATATATATATATATATATATATATATATATATATATTGTTGTGCTTTATCCATTCATCGGTCCCTAGGAAGCGGGCGCCAAAATGCTGTGCTCTGCAGGAAACCCTAAAATCCAAAAGATATAATTTAAACGAGAAGTGTTTAATGAGTCTTAAATTAATGAAAAGTAAAAACGGATTAATGGCAAGTGACTCAAATTCAGCCACGAGGGCATCCTGTCGACGCGTTTCGCCCTAATTGGGGCTCAGCATTTGAGTGACTTGCCATTAATCCGTTTCTACTTTTCATTAATTTAAGACTCATTAAACACTTCTCGTTTAAATTATATCTTTTGGCTATGAAAAAAGGCAGTTGAACCGGATCTCCTCCGTGCCGACTATTGTTTAAACCTGCAATGTTAGGTGAAACGATACGAAGACACAAATTGTGAGCTAGGTGATGCTGTACTTCCCATAAGGTGTCTGTATTAAATTTTACAACTTTGCTACTCCTGTCCTGATGAGCCCCAATTAGGGCGAAACGCGTCGACAGGATGCCCTCGTGGCTGAATTTGAGTCACTTGCCATTAATCCGTTTTTACTTTTCATTAATTTAAGACTCATTAAACACTTCTCGTTTAAATTATATTTTTTGGCTATAAAAAAAAGCAGTTGAGCCGGATCTCCTCCGTGCCGACTATTGTTTAAACCTGCAATGTTAGGTGAAACGATACGAAAACACAAATTGTGAGCTAGGTGATGCTATACTTCCCATAAGGTGTCTGTATTAAATATTACAACTTTGCTACTCCTGTCCTGATGAGCCCCAATTAGGGCGAAACGCGTCGACAGGATGCCCTCGTGGCTGAATTTGAGTCACTTGCCATTAATCCGTTTTACTTTTTATTAATTTAAGACTCATTAAACACTTCTCGTTTAAATTATAATTATATATATATATATATATATATATATATATATATATATTGTCGTTATAGGTTAAATAGGTCCAGATAATAAAATTTCAACCACTGTGTATATAAGAAATAGGAGCAATTAATTTACGCGCCAAATAAATCAGTTTAGATAGTGAAGACGAACGGTTATTAATATATTTTGTAATTCTAAATTAAAATGTTAAAATTGGAAAAAGCTTTAGAGTACATAAAAACTCAAGGATACCCAAATTATTTGTAATAATTTTAAATCAAGCGCATGGGATAGGAAACGGAGCTTGCAAGTATAGAAAATCGATCATTTAAACGCAGAATTCCATTTAAAGAAACGAAAACGTTCGTTTTACAAATCCTAAGAATGGTTAAACTCGAAATTGTTATTTTAAACGGACAGTTGCTTCGAAGAAACTTAAACGAACGTTAGCACAAAATTATAGAGAATTTTGTTTGTAACGGTCAATGTATAAGCTGCGAAAATAACAAGTGCTTTGAAGACTGAGTGATATAAAAGATCTATAATGTAGAACAGGCAGAGAAGCGTATAAGAAAGCGTTGGTTACAAGTCACGTCTACAATACAAGGGGAAATGTGAAGGCCAACAACAATATCAATTTTCTGTAGCTTAAGAGGGGTTCTAAAAAGAGATAATAAATATGCGTGGAACGGAGAAAGGTAGCTATGAGGTGAAACGTTATAAAGAGGCAAAAAAATTTGTCAGCCGTTGAAGTTCGTTACGATAAAATTTTTGAGTATCAGTTTAGAAAATTAGCTTTTTAATGGAAATAGGTTCCATGGGGAGTATTGAAAAGCGTATAAATACTATAAAAAAGATATAAAAGCTCTCTTATATCTGATATCGCGCTTAGATCTCTAACGTAATTGCTTGTACGGGATCTTAAGTTGTATTAATTATTGTTTGTTCGGTACAACATCCTAATTTAAAGTAAGTAAAGCAGTTTGTAACGGACCATAAAAGTATTAAAAGTGATTTGCACGAGTGAGTGCTAAAATTACAAAAGGTTACTACAAGATACAATTGAATGATAGGATGGTACTTCGTATGGAATGTTAAGTTTGGACAAGACAAGTATCCGGGTAGAATAAAAGGTGGTTCCAGGGAGTTGAATGGTAGGGATCAGTTGGATCCAGACATAATCGTTAAGTATATGGACATAAGGACGAGGGTTTGTGGTACACATCTCCTGAGGTAACGATGGACGAAGCCTACTCCAGGTAAAGAAAATTAATTTCCTGCTTTTTGCTTAAACATCTGTGCTGCTATTTTTGTGTTTGAGTGTTTTGACTTGTTGGGGGTGTATTTATTACCATAAAAACTCATTTAAAGGGGTATATGTACAGGACAATTAATATTGTTTCTTTAAAAATGTTTATTGATGTTATAAAATGTTGTTATAAGGAGTAAACGGGTCTTTAAATTTAATTTTAATAAAAATGCGAGGTTTAAAAGCATTTAGAGGAACTGGGTTATAATGAGCTCAAAATAGACCAGAATAAAATCAACCTTTTTATTTACACCTATTAACAAGTTTTCATTATTAAGAAGTATTTACACCTTGGTACAGACAGTTTGCTTAAACTGTTACCACCTCAATCATTAAATACTTTAAAGTCCTTGATTTTAATATATTTCAACAAATTCTATTTAATACAAGTAGATGGGCCCCTCATGCAACCCTAGATTGATTTTATTCTGGTCTATTTTGAGCTCATTATAACCCAGTTTCTCTAAATGCTCTTAAACCTCGCATTTTTATTAAAAACAAATTTAAAGATCCGTTTACTCCTTACAACAACATTTTATATCATAAATAAACATTTATATATCATCAATAAACCTTTTTAAATAATCAATATTAATTGTCCTGCACATATACCCCTTTAAACGAGTTTTTATGGTAATAAATACACCCCCAATAAGTCAAAACACTCAAACACAGGAATATCAACACAAATGTTTATACAATAAACAGGAAATTAAGTGTCTTTACCTGGAGTAGGCATCGTCCCTCGTCGCCTCTGAAGATGGGTACCAGAAACCCTCGTCGTTGTATCTATATACTTCGATTATGCCTGGATCCAACTGATCCCCACTATCCAAATCTCTGTCACCACCTCTAATCTTCTACCCAGATATTTGCCTTGTCCAAACTTAACATTACATACCAAATACACTTCATGCACACTAGTTAAGCTTTAGGATTCGCTTACCCAAGTACCATCCTTTCATTCAATATAGTCGTTGTAGTAACGACACCTCTTGTCTAGACCTTAGCACCCACTCGTGCAATATCACTTTTACTACTTTTGCGGTACGTTACTACAGCTTTACATATTTTCAAACAGAATGTTGTATGCTACTTTACCGAATACATAATAATTAATACACGTAAGAGCATATACTATCAATTACGTTGAGGATCTAAGCGCGATCTCAGATCTAAAAGGAAAGAGAGCTTCAATATCTTTGTTAGAGTATTTATACGCTTTTCACACCCCTCAAGGAACTCCTCTGTATTGATAAGCTTATTTTTAAAATCACTTCTACAAATTTAGGAATGTAACGTCTGAAAAATTCCGAGATCATCTTAATATTACACTGAAATTTGTTTAATACCTCAACGGACTCGCGCTTCTCAAAACTGCCTAACCTTAAACCAATGATATAGTTTTCCCCCGTCCTAACGCTCCACCTATTAGCTATCTTTCTCCGTTCTAACCATATTTATTGTCTTTTTTAGAAACCCCTCCCAAGCTACAGAAAATCGATATTGTTGTTGGCTTTCACATTTGCTCGTGTATTTTAGACGTGACTTGTAACCAACGCTTTCTTATACGTTTCTCTGTCTGTTTTACATTCTATTTCATTTATTCCACTTTGTCTTCAAGGCACTTGTTATTGTGAGCAGTTTGCCAAATTGACCGTTGCAACAATTTCATAGAAATTCTGTCTCAACGTATAATCCAGTTCTATGAACCTGACATTTAACCACAGGTGTTTCTTCAAAGCCATTTGTTGTTTAAAATAACAATTCCGGGTTTCTCCCCTTCTTAGTATTTGTAAACGAACGTTTGCTTTTATGTAAATGGCAAGATGCGTTTAAATTATTAATTTTCTATACTTGAAAACTCCTTTTCTGCTTCCATGCGCTTGATTTAAAATGATTACAATTTAATTATGCGTATCCTTGAGTTTTTATGTACTCTAAAGCTTTTTCTTTTTGTGTAATTTTAACATTCTAATTTAGAATTACAACATCTGTTAATAACCATCCGTATTCACTATCTAAACTGATTAATTTGACGCGTAAATAAATTGTTCCTATTTTTTATATACACAGTTGATAAAATTTTATTGTCTGGACCTACTTAATCTATAACTCCACGACAATATATAAATATATATATATATATATATATATATATATATATATATATATAAAGCAACACTATGAAACTTCTTCTCAATTTTCTCTATTAATTTATTAAACATTGCCATTATATCTAGTTTCTGCCCTACCTTAACCTCTATATCCTCACTTCCACTGTTGTCCCAAATTCCTTTCTAGACAGGACGTTTCTACGTTGACATTTTCGCTTTCCTCTTTTTTATCCATTTCTTCCCACAAATACACACTTTCATGCTACTCTATCTGCATACACAATTTCTTATCACCTGTCTTTGTTTTTTTATCTGTTCCATTCTGTACATTTTAATATCTAAATTTATAAGGTTCTACTTTCTTTACCTCAAATCAAAAAAATTTAATCAAGAACTCTCCTTACTCAGGATCCCCTACAAAATAAAAAAAGCTCCAAATCTCGCAATCAACTCCTAATCTTACAATCAACTCCTAATCTCAGTTGATATACTCGGGCCCCACGTTGGGCGCCGATTTATGCTGTGACGCTGGTTTTTTATACTTATGTACACAACCAGAAGTTGATTCTCTAAAACCCTATTAATACATTTTACCAATTGTCCTCTCCTTGATTAACAAATGTGGATACCTATTAACAATAATTACAAAATGATTCATCTATGAACCTGCTGTTAATTCTCATATTTTTAGTATCAGTTTGCAATGCCTTTCTTTAAAGTTCAGTAAAATAAAATTGTAGGTTAAACATGAAGTTATTTTCTCTTTAGTTTCTTTCAAAATTATAACAAAGTATTTACAGCAAATTGTGAAGATACAGTCTGTATAAAATTATTAATAGTGATGTATCTTGAACCAAGTAAGAATTAATGATTCAGAAAATTTAATGTTAAAATATTTTGTGAATTACTCCCCATAAAATAATTATTTTTCTTATTGTTAGCAGTACTGCAAGCGACTTTACAATTGAAATTATTACAAATGATTTAAAAATGTCATCACTTTAAACTGCATTCAAAGTTATATCATGGGTACATAGTACAAATTGAACTCACAAACTCTTCTTATCACACCATATGGCACAAATAACAAGTTATTTATACTTTTAACATAAAAATTATTTCTTATATTTAATATACACTATAAAAAAATTTAAGTTATGATTATTAAAGATTCTACTTAACAAGGCAGATACATAGACTTTTACTAATATAAAATTTATCAACAATACAAAACCTTTAAACTACTACAAAAGTTCAAAATACAGAAGAACAAAGGAAAAATGTGGAACGTTCTTACCAAATAGTGTAAGTTTAATCAACCTACATTGCGATGCACCAAGAAGTTATCTTAACAGTCTGTAGAATTAAACTCAAGCATTCTAATTGCACACAACACATCTAACCTCAAAACCAGATTTGATACAGCATTAAAGTTGAATTTTAATTCTTGAAATAAAAGCAGATTCTTACTGGAACCTTATTTTCTAAACAAAAAAAACAGCCTCATTCCAAATTTGATACAGCATTGAAGTTGAATTTTAATTCTTGAAATAAAATTAGTTTAACCTCCAATTTATGCCTTACACTAGTTGCATGCTATTTTGAAATTCCATGTTACTTGAAAGTTACAAGACATTCGAAAAGTGCACTACAATAATCCAATTAATAAAGTTTTACAAATTTACCATACCGACTGCTTAATGAAGGTTCATCAGGATTAATCACCGCGACCATCAAATGCACCACTAGTCGCCTACAAGTCCTTTTATATCTCCTTTTTAACAACACTCCGTAAGTGCCCCCTGCCAATGATGATTTTCTTAGACAAATAACTTTTTCTTCTCCTAGACCAGGCCCATCTGGCCATGATTATCAGTGGATAAACTCACTCGACCTTCACCTTAACAAAATTAGAACGAAAGTGACAAGCTTTGTCAAATGACAATTGCTTGCAAATTATTAGAAGAGAGCTGTAGAGCCTAACCTAACAATGTTGTTACTATGATATAATATGTAACAATAGTGACACGAGAAGAATGTATTTTATTTGAAATATTCTTATTGGATTTAAGGAAATATTATTACACATTTGTAATTAGAATTGTAATTTAACTTAATAAACCAGTTATTATCTACTATTTTTTGTATACCATTATAATGGTTTGAAATGCACAATTAAAATAAATTTATTTGCCTTTAGGACTTAAACATGGCTAGTGTATGTATGTATGATATATATATATATATATATATATATATATATATATATTGCTATGATAAGAGAGTAGTTTAAGGGTAAATTGAGTCATAGGGGTCGTAGGAGAGATATAAATTATTTTAACTTTAAGAAAACCAAATAATTCCATCTATTATAGGAGTAAATCAACTATTTTAGAAAAAATCAATTGCGAGCACACTGTATATATCATATATTTGATGTAATGCATAATAAAGAAGCTCATTTTGCGATAATACGATACCATTTTATCTAAAATAATAATATTGTTGCGAGCTACTATTAGCCAACCCGTCAAACACACAAGCACCGTAAGCAACGTATATACTACAGAAGCCTAAAATTTTTTAGCATTATACTGGAGAATGAATCATCCTTTTTAATTCAGGATATATATAACACCGCTGATAAATGTTTGAGTTTAGTCTATATCAGAATGTCGAATATAAATTATATCGTGTAAAGTTAAATAGGTGAGCTTTTGGAAGTCCAAAAGTAAACATAAATGCTATATGATGTGAACGTGTCTAATGTACATGCAGCTTGTAGAATACATAAATAGACAAAAGTGTAATAAATAAATTATAGTAGTGTTTAGTGTTGCTAAGAAGACTTATAGTTAAGTAACTAGTTTAAGAAGATATTAGTGCTTGTAAATTCATTAGTGTGATAGTGCTTCATTGTTAATTGGACTGAAAACTTCTATAAATAAGGCAGATACTGTTAATTAGACTTGTGAACAGTGAGTAATAAAGACTCTTGTTATTACTTGTAGTGAAACGCGGTAGTAGTAGCCCGCTACAATATGTACGTCGTGTAATATGTTTTAAGTATAATTTACGAGTGAAGATAAGGTATTAAACGCAACTAATTGCATCAATATAAATACATTATCGGAAAGATAGATAAACTGGCATTCTGGATATTTAATAATTTCGTCGAAAATATCAACGCATGTATAAGAAAACGCATTCTAATACGTCATTAAATACGTGACTAGAAATAGTACATTTGTTTAGAAAACCAACATATTTTAATAACAAATAAACACCAGACGGTTAATTGTACGATAATTTTTTGGACTTTTAAACGACAAATAGAAATACATAACAGAATTGCAATAGATATTTGAAAATTCTAAAAAGATGCTATGATATATTGAATGTAGACGTGAGGAATAAAACGAAAGTACAACAATTGAAACCAGCAAATTTCAAAATTCCAAGGTTGAACAGAGATAGGCGGAAATTATCAATAAACACGCGACGCGCACCAATTAAAAACATTGACAGGAGGGCTTATAAATACAATGGGTAATGAATAAACATTTAGTTCATCTATAACAAGGCAAGAATCACATCAGTATGCAGTAGAAATTTACGTGACAGTATTAATTAGTGAAAAGTTTATAATTTAGTATAAGTAAAATTTTAAAGTGCCAAATTTGTGCAACGAATAATAGCTAATCCACTCGTAGACATAAATTAAACTATTACATAAAATTTATTCTAATATTTTATAATTCAGGGCTCTAAATCAATATCCTGACACTGATCTAAAACAATATTTAATAACTTGATACTGATCAGTCATTATCATTCCACATCTAAATTAAATCTCTGAATCAATTTCTAAAATTACCCCCAAAAGGAAAATATAAAAATTCGTCTAAAAATACGACCAGTTAAACAAAAGTAAGGACACTCATGGGAAACCACAAGCACTAAGTAGAACGAGTGAAGCAAGGGGTGCTGAAAACAAATACTTTAAGGCAATTCCAGTAAAAAAGGAAAGAAAACGCAAGTTAACGATCTTAAATATTTTATTAGTTAAAGATATTTGATATTTGCTGTATATTTATGTCTGTTAGAGTCAACAAAAAGGTCATTTGAGAATCTGAAAACAGGGAAAGCATCTTAGAACGTTTGAAGGTACTTAAAAGTAACTAAAAAGATATTTTTGTTGGCTTTCAGAAAATCATAAATTTGGTAAATGTTAATGTTCTATTCAGGGGCTAAATTTTGAATTTATATAAAATTGTACATACTATTATCAATGATTATATTGTGTAATCTTTGGATTGCTTCATTTAAACTCATTTAAATTGATTTAAACAGTAGAGAGAGTAAGGGTTAAACAATCTTTATCGTCGCACAATAGGAATATCATATCAAATAAAAATAACACCCAATGTAAAGCGATTTCATATCAATTTTAATGACACCCACAATAAGGGATATCACAGCAATTTAATGACGACCCAATCGTGTGGGACGAGAACACCACAAAAAGAAATTAAAAATCGTAGGGGCGAGAACACCACAAAAAGGAATTTAAGAATTTAAAAAATCGTAGTGGTGAGAACACCACAAAAGGAATTTAAAAATCGTAGGAGCGAAAAATTTAAAAATTGTAGAAGCACGAATAAAAGTTAATAATTTAAAAAGCATAAGGGTTGGGAAATTTATAATCTGCAAAAAATTTTTGAAATATTAAAAATTTTCTGAAATTAAATAAAAATGGGTAAACGAATAAGGGAAACTAGAGAAGCATTAAGGAATCAAGGGGTAGAAATAAGATCTTAAGAAAGCGTAATTTTACAGGATGCATCAACGGAAATGCAAGGGCAACAATTGACACGAAGTCAAAGTGAAGAACAGCAGACATCACAACAATCCGAAATGATGTCTATTTTATTAGCGTTAAATAGAAAATGGACAAAAGCGAAGAGACCTTGAAAAACATTACGATGCAGATTAATGAAAATGGAGAAAAGTTAGGTGCCGAAATAAAAATTTTGAGTGACGGATTAAAAGAAACGAATCAAACGATCGCGGTAATGCAGCTACAATTTCAAAATAAAGTTATTAGAATTATAGACGATGTGGATAAAGTTAGGGAAGAAGTTTGGAAAATCAAATTAGATCAGGAAAAGTGTGAAAAGGAAACTAATGATAGGACCACAGATTAAGGTAAAAAGATGCAGGAAATTCAAGGAAATTGTGAGATAAGATTCAATGATGTAAATAAAGAATTAGGTAACTTAAAATCAGACTTCGAAAATGTTGGTAGGAATCAGGGGCAATACACTAGGATAAATAGATCGGAAATATCAGTTGAGCAATATTCCAAATTTTACGGAGACAACAAGGTGAATCCAAAATATTTTTGAATAATATAAGAAAATTAATACAGGGATTAACGGATGGAAGGTACAATTTAAATTTCGTTAGGTCAATGTTGAAAGGAGGCGCGAAAATATGGTTTGACTTGATAGGAACATTTCAGGAATTTGAGAATAGATTTTTAAGAAAATTTTGGGGGGACTATCTGCAATACAAGGCAAGAGATAGTTTAATTATGGGAAAATACAATCAGAACTTAGGAATGACACGAGAATTATACGCCATACACAAATTTAGTGTAGCAAAGCAATTAGATCCTCTGATGGAAGAAAGACAAATTATAGAGTACTTAGCAAGACATTTTGGAGAAGAGGTAAGACATTATGTTACTATTCAAAATATAGTGGATAGGGAGATATTTTTGGAATATTTACAACGTTGTGATGAGTTGGGTCAAAGTAGTGTAGCGGAAGGTAGGATGCAAAGGCAACAAGAAAACCTGGTTAGAATGCAAAGGAGCACTGAGAATAATAGACCCATTTATCAAAGAAATATGGAAAATTCTAGAGGAAATTTTTACAGAAATAATTATAATAACTGCAATAATAATAATTTTAGATACAATTGGAATACAGGAAACACACCAAAGAGAGAAACGGAGCAAACGAACCACGACAGGAACAAAAATCAGTATGCACGACAACAACAACCTAGGGAACAACCGGCACAACCAAGCAGAGCAAACCGAACCTCTGCAGAAATTACGAGTCAAACAAGACCATCTACGTCGAATCAGAATTTTTGAATCAGGACAAACCAAGTAAGCCCTTAAGAATTAATGGATACGAACACCAGCGCGAATATATAAAATATAAAATGGAAAATGATTTGGATAAAAGCTTATTACCGATAATTAAGTTAAAAGTGGGAAATAATAGAAGTAGAATACTCATCGATACTGGAGCAGAAGCATCGTTAGTGTCTAAAGATTTTGTTAAACGGCAAAAGGTTAATGGAGAGGATGATGCCTGTTAGGAAATTTAATTTAATAGCACCGAATAGCAAGAGATTTGCAAGTGTGAATAAAATGATAATTCTGGAATGTGAAGTGGGAAAGATGAAGTTTGAAAACGAATTTATAGTAGTACCGGGGTTAAGGATAGATGTGATATTTGGTATGAACATAATTGATAAGTTGGGATTAAAGATAGATGCCGAAGGAAAAGTAATAGATGTAAAGGGAGAATATATTAAATGGGATGATGAGAAAAGTATTGACGTCGAAGGAGACTGTTTGAATATTAATCAATTTGAGGGTGATGTAGATATAGAGGGGGATATAGATGATGAAATAAAATGTCCAGAAGAAATGAAAGATAGAGTGAAGGCATTATTGATGAAGCATTCCAAATTAATAGGATCAGAATCCAGAATAGAAGCAGAGGGTGAGAATGAATCAGAAGTTGTAGACACGGAGCCGTTTAACGTAATTCCACTAGAACGCAGATCAAAAAGGTATACAGGTTTTTATATAAAAGGGCAAATTTATAAATTTAAAGTGGGTCTTTTTGGTTTGTTTGTAAGTAAGGATTTAATAGTAAAAGCTATGCAGAAGATTTGGGGACCATATGAAGAATTTGGAAATTTTAGTGAAAACTTTAAACAAATTTTGTTAGAATCCAGTTTAGGAGGGAGAAAAGAAAACAAGAAGAGGTATGAATTCCTTCAGAAGAAAAAATTTTTGGGATACCAAATTAGTAATGAAAGCATATTTATGAATAAAAATATATTAAACCATAGGAGAAAACACGTACGAAATAAAGGATGTAGATTCAGAGGCGATCTGGGAAAAATTTCATGCAAATTTAAAGCATGTATACAAACTGTAACATAAACTAGTGTAAATAGGAAAGTTAAATAGGGATATAATTATAAATTAGGATAGGTATAGATAAGGGATTAGAATAGGGACATAATCATAAGTTAAGATAGGTGTAGATAGAATTTACGATAGGAATTTAGAGATAGGATCAATAAAATTTTCAGGAAATATTGAGGGAACAATTGAAAACAAAGAAGACGTACAAATAAAATAAAAATATAATAATTTATGATCAATGAGGATTTAGGTCACATTGAGCGCCAAAAATGGCATTGATTAAAATTTTTATATTTTAATTTGGGGGAATAATGCTATGATAAGAGGGTAGTTTAAGGGTAGATTAAGTCATAGGGCTCGTAGGATAAATATAAATAATTTGAACTTTAAGAAAAGCAAATTATTTCATCTATTATAGGAGTAAATCGACTATTTTAGAAAAAGTCAATTGCGAGCACACTGTGTATATAGTATATTTGATTTAATGCATAAGAAAGAAGCTCATTTTGCAATAGTCTGATACCATTTAGCTAAAATAATAATATATACGTCGTGTAATATGTTTTAAGTATAATTTACGAGTGACGATAAGGTTTTAAACGCAACTAATTGGATCAATATAAATACATTATCGGAAAGATAGATAAACTGGCATTCTGGATATTTAATAATTTCGTCGAAAATATCAACGCATGTATAAGAAAACGCATTCAAAAACGTCATTAAATACGTGACTAGAAATAGTGCATTTGTTTAGAAAAACAACATATTTTAATAACAAATAAACACCAGACGGTTAATTGTACGATAATGTTTTGTACTTTTAAACGACAAATAGAAATACGTGACAGAATTGTAACGTATTTTTTTCTAGTTACACTTCGTTCTTTAACATAAAAAATAAAACAGCTATAATTTAAAATATTTAATTAATAATTTAATTAATGCATAGTATTGATAATAACACATAGATTCCTTTACTTTTATGCTCTAAGGTTTGTTACTAAGCTCTATCGAGTTGTCAATTTGTTCACTTTATTATCAGCGTCCGAACGGGCAAGCTGCTCTACAAGATAGTGGAGTCAAGATGGTTGTGTATAGGCACGTGGCCTCTAACAGAGTAAGAAAAAGAACTTATAATTGATTGATTCTTGGTGTCGGGAGGTCGAACCTAACAGCTATAGCGTGAGCATGTCTTTCTATAAGTCCCACCTAGAACGGTTCAGTTGATCCCTGCAGGCCTAAGGAGATGGAAGCCCCTTTACATCATTAATACAGTTGGTATAAATTAATTAAATAGATTATACTAATATTTTTTCTCATAGTGCAATATCTTATATCATATCCTAATCCAATATCTTATATAACATCTTGAAGCAATATTATAAATGGCTACATCTTATATAATATTTTCATGCAGTATCATGGAAGGCAATTTCATATAGGTTCTAAATTTTGTTGGAGTATTAAATTCAATCAAGCAGAAGTTAGTTTCGTCAAATAATAGTTGTATTCAGAAGAACTTTGATAATCAATGGTTAAGGAAATTTCCATACAGCTTAGGTCAAGGTCCTAATTCTTTCGTTCAGCGCAATATCATAACACGTGAGTGTACTTTAGAATTTAATCACTTTGAATATTAATTAAGTTGCAATAAGAAAGTAGAACATTAAAAATTTTGTAACGTAAAAAGCTTTTAAGGAAACAGCAAATTAAATAACAAATCTATTGTTTGTCAGAATGTTGCACGTGCACACAAAGTGTACATTTAAAAAGTTGTGAATGACATTTTATGTCAGATATATAAAAACATAGATCCAGTTGTCCTATTTAAACCTCACATGTCGTCTTACGTTAATTTAAAGTATGTTTGAATATTTTGAGGTCATGAACTTTCATTTTTCATCGACATGTGGAATTCGAGTCTTAACTGTTAAAAAAAAGTAACTTAGAGTAACTATATAATATTTCAACAACGCTTTGATAATTAAATTTTACTGTGAAGGTCAAGGAAGTACTTCATTGGCTTAAAGAAAATTATGTATTATGAATAACTTAGAAAATTTCAAGTCAGCATATTTAAATTTTGTAGAAAGATCCATTCGGAGATCTTTAGATTATTAAATGCAATTCTTTACTAGTATATTTCTATTCCATAAAAATTATTAAGAGAAAATTATGGCTAACAATTCTTTCTCTATCGTACTGTATCGTTGCTCTGTTTCGTTGAGGGTTCTGGATGCGTAACTGATGGGTTTATCGTTACCTACTGTTCCTTGACTTAATACTGCGCCTAAGGCTACATTTGATGCGTCCGTTGTTAATATGAATGGTTTCGAAAAGTCGGAGTATTCTAATACGGGGTGATTTGTTAATATGCTTTTGATTTTGTCTACTGCTTTGATAAATTCTGGGGTATGCACAATTTTGTTTCCCTTTTTTAAACAATTGGTTAGGGGCTTTGTTATTTGAGCATAACCTTTAATGAATTTTCGGTAATAACCGCTAAGGCCTAAAATCCTTTTATCTCTTTATTCGTTTTGGGTATGGGGTAATTTAATACAGCGTTTGTTTTGTCGGGGTTTGGCATCACTCCTTGGGGTGTTATTATGTGTCCTAAAAAGGCTACTTCCTTCTGTAGAAATTTGCTTTTATCTAGTTGTACTTTAAATTGTGCGGTTCTTAATCTTGCGAACACTTCTCGTAATTTTTCAATGTGCTCCACTAATGATGTTGAATACACTATTATATTATCTAGGTACACAAGGCATTTTTCGTTGTGTATCCCTCGTAGTATGTTGTCCATTACTCGTTGAAAAGTTGCGGGTGCGTTCTTCAGTCCAAATGGCATCCGTTTATACTCGTAGTGTCCTCTAGGTGTACTAAAGGCTGTTATTTGTGTATCTCCTTCTTCCATTTCCACTTGATGGTATCCTGATGCTAAGTCTAGCGTCGAAAAATATTGGCACTTGCCTAACTTATCTAAAATCTCTGTTATATTCGGTAACGGGTATTTATCGTCTACCGTTTTTTCGTTCAGTTTGCGGTAATCTATTACCATTCTGTATTTCCGTTTTCCTGATGCGTCCAGTGTCTTCGGTACTATTAATACGGGGCTGCTCCATGGTGAATTGGAGTGTTGTATGATATCTTGATCTAATAGATCAGATACTTGTCTGTCAGCTTCTTCCTGACTTGCCTGGGGTAATCTGTATGCTTTGGTGAATATCGGTTTGTTGTCTGTTAGCTCAATGTTGTGCTTAACTGTATTTGTAAAGGTTAGGGGTATTCCTTCGCAATGGAATATGTCGCGGTACTCGTAACATAATTTTTGTATTGCTTTCTGCTCCTCGTGATTTATGTCGCGGTTAAATCGGATATTATTTAAATTTTGTCTTAACATTTCGTCGTTTTCTACGGGGTTGTAATTTTTGTTTAAGTTTTCGTCTATTTCCATTTCATTAAAATTTAATTCTTCTACGTTAATCGGGTTTGTTAAGGATAGTTCTACGGGGTAGTCATTTGAGTTTAATATGGTCGTTGTGGCATAATTGTCTTTGATTTTTACTAATGCGGTTGGGGTTTCTACTCCTTGTTGAAAAGTTATGTGGTTTATTATTCCTAAGTTATTATTTGAATTTACGGGGATTCTTATCTTTTTTTCTGTTCGGGGTTCTAATGTATATTTTTCGTCAATTTAGGTGTTTTGAAATTTGATGGGGATTCGTCCATATTTGGTTCTTAATAATCGGTTTTTAATATCTATGTTGGCCCCTAATTTTCTTAGAAGGTCCATTCCTAATAGTCCGTCATATTTGTCGTTAAATTTAAATATGCAGAATTTGTGTTTCATCTTTACGTTAAAGGTTTTGGTAAAGGTATGTTTGCTACGAATTGGTGCAGGGTTGTTTGATGGGCGGTTTTAATTTTGAAGGGTTCTCTTTCTACATAGTTTCGATAGTGTTTTTTTACTGTTCGCGGCTTATTAATGTTTTTGAAGTTCCGGTATCGATTAGCAATTTAAATTCAGCGTGGGGTATTTCGATATAGGGTAGCACAAGGTGATTCATATTATTTAGATTTATTACGTTTGGTCGTTTATAAAATGGTCCATTTGAAAATTTGAACACGCGTTCTCTTCGTCGTCCTCCTCATAAGTTTCGTATGGTTCTTCGCGTTCATAATGGTTCGATTGATTTTGTTCGTTATTCGTGCACGGTCGATTGCTATAATTCTGGTCATCTTCATAATCTTCTACTTCTTGATGAAATAGCTCTTCTGAAGTGAAAGTGCGTTTTTGATTGGGGTTTGGTCTTATGTGCGTTATTTTCGTGTTGGGTCTGGTGTTACCAGATGAGGTATCCATTGGTGTAGGTTTATAATAGTTACTGGGATTATTATTGTTTATCATCGGTGAGTTTCTATTAGGGTTCGCGTTGAATGCTAATCTTTGCTGATTTATATTTTGGTTGAATCTCGGTTGAAATGCGGGTTTTGAAAAGTTCGAGTTAAATGTTGGTTAATATGCGGGTTTTGAAAAGTTCGGGTAAAACGTTGGTTTTGAGAATTGTTTGTATTGGTTGTTAAAGTTTGAGTTATTAAAATGTGGATTATTGGTTCGCATTTGGTTTGTTTGTGCATTGAACGGGTTGAATTTTTGTTGTGGATTTATTTGTCTTGCGGGTTGTATAGTTTTCATTAGCGTGTAGCTTTTATTCGCGTTGGGGTTATATAGTCGGTTTCTATAGTACAATACATTTTCTTCTTCAATTGTCATGTTCATTGCTTGTTCCAAGTTTTGGGGATGTTGAAATCTAAATTTATCTGAAAGTCGTTCGGGTAGTGCATTTAGATAAGTATCTAACGCCATCTCGTCGTACATTTTCGTTTTTAAAAGTCTTACGTTTGGGTCGGTTTCTTCGATTTTGAGTTTTGTCAAGATCAAGCTTCTTACATCTTGGCATTTCATTCCAAACTGGTATGGGGATTGGTTGTGTTCCATCCTAATGTTTGTCAAATCTCTTACTAAACATTTTAGGTTTCTTTGGTCGCCGAAATATCCTATCAATATGCGTTTGTATTCTTCCCATTGGTCTACGTCTTCGCAACTTGCAATTAATGTTAGTGCCCTTCCGGTCAGTTTACTGATAATAAGGCGGATAAGCAAAGTGTTCCTTTCGTTATCACCTGGTTTATAAAAGGTTTTTAAGAATATTTCGCTGGCTGAAATGTAATTACTAAGTAAACATTGGTCATTACCGTTAAAGCTGGGTATCATTTCTAAGTACAGTTTTATATCATTAGTCATCTTGGCTGAGGTAATATTTGGGTAATTTTAAAAAAGTAAAAAAAAATTATTTTTTTTTAAAATTTGGATTTATTTTGTAGTTTTCGGTGTTATTTAATGGGTTTTACGCTTGGTATTTGTTTGGTTGAGTTTACTCTTGATTTACCGATTCTAATTTTAATTTCTGAAGTTTCAATAGGCTGAGTGGTTTTTTGTGGTAATTTATCGTGCTTAAATGTTTTGCGTTAGTTGCGTCAGTTAAAACTTCTCTATTTTTAATTTATGTCGATTTTAGTTAGGTGCGTAATAATTATCTTTTTGGTTTATGCGATTACAAGGTGTCTGCAATGCTTACAATGTTGTCAGTTAATTAGTTGCGTTAGCGTCCTGTTGTAAGGGTATTTTTAATATACTGTGGGTGTCATTCAGTAATCGTTGTGATTTTATACACTGAAATTTGTGCTTTGTTAATTTACTGAAATATTTAATTAAAATTTTCACGTTTGAATGCGTTCTCAGTACCGTAATTATTTATATCTTTCCTGAGTAATTTAAATAGATACCTTATAAAAGTTTCTGGTTGTAATTTTATTTAATTTATAATGCTTGAATTCTGAATGGTTTCCGCGATGTATTTAAATAGCTTTTGTACGGTGATTTATAATTAGATTTATGCGTATTTATCGAAGGTTAGATTTTATTCACTTTTAAAGATGATACGATGAATGTTGGTTTTGCGTTTGAAATCGCGTTTCGTTATTTCTTGTAATAAGAATGTGGTTTTTAATAATAGAATGCAAGTTGTCTATTTATGGATCGTATTCCGTTTCGCGTTTGAATAGTTGCCTTGTTATAAGGATTTTAGTTTTAATTGCTCGTGATTTTAGCTTTCGCTTTTTATTCTCGGTGTATTTAAATTATTTTTTTTGCGCCAGTTTCTTTTATTGTTGGATTAAAAATTCGTTTTTTTGCGTTAGTTAAAGTTGTTGAATTAGAAATTCTAAAAATTTCTTGCGCCAGTTAAGATTGCTGTATTAGAGGTTTGGTTTTGTTTCTAAGAATTTTTCTTGCGTTAGTTAAACCTGATCTAGTCTCTTGTGCGCTTTGCGATTTTTTTAATTGTCTCGAGTTTTTTTATTTCTCAAAATAATTTTTTTCCTGGTTCCTCAAGTTCTTATAAATCTTTCTCGTGTACAATATAAAATAATGATAAAATTTCAATAACAGCTTGAAGATAATCTCTAGCAATTGCTAAGTCGATTATTTTTAAAAAATTGCATAAAATAATTGTAACAATAGTTAATATACATATATAAATCATAAACTAGCAAATATCAAATGTCTTTGTTAATAATAAAAATAAAATCCAATTGGTTTAAAGGAAAATGAACGTACACTAGTTGTTTTGTTGATTTCATTGATTTCTTTCTTTGTTTCGGTTTTTCTTTTGGTTTTTTGGGTTTGATCTAATCTTGTATCGCCTCCAATTTTTCTTTTGTTGAATTCGAACTATTCTTGTTTCTGCTTCAACTGCTGGACTTTAACGATGTTTGTCTCGCCTCCAACTTTTGTTTTGTTCTGCCAAATTCGGAATTGAAATTCCCGGACCACCAGTTCCTCGATGTTGGATTCGCTAGTGCCCTTTTGACATCCGTTACGACTGCGCCAGTTATAAGGTTCGTGGCTTCGAGCGGTCCTTTTTAAAAAGATTCTTTAAACTTTAACAAATTTATTTTTGATTATACAGAAATTAATTGGAATTTTGACAAACTTGAATAATTAGTCTAAGTCGAAATACATTAATTAATTGTACAATATGAGCTATCTACGAACTGCAATGCAAAAGCTGAACGTTTGATGAACTGCCTGCGAGTGGAACTCCCGGACCTTATATAATCTCCCTACCCCTCACAGTTCTGTGGGAACTTGCAGACCTAATGTCTGCTTACACTTAACTCTATTCATGATACGTAGCTGCTATCTTATTCATAATTACTTTGTTGCAGGCTTACTTCTGCGTAATCTCGGTACGTGACTTCCTACGACCGTCTGTGACCTGACATCTGCAGTGTCACTTATCCTTGTGCTACTTTGTAGCGCTTCCGTTCCTATGAACGTTTATAAACTGAAATAAATTGTAACAATTAGTCTTTTATGACATTGTTGCACATTTCCTAATATTTCCTAATAACTTTCTTAAGTATTAGTTTTATAGGTATAACAAATGGGGGATCACATAACTCGCGCACCAATTAAAAACATTGATAGTAGGGCTTATGAATACAATGGGGAATGAATAAACATTTAGTTTATCTATAACAAGGCAAGAATCACGTCAGTATGTAGTAGAAATTTAAAGTGCCAAATTTGTGCAACGAGTAATAGCCGATCTACTCATAGACGTAAGTTAAACTATTAAATCGAATTTATTTTAATATTTGACAATTCAGGGTTCTAAATCAATATCCTGACACTGATCTAAAACAATATTTAATAACTTGATACTGATCTAAGTCAATATCGTCCCACATCTAAATTAAATCTGTGAATATATTTCTAAAATTACCCCCAAAAGGGAAATATAAAAATTCGTATGAAAATACGACCAATTAAACAAAAGTAAGGACACTCATGGAATCCGAGGGAATCCACAAGCAATAAGTAGAACGAATGTAGCAAGGGGTGCTGAACACAGATACTATGTGGCAATTCCAGTAAAAAGTAAAGAAAAACGCAAGTTAGCGATCTTAAATATTTTATTAGTTAAAGACTGTTTTAATTTTAATATTTGCTTAGAGTCAACAAAAAAATTATTTGAGAATTTGAAAACAGGGAAAGCATCCTAGAACGTTCGAAGGTACTTAAAAGTAATTAAAAAGATATTTTTGCTGGTTGTCAGGAAATCATAAATTTGGTAAATGTTAATGTTCTATTTAGGGGCTAAATTTTGAATTTATGTAAAATTGTACATATTATTATTATCAATCATTATATAGTGTAATCTTTGGATTGCTTCATTTAAATTTATTTAAACAGTAGAGAAAGTAAGGGTTAAACAATCTTTATCGTCGTACAATAGGAGTATTATATCAAATAAAAATAACACCCAACGTAAAGCGATTTCATATCAATTATAATGACACTCACAATAAGGGATATCATAGCAATATATATATATATATATATATATATATATATATAATGTAAAAAGAAATTATTGGCAAGTGACTCAAATTCCAATAATTTCTTTTTACATTGTATTAATTTGACTCATTAAACCTACTTTTCTTATATATATATATATATATATATATATATATATATATACCCACTTCGAATACAAGCCAGTATAATGCTAACGTAATGATGTTAGGAATGATATTAAATTGGTGTGCTAGCGTTGTGGTCTCTCTGCCATATAATGTCGTCTCGGTTTGGTTGGTGAGTGGATTCGATCGCAATGTTTAATGTGTTATAGGGTAGCATTTGCGGTTTCTTGTAAATTTTCCAAAACCGATTAATCGAAACAATATTTCACATATTAAAAGAGCTTTTCACCGGACCGAAACGAATGGATACAGTACTATTTGGTAGGTCTATGACTTCGCAGCTTGACCTGTAGGTGAAAACAATGAGTTTAATCACAACACTAACAACTAGAAGATTTGCATATTTCAGTAGACCGTATTTTCGGTTTGGATGCACCGATTGAAATAATTTTTGGTACACTTAATGCATATATCTGTGAGATTCTTTTGTTAAGATTTGATACAGATATTTTAAGTCAATCCGGAAATATTCGCGTTGAATTTTACATGAAGCAGCTAATTTATCAATATATAGAAAACTCTACCGGGTCCTCTTGATATCGGTATATATAATATATATATATATATATATATATATATATATATATATATTGCTGTGGACTCAGGAACTAAGCCTTTAGCATCAAGCCCCACGAATTGGGCCTCATAAAATTGCTGTGGAAGTCACCAAAATTCGTGCCCCTCCTTAGGCCTACATAAAATTTTCAAAAAAAAATTACAAAAAAAATTTACTTACCCTTTTCTTAGGACGCTTGCGAATTCTTCTGTCTCCCTGGCTAGCTCAGCAATCGGCCTCTTCTTGAATACCTAGTTTCACGCTCTTTCACACTCACACACCATCAAATAAAATTACCAAAATAATACAACAATCATACAACCTTTTATTTACACATATTAACAGATAAAATATATTTACACATGTGTCCAAACAATTTAGTGCAATAATTACCAGCTCAATTTCTAGAATATTTTAAATTACTTGATTTTTAAAGTGATTTTAAACAAATTCGAATAGATATGAGTAGATGGGCCCCACATGTAACCCTAATTTAACTTCACACTGGTGTATTGTGAGCTCATTATAACCCAGTTTTGTTCGAATATGCTTTAAACCTTGCATTAATAAAAACAAAATTTATAGACCCGTTTACACTTTACAACACAATTTATAGCCTAAATAAATTTTTATATATTCTAGTTAAACCCTTTTCTAATACTCAAAATTATTAAATTGTCCTGTAGATATATCTTTTTAAACAAGTTTATAAAACAATAAATATACCACCAAAAAGTCAACCACACAAACACAAAATATCCACAAATGTTTATATAAAACCGAAATTTCAAACTAATTACCTGGAGGCACCTTCATTCTTCATTTCCCATTAGATGGCTACCAGAACCCCTTTGCGTTGTTTCCATCTACTACGCTGATTGCCGGATCCACAAATCTCTACTATCTGATATCTCCGCTGCCACGCAAGATATTCCATACTATATATTGCACGCATACAAAATTCATTTTCAGGTCTGCTTATCCCATATATCCTGCATCCATTTAATAATTTTATCGTAACAGCCGGACCTTTTATTTAAATACGCACAAACTCGTGCATCACGTTAATAGCTTGAGGTCCGTTACTACGGTTTTATACTTTTAAATGCGATGTTAAATATAACTTTACACACACAAATTCTAACCAAAAGCTTTACTATACTCTTGCTCTAAAGCCGTATTCAGAACTCAATCGATGTAAAATAGAAGAGAGCTTTAATATTTTCGCTCGGGTATTTATATCATCATTCAAACCCCCTATCGGACCCGTTTTATTAGAGAAGCTTATTTTCTAAAGCGGTTTCTCAAAGTTTTGAATCTAACCGTCTCTAAATTCTGCAAAATTTCCCCCGTCCTACGTGCTATTTACAGAGAATTCGATTTCTACCTTACCGTGCGCGTTCTTTCCGAAAACTGTTGGTTCTCAATCAATGACAAAATTTTCTGTCGGCCCAATGCTCCGCCTAACCGCTATTCATCTCTGTTCTATTCATGTTTGTTGTCTCGTTCCAAACCTCACTTGTGTTACAGAAAATCAATATCGTCGACGTCCTTCATCAACTCCACGTGTATATCTTACGTGACTTTCAATTCAACGCTTGCTGTATATTTGTCTCTATCTGTTGTATATTACCGATTGTTCATTCCACTCATTCCTTAAGATGTTTGCTACTATAGCTGCTTGTACAAATTGACGGTTGAAAACAATTTCTATGGAATTCTATATTAACGTTCGCCTCAAATTCTCTGAACGTAACATTTAACAAACAGGTGTTTTTTGTAATTATCGACTGTTTGAAAATAACAATTCCTAGATTTCTGCTTCGTAGTATCTGTGAAAATGCACGTTGGCTTTTAAAACGAATACATTTGCCTTAGAAATTATCGATTTTCTTATGCAAGCATGCTTCCCTATTTGCTCTCGTGCGTTTGATTCAAAGAAATTATGATTATAATATAATATATAATATAATATATATTATGATTATATATATATATATATATATATATATATTGTTGGAAACAAATACATCTTATTTTTCATTGTGTTCGACACAAATTCCTTATTGCGGAATGCAAATAGCTTGGCTTGTTATTATATATATATATATATATATATATATATATATTGCTATGCTATTGGCGGATTATCGAGCCCCTACGTTGGGCTGCATTATTTATTTGCTATGGTATTAGAAGAATTATCATGCCCCTACGTTGAGCTGTTATATTTATTTTGCTATGAATTCTAAATTATTGGACCACCATTTTAATATTCACGATTAAGTGTAATTATCTCCTCCTCCAGCTGTTTCTTAATATTACTATCAACTGGACTTTATCTTTAAACAACTCTATCTGCCAATGGCAAAATTCGATACGTTACCGCCTTGCGGGTTATCACTTTCCTATTCAACTTGTGGCTCCGCCTTTGTACTATTTAAATCTTATGACCTCGGCTAGCATTTATTTGCAATTATAAAATTCAGTAAATTTAGATTCTATATAATGAGAACAATATGTTATGTACAGCTTTTGAAATTATTTGTAATACATTTCTTATAAATTTCATTTATTAACAACCATTTAGTATGTACTCAAAAACCCAAAGTCACCAAAGAAAATTTATTACCTTTAACAACAAAGTGTAGAATATTCTAAACCTGTTTTCTTATTACTCATTCAATACGTATGCAACCTCTTTTGTTGACTCCTTCACAAGCATATCATATTTAGCAAATTCAATATTAAAAATAAAATAAAAATTCATATACAAAGCAAATGTCTTATAACTAAAAATCTGACCTGGTTTTATCTTTTTCACATCGACGCTTCCAATAAAAATGATCTTCCCCAATTCTGGATTCCATTCAAATTATTACACTCTGTACCACCACCATTAAATTATATACTCCAATTTATTTCAATTCTTCAAACTTATCATTCTTGCCCCAGACTTAAAATTGTAGTTTGTTTCATCCCTGTACTTCAAGATTGTATTATTCTTCTTTTCCCTTTGACATTTAAATTGCATTACTGTATTCTTTTCTTAACATCAGAATCCTAGTCTATTTCCCTCAGACCTCGAAACCCTATTATTTTTATGTCTTAGTTTACAATAAATTCATTAAAAACGTACTTACGTTTAAACGGTAATTGTAATCTTCATATTTGCACTCATTTTATTTTTCACTTTTATGCTTATTACGTAATACTTTGTTTTAATGGCTATGCACTTCGGCCTTCATTGAGTTCAAAACTGACTTTCTTATCAAGGTGCTTGCTAATATAATCTCGAATTCCCACTCCATCCGTGGGTTTGGTGTAGAACTCGTCGCTTGTCTCTGACCAATCAAATAGTTGCTTTTAGAGCAGTTTCTGATGCAATGCTCCACGTTTTCCCATAATCACAACCTGCCCGCAGCTGTCTTTTATTATCAACATGCTGTATTTTGATAGATTATTTGCTTTTCTATAAACAACTGATGCAACCCGACTTTAAATTTCCATGTTTACATGCGATTCACGCAATTTTTAATCATTTCTCTTATCAAAATGGTTAGATCTTTGTACGCATTTATATTAACTACCTGAAACTCTATTTCTATATCCGTATTAATTTAATCGTCTGGAACTCTTCTTCTTAATGCGTGTCTAATTACACTTTATCATTCATTTCCCAATATACGCGTACTTCCACTGAAAAATATCCTTATTTGTTTTACCTAAATTAACTAAACTTTATCTACAGGGTATTTAATGTTTACTATTTACTTAATAAATGTATTTCTCATTCCTACGCCAACCATGCGTCTTCCTATGTTTACCTGCGTCGCCTAAAAGCTATCTCTACTCTATATACAGGGTGTTGACTACTTACTATCTACAAACTATGTCTATTTCTTAATTATCTCCTTAAATAAGTGTAGTTTTCTGCTGACTATTCTAATTACTCATTCCCGAACGACTTTTACTACAACGTGCACCCTTAAACAACCCCTTATTACAGCATAATATATATATATATATATATATATATATATATATATATGAATGATATAATAATACTTCTAATTTTGTTTCAGGCATATAATCCTATAAATAGTTACTCATTAGATAATTTTTTTACTGGAATTTAGAACTTCGCATTAAAAATTATGGGATTAAACCTGAGACCTGGGATATAATGAATTAGCCATCGCATTAAAACTAGAAACTTATTTGGTTTATATTAGAGATGTCAATTCAGTAAAATATAGTAAAGTGAATTATAGAAAAGTTGTTTTTTAGGAAACATTCGGTGCCTATCCATAGGAAATAAATTGTACAATAAACTTCCTTCATAATCTCTATATATAATGCACAATTAAAGACATTCACCCAATAAGCATATTTATCCAATTTGTTTCTTTTGGGGGGGAGGGGTGTATGTTTTTAAACCAATAAAAACCATCTTTCAACATCAGTTACAATTGCATTTTGTGGGTGTGAGATGCAAATATACCTATTTTTAAATTGGGTAGATAATGTGCAACAGTACCACGGCGCCACTGCCCATGTAGCCTTTGTAAAGTAATGATTGATAGCGGTTTTAAGAAAAATCAATATTTTCCAAATAAACAAATGACGTATAATTTTTATTTTGCCGTATTTAGAACAACTTCAGCATAAGGAAGTAAAGTGTATATCTTAAGCCATTACTGTGCTTTAAAATTCAACTAATTGTATACAAATACAAAAAAATTGGAAGCCAAACTAAACTTCAATATAGTGAGTGTACCTGAAGAAATTTCTAACAATTTTACTTTAAATACTTATTTCGGGATAATGGGCAGTATTAGATGAGCAATACATCTTGTTTCTTATCCATTTTCTCTGGAACATTATGCGTTGTAACTTTAATTCCAGAACAAAGAAGTCCTAGAGCTTCAGCAATTGGTGCAATGATGGCATGAGCAATAGCTGTTACAAATATTTTTATCGCAGCGCACGTGATTTTCCAAATTCGTATACAAGGAATGACACACCAAATATGCTGCAACAAAATGAAAAATTATTATAATTAAATACACGCAGAACAATAAGGTTGGTGAATATTATAAAAGATTTTGATCCCGAAATAATCTCAACTATTTTATTTTTCAGAAGGTTCTTCTAATAAAATTCTACACCAACAGAAATATTCAGAAAACTAAATAGGTGTTTAGACTACTAAGTAGTTATCGTTAGTAGCAAAACAGCAATAACAAACAGGCTGTACTAAAACCCTTTTAAGAATTTTCTTTTCACAGCGAAAGCTAGAGTGAACCGCTACAACAAATAATTTATTTGTACTGCTTTGAACATATGAGGAAAATCTTCTTTTTACGTAGACTGGTGTATGACAGCCTCTTTTGGAGTCATGTTGCCATTACTTTCAGGGAACGGTAAGTTTTGGTTATCATAATCATGCATCACAACTACATGGATATATGAATGATTATTATTTAAATTACCGTTTCCTTACATTCATTAATGATATTAGATTATCGTAGTGGCTTTACAAAGATACTTCGGTTTCTTAAATTTCGAGATTTCCGTTTTACCTAAGGAAAGTGAGCTGTTTATTTTTTTATATAATTCTTCAGGTGCTATTTAAATGGTTTTTAAAAATGCTCACATTCAGGTTGTATTTTTGTATGTAAATACTGTAGATTATTTAATCTTCGAATGAAGGTTAAAATTGTTTACATTTGAAATTTATTTTCACTTGTACAAAAATTAGTTTGAAAACAAAATATGATAATAATAATGCTTTAAAGTTCACTAATATACAGCTATAGCTGCTTTTACGACTGCTAAAAACGAAGTCATTCTCTTTAGAAACCGGATACTGAACGAAGGGTCGGTCAGTCGACCATCCCTACTTGTAGATATTCACAGAACGTGCATTTCTTCGTAGACTTAACTTTAACGTATAATGCACTGCTTCAAGATGATACATACATCAAACACAAAATTCAATAATATCCGACATACCGCCAGTTTTGGAAAGCTATAGCCTTTCAAACAGAAATTAGAGTGAACACGTTATTCGTCATTTTAAACTCGTATAATTCAATAGAGTAGTTGTTATCTTTGATTGGCAGAACACAATGTTTTCGAACGGCACGGGTTGTTATTCCTGAAGAAGTGCGTACTGTAGCAATACGAGTAACACCGTCACGATTTTCATGCCCCTCAACAATTCTTCTCATCTTCCAATACAATGGTGGCAGATTTACTTCCATTAAAATAACTAATGAATCATTTGTAATCGCATCATCAGAACCATTATCTGTCCAAGGTAAACGTTGTTGTAAGTGAGCAAGATATTCATGACTCCGACGTTTCCAGAACAACTACGTGACTTGTTGCAGAACTTTAAAATGTTTAAAAGATTTTGTGGTATGTTTATTAACGTTGATTGCGGAAGACTAGTAAGGGAAATGCTAATTAAAAAATGACATGGAGTTAATACGAAAGGTCCTAAGGATCGCTTGAAAATGGGGTGAGTGCTCGAGAGTTCATTACTGCCCCTCGACTTGAGTAAAAATAGTAGAGAGGTCCTCCATATGCGAGGTAAATGTTTCCTATGATTCGAGTTGCAAGAGATTTGGCTCGTTTTACGGCAGCTTCCCATAAACCACCATGATGAGGCAATCTAGGTTGTATAAAATATCATTCTGTTTTGTTTCTTAAACAAAAATCGATTATGCCACGATCTGAGACAAATTTGGTCACATATTGATATAAATGTTCGAATTCGTTATTAGCTCTAATAAAATTGTTGCCATTATCACTGTAAACCTTTCTACATAATCCGCGGAGTAATATAAAAGGCGTCGCCGTGGATCAATGTAGTAAGCGTAAGACTACGGATCCTAAGGTCCTGGGTTCAAATCCCGACACGGCCGACTGCTTCAAAAATGGCAGGTGAGCATTTTTCACAAAAATTACGCCCTCGTTCGGATGAGAGGTTAAATGGAAGTCCCGTGTGTGAGTGTTGTCACGCACGTTAAAGATCCCTACCTTGCCTGGAACGGCAAGGGTTCGGAAAAATTCTAAATTTCCAGGCAACAAAAAACTCGCCTCCTGGCCAATGTAGTACCTTCGGGTGGAGCATTGGAAATGTAAATGAACGGAGTAATATAAACCTTCTGAGAGCACTTAAAAACGCATGAGTGGTAAGATCGCTTACTAACTCTAAGTCCACCTTCACCGCCTTTATTGTGAAACAAATAAAAATACATAAATATGCTTTAATTATTGCACGATTACGCTATTTACCATTCGTTATGTCCTGCAAAATTTTAACCAACAATATAAAAGGAATGATTTTCAATAATTTTATCAGCTTGTAGATCCGCAATTTTTCGAACAATCTTTTTAGGGTTTATCCGAAAACAAATGACACAATTTTTTAAAAAGCTACGCACAATTTGTTTACCATCGAGTGGCCAGAATTGTTGTCTAGTAGAATTCAAAATAGTTTGAGAACCCGCATGCGAATGGCGATGATGTTCATTTAGAATAATTAGGCGTGTTAGTGGATGCTTTGCATGAACTATTAGATGATATTTTATTTCATAGGGTAGCTTGATTGGGAAAGTCTACCGGTTATGCGCAATAACCAGTAGCGGCTGGTGTATAGGTTCACATGTTCACGTGAACACCCTAATTTTAAACACATCTATTCTTCTTTGCTATCAAAATATAATTTTTGCTAGTTACAATATAACATGCTATAAAAAGTAGGAAAACGCTGCCACCAATCTATCTATAACGATCACCTACAAGTAGCTTCTGAGTTCACACAAGAACTGCGAACACGCGCTTCAAATGCTTAGCCCTGACCGTCGCCTTGTGCGTATAGGATTGGTTGAGTAATATCACGCAATTTTACATAAAGAGGGTTCACAAATATTTCGTGAACTTCAGCTTATTATCCGTGTTTGGGTTCGAACAGAACGCGTATTACTGTTTTCTTTTGTGTCGCTGCTATTTAATTAGTCTCTGTTTGCTCGTTTTGACTTTTTAGTGTGTAATTAATTCACTTAAATCGTTCCGTAACTATCTTTTTGAATTAATCTTTTTTACTATTAATATTTATTAGAACAAAGGTGAAGAAGAGTGAAAGTTTGAATTATATAATAAATTCAGTTAAGAATATTTTGAATAAAAAGTTATCCTATGAAGAAAAATTGAAAATAAAGGAACTTGGTCTACATTCACCAGATTTAATAATTGAAAATCGAACAAAAACTGAAAAGCGTGTTTATAATCGTAACTTTAATAGCGATATACACAAAAAACATAAATGGCTGTGTGGCTGTAACCACAAAAATTTTCCGTGTTTACTTTTTAGTAAAGAAATTAATATTCGGACAAAATCTGGTTTTGCGGATTTAAATCATTTAAGTGAAAAAATTAAAAAGCATAAAAATTCTCATGCTCATAAAAATGCCAGTATTGAATTTTCTATGTTTGGGCTTGTGAATATAGGCACACAGTTAGATAGTGCTTACCGTAGTATTATACAAAAGTTGGATAAGGATCAGTATATTTTATCGTGAATTATTGATTGTGTGAAATTTTGTGGCGTATTTGAATTGGTACTACGGGGACATGATGAGATTGAAGGGTCCAATAACCCTGGTATTCTTCGGGGTTAATTAATCTAGTTAGATCAGTCGATGATGCTATGAGGGAGTGATTAGGGGGGGGGTTAAGCGGGATGATATAAATATGCTATTTAGGGAAGGACCAATTGCTTTTTGTAGCAATAACAATAGCGGTGGAGCGGTTATGTAATAATTAAAAACAACTACACCAAACTACTTAATAAAGGGTATAAATACCTTTTATCCTGTGCCGCTGTGGGCAATAAAACGTTCACGCACAAAAGCTTTCGGACGGAGAACCAGTAACACGCACGAAATGGTGTCGGTCTCGCTTTCAAAAGCTCTAATACAACCGGCTTCTGCAAGGGTTCGAATGCGACTCTGTTCTTCAACGCACTTCCACTGTCGGTATATAATGTTTCACTCAAACCGCAGGGTGAATGCACTGATGGTATTTATTGTCACAAATACCGAATTGTTCGATGATGACGTAACATACCGCCCACCAAATTCATAGAATTTTGAAAAGGAGGGAAGTAGGTTGGGTGAAGGAAATCACATGGGATTTGACCTTGCTAGGAAAACAGGTAACGAAAGATAGGGTGGTACACTACAGCGAGCGATATTACCAACTATGCAAAAATAAAAATATATATGTAAATAAGCAAATATGTAAAAATAATATACTACTATACATGTACGAAATGTGTATATACATCTAAACATAAAAATAAAATTAAAATACCGGTAGCGGCGCTAGTTTGACCAAAGGTCGTTTTAGTGTGCCATGTGCCGTTTTGATCTGGGTAATACGTGCTGCCGGTAGGTCTCCCATAGGAGGAGTTACCAGGACCGGTTTGGTACGAAAACATCTATGACATGATGATAAATAACTTCGGATTGAATTTTTAATGGAAAGGATCCAGAAATTCTGTTGGATAAGATACGCTGTGGTATTAACACCGGGATGGCAATACCTTTCATGAGTTGACCGAATGATAAGTTCGGTTAATCGGTGCCGCTGGGGCAATAACGCAGGAAACTTTTCGAAATAGGAAAGCGAAGAATGTGTCAAGCGCCCACCTACTCTTAAGATATTTTGTGGATCAACAAATGGAGAGAGTTTTTGCAAGCTTTTAGGTAATTTACGGTTTGCCTTGATCGAAGCTATTTCCTTTGAAAATGTAACATTTTGTACATGCCGAACGATAATCATGAGAGCATTGTGTAATTCAATGTCTGTTAAGGGACCCGTATGACGTTGAGCCATGGGTTTAGAAAATCTATAAATGTAAGCCACGATGCCTTGGATTTTATATAACGATGAAAAACGACTTAGTAGAATGTCAATGACGTTTGGATCTGTTTGAGCGACAAATGTTAGGATCTTCTTTTCCGTAGTTACCTCAGCAATTGAGGTTGACAATGTTGGTTGAGGCGGCCACGAGTCACTAGGGTAGTGAAGCCATTCAGGCCCCGCCCACCATAGCAAACATGAAATAACCGCGCTTGACATTAATCCCCGAGATGCAGGATCAGCCGGATTATGCGAAGATTTAATATAAAACCATCGGCTAGGTGCAATGATTTCTTGAATGTGGCTAACACGGTTTGCCACAAAAGTTTTCCAACGAAAAGGTGGAGAACGTATCCAACTGAGAGCGACCGTAGAATCACTCCACGCTGAAACATCGGAGATGTCAATCAAGCCTTGATAAGACCGAATGGTAAAAGAAAGTAAATCGGTTAATAAAACGGCGGCACATAATTCCAAACGTGGAATTGAAATGCGCTTAATTGGAGCTACTTTTGTTTTAGCGGTTACAAATTGTACAGTTATTTCTCCAGTAGTTTGATTTATGAACTGGAAATACACTACGGCTGCATACCCTACCTCGCTAGCATCGCAAAACCCATGCAAATGACAAGTAAAAGGATCCGAAGGGGGTAAACAACGTGGTAACTTTAATGACGATAATAACGGCAATTCTTCTTGATACTGCTGCCATTGAGACGAAATGTCTGCTGGTGGGATGTCATCCCAATTTAAACCTAACATCCACAGATGCTGGATTAGGCGTTTTGCAAAAGTGTTAGTGGTGCTAAAAACCCTAATGGATCATATATTCTGGCAACTTGCGAAAGTATGTTGCGCTTTGTACATATTGGGTTTAATGGTTTAACCCGAAAATGAGAAAATATCTTCTGTAGGTGACCATTGAAGACCTAATATTTTTATTGATTCGTCAGAATCGAAATCGAGAGAAGTATATTGGCAAAAATCTGACGGAATGCCTTCCAAAATAGAAACTGAATTCGAACTCCATTTTCTAAGTTCAAAACCAACCAAATGTAAAAGTCGGATGAGTTGATCTTTAATTTCGCGGGCCGATTGTATAGAATCTCCACCGGCGACGAAATCGTCAATATATAGATTTGACCGTATAGCCTCAGCGGCTAACGGAAACCTTTTGCCTTCGTCAATGGCTAATTGCTGAAGAGTTTTTAATGCTAGATAAGGCGATGACTTAATACCATAGGTCACTGTATTAAGCTGATAAGTCTGAATGGGTTCTTCTGCGGAGAACCGCCAAACAATTAATTGAAACTTTCGATGTTTTTCGGTAACCAAAATTTGTCGATACATTTGGCGAACATCACAAGTAAAAACGAAACGATGAGAACGAAATTTCAGTAAGATTGACGAAATGTCGTTTTGGAGACTAAGTCCAGCCAATTGAGTGTCATTAAGTGACACGTTGTTTTTAGCCTTTGCAGAGGCGTCAAAAACGACACGAATTTTAGAAGTATGACCTTCCTCTTTAAACACAGGGTGATGGGGTAAAAAATAATTATCGTTCCCAACGGGCGGAGAATCGAGTAATGCCATATGACCCGCATCAAGATAGTCCTGCATGAAATTGTTGTACTGTGCGCGTAGTTCCGGTTGAGCATGCAATTTGCGCTCCAACGAAAATAGTCGTTTTTTAGCCATGTCAAAGGAATGATCAAAAACGGGCAAAGTATCGTTGAACGGTAACGCAACAATAAAACGACCGCTAGGGTCACGAGAAAACGTGTTTTCAAAAATCAGATCTGCCTTTTCTTCTTCTGGAGAAGTATAAGGCTTGGATGGCAACTCTTCTATCTCCCAAAACCACCTTAGGGTCTGGTCGATAGGATCTTCTACAGAAGTAAAAAATGCTTGGACAGTATCAGACTGCAAGCTTTTTGTGGGACCAAGAATAGTCCAACCAAAAATTGTATTTATGGCGGCAGGCTGAAGAAATTTGCCATGTATAACACCGCCATTGATGATGAACGGATAAACATCTGCTCCAAGGAGCATGTCAATAGTTCCTGGAGAGTTCCAGGTCGGGTCTGCAAGGTGCAGGCCGCATAAGTGTTCCCAATTATTAGGAACTTCAACGCTGGGTAATTTGCCAGATATTGACGAAAGCACAAAAGTTGTGACTTCTAGAGATTTTTCAGAGTCTAACATAGAGCGAATGGTGCAGCTGACGGCACCCCTATTGACTGCTGAAGTTGTCTGTCCAAGTCCATAAATCGGAACTTGAGAACGTATGCGTGGAAGCCAAAGTTTGCTCACGCAATCGTCTCGAATAAAGCTCGCTTTGGAGCCAGGGTCTAAGAGTACCCTGATCGGTTTGTATCTACCAGAACGATCTTGAACTTCCACAACAGCAGTGGAGAGTAAGACAGTAACCCCAAAATTTGGATTCGTCTGTGAAGACAAAACATTTGCCGGAATAGGAGAGGCTGACTGCGTCCTATTGGCATTTTTATGCATAGGTGTAGCGGTCGGTTCAGCTGAACGGCTAGAAGCAGGTTGCGGTTCAAAATGTAGCAAGGTATGATGCGGCTTGGCGCAAGTTCGACAGGAATTATAACATTTGCATTGCATGGACGCATGGTCTGTTCGTAAGCAATTTAAACAAAGGCGTAAGCGTTTGACAATGTCGAAACGTTCTGTCGGAGTTTTCTTTAGAAACGATTGACATTTGTAAATTAAGTGATTGCCCTTGCAAGAAGGACAATGGTGCGAAAATGAATTCTTTGAGTCACTGGAGCTACTTGGTGTGTCCAGTGAGACTACGTTAGAAGAAACTCTTGGTTTAAACTGAAACGCTGAGGATTTCTTAGGCACTGATGTGTGAGATGTATGGACAGTCGTCGAATAAGAAACAGGTGCGGTTGAAGAAAAGGTTTCCAACGCTGCACATTGTTGGGTTAAAAAATATCTCAAATCCTCGAAATTAGGTATTTGCTTCGAATCCGATTGGAGTTCGAAGCGTTTTCTAGTGAACGGATCAAGTTTTTGTAAAAGCAAATCGACTAGAATAAAGTTTCAATGTTCAGTGGGAAACTTTAAGTTAGTTAGAACAGCAAGGTTCTCTGAAAAACAATCAATAAGTGCCCTAAGTTTCTTAGGGTCTTCTGATTTTAAAGGTGGAAAGTCTTTCATTGCTTTCCAATGCAAAGTTGCCAATAAACGCGGATTGCTAAATCGCTCACGCAAGGCGTTATATGAGATAATGAAATTATCTCCCGAAATGGGTACCGATTTAATGATTCTTAAAGACTCCCCAGTACAGCAACTGATAAGATAATTTAGCTTTTCGATATTGGACAGCGACGCGTTATTATAGACCAGACTGTCAAATAAATCGATAAAAGATGCGAACTCAGTTACGTCATTCTTAAAGAGTGGGAGCTTTAACGGTACCAATTTTGATACCGTGCTGCTTGGAGCATTTTCCGTGATTTGTGCCCGCGTTTCTTGCATCGTTTCGAGATGCAGCAGTATGCAAAAATAAGCGGAATCTACTTCCTTCCGTAAGGCGTTGTAATTTAATGATTCTACATCGTCACATGAAGCTAAGACGTCAACTAAAGTTTTATTGAAATTTGTAGAAAGGTCATGTACGCCCCTTGTTTGAATAAGGAACAACGTTTTTAAAGTTGGGTCACTTTGTATAGCGTTACTAAGCTCAAACATTTCTATAATACGTGTTTTCAGTAATTCTAGTTCTACTACATGTGCCTTCTTCGGAGCCATAGTGACTGTTATTGTGAAAGGCCTACAATAAAATGTTGTAAAACCGCAAAGTTCAAATGTGGGCTGAGAAATATTAAAATATTATGATTTGTTCAAAGCACGAAAAGGTAAGACAGCGTATAAACCAATAAATCACGTTTTATGACTAACGGTTCGTCCAACAAAGCGTTTAGATAAGATTTACAGCTTACGGTTACGGTCGGCCTTTACATCAAAGGCTCACAGAAACATGTGGTTTTAACATATTTGCCGAAAGATGCAACTTTACAACCTTATTCCTCTGCAGATGTTCAATATTTTACCGCAAACCGACTGAAAAGGGTTGCATGTGATACTAAAACGTACAATAGCTTTTAAATACAAAGCTAATCCCTTTCCTTTCTTATTTAAGAAGTATAAAGCGACTATAATTTTCAGGTTGCTGTGTGCTTTATACCGCTAAAATAAATTTAAAACTGAAAACTAACAAATTTTATATTAAGGATTTGTTTGTAATTAAAACGCTTGCTGGTTTCAATTACGGCGAAATCGCTTAATTGAATCTAAAGAAAGTATGTAGCTAATATTATACATATTTTAACCCGCTAAATATGGAGCTTGAACACAAATTTAAAACTAAAATAATAACTTAAAGCTCGCTGGTGTGCAAAATGATATTTAATTTAGGACATGCGTATACCATAAGACTGGTGAATTCGGATCGACTTTAGGACCAATGATTAGGGGGGATTTAAGCGGGATGATATAAATATGCTATTTAGGGAAGGACCAATTGCTTTTTGTAGCAATAACAATAGCGGTGGAGCGGTTATGTAATAATTAAAAACAACTACACCAAACTACTTAAGAAAGGGTATAAATACCTTTTATCCTGTGCCGCTGTGGGCAATAAAACGTTCACGCACAAAAGCTTTCGGACGGAGAACCAGTAACACGCACGAAATGGTGTCGGTCTCGCTTTCAAAAGCTCTAATACAACCGGCTTCTGCAAGGGTTCGAATGCGGCTCTGTTCTTCAACGCACTTCCACTGTCGGTATATAATGTTTCACTCAAACCGCAGGGTGAATGCACTGATGGTATTTATTGTCACAAATACCGAATTGTTCGATGATGACGTAACAGGGAGCATCTAGAGAATTCGACGGTTTTCAAGGGTACATTTAAAACTGTTCAAAATGAACTTCTAGATTGCATTTTGGATGTATATAGAGAAAAATATCAAAACAAATAAATAAAGTAAATTATTTAGCAGTGATGGTTGATGAAACTACGGACGTGTTTACAATTCAACAGATGGTTATAGTTTATCGATATGAATTTAATGGACCTGCCATTGAGCGTTTTTGGGGCTTTCTCAATCCTGAAACACAAGATGCCGAAACATTAAGCAAGGTACTACTATCGGAGTTAGAGGTTCATTTACGCAATAAAAAAGAAAAATTAATTGGACAGTGTTAATATGGAGCAGCAGTTATGGGTGGTGGTTCGAGGGGGTTCAATGCCGAATCAAAGAAGTTTATTCAAGAGCACATTTATTCACTGTTACGCTCATCAATTCAATTTAGTTCTACAAAAGGCCTCATCAGTAAATCGTTCCGTTAGAATTTTTTTCAAACCTTACGGGCTTCCCGGTTTTTTTCCAGATCCACACTAAGGACGAAATTTTTGGACGCAATATGCAAAAAAAGATTACCGTCACTTGCTCCAACACGTTGGGTACATAATATTAAATTAGTTCAAAATCTTTATACGAAAAAAATTATGACATAATAGAATGTTTGGAAATAATCCAGAATTCAGACCGTGTGGATGACAAAACTGGAAGGGAATGTTATGGACTACTGGCATTTTGAAGCGACAGCGAATTTGCGTTTTGTCTTGATTTCTACAATAAGATAATGCCTGATGCGGATATTCTATTTAAAAAACTTCAGCAAAAAAAGATTGAGCCGATTAAATTAAAAGAGTATGTTTCAGAATTTTTAAATCATATCCTAGGTGTTCGAGATAACAACACTGTTACGTTTATATTTAGCGTCCTTTTTTGTGGTAATTCGATTTTCATACACCTAGCTTCCGTTTCTATTCAAAACTTCATCCTGTATTTTTACCTCGTTACAATAGTACGCGCAATCTTAACATTTCTTTCAAATCTATTCATTCTAAAACAAAAATTTATTCGATAATTAAATAATCAATACCTTGTTTTAGGTATTCGTTAATTTGTTAAACATTTCAAGAACGGATAATTTCTTTCTCCTGTGATTCCCATTTATAGACTTGTCCAAATAATAGATCCCACTATTATTTGATAGCGTGTTTTCCAGTTTGCTAATCGGGTTTTGACAACGCGAGGATTGCAGTTCAAACTCGTGTTATTTGAACCAATTTTTAATTTGATTCTCTGGCTTGTGCGTTGAAATATTTTCTACAGAAATGCCCTTTTTTTGTTCGACAAGTAGGAGGTATCTTGCGTGTATTGGTGAGTTTCCTGCGCTTATCCATTCTAATCAGGTTCTTTTTTTAGCTCCTAGCTGGAGGCCAAATCAGTTCTTTCCTTATGTAGTCCCAACTGTTCGTTGACGTAGACCAACTGCTTTTGTCTGTAGACCGCTGCTGCAGTTACGGTAGCAGGTCGAATGGATCCTGTCTACCGTGGCGTTGCTATTCTGACTCACCCCCAACGGAATGCAAGATAAGCATCCCGACGCATAGAGGTATGTGACTCGTATTCTTTTATGCACATCGAGGATTATTATTTTTCAGCGGTTGATGTTGTGAAACCCGTTCACCATACATGTTTAAAAGCCTGCTTTGCTAATGCTTCTAGTTATATTTCTTTAATTCTTACTACAACTTGGTCTGCACTTAATACTTTAATTTAACACACTTGCTATGGAGAAAACCTATATTTAATACATTAATTTAACACACGTGCTATTGAGAAAAACTACATTGAATACTTTAATTTAACACACTTGCTATTGAGGAAATCTAAGCATTACTTTTTTTCTAATGAGTTTTATTACATGTTAGCTATGAAATGCGCACTTTGTGGATCCATTATAAAATTTGTCCTTTACAATATGACATAAATTTAATACTTTTCTTTGTCCATGTGAACCAAGAAATTTTAATTAATTTTTTTTAATAGATAATCGTGGACGATGTGCTTTTTTTAGTTTTTTTTGGTATGTAGACAAATCCCCTCACCCTCCACGGTTGGTAGTTAGCCTGGTATTTACTTTTCTTGCAGCTACGTCTAGGTACGTAGCAACACATATACTACTAGCACATCTTGTAAATCAGTTTCTAAGAATAAAAGACGCGAGGTATCTAATATAGGGGCGGGTGCTACAGAAATATGTGACATAATGTGACGCAATAATTAGTCAAATAAAAGCCCGATTTTCATATTCGATCACCTAATTACACACTGAGAAAAGGATTTAGTTGCTTCAACTGAAAATTAGTTGATTCAATTAGAATTTTGGTTTGTATATAAACAATGATCTATATGCATTAAATAGAACATAATAAAATGTTGGAAAACCGATTTTGAAGCAAACAAACCTAAATTTGTACCACAATAATTATGGCATTTACTCAAATCGCTATTAATGTAACTTGAATGTTAGGTATCGTTACTTCAATTGCTTGTAGGTTTGATTTGAATTATTTAATACTTTTATCAAATAAACTGTTGTGTTAAATCAACACGTTGAATATCCCACTTACATATCAAAATCATTGAAGCAAATACTTGAAAGAGTTTGTAGCATTAAAACAAACTATTCAAAATTTTCAACTAACCAAAAAGCGTCATTGGTTTAACTAACCCATATATTGAGCAGATAATAATTATTAAGCTAAGTGGCTAATAAGGGTTCAAATAATAACATTTGTGGTTTAATCTAACTTTTATTGTGTTGAATTGAAACATTTAGCTGTCAAATCAATCATTTCGTTGCGTTGTACATTGTTTAGAAATAGAATTAGTTGGTTTAAACATCCAAGGTAGTTTGATTCAATATCCAGCTTGATCGATTACGGCTTAATGAAGTTATTTTAACCATTTTTTTTAATACAACTTGGCGATCAACAAATGAGTTTGTTCATCCCTAACAGATTTTTAACAAAAAATTGATTTAAAATAACTTCATTGAGTCACATTATCAAGTTGTATATTGAATCAAATCTCACCTTGAATGTTACATTAACCCTAGTTCATCCTGCATAAGCTTCCACTCCAATTTTATAAAACTGACACTGATTATTGAAAGTTTGTTTATTCCTTGAGGTTGCAATGGGTCTTTGAAGTTAGACATTCGCTTATATAGTTGAATGCTAAAAACAACTGCTTTAGTTATGGGCAATAAGACTAATTTATATTAATGTACTTACGTGTTTTTAGACGAAAAGATTTTGTTTACACATAGTACAGCGTACTAAATTTATCTTTCATGTATTTTTACAGTTAGTTGAAATACTTTTATGGAAACTAACACAATAAACAATGCGAAGTAACGCTTGACGCCATTTTGACGTGTCGCAGTCGAAGGTTACCGGTATATTAAAGATATAATGTGCGCGCGCTGTATTTCCAATACGTAGCATCGGTGACGTACAATACCGTTGCATTCAACGAATAACGTCGACGTTTGATTTAGCAATCGTAGTTTATTTAAATCAAGAAGCTAGAGACGTTTGTTTCAATATTAAATTTGTTAGAAAACGTGTTCATTTGACACTTTTTCCAGCATTCATTTAACTAAAATGGATTTTTTTCAACATTAATGTAGTATTGGACTAAAATATGAAATTTGTTGACAATATTAGTTTGTATTAAATACGACTGATGTTGAATGAAATTCACTTTTGCATTCTTTTATCAACCAACTATTATTATGCATTCAAACAAACAAATTTAAGTCAACTAATTTTTGTGGTTAGTTTAACCATCTACAAGCGGTTCAGTAAATATAGTTTCGTTTAGAACGACTAAAAAATACTTGATCAAATGCTTTACTCTTCAAAACAACAGAATTGGTTGAATCAACCAAATCACTTTTCTCAGTGCAGTAACAGTCCTGGGGCCGGATTTTCTCCCACAATATCAAGAATTTTTTCCTGTAGAGCAGCTTGTAGCCGTCGTAGAAGCGTACCCATTTTTAAATAAAAACATGACCGAATTAGAGGTACAGTATACCCGTCAGGATTTGCAGAAAGCAACTGGAGCTGGACCAATGTTGCAGTTTCTCATAGAAAGTGAGCTGGATAAAGATACTTTCCACCAGTTATGTGAATTACTAAAAGTGTTGGTAACCGTGACTACGTCAGTACCAGAACATTGTTTCTCAAAGTTGCAACGCATAAAAACGTTTTTTAGAAACACTATGTCAGAAGGCAGATTAAATGCATTAACCATGCTATCCATCGAAAAGGAATTGATTAATCCCATAAACGATTTTAATAATAGAGTAATTAGAAAGTTTGTGAATCTAAAAAAACAGAGAGTGGATTTTCTGTATAAATAAGTTTTTTTCATAAATGGAGTAGTAGTAATATTGTAGTAGTAATACTAAATGCATCAGTTGATAAACAATTTCATATAATACATTATAATTTTGGAACAACTATGTATGTACTGTGAACACCGACTTACAACTTTCACGAGCCGCCACTGGCAATAACCTCTTTGAACCTAAGAATGAGGCTAAAGATTATAATTTGGAATTTTTATGTATAGGTTTGACTTGCTTCAAATAATTAATTTCGTTTGAAACACACATCCTTTGTGCTATTTTTGCTAAAACCATAGATGCGTTATCAAGTCCTTCTAATGAAAGTCCACCGTTCATTCTAATTTCTTGTTCTCGAAGATTTCTATGAAATCGAATGCATCATGCAACTATTCTCTGAAGACGATATAAACTAGAGAACCTCTCAACAATGTTTAAATCATTTAGAGTTACAGTAAAAATATTAAGTTGCGACTTTCGCCTTTCAGAGGGTTTTGCATTGATTTCAAAGTCTTATGGCTACGATCGCGAATCATTTTTTAACCAGGCATCCCACCATAAAGTATTAGTGCCAAGATTTTTCGGATCAGTCCCTCTGGAGGCTATATCTGCTGGGTTACTAATCGATGGCACGTGTCGTCACGAACAGTTTTCCGTTAAATTTTGAATTTCAGTTACCCGATTGGCTACAAAAACTTTACACACATTTGGTGATGCCGCTATCCTTGATAACACAATTATGCTATCACTCCAACAATACGTGTGAGCTACAGGCAACGTGATTGATTTCCTAACCTTATTATAAAGTTAGGTAGGTAGCAGAGCGAGAGCGCGCAAAGTGCTAACCGAGCCAACGTTATTGTTTTTAGAGAAGCGACGCGGGTTTTCAAACATAACAGTCTCACTAATGACTGGTCGCCATGATCAACAGATTTGAGATATATATATATATATATATATATATATATATATATATACACGCTGCGTACGCCTTTTGTGAATCTTCATATAAACCGTGTATTTTAATGTGTTTGTACTTGATAAGTACAATGTGCTAGGGGACACGAATGCTGTTGATTGTGGTTAATTGTTTCGTAAATACTGACCATGATTCCAGAATATGTTCAGGAGAATCATTCCATGCAATGTTGGCTTGCCACAATAATTACATCATATTCTTGAATCTTATAATAATTGGCGACACAAGCAAAAGAGATCGAATATTTTCGATATTAATGATAGCAGTAACCTCTTATTTATTTTCTTTATTTTCTTAATCATTCACTGTATATAATAAACTATCACTTTGAGCTTACCAAACCAAACCTAAAGTTTTGTGTAATTGTTCATCATTAATATTGTAATTGTCAGTCGAATAAAATTAATTTATATCATGTATTTCGGTGTTATTCGACACCCATTTGCGCAATTCAAATCCGCACTTACTAAGCCAACTCGTTAAATTGCGTCTTTCAACTTGATTGCGCATGTAATAGTGTTGGAATCGCTTAAACAAGCATCAACGTAGAAATCGTCATCTATCACTTGGTTTGCCTCTATATGAGAATTTGCATTTTCTATGGCAATTTGTAGCAAACAGCGTATCTATAAAATGATGCGCATGCTATGCCGTATGTGACTATATTAAGTCAAGTTGAATAGACATGCATAGGTTCGATCGCCACACGACGGGATTACACTAACCTGCCGATACATTTTCGCTACATCGGCTGTTATTACAAAATTATGAGATCCGAACATCAGAATACCAAAAAACAAATCGTGTTGTATATTTGGCTCAACCATCAAAATATCATTTAGTGAAGTGACAAATTGCAAGAAAATCCCACGTTATGCTGATACATTTTAGAAACTGGTCCTGAAATAACTCATCCTAGCAATGTTTCTTGTAATATAGGTAACCCATCACCTAATTCAATTTGACCAGCACTGAGTAGATCATAAAATATTCCAGTGTTTAAGAGAATGTCGACTCTTCGAGCGATATTGAACTTCGCGTTAGCAAAAATTGTATCTGAAGGACTGCTCATACTCTTTAACGAAAATGAACTTTTTGGCAAATTTTCTGTGATTTTATTTAAAATCAAAAATGTCAAATGGGTATTAAAATTATTATAAACTGATTTAATTGTAGTGTGAGTTTCTTATTTACACCGGTTACAGAAATACCTACGTCCGTTAATGGTGCATTTAAATTTGTTGATGATAGTTTTAAGATTTCTTGTAGTGCCCGTGTGATAAAATTTGGTCGAATACCACTGTCTAGCATGCCCTGCACTCGTGCTATTTACCAAAGGAATCTTTGATTAAAATCATTGCTGCTGATAATAAAATATATGGTTCGCGTTCCTGGCAGTAATTTGTAATAAGTAGCGTTATTACTTTTGACACAAAGGACTGATTGTTATCAGTATTTTTATTTGAACTACCCGCATAGTAATTTTGATCAATCTGACTAGAGTTGCTAGCGCTAGAGTTACTAGCTACGGTATAACATGACTTTTCAAAATACAATAGCGTGTTGCGCTGTTTTTGGCATTTTTTACATCCACGTGACTTACGCGCAAATAGGGATGGACACGAATCGAACAGGTTCGAAGTTCGGTTCGAGGTTCGGTTCGATTTTTCAAACCGAACCGAACCGAACCGGACATTGTATTTTTGAACCGAACCGGCAAATTGTTCGAACCGAACCGAACCTAGCTAAAGGTTCGGTTCGGTTTGGTTCAAAAGGTTTGATTTTTTAAATAAAAATTTAGTTTAGAAATTTAATGTTCACTAAGAACATGTCAATCGTAATTTCTCCCAAATGCACATTTTAAAAATCTCTAGTCGCAAACATATAAGAAACAGAACGATTTTCTAATGTACATGGTCATCGAGTATTAAGCCACTAGGTAAAAAAATGTAATGGGTATTAGTGTTATACATCTAATAAATTTTGTCATCGAGGCGCACTTTTTCGTTTTTTGATGAGGATGCTTCAAGATGCCATTTTCATCAGTTTTGTCCAGGATTTAGTTTGCCAGGACGAAAGCAGTTAAAATGAATGGTTTTAGAACGATATGACGTACTGAAAAACGTTGTTATGAACATACTGCAAAACAATAGTTCAAAAATATCTTTTACGTTAGACGGATGGACTGCCATTAATAGAAAGTCCTATTACGGCATTACAGCACATTTTATTGACAATAACTGGGAACTCCAATCAATTGTAATAGACTTCGTTCCGTCTTACGGTGGACACACAGAATAAGACATAGCCAAGGGTTTTTGAAATAGTAAAAAAATACGGCATTGAACAAAGGATACAAGGCATAACTGTTGACAATGCTTCAGCCAACATTTCATTCATGAAAGAGTTGAATATACTGCTACCAACATTTGAGAGGTAAATCATCACTTTAGGTGCATGGCACATGCTTTAGATCTGGCACTGCAAGATTTATTCTGTACATTGAACTTAAGCCCTGAACGAATTGATGAAGAAGAAGTTGAAGATGAATGTAGCAGTGATAGTGATGAAGATGAATTTAACAGTAAAGCCAAACTCAATTGTATTGAGAGAATTCGAATAGTCTTTAAGAAAATTAGAAGATCCGAGCTATTGGGACAGCGATTTTAAACCGCTTGTCAGACTGTCGGTGTGTCTACAGAGCTTTCACCGATTCTAGATACTCCTACACGGTGGAATTCCACTTATAATATGTTAGATATAGCTAAGTTAAAGTGAAGACTAAGATGCTTGTGCGAAAGTGATCCTACTCTAAAAAATTTAAAACTTAATGAAAGTGAGTGGTTAATCTTATAGAACATGTATAATTTTTTTTAAATGTTTAAAAGAGTAACTGATAAGTTAGAAGGAGACAGGTACGTTACCTTACCCTCCGTGGTAATTTGTATTAATATTTTATTGGATAAAATAGAAGAAGAGATGGGACAATTAGATGAGCAATGATTGATAGCATACCAGGGTTCAAAAAATAAAATATTAAAACATTATCGTCTTACCAATTGGCTATATTGTGCTGTACTAGTGCTCGACCTTAGACACAAAATAGAGCTCTTTGACCACACTAGTTGGAGAAAGCACTTAAAAAAGGATTTGCGGAACTTCTTCAAAAACCTCTATGAAGAATATATTCTTTACCCGAATCTTCTGAAGATTCAGGAGACAATTTTAGTGCCTCTAAACTGTACAAATCCAAAAGAAGAAAGGAAGACAATTTTAAACTGGTGGCAAATTAACAAGGAAAGGTTTCCGATACTGAAAAGTATGGCAAAAGATTTATATAGTGTGACAGCAACCTCAATCCTTCCTGAAAGACCGTTCTCAAAAGCTGGTTATAAAGAAGCAAACGAATAGACTTAATCACGAATCAGCTAAAAGTCTACTCTGCCTTAATTCTTGGGTAGGAAAATCATTTCCCAACTTAAACAATATAACTATAAATAAGTAACTGCCATTATATTAGAATGGTTAATTGTAAATACATAAGGTCATAAATCAAGCTTAGGGTTGGAGTAAGAACTTACAAGAAAGTCAAGTTATGCATGTTAGATAATTAGGGTATTTTAAATAATTAATTTAGAGCTTAATCAACGTATAATAATGTAGGGTTAATTTAATTGTAGTTATATTTATTTAGGAATGACGTAGCATAGTATTTATTAGAGACGCAACGAGGTAAAAATACCATATTTAAGTTCTATTTTATGTAGCATACGAAAACATAAAAGCTTTGCATGTTCGTTAGAAATAGGATTATTATTTTCAATGGTAAAACCAGAAAACGTTTTAGAGTATAGTAACGGGGGGGGGGGATATTTTAAGATAACGCCTACGACAAACAAGCTTTAATATGTTACAAGAAGGAAAACACCGTTGGGAGTTAGCGTTGTCAATATACAACGAGGACAGAACAGAAAACACATAAGTAGAACGAAGAAACAGTCTGTTTGTTTAAAACATCGATTTTTAATTATAAAGATAGTCTTGGAGAGAAGCTAGAAAGAACTGTCATGAAGGAACAAGGACGGAGCAGAAACGTATGAATACGAGTGAGAAACAGAGAATTAATTATTGATGTACTATAGGAGGGAAACGACGAACAAACTTATTTTAGAAGGGAAAACAAAATTATTAATTTCTAGGAATATTAAAAGCAGACGCACATTGATTGAAAGCAAGAGAAAGGAATTGGGCGAGATGATTGGACGATACAGGTATACGTGCAACGAGTTTGTATGAGGTAGGGCAAATATTCAGCTGGTGGAAGCATATGTGTGAAAAGAAGCTATATGAATAAGAAAGATAAAAAAATGTTTGTTTGAGTTTGAAAGCGTGAATGTATTTGGAATCGCTTGACGATTGAGGCTAGTTTTGCGAGGGAGAGTTGGCCGTTGTGTACGTTGTGTACGTTGTGTACGTTTTAACATGTTTGTTATAGTAATTCTAAAGAAACGAAGAGTCGTTAGAGCTTTTCGCAGTAATATCGAGGCAGTTATGCGAGTTGTTTTAAAAAATGTAGAACGGTTAGTGCTTTTACACAGAATATTATTGTACGTTAGAAAATTTACGTGCGAACGTGAAAACAGGGGAGGCGTAGCTAGGCTATATAAACCACTTTCAAAGGGGGTGACGCTCTCTTAATTTTTCTTCAGTCCTTCGCGCTTCATCGAGTTACTTTACTGAAAGTTAGTGAATTTATGTATAATTGCACATAAGTTAGTATGATGGCAAGTCAAGAGTAAATTTTGTATGTAGGTACAAACAATTGTTATTGTGGTTTTGGAATGCACGAAAGTTATTAAATTTTGAAAGTATTTGATGATGAATGCAGCAATTTTTGATTAATTTATTTGGGACTATGAGCAGTAAATTTTGGAAATTGGATGGTCATGGTTTTATTATAAATGATGAGATTTTGGGGTAGCAGCATGCATAGAAGGATGGTAATTCAACTGGAAAGCTGTTTCCTGGTGTAGTGCCATATTGGACGGCATCATCTTCAAGGGCTGAGTGGCGGATACCTGTTGGAAAATAGTTACCAGGTAACCAATTGTATAAAAACATTTTGTGGTGAATATTTGCTATGGTTTTTTTGATTTGTTTTGTGCTTTGGAGTGTTTCTTGCTTGATATATTTAATGAACTAAAAATTTATGAAATTTATTTAGGTAGTCAGGGATAATTAATCTACAGATAACCAAGCTATGTTGTAAAGAAGTAAAGGGGGCTTATTTTCTTTTTGTAGTGCAGTATATTTGCACTCACATTTAAATATATTTACTATGAGCTCATAAGACAAAGGGGTAAGGTAAGGTATGCGGAACGCCCTCGTACTCTAAGAAAATGTTTGTTTAATAAGATTATTGACTTGAACTACTTTTGAAAATGAAATTATTGATACTACCAATAATACGAGTGTACATAAGGAAAAGTATTTTAAAAATGTAATATTTATTTCATGTAAATAGAGTGTGATGTATTTTGTAAATTGCGTTATTTGGAGAGTGTGATTGTCATCATCATCATTTTGTTTTCGACCTTACTTAAGGTCGGTTTGACGCAGCTCTAACTTCTTTTCTAATCTGTGCTAATCTAAAAAGCTCTACATACCCTTCACAACCTAAATTTCTAATAATTTGACTAATATAGTTTGGTTTAGGTCTTCCTGTGATTGTAGGGTGTGAATTTCTATTAGGTTACAAAATAGAGGCAGTGAGCGGGAGTTTTTAGATTCAGCGGTACCAGGTAAGCGTCTGTGTTAGTTTTAAGAGGCTTTAGTGAATTTATGATTTTAGAGAAAAGCAGCTGAGGAAAAAATACACAATAAATATGACAGCCCAACGCTGGGACTCGATGGTTTCCAGAAAAACTACACAATAATTATGGCATGCAAATTGTGGGGCACGATTTCAACGGGAAAATAAGCACAGTTTCTTTATTCCTGTATTGTACGAAGTGCTTAATTTTGAATTATTAAGATAAACTGACAAACAGCTTTTTGTTTGTACTGTAGTAAACGCAAAGATCGTGTGATATCGTTCTTGTACGGTAAAATGACATTAGTAAAAATCATCAATTATTAACACATTCTCAATTTTTAAGGTGGTTTTTACTATTAACCTAATTGTAATTACGCTTCGTTAAATATATTAAATACGTATTGAAAAATCAAACCTGGACAAATAGTACTAATATGGTTTATGCTACTAAAATATAAAGCAAATTAAGGTTGGGTTTATTTGAAAGTAGCAATTCCTAAATATAAAAACTACATTAAACATTTAAATTGTTGTAGTTGAACGCACCAGTTGTTTGAAATATCAAAATATCGAACCGGTTCGGTTCGGTTCGAGGTTCGGTTCGTTTTTTCAAACCGAACCGAACCATACCGGAATATATTTTTTCGAACCGAACCGGACTAAAAAGTTTTCGAACCGAACCGAACCTAAGGCAAGGTTCGGTTCGGTTCGGTTCGAATCCATCACTGACGCAAAAGATTAATGATTATCGCGCAAATAATTTATACATAATTTAATTTTTTTTTATTTCTGTAAATCGCGATGTCACTGGTAGCGTTTTGAAATTTTCGCACTCAAAAATTTCATGTTCTTTATTGTTACAAAAAGAACATGAGAGCCTGTTAGTTTGTGTAGTGAACCCAGAAAACGGATTATCGAAAGACTTTTTTGTAGATTAAGTGTTTCTAGACGTTTTTGTGCTTGCTATATTAGACTATTTGGCATCATTTTGCTCGTGATTGATTATTTCTAAGTCGACAACGTTGTTCAAGAAAATCAATTAAATCATCCATTTTTAACTGTTGATGGTTTGTGCTATTGGAAATAACATTTGATTCCCACTGTTTTACTGTGTTACAATCAAGTTTCCGTAATACTAAATAAAACAAAAGCGAGTCCCAACTTTCAGTTGGTTCGCCTAGAATTTTTAGCGATCGTATATGTTTTTGTATCGAGTCGGTTAATTTTCTAATGCTTAAATGAATATTATTTGTTGTTACCATGGGAAGTTCAAATAATGCTCCTACGTGATTTTTGATAATAATCGATTTGTTTTGATAGCCAGAAATTAAAAACTCCCATGCTATTTGCTAATTTTCATTGGTCGCATTGATACATTCAATGACCTTGGCACCGAGCATCACGCTTTACGCAGCTTAAGAGTAAAAAGACATTTTATGTTATCCAATGAAGTGTTATTGATTACTAAAGAATTAAACATGGCTCGAAGTTGACCCCATTTTTCATACTCCCTAAAAAATTTTGGTATTCAAGAATAGGAAAGCGCACGTTTGCGTTTTGCTGAAAATGTGTTTATGGTTGTGAACTTTTATGGACACACTACACGATTCAATGATATCCGGTAGTGACCCATTAAACTCTGTAATTATCTGAATAGGTTTTAGTATAACATTATAATAACGATCTTCAAATTCTTGACGCTCGTCGCTAATTATGTCATTTTAATCTGATACTTCTAATTCTAATTCTACATCATTAAATTGCTGTAATCGATTTTCTGCCTGCTCTAGTCTTGTTTTTAATTGCAAATTATTTTGTTCAGATTTGCCTGATACGCACTTAACAGCAAATGTTATAAAACGTGTTGATATCGCCTTAATTTATCCTCGTTTTATGTTAAGCTGCCGTTTTCCAGCTAACAATTATTAGTATGAAAATCTAAGCCAATTAGGCTATTGTGTATATCAGTGAATGCTTACTACTAATAATAGATTGAAATGAACTGTACTCAAATTGAAGCAGTAAATGAAAAAATTATAAATGGATATTGTGGAATAATAAGGAACAGACTTATTTCCAATAGCAGGTAGTAGTTCTGGCGAGTCAGAGTTACAAGGTCTTCTTAATTTGTCCTTTCCACGAATCCAGATTCCGTTATTCAACGCATTCCTTTGATAACTACTTTAAAATACGGCATTTATGCAATAAACCATCGAGGACCATGTAGACTATTTAATCTTCGAATAAAATTAAAAATCGTTTATGCTTGAAATTTATTTTTACTTGTACAAAAATTAGTTTGAAAACAAAATATAATAATAATAATGCTTTAAAGTTCACTAATATACACCGACAGCTGCTTTTATAATTCCTGAAAACGAAGTCGTTCTGTTTAGAAACCGGATATTGAACGGAGGGTCGGTCGGTTGACCATCCCCATTTGTAGAAATTCACAGAACGTGCATTTTTTCGTAGAACTTACGCTAACATAAAATGCACTGCTTACAGGGTGATGTACATACAAACACTAAATCCAATAATATCCGACAAATACGTCTTAAAGTTTAAGGAAAGATTAACAAACATTACAATTTAAATTTTATTTATTGTGTTTTGTTATTCATTATTTGTTCACACTCAGGTTTATTTTTTATTTACTAATGGACGTAAATATCAGTTCGACAGCTGGTCAAGCATATGCAACATGGTCAAGTTCCTTTTGTGCAGAAAACAAGCAGTAGCGTTTGAGCGTTTCGTTTCGCAAAACTAGTTAGTTTTTAAAATGAGTTCATATATTTATTAATCCTCAGGGATTGGTTTATTTGAATAATTATCACATATTTTATTATTTTATGGGTACACGGTCGTTCCATTTTCAAAATGGTGTATTCATATTCGTAAAAATTTGATATCATGCTCCAGTACGTTATCCATCAGGTGTGTTGTGATTTAGTTAGAAGTATACCAATCTATGCAATTATTTTGGTAATCGGCATTTTCGCTAGAACTTTATTTAACCATTTGTCCTTACCCGTGAGTGATGATTTATTTAAAGTTCTGAGAACTTCCTTTATCCATTTTCATTTATCCTACAAAAAGAACAACTTTATAGTACTACACCCACAGTTAAATGTGTCAACAAAATAGGAAAAGCTCGAAAATGATAAACTTTTCAAAAGATAAATACTGTAGCGGGCTACTATTAACGCGTTTCATCAATTTAAAACAAGTAATAACAAGTCTTTATTACTCACTGTTCACAAGTCTAATTAACACACTAATGCTATTTACAAGCACTAATATCTTCTTAAACTAAATTCTTAACCATAGGTCTATTAACAATACTAACACTACTATTTATTTATTACACTTTTATCTATTTGTGTATTCTACAAACTGGCGGTACACTATACACGTTCATATAACACAAATTTATATTTACTCTTGGACTTCCAAAAGCTTAACTAATTAACTTTACACGATATAATTTATATTCGACATTTAGATATAGACTAACTCTGAACTTCATCAGCAGTTTTATATATACCCTGAATTAAATGGATGATTCATACTCCGGTATATGCTAGAAAGTTCTTCTGTAGTATATACATTGCTTACGGCGCTTGTGTGTTTGAGGGGTTGCCTAATAGTAGCTATTAACACTGCTCCCTTTTTAAAACCGTTACATCTCGTAACTGTAAATACATTTTGACGCCAATTCAATGATTGATGACGGTATCGGCAGCTATTTCCTCTGGTGCATCCACCACGTCGTTGGAAATAACAGTCAACACTCTTTTCTTGGTCTTGGTAGGCAACCGGTTGATAACAACAAACTAGGACCTGGACGTTGGTTCATTGAAAAATTACTTGTAGCATATTTCGAACTATTCTCCAATCTAAGCGGTCCAGTCCACATCCTTGGTTGGGCACCAATAGTCTCGTTACTCCATTTTCCATCATCTGAGCTTTAAGATTCAGTAAAGCCTACCATAGATGTCCATAACTAGGTCTTTGTCAGGAAGAATTTTTGGTGACCAGATAGTAAACATAACGATTTTTATCCTGAAGAACGAAAGCTTTTCCTACAGTAGACTGCTGATGTACTAATTCATCCACACATCCAAACTTTTTCTTGAAACAACAGCTATTCCATTTGATATTTCCAGATCTTGAGCTACGCAATGTGCAAGGGAATACTCTTCTGGTGCTCTATACAGATCGTGCTGTTTTTCAACATCAACGCCAAATCTCGCCTTAGCGGAACCACCACACGACGCCATAAAACTCTCAAATTCTACATTGGGCTCATGATTAACAACTCGCTGAACACCATTCTCATTATTCGAGTCTTCCTGGTTGTTGCCAGCATATGATGTTGAACGGTCAAAGTGTACCACTTTCGATTTACCACGGGGAAATCTTCTGATCCGGTACACTACATCATTAATTCTTTTTAACACTTTGTACAGGCCTTCCCATTGTCCTTGTAATTTTGGCGACAATCCACGCTTTCTTTGTGGATTATACAACCACACTAAATCTCCAGGTTGGTAACCACCTTCTTGTGCTCTCGTGTCATATTGTGATTTTGTTCGATCGCTTGCTGCCTGGATATTCTTTCGGACGCTTTCGTGAATGCTATTTGATCTTTCACGAGGCTTACTAACGTAATCTTCACCTGCGATCTCTTCTCCAGATTTAAATTCAAACTAAAGATCACATGATAGCCGCAATTCACGTCCTAACATCACGCAAGCGGGAAAGTATCCTGCGCTGTCATGTACCGAAGATCGGTACGCCAGTAGCAACAAATGTAAATATTGGTCCCAGTCTCGTTGATGTTCAACGACAACTTTGGTTAGGTACTTTCCTAACGTTCTGTTCATTCTTTCAACCATTCCATCCTTTTGAGGATGAAGTGGCGTGGTCCTAGTCTTCCTGATTCCAAGATGCTTGCAGACGTTTTGAAACAGCGCTGATTCGAAATTCCGACCTTAATCGGAGTGTAATTCCAACGGAACTCCAAAACGACAAGACAACTCCCTCACTAGTACATCTGCAACCGTCTCGGCTTTTTGGTTAGGTATAGCATACGCCTCCGGCCATTTGGTAAAATAATCCATTGCAACCAAGATGTATTTATTTCCTTTCTCTGATTCAGGACCAGCTATATCAATGGCCGCCATTTCAAAAGGATTCCCCACGTTATACTGTCTTATTGGAGCTTTCCGTTTTGTAACCGGGCCATTTCCAGAGGCACAAAACTCACGATTCCGGCACCACTCCTTTACATCTTTTTTGCAGTTTACCCAATAGAATCTATATCTCACTCTCTCGAGAGTTCTTTTAACGCTAAAGTGTCCTCCGGAAATACCATCGTGCAAGTGCTGCAACACTTCCGGCACTCTGCTTCTTGGCACTATTACTTGAAATCTCTCAGTGCAATCTTTACATTCCAAGCGTCGTTTCAAGATTCTATTTTCAAACACCAGGAAGTCCCACTGTGCCCAGTATGCCTTCAGGCTCCTACTTGAAATACTAATTTCTTCCCAAACTGGTCGTTGTCCTCTACTTTTCCACTCAATAATACGTCCCAATTTGGCGTCATTCTCCTGGTCTTTTTGTATTCTTTCGGGTTGCCAAGTATCATCGGTTACCGTCATTCTATGAATGACACTTATTTTCACTTTCATCTTGGAGCAATGATTGCAGTCTACCGGACAAGGTCTTTTTGACAGAGCGTCTGCATTCCGATGACAAGTTCCATTTTGTCCAAAATCATATTCTTGCTGCTCAACCGGTTGTTTTTTTGATTAAGTACAGCGACTCTGTATTTGGTCAACTTTACCGCAGCTCCAGCATCGCAGACGTCATCACCGCGGTCGTTGTCTTTCCAGCCTTTCCGGCCGTAGCTTTTCAAAAACACGGTTGATGATTTCTTTCACGCTGTTCTGCGATTGACCAGGTTCTTCAAGGCAGACCGAACTTTGTGACTTTTCCTGTGTGATGTCTGCTTAGCTGCTTCAAATTCAAGCGCATGAGCCAGTGCGTCATCTAACATTTTTGGCCGCGCTAATCTTAGCGCTTGCTGAATTTCGCCGTTTTAACGTCATCCAAAAATGAACAGCCAGTTGTTCGAGGAAGTTATCTGGTGCCGTTGGGTATGCCAATCTAACTAATCTGGCAATGTCAGCTTCGAATTCTTGCAGGCTTTCATTTGTCTTTTGCGAGCGGTTCTTAACTTGTGCATGGTAAACCTGTTGAAGATGATCGTCTCCATATCTCATCTCAAGCTTCGATGTTAAGAGGCCGTAACCATTCTGCTGGTGATCGAGAATCGTTTGCAAGATGTTAAGAGTTTCCCCGTAGGGCCACTATTAAGGAGATAACCTTCTCTTTGTTACACCAACTGTTGGCTATTGCAGCGGCTTCAAATTGTTTCAAATATGTGGGCCAAGGTGTTTTATCATCCAATGTGGGTGGTTTCACTCTAAATTTTGACGGTATTGACTCGCTTTCTTCCATGCTTCCTATTTCTGGAATGTTTTGATTTACAACTTGGTTTGCTAATTCAAGTGGCCGCGTTGTTAGTTAAATCATTTGTTCTCGCAGCCTCATCACATCCTTTTCCATTTTTACCAATTTACTGTCCCACTTTTGCTCAACTGTTTTTACCTGTTCAGTGACATCTTTTTTCAAAGCGATGGACCTTTTTATTAATCTTTGTTCTAACGTGGCTGTCTTTTCATTCAAGTTTTTTTCCATTTTCGCAGCATTTTCAATTAACCTTTCTTCTTTTTTCTCAGCACGTTTACTAAACTTTTCTTTCATTTTCTCAGCATTTTCACTAAGTGTCACTTCTAGTTTAGCCGACCTCCTCTCTTCCATACCGGATTTAAAATCCTTAAGGAAATACATTAAAGTTTCTGCGTCCAATTTACTTTGGCTTCTTGTAAGAGGCATATACAAACTACTCAAATGCCTTTAGACTTGTGTGTTTTTTCTTTTAAATTATCACTGTATACCCCACAAAGCCTGACACCAGTCTAACGGGCTACTATAACGCGTTTCACTAATTTAAAACAAGTAATAACAAGTCTTTATTGCTCACTGTTCACAAATCTAATTAACAGTATATGCCTTATTTATAGATGTTTTCAGTCCAATTAACAATGAAGCACTATCACACTAATGCTATTTACAAGCACTAGTATCTTCTTAAACTAAATTCTTAACCATAGGTCTATTAACAACACTAACACTACTATTTATTTATTACACTTTTGTCTATTTATGTATTCTTCAAACTGGCGGTACACTATACACGTTCATATAACACAAATTTATATTTACTCTTGGACTTCTAAAAGCTTAACTAATTAACTTTACACGATATAATTTATATTCGACATTTAGATATAGACTAACTGTGTACTTCATCAGCGGTTTTATATATACCCTGCATTAAATGAATGATTCATACTCCGGTATATGCTAGAAGGTTCGAGGCCTCTGTAGTATATACATTGCTTACTGCGCTTGTGTGTTTGACAGGTTGCCTAATAGTAGCTCGTAACAATACTATACGACAAGTTTAAAATATATTACAATTAATTGCGTATCTTTAAACCACGTGGTTATGTAATTATTTATTCTGCTTTCTAATCTTAATATATGTAAACCAACTGCATGCACTTGGTAGAACTGTTTATTGTCATTATCGTACGCTCAAAGAATCAGCTTGTACTGTACCAGTTTGTCAACGTTTCTTATAGAAGTATTATTTACCTCACTTGGTTAGTGCAGCCAAAGTTCGATGAACACTTCTAACCAAGAATACCCAAAGCTCTCAACTGTGAACTGATATTACAGTAGTAGCTGTTTCTCATTTCAATGTTTACCGAAACTGCACAGTGTGATATTTATTTAAAAGTACTACTAAATTCTACGTTGTTTAGTAAACCTCTTTAGCAATATCTTCCAATCCAAAATATTTCCAAAACAGCGAAGACTGAACAGCACAGACTCTGCATTACCATTAATTGTCACGTAAATATTGAAACCAAAGCAAATGAAGCAATGGACACCGTATCATTGTTTAATAAGAACCATTTTTTCTGTTTAACTATGTTAATTGATTTATAAGTATTCATTGAAGAACACCCAAAACAGTTTGCCATTTGGCAAATTGACAGACTTTCACAACCAACACTTGTAATTGTTTATAATAATTATCATATTTAATTGCACTTATTTTTTCGTCATTAGGTTTTCCGTCTTGAAACTGGTTGGACGCGTACCTCCACTTATTTATGTATACTTTCCGATCACATCCCCCGAAGTAGTCCCCTCCCGGAGATCTGAATGGAGGACTACCTTAACTTCAGAATTTTTTATCCCAGAGAATGCAAAGAGCTAACATTTAACACCCTGTATAAGGATCGCAAGTAGTGTATTTATGGTGTAATCAGACCCACATTTCCCCCAGCATCCACATTTCCCCACACATCTGGACTAGGGATGGCCACGGGCCCGGGCTTTGGCCCGGCCCGGCCCGAAGCCCGGCCCGAATATCAAGCCGGGCTTCGGGCCGGGCCGACAAAATTTTTTTCGGGCCCAAGCCGGGCCAAGCACGTGTCGGGCCCGGGCCGGGCCGGGCCAGACTCCTCAAGCTTTTCGGGCTTTTCGGGCTATTTCGGGCCGGCCCGAAGTTTATGTAACGAAATATAAAATTTATTGATTTAGTAAAAGATTCCATTTAATGATTTCCTTAGTTGCCTCTTAAGCAAAATTATAATTAACGCTCCTCTTAATATATCACCCAGGTACAGTTACACACATATTGGTAAGTGTGTGATAATGGAATTAAATGGAAAACGAAAATGTTTTGATTTAAACCGATTTGTGAATTTCGATTATTTTTTTTTCGATAAGTAATATTCACTTCTTTCCACTTTTCAAGAAATTTGAAATAGAAATTGTCCGTGTTATATTTAATTAATTTGAAAGAGTATTTATTGCAACGTATGTTAATTGAGCTGGTTTATTATATTATACTTATTAATTAACTTAATATTGTGGCCCCGCACTGAAGATTATTTATGAATAAATTGAAACCACTCTGTATATGAAAAAATATTAAAAACTCACGATTACAAAAAACCAGCTCAATCATATTTAATTATTTGAATGTATCTTTTGTTGAAAAACATACCGAATACAATGCGATTAGGCTTTTATAGCTTTAAATAACATGGATATAGAAAATTAAAATGTAATTACTAAATAGTATTCTATGTTGCGGCTCCTAAAAAGGTATAAAGAAAAATCGGCAATATTATAAAGGGTATATACAAAAATAACAGAATAGAGTAAATATTATTTTAACAGAGGCGTCTCTAGCTGCTGCTATCTGCAGAGCTTAGGCCAATAATGGATACCCATAAAATTTATAACTTGCATTTTAGGTCGCATATTTTGAACAGCTGTAGTAGTTGGTACATGCGGCAGTAGTTCAATTTTAGAGGTTTTTGCTCCATCGAACTCAATCCCATTACGACTTATTTTCATCAAAAAGTGTACCTGATTTCAACGTGCTTCAACAAAAGCCGTGTAAATTTGGATTTATCATTTCAAACGGTTTCATTATCCCTTTTAAGGGCATGTGTTTCATGCTGGAATTTATTCTTATTTTGATAGTTCTTTGCAATCTTTTCACTTTCTTTGCACTTAGAGTTGCTTGACCCATGAGACATAAATTTATTGCAGGTGCGACTATTTTGGATTCTTTCCTGATAAATATAAATAAGCTGAATTTCGTTTATGCACTCTGATTTAAATCATAAAGATTTCTTTATTTAGCGCACTGTTTTAAAAATATTATAACCAAGATTATAAATTTTGAGCTATCCGTTTTCAATCACAATGTCGGATTTCAATAATGAGGATAGCGTGGGGGAGGATCCAGATTATCAACCTTGACGAAGTGAATCGGTAACTGACGACACACAATTAGTGTCAGACAATTCTAAAACGCGGAGCAAATTTAGTTAAGTCTTTGAGTTACCCCAATTTCAAAAAGTGTAAAAACTGCAAAATGTAAGATATGCCAAAAGAAAAAGTACGATCAAGAACTTAAAGTGAAAATTCAACTACATCCAATCGTAAAGGGCATTTAAAAATAAAACATTTAAAAGAATATCGAGATCTCTATCCGCAGACTGAAGACCGAGCTGAAAATGAAGTTGCAGTGCAAGGTAAGTGTGAAACCTACTCTTCCATTTTTTAAGAGTTAAGAAAATTCCATATAATTAACCTTAAAACCGTAACAATTAATACAATGTTATTCAATAATGCCTGTGTGCCATGTGTGTAGTAACTAGCACTGTTAAGGTGTCAGGTCAAAGAACTTTATTTTTAAATTGGTTTTATGTTTGTTATTATTTTATTAATAGCTTTAATTGAACATTTTTTACTTCCGTTTTATTGCAATCGCCAGCATAGTAAAAGCTTTTAAGTGAACCTAAATAAAAAACCATCGACAAAACCTGTAAAAACAGCTGCAGAAAAACCAACGGATAAAAAAGCTGTAAAACTGAAAAAAGTCGCTGAAAAGAGAAATTAATTATTATCCTTTAAACTGTTTAAAATTCTTATATTGCATTCGAATTGTCTAAATTATAGTGTAAGTAAGTAGATGTAAAGTGATAACTAATTAATTTTGTCATATGTATTGCAGTTTCGAATTCTCGGCAGACAAAGCACGTTGCCAGTTATTTCATTAATCCAATATTAAAAAATTATTATAAAACACAATAATAATACCACATAAAATATTGAAACTTTATTTACAAATTACTGTGCATACATAAATAAAGTACAGTTTTCTTTTCCTATGCATTATCCCGCGGCTGGTTTATGTACAGTCTATACTTTCCGCCATCTTTTCCTTTCCTCAATTTTCATCCGTCGAATTTTTTCTTATTATATGCGGCTTATTTTGGGGTTTACCAGTTTTAAATAAGTAATGTTATATAGCTTGCTTATTTACATAATTTCGGGAAATAAAAATTGGGTTTTAATATATAAAATGTAGAATCTCACAGGACTACGTTTTTTTATAACAAGTTCCTGGATATCGAGTGAGAATTGTGAAAAAAGGGCGTGAATTTAAAAATCAATATAATATAGTGATGGACACGAACTAAGTACAGTTCGGTTATAGGTTCGGTTCGATTTTATTAACCGAACCAGATTTTTTTTCTAACTGAACATAAAATCGCACTAGTAGGTAAACTTTTCAAACCGAACCACATGCTCAAGGTTTGATTTCTATTCAGGGCAAAAGGTTCAATTTTTAAATACAAATTTAGTTTAACAGTTTTCACTTTCTGCGTCTCAATCTTAATATCCCCACAAATGCACTTTTTAAAAATCACTATAGTTGGAAGCATAATTCTTCAAGCATTTAAGGAATATAATTATTTTTAAATGTACATTGGTAATCGAGTTTTATAAGTCAATAGATACAAAATGTATCAGGTATTAAGGTTACACATCTAGTGCTACAAAATAAATTTTCGCATCCAAGCGGCAAGCAGCACGCTGGTGGGTCAAAAAGTTTTGTTTTTTTTTTAAACATGTGGAAAACTTGTTTCTATTTGACACTCTGCAGAATGTATAATTATTTGAATACTTTCCTTTAATAATGTTACTATATACTAGTAGTAGTACATGAGTTCTAAAATGCATTTTGTTACTTAAGGATGAAGTTTGACGAAAACCACATTCTATTTTGGATTGCCTGTGCAAGTGTGCATCATCTCCAAATACCTTTGGAATTCTTCGAGGTTAAAATGATACTATAAACTATAATTTATTAAAGTTGATATATTCAACTTTTGTAGAAAAGCATAATAATACTAAAGAAGTATTTTTATACGATTGAAAATACATATATTAACAAATGATACTTTCCATTTGGATGTTAAAAAATCTATACATCACTTAAGGTTTTAGTTACATTCCGGCCCGAATCGGCCCGGCCCGGCCCGAAGCCCGGCTCGAAATTCAAGCCGGGCCTCAAGCCGGGCCGATGCGTTTTGGTTCGGGCCGGGCCACCGGGCCGGGCCAGAGCAAATTATTTCGGGCCGAGCCGGGCCGCATCTAAAAGCCCGGCCCGGCCCGGCCCGAATCCATCCCTAATCTGGACCAAATAGTTTTCTTCGACTAACCATTTTTCATCTTTCGAGATAAATATATCTTAAATTTTTCATCTTTCGAGATTTTTTTTTTACCGCTAACATTCTGGACCAAATAGTTTTCTTCGACTAGCCATTTTTTATCTTTCGAGATAAACCTATCTTGTTTGGTATCAATTAATATTAGAATTTTCTCAGCTACCCGAATTTCTAAGAATTTTTTAGATTGCATCATCCCCGAGTGAGCTACCCTCATTTTAAAATTTCTTACCTGTAGCGACTTTTAAGCGTTCTTATCAATTTTTTAGTCATGCGATACATCTTGTTAGTCTAAAATTTTATGCAGAATTCGAATCTGCAAACAGATTTGCAATAGGATTACTTCCTGCAAAGTTACACTTTAAGCTCTCAAACCTCTTTAAAAATTTTTGCTCGTATATATTTAACTCCATTTTTTAAAACGTTTTTCGCTATCCAAGATATATACTTTAACCAAACACTTAGAGGTAGTAACACAAAAATTAAGCACACAAATTTACAGTTTAATAAAGTAATCATTCAAATGTAATGGGTTTTAAATATCTAAAATGGGAAGGTCAACTTTTGGTGTAAGGATCGCTTGGTTAATAATTAAGAAAGCGCATTTTGCTTGTATGAAATCTATGAAATTTCTCCTGTAATGAAAGAAGAATGCATTCGTAATTTAAAATGCGTGCTACAACTTTCGCTAGATACCAACCATGTTAATTAGTGAATTACCGATTTAGATTCTAATATTAATTGATTTGTGTATGACATCATTAACTACCTAAATTTCAGAATTAACAAAATGTAATAAACCAGATTAAGTACTGTTCAATAATAATCAGAGTGAAAGTAAATGGGTCTTATTACATATTGAAATCCTAAATTACCTTACGTGACGCGGTAGAAGCATTATAACGCAAATTCCGGAAACTTCCAATGTAGTATTAATTCATTTGTAACTCGTAATCCAGCAAATATTCTAGATTCTTAACGGACATGTGAATCACATTTAAAAGCTGTTTATAATTTCTTCTCCAAACAAATGCGGTTATTACAATAGGAAAGTACGCTAAATGCAAGTCAATTAACAGCAATTAAATATTGCTTACTGACCTACCTTAATTAGGTTGCTGTGCTATTAGGACCAGGGTATGCAGACTTTAACACCTCCATCTCGCACGCTTTACACGTATGTTGGTTGTTTCGTACAAGACCCTTTAACAACTGGCGGAGCTGAACGTTTACTGCTTAATGACATACCGTGCTGTTTTTCCTTGTGTTGCTGTGAGCTATTCTTGTAAAAGCGATACTGCAAGACCCAGAGCTTAAGTACTTTGCTGCCAACGAATGTATAAGCTTAACCGTGGACCACGACATTAAATGGCGGGCTTGAATATTTTTTTTTGGAAACAATCGAAGATTACCGAAGACACTCGAAGAGTGCACAAACGCGGTCACTAAACCACAATTAATAATCGCCTTTATAGGTTTAACATTTCTACCATTACCCAATAACTGGTGCTACGTACATGGAAACTTTAATTTCTTATTGAGAGAATCCTTATTCTCCCACGCACTGTTGCGTAGCTGGATGCCCACCCCTTTTGGGAATATATGCTCGTTATAGGTTGTAAGACCCTCGGTTTTACTTAACTACACTTTGTGAGATCCCTTTAATCTTTTTAATCGCGTCCTTCTCGCGCACAATACAGTAGGACTTAGCCTTACTACCAACAAATTATAACACCAAGTCACCGTTAAACTCGTCTTTAAATTTCCCCACAACTTTTTGTTAACATGCGGTAAATTATGTTTATTATTTGCGGGGTACACCACTTTAAACTTAAAAATAAAAACAGGATAGTTTAATACGTCTATTAATAATTTATGGTAATGTTAGCGATACAAATATGTAAAACAAACTTTATCAAGAAAATATAATGTTTTAATAGAATACATACACGTATTGATAACATCTATAAACCGCTGTGGTAACCAGAGTCTGGCGAATCTGGGATAGCCAAATCTCTAAACATTTGCGCAAGCGATTGCCTTGCAGTTGCATCTTTTAAGTACTGAATGGGGAAACATTTAATAATTTCCAACACTGTCAAGTAATTTAAATTGCTGCAATCATTAGACAGAGAAATAATGGTACTGCTCTCTCCCTCTAATAACGTTTGAACTCTTTCTTCCTCCGTGGTATTTCCACATACTTTTTTTATATCACCAACAAATTTTTCATAAAATTCTGGAAAGTTTCTACACCTTAACTCTACCATTTTATAACAGATCAATTCTTGCAAATTTAATAGCTTGATGCACTCGTACGCAGGTAGCACAATAACATTCCCATCTTTCGTAATCTCCATATTATATAAATTCTCTTTTTCAAAATTGTTCAACAGCCATATACTTCTATTAAAGGCTGTGCTCAGCTGCAATTTGAAATTTTGATCCAATTGTATGTCAACAACATCGTTTCCAGTAGTCAAACCATTTAATCGGACTTATTTTGAGTCTTGAGCAAATTGGCGAATTTGAAATTCCACTTGAAAAGTACACAATTTCTTCCAATCGAAGTAAGAGAATGTTATCGTAGAATCAGCACACATACCACTACAGCAAATCACTTGGATGACAGGTTGAAGACCACCATATAAATCAAAACCAACTTCTAATATATGGTGGTGATAATTTGAAGGAAATTCGCCTAACCTATAGGTTGACTTACCAACTAGTTGGTTGATATTTAATTGTGGTACTCGCACATCACTTGTAACGTCAACACAAGAAAAATCCATCTTTAATTTATAATTTTAATCCAACTCGACGATACTTTGACGACTAATGCACTGGGACATAGCTCTCGCCTTTTATGCCGATGGTCGAGCGTGCGCAGCTCCTTATTATATTAGTTGGTGTTATATGCAAGTCTTGACTGGAAAAGTGACGCGTATAATTGTTTTATAGTGGGTTTTACCTGTATGTATTTAACCACCAACGCCATTTTTAGAATTATTAAACAAAATTACTCTTAACAGTATTTTTAATATACCATCGTGTAAGATTTCAATTATTATTGTGTTTTTCCTCAGGTTCTCAAATCCCTCGGAAATTTTTTCAAATCGAATGACCCCTTACTGATTTGCAGAATAACCTTTTGCAAGCACCGTATATAATTCATCTTTAATCTATTTCTAAACCGTATCGCTCTGTCTTTTGAGATAAACCCATGATGTAACCTATAAAATTAGTATAGAATTTTCCTGGGGAATTGAAATTAATTATCACGTCTTTTAAAATTAGTTCCAACAAAGACCTGTATATATTGTATTAATATTCAAAAACCTATCAGCAAAACACTTTTGCATTTTTATTTAGATTTAGCTCGATAATAGAGTTAAACTCCAAAAATATTTATTAGTGGCTAGAATTGTTAAAATTTTCAATTAGTAAATCCACATACAAATGATTAAACCAAAAGGTATAATACATATATTAATTCTGCACGCTGACCTAGAAAGTGGTTCGATAATCTATTTTAAATGTAGTTCAACATAAGACGTATATTCTAAATAAATTTAGTGAAATGTATGATCATTAGCCTTGCATTGTTTGTCGATGACGTCTGACTATTAATTTAATAAAAGCACTTTCCACAATTCTAGTTAATATACGGGAATACACATTCAATAATTTGATTTAAATTGGGTTAATGTAAGGACAAATTATACTTATACTTTCTCTATGTACATAAATACGGGGAAAATGATACCAAAAGTTCATTTTAAGTTTATTTTGTAAAACGTAAAGTCGTTTATAGTGTAATTAGTAGTAATACTAAATTTTCAGTCTTTGGTTTAAAATTTCGTGTGAGGACTATCGACAAAGAAGAGTAAGTCTTAGTTTGAATTATGCAAACGTAGAAGAAATTAATATTTACATGTATAATTCAAAACTGTTAATCAATAATTTTTCTAGAATGAACATCTTAAGTATTGCGTGCAGTGTGAGCGAAAATGTTTTTACTGGATGTGATGCCATAAAAAAACACAACGAAAGGGACATCGAGATGGTTTATTTCCAGGAGGAACTAAAAATTACAGCCAATGAGTGGGAACAAATTAAGGATTTGGAAAACCAATCGACCGCAACACATAAAGAACGTATAAACGCTGCAATTCAGTTAGAACGAACCGAGTTGCTATTTGAAAACCATACACCATAACAAAATCTTCTTCCAAAATCATAATTGTAGGCCTGAACCCGTTCGACGATTACAAAATAATTTTAGATTTGTTGACACCATTTCGCAGAGCGTACTTGATGTATCCTCAACGTATTTAGGAAGTTTATATCAAATCTTCCACACATTATACGCACTATGGAAGTTGGCATGCAAAATCAGATATGCAAATTTGACAACTTGCGTTTTATTTAAATAAGAATTGTTTAGTGAAGATGATGACATTTGATGGGAATTATATGATATTTACCAAAGGAACTTTAGAGCACTTTTAGGGTATCTCAGATCGTTCTCAACCATGCTAATACTTTAAAAGAACTAACGGAAAAGGGTACTCCTAATATAGATCTGTTTCTGTTAGATGTCGCAATGGAAAGATATAATAGGAATGATATTCTACAGAATCTCGCACATGATGTAATTAAAAGCAAATACAGTAATAGTGATATTGGAGTCATATTATACGAATTTATAAGAACCTACCCAAGATTGTTTGAAAACAGTATTTGTAAACAAGTTGAGTATATGGAAGAATACAACAGGTTTCCATTCCACGCATTTACGAGCGATGTTTAAATTTTAAGCCGAAGACTGAAAATTTTGTAACACTATTAATTACACTTTTGTTTTCTTATAAGTTTCTAAACTGTTGTATTTCAACTACAGATATTAATAGATGTCAATGAAATTATGTTATAGTTTTAAATAAAACGATTCTGATTAATAATTTTGTAAAACGTTTATAACACCCTTTTAATAAATAAATAATACACATCTTTGTTATAATTCTTTTAATAATTACTTAGATACCCATTTCAGTTACGTGAACATTTGAAAAATTAAACAATACCAATGTATGCTTTATATTTTAAAACATAAACAAGCTAATATATACAAAAATAATTTCTAAATTCACATCATTCATTTCTTATGATAACAGTTGTGGTGGTTAAAATTTTATTTTAAAACTTACAATTTAGTATATATTCCATTTGAATATCTGCCAACAGTTTTATAAACCCCATCTCCTCGATTATTTCCATAAAATCATCCAGATCCTCGTGCAATGATAACACTGCAGTACAGTGCTGTATTGCTTCCTCGTATGACTGACACAAGACATTTTTCTCCTTCTATCGAAAAACGTTGCCCACATTCTGCTTTTTTTACTCGTAGAGCATTGCGAAATCTTCGAATAACCTCTCCAAAGTTTTTATACATATTTATTATATTGTCTCTTTAAACCGTACAATCAACAAATAATAACTTCTACGCGAACAGTCCTTTTATATGAGCTACTCCTATTCGGATATGTACCGATTGCACCCGATTTGTGTACACGTACGAAGCAACAGGTAGGGAATGTATTCTATGAATTAATCTATTACATTCCTTAACAAAATGCTAAGGACTTTAAAAATAATTATAACTCTTGTTAGACCTCTAGTCTCTAGATAAACGTTATTATTTTAGGTTGTGTCACTGTTTTCTAAATCAATTTCCTACATACTTTTTCCTAAACTATGCGTATCAATTGACGGTTATACTTTACTCCATAACCGACTTGTATATATTTTCGTATTCGTCTCTAGCTAACACGTCCGTATAATAAAGATGTACAGGCTCGTCGTCAACTGGTAACTTAATCTTTTTTAAAAGCCAGCCTTTGATTTCAACTTTAACGCTTGTTGTAGGTGTGGAAATTCTTTCCGCTATTCCTTGTGACTAGGAATCGGTAATTTTGCAAGGGATCAATCAATTGTTTGTGCACCTCATTGAATTTTTGTAGAGATGTAGCGTCCCCCTTTTTGTATGCCGCAAAGTTCTTTCGTACAGAATCCTGCATAAAATGAAGCTTACGTTTATTTATTATTATTATCTATGTTTTAAGGCACTAGCGTAAGTTTGACATAGATAGAACGAATCTATTGCTTTATGTCGACCGAACGAGAAAAACTGACTGATTTTACTTTGCTCGTTTGCAGGTATATCATCGAAAACCATAATTGAATCTTCTTTGGTATCTCCGGGTTCGATCAAATCATCGTAATTTTCAAACTCATGGTACCCAATTTCTTCTTTTAATGGTGTAAAAACGTTTCTTAACAATTCGTATTTCGATTGATATAAACTCTTCGAAAATACATAGACATTTTGGAATCTAAGACCGTTCTCGTTCAAGATCAAAGATATTAAAGCGTTGGTCTTCCCACAACTCGATGGTCCCACGAATATAGCTCGTATGTTAGACGGGAACAAAGGACCATGTTTACCATCCTCTTTTGCATTAGCAATAGCAAAGTTATCATAATTCTGTATAGGTATTCTAACTTCTGGTATAACATCTCTGGATGCATCGTTGGAATTATGTAATTTCTTCACGTTCTGCAACCTTTTAACATATCTGCATAACGTTGTTCTAGGTATATTATATTTTTTACTAGCAGCGTAGAAACTCGAGCCATCCAGGATATCCTCTGCTGCTTTTGTAATAGATTGTTTGGAGCACCACTGATTGCTTGAATGCGACATCTTTCGAAAAATGTCTTACTATAACTAAGCTCAACCCAAAACTACTTCCTTATATACCAAATTTAATCTCCCTGCTCACATAACCACATGACCATATGACCATATGACCACATGACCACATGACCATATGACCACATGACCACATGACCATATGACCACATGACCATATGACCACATGACCACATGACCATATGACCATATGACCTAATTGCTTTTTAATGAGTTTTCTCATTAAAAACCCATTAGCACTAATTGCTTTTTAATGAGTTTTTCCATTAAAAACCAAGTGTGGACCTAGGTTAGATAAAAGGAAAAATTAGTAGGTTAGGTCAGCTCCGCGGCGCTGACCTAACCTAGTTGACCTTCCCATTTTAGATATTTAAAACCCATTACATTTGAATGATTACTTTATTAAACTGTAAATTTGTGTGCTTAATTTTTGTGTTACTACCTCTAAGTGTTTGGTTAAAGCATATATCTTGGATAGCGAAAAAGGTTTTAAAAAATGGAGTTAAATATATACGAGCAAAAATTTTTAAAGAGGTTTGAGAGCTTAAAGTGTAACTTTGCAAGAAGTAGTCCTATTGCAAATCTGTTTGCAGATTCGAATTCTGCATAAAATTTTAGACTAACAAGATGTATCGCATGACTAAAAAATTTATAAGAACGCTCAAAAGTCGCTACAGGTAAGAAATTTTAAAATGAGGGTAGCTCACTCGGGGATGATGCAATCTAAAAAATTCTTAGAAATTCGGGTAGCTGAGAAAATTCTAATATTAATTGATACCAAACAAGATAGGTTTATCTCGAAAGATAAAAAATGGCTAGTCGAAGAAAACTATTTGGTCCAGAATGTTAGCGGTAAAAAAAAATCTTAAAAATAGGTTTATCTCGTGTGTGGAAATGTGGATGCTCATTTATCTCGAAAGATGAAAAATTTAAGATATATTTATCTCGAAAGATGAAAAATGGTTAGTCGAAGAAAACTATTTGGTCCAGATGTGTGGGGAAATGTGGATGCTGGGGGAAATGTGGGTCTGATTACACCATAAATACACTACTATCGCAAGTGACTTTAATTAATACCGAGTAGAATATTATTCAACAATAAACACGCATTTAGCAAAAGAAACAACTCTGCACGCAATCAAACTTGTCCTAGACCAAAAATATTCATAGATTGTAGAATTGATACGCGTGAAATGCAGAAAAACCTAAAAAATCTTAATACAGTTCACATTAAACAAACGATAATGAAAGCTGATAGCATATTGTCCTGATAAGAAACGCATTTTTCAAAATAAATACGTTTCGGAAACGCAAAAATGTAAACAGAAATACGTTAATTTACGTCACTTGGTCCACGTGATTTTCTACATAACGTTAGTGCAGATCCCAAAAGCATTATCATGACAAACAAAGCCATAAGTAAAATTACGTGCCAAAGCGAATTAGAACTTCCTGTAACAACATCAAAACAGACGCTATAAAATAAATAGACACCAGAAATATACGAGTATCTACGTGATCAACGAATCGTTTCTATAAGGCAATATCAGTGATAAACCTGTAAAAGTCCAAGAATATCCAAAACAACCGATGGTTGGTCATACACTTTGAACAACAGCTCAGATAAACCAATGAATTTAAATGGGGCGTAGGCTATATAATGTGGAAGTTTGATAAACGGTCAGTATTAGTTTGAATCACGTACAAGCTGCATCACCGACACTTATGAATTTACACGACGATTAAATATACAAATTAAACAATAAATTTTTTGTGAAAAATGATGTTATAAAATATTTTTAATTAATTATAGTGAAAATATGAGACAAGCTTGGCCGTTTGCTAGAAAACGTAAGTAGAAATTTATTAATTAATTTAGCTAAAATATTTATAACTCAGGGCTTTAAGGACACTCTAATGACAGCACAAAAATTCTAAGTACAATAATTCCAAGTCTAAGAAAACTCTAAGAAAAATCTAAAAATCAATCTAAGGACAATCTAAATACAAAATTCTAAAAAAAATTCTAAATCCAAAAACTGAGTGATAGTACAATAATTCCAAGTCTAAGAGACGTTACGAAAATCCAAAGGACATTACGACGTTATAAGGCAAATCACATTAAACGGGATAAAGCTAGGAGACAAAGCAACTTAAGTAAAAGCAATATTGAGGTACTGATCCGCGGCACGCTATTCAAATGCAATCCAAAGATTACACAGTATAATGATTGATAATAATATGTACAATTTTATATAAATTCAAAATTTAGCCCCTGAATAGAACATTAATATTTACCAATTTTATGATTTTCTGAAAGCCATCAAAAATATCTTCTTAATTACTTTTAAGTACCTTCGAGCGTTCTAAGATACTTTCCCTGTTTTCAAATACTCAAATGACCTTTTTGTTGACTCTTACAGACATACAATATATAGCAAATATTAAAATTGAAACAGTCTTTAACTAATAAAGTATTTAAGATAGCTAACCTGCGGTTTCTTTCCTTTTTACTGGAATTGCCTTAGAGTATGTGTTCAGCGTCCCTTACCACACTGGTTCTACTTATTGCTTGTGGTTTCCCTTGGATTCCATAAGTGTCCTTACTTTTGTTTAATTGGTTGTATTTTCAGACGTATTTTTATATTTTCCTATGTGTAGATCGGCTATTATTCGTTGCACAAATTTAGCATTTTAAATTTTTACTTATACTAAATTATAAACTCTTCACTAATTAATACTGTCACGTAAATTTCTACTGCATACTGACGTGATTCTTGTCTTGTTATAGATGAACTAAATGTCTCCCCATTGTATTTATAAACCCTCCTATCAATGTTTTTAATTGGTGCGAGTCGCGTGTTTATTGATCATCTCCGCCTATCTCTGTAGAACCTTGGGATTTCTCAAATTCCCTGGTTTCAATTGTTGTAGTTTCGTTCTATTCAGCACGTCTACATTCAATATATCATAACATCTTCTTAGAGTTTCCAAATATCCATTGCAATTCTGTCACGTATTTCTATTTGTCGTTTAAAAGTCCAAAACTTATCGTACAATTAACCGTCTGGTGTTTATTTGTTATTAAAATATGTTGGTTTTCTAAACAAATGTTCTATTTCTAGTCACGTATTTAATGACTTATTATACATGCGTTGATATTTTCAACGAAATTATTAAATATCCAGAATGCCAGTTTATTTATCTTTCCGATAATGTATTTTTATATTGATGCAATTAGTTGCGTTTAAAACTTTATCTTAAAACATATTACACGACGTACATATTATTATTTTAGCTAAATGGTATCGGATTATTGCAAAATGAGCTTCTTTCTTATGCATTAAATCAAATATACTATATATACAGTGTGCTTGCAATTGACTTTTTCTAAAATAGTCGATTTACTCCTATAATAGATGGAATTATTTGGTTTTCTGAAAGTTAAAATTATTTAGATCTATCCTACGACCCTTACGACCTAATCTACCCTTAAACTACCTTTATAGGGGTCGTAGAATAAATGTAAATAATTCTAACGTTAAGAAAAACAAATAATTCTACCAATTATAGTAGTAAATCGACTATTTTACATAAGGTCAATAGCGAGCACACTGTATATAAATTATATTTAATTTAATGCATAAGAAAGAAGCTCATTTTCAATAATTAGATAATATTTAACTAAAATAAGAATGTGTACGTCGTATAATATGTTTTGAGTTAAATTTATAAGTCCAAAATTAAATGGAAACGAGTAAAAGATAAGGTTTTAAACGCAACAAATTGGATCAATATAAACACATTATCAGGAAAGATAGATAAACCGACATTCTAGATATTTAATAATTTCGTCAAAAATGTGAACGCATGAATAAGTAAACGCATTCTAATACGTCATTATTAGAAAATGAATACGTGACTAGGAATTATATTTACATAAAAATCCAACATATTTCAAATAATAAACAATAAACAGGCGGTTCGCTATACGATAAGCCTTGAACTATAAATAACACAAAAATAATGAATACGTGACAAAATTGCAATGGATATTTGGAAATTCTAAGAAGATGCTATGACATATTGAATGTAGACGTGCGGAATTGAATGAAAGTACAACAATTAAAACCAGGGAATTTAAGAAATCTCAAGGTTCTACAGAGATAGGTGGACATTACAAACGTTTATCAATAAACAAGCAAAGCGCGCCAATTGGAACGTTGGAAGGCGACGCTTATAAATACAATATAAAACTCGAAAATAGACAGTACACCTTCAACAAAGGCACGAATCACGTCGATATAAGGTGAAAATTACGTACCAGTAATAATTAGTGAAAGTAAATAATTTATTAAAAGTAAAAATTTAAAAGTGGCAATATGTGCAACGAAGAAGAGGCCGTTTTTACGCGTAAAACGTAAGATAAACTATTAATTGTATTTTATTTTAAATATTTAACAAATTGAGGGTTTTGAATAAACATCCAAGAAAAGTAAACGGTTTCGAGTAAACATCCAAGTAAACGTATTTGAATAAAGATGCAAGTAAACGTATTGAAATAAAGACCAGAAAAAGGGGTTTGTTTGGATAAATACTCTAAAGATATATTTAAATAATGCATCTGAAAACACGTCCAAATAAATCATTACATGGAAATATAAAATAAGCGGGAAGATACTCAAAGTTACTCCAGAAATACAAGGGGCAAAATACAAGCAACCATTAATCCATCATCCTGGCCAAACAAGTAAAGCAAGTCGAGCCGTAACAATCAAGGGTGCTAACCACAGACACTCTGAGGCAATTCCAGTGATGAGCAAGGAAAACGCAGGTTTCAAATCTTAAAATTTTTATTAGTTAAAAACTGTTTCAATTTTAATACTTGCTATATGTTATATATCTGTAAGGGCCAACAAAAAGGTCATTCTAGAATTTAAAAATAGGGAAAGCATCTTTGAACATTCGAAAGGTACTTTAGAGTAATTACAAAGATATTTTTGCTGGCCTTCAGGAAAATTAAATTTGGTGAATGTGAATAATTTATTCAGGGGCTAATTTTTAAATTGACATAAAACTGTACATATTACCAATCACTATGTTGTGCAATTTTGGATTGCTTCATTTAAACTATTTCAACAGATAGAAAGAAAAGAGAATAATATATATATATATATATATATATATATATATATATATATATATATATATTGCTATGAACTCTTTCCAGGAACTGTATTTATCGTGCCCCGACGTTGGGCCGTCAATTAAATATTGCTATGATTAAACAGGAACTAACAGGATTTTATCGTGGACCGACCTTGTGTCGACCAATAACAAAACTTGATGTGATAACGCCTTCCTCGATATCAATGGTGTACTCAGCTTATAACTCCGCCTCTCTTTTTAAATTATTAAATTACACTCCCACTAATTTATATCATTTGGACTCGACTAGCTTTTATCTTGAATTATTAAATGAAGTTAATTCAATTCCATATAATGAAAACAAATATTATGTACAGGTTTTGTAAATTATTTAAAATACACTTTTCAATCAATTAATGTTGTAAATCTTATTTATCCCAAAAATCATATCCTTTTTAATCAATCTAAAGTCGCCAAAAAACTTATTGTTTTTATAAAAACAAACCTGGAACGTTCAAAACCCCTTTATCATTTAACGTGCTTTTTACATATGCAAGTTCGTTGTTGACTCCTTCATAGTAATTTATATTAATTATTCAAATTCAATATTTAAATTCAAATAGAAAAAATGTCTTAAAACTAAAAATCTAACCTTGTCTGTTTTCTACGTTATTTCCTTCTCGCAACCAAAACTATCGACGCATCCATTATCAACTAGAATTTTCTATGCATTATACCATCCATTTGAATCAAAATTATTCTCCACCAATTCAGAATTATTATATACCCATTTAAATTTTTATCTATCCACACGCTTGAATTATTGCATTTAAATTGTTGTCATCGCCCTCTGGATTATTATTATTCAACTTGGACTTATGCACCCCAAACTTAGACTTGGATTTTATGCTCACTGGCCTCAGACTATCATTTGAATTATTATCTTACTTTTTCTCACCAGTCTCAGACTTAGATCATCTTTCTCCCCAGACTCGGAGCCCTATTATTATTATGTTTTAGTTTAAATAAATTTCCCAAAATCTACTTACGTTTAATCTGCAATAGTAATTTTCATCTTCGTCGCACTATCTGTCACTTAAACAATTTTTACTTTTAAATATTATTACGCGTTACTCTCACATTCAGAGTGATGCACCTTGGCTTTTGTTGAGTTGAGATCTGACCTCGTTATCATGTCGCTGTTAATATATGCTTGATATCCCACTTCGTCTGTGGGAATGGCCTACAAGCCCGTCACTAATTTTAACCAATCAAGTCTCTTGATTTAAAATAGTTTCTGATGTAACATTCTCGTCCTCTCAAATAATTGTTATTTGCTTGCAGCTGCTTCGTTATCAAACATGCGGTGTTTTGAGAAATATTATCGCTTTTCTATATTATACACAAATAACTGATGCAATTCGACTTTCAATTTTCATATCGACTTGTTTATTTACGCAATTTTAAATCACCTTTACTTATCTAGATTGTCAATTGTTTGTACGCACTTACACTATGCTTCTTTAAGCTTTATTTCTTATCTCTGTATTATCATAACTGAGTTGAATTTTTTTGAATGCGTGTTTAATTACCTCTATTATGTTTACTTATAAATACGCGTGCTTCTACTGAAAAATATCGTTATTTGCATTACCTAAATTAACTAAAACTCTATCTACAGGGTGTTAAATATTTGTTATTTACTTAATGCATGTATTACTTATTTCTATGCTAACTATGCGTTTTCTTGTCCTAAGATGTGTCTATTTGCGTCGCTTAAAACTACTTATATTTTATATGTAGGGTGTTGACTGCTTACTATTTACAAACTATCCCAATTACTCACTTTTCTATTACATAAATGCAGTTTTCTGCTCCCTATTATGATCTATGATTCCTGCACGACCTTTGCTATAAAATACACCCTTAAACAACCCCTTATCACAGCAATATATATTTATATATATATATATATATATATATATATATATGCATCAGGTAATTAATTGCACAAGGTAAGTTATAAATACTAAGGCATTATAGTTAGTAAAATGAAATAATAACTTCAATAACCTTATATTCACAGCAATATATATATATATATATATATATATATTGCTGTGAATAAAAGGTTATTTAAGGTCATATAAGGTCACAAAAAAGGAATACCTCATGTAAATATCATAAAAACTACAAAAACCAAACATTAAAACCCAAAAATGTACATAATTCATTCATTATAGAAAAGCAAATACCAATCACTTTGTATAAAATTAATAACAAGCTACAATTATTCTAAGGAAGCTCATTCCGTAATAATTTCACTACATTCATTAAAATAAATAATTGCCGAAGCAATTCAATCATCTTAGAACGTTTAAAAACATTCTTAAGCACAAAACTAATACAAATTCAACATATTCAAAGAAGAACAACTGTGAAATAAAATTTCTTTCAATCTAAACGCATTTGCATAAGGAAGTTAATAAATATGTGCAGTTTAAAACGTACATAAAATACAATATTTAATAAAACCAGCATATTTAAATTAAGTATGGATATTAGAGGCGACGGTAATACGTGCGATTTAAAACGTACATAAAATACCATTTGTTAATTAAGTCCCGCTTGAAAGTTTTGATATACGTGCAGTTTAGAACGTACATAAAATACAATCTTTAATAAAATCAGCATACATAAATAAAATATGGATATTAGAGGCGATGGTAATACTTGCAATTTAAAACGTACATATTAGATCATCCAAAACTCAACATATTGCAGATACAACCTATAATTGAAATGCCTTTTCCACATAGGAACAACTGATAGCGTTCTGTCGACCAATGAGAACGCGTGGAACAATCGAGAAGGAACTTGATTCTATAAAAATAACGACGCAGTTAAAAGAGCATTATTTTATAATTCACGCTCGGACTGTGCTATTTTGAAAGAAAATTATTACGTGAATAGAATTTAAAGAAAGTTGGTAATTTTAAAAATTGAAACTTAACAAAAATTTATAATTTTAAGTGATATAAATAGTAGAACGCATGTTGTAAAAAATCTATTTAAAATTTTGCCGTTGATATAAACGTACGTTTAGAAATAATTAGTATAAATAAGAATTTTTGGAATTTTATTAATTAGAGTCCCAAAGTACTGGCAAACAATTCAAAATAAGTGGTTAATACTCTAAGCCAATGGTTGTTACTCCAAGTTGATGATAAATACTTCAAATTACTGGGTTAAGACGCTAAGTTGCTGGTCAACGACTCTAAGCTACTGAATAAACGACCGTTATTGAATTAAGAATGATTCCTAAGCCGAATTGTTGAAAGTTCCAAAATAAGCGGGAATTTGGGTCAGCGATCTCTAGCAATAGAAAAACAGGAGAACTATAAGGTCAGAACTATTTATTCAATTTATAGCACGTTGCATTTGCAATTTTACATAATTTGTGTATTCGGAAGGGAGCTTAAAATTTGTATGTGATTAGGATATAGTGTGTAAAAGGTCAACAAAAATTTGGTTGGTACGTAGAATTATGTTTAAAAAGGGAATATTTCTTTGAACGTTCAACAAAACTATTCGTGGTAAGATACAATTTTTTGCTGGTTTAATTGCTTTAAAAAGGTGTAAAAAGTTTTACTCTTTGTAAAAAGCTAATTCGATAGGAATATTGATTTTAATTTTGATTTAAAAGTTCTATAAAAGGTAAATAACATTAAAAAGACCGTAGATTTGTAAGTTGTAATATGACAAAAATTTTATTTAGTTCATTACACAATTTTTAGTGAGTTTCGTTTGTCTTATTCAGGTGAATTAAGCCTCGAAGGGGAGTGAGTAAAAATTCTTTGTTATCATATCATTGTTTCATTCTGTGCGGGGTATCACCGATTTAGTCGAGGCATAAATTTGATTGTGTTGCTTTTAAATTATTTTAAATTCACAGAGAGGTGGCGATCAGCAGGCAATTGGTCGTTGCGCACCTGGCGAGTGCGACGATATCGTAGCAATATGTATATATGTATATATACATATATATATATATATATATATATATATATGTATATATATATATATATATATACATGTTGCTATGATATTGCCGTACTCCGATGTATTTAACGGTCAGTTGCCTGTTGCTCGCTACCACTGTCTCTAAATAACCTAGAATAAATTTTAAATTTCACACAATTGGTTTTGTTATGCTTCGACTAACTCAGTTCAACCCTACACAGAGTGCACGACGATACGATAACAGAGAAGTTTTACCCCCCTTTTCTCTAACACTTCCTATTTGAATGAGATAAACAAAATTAATCAAAATTTATAAAATAACCAAAAATATGCATAATTTGTAGCTTTATAATATTACTCGTTATTTAAAAAGAAACCCTGAATCAAAGTAACAATATCAATCAGTTTGTCCCCAAATTATGACTCTCTTAAATCCGGTTAAAGCCAGCAAAAATAACTCTGTATTCCACTTCAAGTACGTTGAACGTTCAATGACCTTCTTTTATTTTTACGTAATTTTGTAAGTATCAAAAAAATTTTGGATTACCCTTTACATAAATATCTCAATGTATACAAAAATTTAAATGTTCAAAAAAAATGCCTTATGCTATTAAAGAATATTTATATCTCTGACCTGTTGTTTTTCCTTGCGTGTCTCTGCGTGCCCCAATTCTTAAACTGCCACTGCGTGCTGTTGCCCAGTGTCCTTGGGTTGTTTTCAGTTTCTTTTTGATTTTGTTTGGAAGTTGTTTATTTAATTGCGTAGTACAGTTTGGTTAAACTCTTAATTTAATTCTTGGTAGATCCTTATGTCATTGCTTATTTTAACGCTTAGATAGATTCTTGAATCAACTCTCAGATAAGTTCTTAGGTATATTGTCAAATATATTCTCAGATAGACGCTTGTATAAGTTCTTAGAGCCTTAAGTTAATAAAATATTAAAATTAGGTTTAATTAAAATTTTGAACTTACGTTTTAAACTATTAAATGGCAAATTTCTGTTGTATATTTGCACTTATACAATTATTAAAATTTTTCAATCGCCGACTTTCACTTAAATTATTATTTAAATTGCTATTTTAGCTTCGCATGTTATTTTGTTTCAAAACAGTACCGAGCGTGCTTTAGTTGTTGAAAGACTGATTCGTTTATCAGCTCGTGGGCTATTTATAAAGACCTGCCTATTCACCCGTATAATTGGTTTACCCAGCTTATCTTGTTGATTGAGGTGCTGCACTTTGATTTATCGCAACAGCTTTTGGATTTCCATGTTAGTTACCATCCCAATTTCTCGTCGCCATGCTTTAGCGCATCACGCGGACATCTAGTTTTATATTATGGCTTTTGATACATTGAACCTTCTCAAGTCACGTAATCCTATTTTGTAAAGGAATTTATTACTTTAAATCGTAAGTAGCCAACCGTATGTTTTCTTGTTTTGCTTTCCTAATCTGTTTGGGTTTTGTGTTAATTTTGTATGAAGATCACGTGTACAAATTTTATAATGACGTAAATTTGAATGTGTTTGTTTACTTGTTGCGTTTATGAAACATGTTTGTTTTGAAAGGTCTGTTTACCGACAGCATTCTTGTTTATTTTCCCTACACCAATGCGTTGGTTTTGAATAGGATTCATTGCGTGTTTGCCTTGCTTTTAGATGTGCCTTATGCGTATTTATTTAAAGTTTATACATGCATTGCTGTTTTAAAATGAATTGGATGGCGTACAAAATTATTTATTTTAATAAATGTGATTGAATCTTTGAAGAATGAGCTTCCTTTCATTAATTAAAGTTAATTGTAAATTTTATACAGTGTGTTTAATATTTGTTTTTGCCTACTTGACGAATTTCGTACTTTTTATGATTAAAATGTTTAGTTTTCTAGACTTTGGTGTCATTTACATGGAGTGTACAACCCTTGTGAACCCATATACCACTAAATAACCCTATTATCATAGCAATATATGTATATATATATATATATATATATATATATATATATGTTGTGATAAGGGTGTATTTTATAGCAAAGGTCGTGCAGGAATCAGAAATTATAATAGGAAGCAGAAAACTGCATTTATGTAATAGAAAATTGAGTAATTGAGATAGTTTGTAAATAGTAGGCAGTCAACACCCTGTATATAAAGTATAAATAGTTTTAAGCGACGCAAATAGGCACATCTTAGAACAAGAAGACGCATAGTTAGCATAGAAATAAGCAAGCATTAAGTAGATAACAAATATTTAACACCATGTAGATAGAGTTTTAGTTAATTTAGATAATGCAAATAACGATATTTTTCAGTAGAAGCACGCGTATTTATAAGTAAACATAATAAAGTGTAATTAAACACGCATTCAAAAGAATTCCAGTCAGTTATGATAATATGGAGATAACTTCAAGGAGCATAGTGTAAGTGCGTACAACCAATTAACCATTTTTAATAATAAAGGTGATTCAAAATTGCGTAAATAACAAGCACGTATTTTCTATATGTAAAATACACGTGCATCGTTTTGAATTAGGACCGGCCTTATATACTTTCAATGTAAAATAGTTGTGAAAACATTTCAATGTAAAATAGTTGTGAAAACATGAAATCTTATATACTTTCAATGTAAAATACTTGTGGGCACGTTTTGAATTAGGATCGGCTTTATATTACCTTCAATGAGAATGAAAAAAATCATTAAAAAGCAATTACTGATAATGGGTTTTTAATGAGAAAACTCATTGGCGCTGACCTAACCTATCAATTTTTCCTTTTATCTAACCTAAGTGCACGCAATTCCAACTAACCTAACCTAACTCCAGACAACACCAGCTAACCTAACTCGTGACAAGTCCACATCCAACTTAGGTCGAAGGCAATTTCGCCCTATGGGGCAATTTCACCCTAATCTAACATCCTACATATATTCGATATATATCCGGATATATGTCGATGCGCATTCCTACCCTGTCCGACCTAGGTCGGATTTAATCCGACCTAGACCGAATTTTAAAAACTGTTCCTAATCAAGAGAATGTAGGCGATATGGTTGTGTTCGACATATTCGGCTATCTTCGGCAATATGCGCCCCCACTCTGTAGGATACATAAGGGGCAATTTTTCGTATCCAATTTAGTATTCGGCAGTAGCTAGAACAGTAAACATGAGCGTCTCCAAGGTGATTAACGTTCCTCAACTTCTTGGTAATAAAGTGAAACCAACAAATGAGCGATTTGGATTGTGGCTTTTGGCAGAAAATATGTGCAACAATAATCTGGTGCCAGATATTGGTAATATTTGTTATGTCGAAGGCGAACAGATGCTGACTGGTGGACTACACACACCAATTACAGAACCATTTTGTGACAATATAATGTTGGTTAAAATTTGCGACCATTCTGACGCCGAGCAAACATCTGCAAACAAAAGAATGTTTATCCTAAAAAAAGAAATTTGTGGTGCATTTAACAGTTATCTACGAAGAAAGTTCAACCGATTTGTTTCCGCTAGGCATGGTGTTAAAGCTAAGCTTCCGTTTTCTCTGGAAAGCACTAACAAGATGGGCCAAAGAGTAAAAGAAATTATCGGAAAAGAAGACCTCGAATGGATTAATAAAGAATTCCAAAATCCTATATGTGTTCCGTACAAAGTGGAACTAGCAGATGTTAAGTTGGAAACTATATTGGAGGAACTACCAGATATATTAGACGATTTCGAAAAAGATTATTTCTATCTATTGGACATGGATGTAACCCAAGATTTTGCTGGCATATTTAGCAAGATGGAGATGTGTAATTATTTAACTACAAACCATAACTTTTGCTATAAGGGAGAATACAAAGAAAAGTGTAATATTATAGTTGACAACGATAAAACTGCGGGAATTGATTGTTTAACATGGCTAACAACCAATGCAAGAATTAAGATATATAACAAATTTGTGTGTCAGATAACAAGTACTGGTGTTAATAAACAACTTGGCAATCATATAGTAGATTTTTTACGTTGCCCAGATGTACGTTTAAGGGCAATTTTTGCGTCTACTTTGGCCAAAGAACATGGTATTACGCGATTGGAAGCGACAATATACAACTGTGCAATTGGAAGCTATGTCAGTGCGGAACGGGTGTATAATCCCTTAAAAGATTGTTTAACCTTATTGGAAGATACACTAAAGGCGCCAATGTACTCAGTACCACTTGCCAAAATGTGGAGTAAACTATCGGCCAAGCTACAAAATAGCTGCTGTTTAGTGTAAAATAACCTGCTACAGTACGTGTATTGGGGGAATGGCAATACAAAGAAATTGACGGGCCTGCAAATTAAGTTGTCCGAAAAACCAGAGGAAAGAGAAAAATTGATAAAGTATGTGCTTTCGGCTTTTAGTTTTAACTATTTACCTGTAAATTATTTGGAAATAGTAGAGGAGAAAGATAACCAGGATAAAATAAAAATCTTACACAAGTGCTACATTAAAGCAGGTAGTACATATTTTACAAAATCTGCAACACCATATTCTACAATTCCAAAAGAAATAATCATTTCAGAATTGGAATTGATAGATACGCCTAACGTTCGTCCAAAGGTTGTACGACAACGCGTAAATATTGGCAGTAAACTCTATCCGTTTACGCTAAAGGAAATTGCCCCATTATGCATGCCATACGCTGTAAGTGGAAGAAAAAGACAACTGGAATTAGAGGAAATGGATGCAAATAGGCGAAAATTGGACTACCTGGAAAACACCGCGACAATACGCGAACAACACAAAGATGTGTTAGACAAAGAACATCTTATTAGAGAAAATGAGGAAGAATTAAAAGATTATTTTATGTGCCGATGGAGTGACTTAAATACATCCGGGTTCTACAAGCTGTATGCATTTGCGGTTAGTAAGAAAGACTCTTTTAGTTATGTAGGCGTTCTTGCGGAAAAGGATGGTACTAAATCCGTATACTTTTTAAAAGGTTATTCTAAAAACGTATTTATAAAAATGGCAGATAACAAAGGCGAACTAAGGAATCCGGGTTTCGTAACCTTGGCGTACACCACACGTAAAGGGGTTCCGCTAAACATTGTATATTTGCCTAGTAAAGAACCTTTCGGATCATTTAAAACCGAGGGTCTTACAACCTATAACAACCATATATTTCCAAGAGTGGTGGACATGCAACTACGCAACAGTGTGTGGGAGAATAAGGATTTCCTCCAATATCGACAATAAGAAGTCGATCAAGCTGACAAGATACGTATGCAGGATATAGTGGGAAAGCTGCGATTAAAAGATTGTCACAAGCTGCAAGAATTACACGAAGGAATGGATCTGGTTGTCGATGGAATCAAAAACTTTAAATATAGAGGCAAACTTCTGTACATTTTACAATTCGAAAACCTAAACGGTCTCTATGTATCAAACTATTGGCTAGAAAAGGAGATAGAAGACTTGGGTGTCGATTTAAATTTTAAGCTGCGAATAAAATTAGATAAAATTAAACCCACTCCAAACAAACATAAAGAAAGGACTGTCTTCTGTGTATAACTTTGTATTAAAATTAAGTTTAAATGACTCCATGCTTGGTATTAAATATTTTTAAATTTGTTATGTATAATGTCAGAATAAACAATTTATAATAGTATATAACATTGTTCTTTATTTATAAACGGCTGTGACGTTACCCTGAAATAGCAGTCGCACAGAGAGTGGTGCGCATGGGTAGTGCGCATGGGCAGGGGTGCGCACGCGCAGGGGTGCGCATGGGCTGGGTTGTGCATGCGCAGGGGTGCTCATGGGCTGGGATGTGTCTGGGCGTACACGAGGGAAGCGGATGTTAACAGTCACCAAGCATCCAATTCTTTATTTGGTGTGGAGTACTTGCCGGTGTATGTATCCGGAGTAAAAACACGATTTGCACACGCAGATAATTAATAAAATTAGTTTATCGAGCGAAGATGACAAAAGGTACATCATTCCTAATAGTACAACAATCTACGCAGGGGGGGCGTAAAGATATAAGATAGTTGTTTATATTTTGTATAGATTTTGTAAATCTATTGTGTATATTAGTTTTTAAATTCCATAATTTTTAAGTTCTTTGCCCACCTTCCAAATCTTTTCTGCTTCTATCTCGGTTGACAGAGTATACGTGTTACCTCCACGTGGTATTCGCGGGACACATCGGTTTTAGATTTCTAGGGAAATTGTTGGTTAAAGCATATGTCTTGAGTAGCGAAAAAAGATTCTAAAAATGTAGCTAAATAAAGATGGGTAAAAATTAGTCTTTAAAAGGCGTGACTTTGTAAAGGGTGGTTCTATTTAAAATCTATTTATAGATTTGGGGTCCCTAGAAAAATCTAATATTGGTTGATACCAAAAAAAGATATATTTATCTTAAAAGAGTGACTACCCCGCGGATAATAAACACAATATACCGCTTGTCGACAAAAAGTTGTAGGAAAATTCAAAGACGAATTTAATGGGGGTCTAGTATTATAATTTGTTGGTAGTAGGGCTAAGTCCTACTCTACTGTAATCGAGAAAGACGCGATTAAAAAGATTAAACGGGTCTCACGAAGTGTAGTTAAGTAAAACCGCGGGTGCTACAACCTATAACGAGCATATATTCCCAAAAGGGGTGGGCATGCAGCTACGCAACAGTGCGTGGGAGAATAAAGATTCTCTCCAATAGGAAATTAAAGTTTCCATGTACGTAGCACCAGTCATTGGGTAATGGTAGAAATGTTAAACCTATAAAGGCGATTATTAATTGTGGTTTAGAAAAATATTAGTTTTCGTGGACTAAATAAAATAGCTTATACTGATTATTGTATATGGTTACATATTCTCGTACACATCCACAAACATCTGTTTACGTCCGTATACGGACATGGCGATGCCGGTAGTTTTTGTTTAACAAATAGTAGGAAAGATACGTTAGGTGTTAGTGTGTGGAAGCTCATCGGACCGTTGGATTCAAAAACAACGATGTGGCGGAATGTATGGCGGTTCCCGTTAGAATAATCGAAAGTCTTTAATCGATCGTATTAGATGTTTAAATATGCGAAAGTGTAAAAGCCTACAAAAGCATAATTTAATTATCAGACGAAAAAGTGCGCGATGTGCTATAGAAAGTATAAAATGGTGCTTTGCCTCGGTCCTAATAGTAAAAAAGGCGACTGACTTTTTCTAGCAACTACAAGAATAGCAGTAGCGCAGATAAGGGGTATGCATGTATTATACAGCGCATTGTTAGTTTACGGGAAGCTCGAACGTAAACAAATTAAATTTTAATCTATAATTAACCACGCTCGTAAAAATGGGAAATTAATGGTTAATTTTAATACCGCTAAGCATATACTTTCGCTTAGTGATTCATTTAGAAAACATTTAAGCCTACCATTTCCTAAAGTATGACGTAGAAGTTATTTAAAATTAAATTTCTTTATTAGTAAGTATTCTGTAGACAACAAGTTTGGTATTCCCTTAGTAAAGGTTTCAAGTGTTTTTATTAAGTTTTTGTTTATAGTAGCACTGCATCTTCTACAGCACGACTAGCACACAATTTGTGTGCGTGTGCTACCACATTTTGGATTTTTAATATGCACGCGATCCGTATAACATGGAAGACGTTTCCGATGTTTCTACTAACGACATTCGCAGTATGGACGAAGCGCAACCGGGCGCATGCATTGGTGCTAAATGTACTGAACGAGCAGCAAGAATTGGCAAAAAATGACGTTATTTAGTTCTCGGCTGAATCCTCAACTTCGTTCGGCCGTCTTCGGAAACCTTCGGTTTGCATTTTATAGGGCACATAAAGCAGGTACGCAAGAGTAAGCTTACAAGTTTAACCAAAGTCTTATAGTGCGGATTTTGTTTTGTACTGAAATGGTACCTGCAAACGTTTTTAAATGCGACTCTTGCGGTGCTTCCTATACCTGGAAAAATGCTCTCAAACGGTACCAGAACAAATGTCGTGGTGTAACATCGTCCACGGTTAAGCTTATACATCCGTCCGCAGCAAAGTACTTAAACTGTGGGTCTTGCTGTATCGCTTTTACGAGAATGGACAGCTTACAGCAACACAAGAAAAAACAGCACGGTATGTCATTAAGCCGTAAACGTTCAGCTCCGCCAGCTGTTAAAGGGTCTTGTACAAAACAACCACGAATTATGTGTAAAGTATGCGATTTCGAAATGGAAAAAACTACGTATGCCGCACACTTGAGAAGCAACAGACATAAAAATGCCACAGTTACCGCTACTAGCGACGATGCTGTAGAAATGGTTAGCACAGCGTTTAACAACCGTATGGCTAGCTATCGCATAAAAAACGCCAGTGTCCGAGTTTCTTTGGAAACAGAAAGAGCGGTTTATTCGTTTACTTAATGAAAAAAGAACACAACATACAGCAATAAAAGTCTATTGCGAACTCTACGGCGTTTACACCAAAATGGGAGAGAAGACTACCGATGTGAAATCCTTTAACACAAAAAGTATGGTTATTACGTCTTCTAGTAATCTGGAAAATATGTAGGAGGTCTTAAGCGAAACCATGTAAACACCAACTTTATACCCAATTAATTAATAAAATCAGTTTGTCGGGCGAGGACAACAAAAGGTACATCACTCCTAATAGTACAGCAACCTACGCATGGGGCATAAATATATAAGGTAGTTACTATATTTTATTGTGTTTCCTTGTACAAACAATTAAGGTAGGTCAGTAAGCAGTATTAAATTGCTATCAATTGACTCGCATTTAGCGTACTTTCCTACTGTAATTAGCGTATTTGTTTGGAGAAGATATACACTTTTAAAAAGAAATTATATAAAGCTTTCACATGTAATTCAGAGGATGATTACGTTAAAGTCGACCTTCTCATTTACATATTAAAAACACATTACATTGGAATGTTTTTACATTATTCTCATATTCTTAGATTAATGACAATATGTCTTATTGAACGTAAACACTTTTCCGCTCTTATTAAACAGTACATTAATCTCTTTTTGTTGCAGGTCTATTTAAACAACACATTAATTTATTTTTTTGTTACAGGTTACTTTAACCTGCTTGGATTTGGTTAGACGAAGAAAACTATTTGTTAGGTTTGCTTATAGAGCAAAGAGCAAAATTTAGAGGTTTGAGAGCTTTAAAGTGGTATAACTTTGCAGGGGGTGGTCCTGGGGGGATGATGCAATCTAAAAATTCTAAGAAATTCAGGTAGCTGAGAAAATCTTAATATTAATTGATACCAAACAAGATAGAGTTATCTCGTAAAATGCATTGGTTAGACGAAGAAAACTATTTGGTTTAGATGTGGGAGCAAATGTGGATTGTGTGTGGAAATGTGGATGCTAAGATTCATCTCCACATTTCCTCCTAGGAGTCCCTTCACCACATTTCCTTCTTATGAGAATTTACATCTCCACATTTCCTCCTAGAAGTTCCTCCACCACATTTCCTCCTTATGAGGATTTACATCTCTGCATTTCCTCCTAGGAGTTCCTCCACCACATTTCTTCTTTATGGGAATTTACATGTAAATGTGGGAGCAAATGTGGGTTTTGGGAGCAAATGTGGGTTCATCTCTACATTTGCTCCTTATGAGAATTTATATGTAAATGAGGGAGCAAATGAGTGCATCTCCACATTTGCTCCTTATGGGGATTTACATCTCCGCATTTCCTCCTAGGAGTCCCTCCACCACATTTTCTCCTTATGGGAATTTACATCTCCGCATTTCCTCGTAGGAGTCCATCCACCACATTTCCTCCTTATGGGAATTTACATGCAAATGTGGGATTTGGGAGGAAATGTGGTCACAGAACGTCACTAAACCCTCTACTAAGGTATATTGCGCTGTGTCAACAAATGTCCTTCAAATGTGATGTAAGGTATTTGCATATTTTTTGTTGAAAAGCGTATTACTCAGGATATATTTTTTGAACTGAAATGAATATGCCTGTGATAGACGTTTTGTTAATTCTGTTTACATTGTTACTGCTAAATCTGAATAGTTTAGTCACATTTAGGGTAAAAGGTTCAACGTGTGGTAACGTATTATATATTATAACTGAACCATTAAGTGTTCAAATCAATAATTTAGATACGAGGTACTTGTTTCGTGGTTGATTTATTTTAGAGAAAATAAACATTCGTGAACAAATACCAGTACTGACGTTTGAGTTTAATTTGGATCCGTGTGATTAAATTTTGGGATAGCTTTTTAAGCGAAAACTTTTTTAAATAAACTTGAATTTATGAATTTAAGAAGTAGACTTTGTTTAAGTAAGCTTTCGACTTGTATAAAAAAATTTTGAATTTACTATTATAACGTTAAGTTGGATTGATTTTTTATCTGTATCCAAAAAGGGCATACAGAGTTCATAATTTAATTAAAAGAGTAACAATAATACATTACCTCATTCAACTTGAAAAATATGTATGCTAAAGCCTAAATATAAGCATAGATTTCATTTCGTGAGATAAGTTGAGGTCGTCATTGTCTTTCTATTAAGTCTTACTGTTAATTAATTTTACTTCCAAATCCTTGCAATTTTTAACAATCCCTCATAGTTTTCTCTCTGCACAAAATTTTTCAAGTGATACAGGAAACCAAATTCATTATAATGAACCCTCATTGAATCAAAACATTCTTCAATTAAAGTTATTAGCTGATTAAGGATTATATAAAATACATCGACTTTAAACGCGTACATTCATCAATTGCTTCAAAATCAAGATTTCCCTTTTTTCAACGTTTTCTAACCACTGGTTGTATGTCAAAATCTGGATTAACAATATTAAGCTGGGTTGATATTTCCGTGGCATGTTGTATAACTTTGTTGAAGTAATTAACGTCACTATATCTTGAAATGGTCATTTGCGATTTAGTCAACATTGACAACACCTCCTTTACGTTTTCGAGTTTACTTTTGAGTGCTTTATTAATTACATTTACTTGAAATAAAACATCGTGCTACAAAATAACTAAGCAGATGAAATTGAAACTTTATATTCTTCTAAATAAAGAAAAAGCTCTAGAGCGGTATCTTTGCTAAGATCGCTTGAAATTTCTTCCAAGGTAGTTCATAACGCAGTGATTTCAATGCGTTCACCCAACATCCTATGTCGTTATACTGAGATGTTTTAGAGTCAACGACTCAACATGTCTTTTAAGAATGCTTCATCTATATGTAGACGCCGAAAAATAATTGAAGATGTGTTAAACAAGAAAAAAGCAATTAACAATTTCACTTGAAGCTTTAGTGGCTTATGCCACTAAAGCCATATTTTTTCCATACATATTCGTCCCATTGTCATAACTTCGGTTCTTCATATCGTTTATCTCCAAACCCAAATGCTTTAATTCATTAATAATAAATTCTGCAGGACGCATTCCTCTAGCATTAAAAACTGACAATAACCTTGGAAGTACATGTCAATTTTATTATTTCTATTTACTATACCAATTACAAGATTTAATTGTTCTACTTTACTCATGTCTGTGGTGCAGTCTAAAATGATACTGTAGTATTTTGATTTTCGGATAGCTGTCAAAACTTTTTCATCTACGGAATTATCTAGTAACTCAATCAGCTCGTTATGTATTTTATTTCCAACATACTGTGGATATCGCTCTTTCTGTTGTTTCAGTTTCGAAATTCTTCTTAGATGGTCGCTTACAACATTATCAAATTTAACCAGTGTCTTAAACAAATTAAAAGTGTCATTTTTTTAAACAATGATTCCGGACTCGCTACCCTTAATAGCGGGCACTGTTTTGCTAAAAAAGAGATGGTCCATTCCATTTGCTACAAAATACCTGTCCATCTTTTTTCTTTAATTTAAACAATTTTGAAAATTTTGGAATTGATGCCCAGACCCCTTTCCTTAGAATAATTTATTCAGGTTTGATGACTTCTAAATGTGCGTTAGTCAGTTCATGAATGCTCAGAGTTGTCAAATGTTGCCAATTTGAGTATCCTTTATCACAGGTTTAGTAAGATTATGTACAATTTACAGAAAACGATTTGTAACAAAAGCAATATACGTAGTTTTGCCTTGAAAATAAACTATTTAATTACGATTAATGTTTTCGTAATTTTTTAAAAACCCTTGGTGTAATAGGAAACAGAAAATCGTTTCTCGCGCGCGTGTTTGGAAAATTCATAATTCTTAATTTGATAAGGAGCGAATCATTAATAATACGCTTGGCTCCATCACTTATAGGATGTGTGCCCAGTCTTGAATCGAAGCTGCCATTGATTTGGTGACACTTGCTCCGCTCTCCGTCTTTTGAAGAATTCCACTCCCAATCAGTTTTTTAGCCCCATAAGGACTAGTGCAGGTAAAACTAGTGTCTGCGGCTCCGTGAAATCGAAAATATGAAAACTAGAAGGGTGTGTTTTGTTTTCAGCCTGTCTACTTGAATTTGTGTGTCGCAAGTATCCTCCGTAATCAGTTTTAAAATTTTTAGAAACGACACACCAATCGTTTCTAATCACAAAGTACTTTTTAAATAATATACTTGTTTTGTTAATTGAACATTTCACCTATGTTAAGTTTAACATAGACCTACTGACGCGAACACATCATATACATCCGTTAACACAAATTTCCGATTTATTTCACATTTTTAGGTTTATGCCTTGGTGTCCGTTTTTCACTATTTACACCGATTTTTTTTAATTCAATCAAGATTTTTGAAAAAAATCTGATTAATTACATGGGAAGTGACGTTCCCTTAAAAATAATTATAGATACATTTTATTTTAATATTTTCTGTATTAGTAAGGCCCATCAATTGAATTTGGTCGTTCCTTTAAGAATCGTAAGTTTTAAGTTTCCATAGATTTATTTTTCATATGGCACTTCGTTTATAACATTCATCCTGTGGATGTTCAGTTCACGATTTATGTGTTTCGTGGGGTCACCATTTGTTTCGTTAATGCATAGAGACAACAAATATGTACAATTTATTTACTAATTTAGAATTAACCACTGACTGTAAGAAATACATACAATCACATGAAATTGAAAATAACAATTACATAAGATTCTACATGCATATGCAATATAAAAATGTCCTTTAATTTATGCACGAGAATAGAACTTTTATGTGAACAAATTTTATTAACGCTAGAAATGCAAATATTCTTTAGCGTTATAGAAAATGTATAGAGCGGCTGTGAACGCATGTAATGTTTATACAAAAAAATGAAATTTGCGCACTGGATTAATTTTAAACTCTTACGCGCGTTTATGTGAAGAAACGCGACCCAAAAAGAAGCCTACGCCAAAATGGATTAGCGGTGTCGCCTGGGATCTGCAGGTAGAAGTTTCGTTGGATCGAAGCCTGCATACGGCGTTAGATGCGGCAGGCCAATCAATGCAGGTGTCTTGTATTGTGCAGGTTCCTTTATCGAGGCGTGGAACGGCATAATGATGGCAGATTCTTCGTAGTAGGATCTGAACTGGTGCGGAGTGTGGTATTTGCACGTTCAGGTCGCTATGTTCACTTCAGTAATGGTGGGCGGCGAAGACGAGGGCGTCACAGACGCCTCGGACTCCCGTCTAGGTGGGCCGTGTTTGGCTTGGGTTCAGCTGTAGATGTTGATACAAAAATGGTTCTACGAAGTAACTTCCTTCGGTAGAAGTCCTGGCCCTGGTGGTAGAATTTGAAGCACCTTGCCGTTAGGGCGTGTGGTATCCACGTTAGTGCACAAAGCACAACCTTTGGTATAACTTCCAGGCTTTGGTGCACCGTGATAAGAGATTAAACTCAGAAGATCAGAAGTTATTGCTTGCTCCTGGCTACTGCATGTCATCATATACTCAGAAACAAACGAAAGTATCCATCTTAAGATTTTAATGCTCGTCTCTTTGATCATTATAAATAATTTTAATAATCGGAGATTCCAAACGAGCCTATTCGATTTTAAGGTGCGTTGATAGACGAGTATATTATTAAGGGGCGTTCACATCTGCGTTTCTATGACGCTTATAAAGTTTGTTAGTTGCAACTTGGGTTACATACCTACAGTACCATTAACATACCGTTTTGGTAGGTCAATTACCTTGACTAGAGGTTAGCGATTAAGACAGATTAGCCTAAGTATGTTGGGATAATTTCCTGCCAAGTGGGTCAATTTCATTTTAGGGGCACATTAAGTGCATATTTAGTTAACCTTTGTGTTGAAAGTGGAGTGGACAAGGTAATTTAGAGTAGAAGGCACCACTTAATGGCACAATAATCGATCACCCGTTAAGAAAAAAAACTTAAATATAACTCTTCTGAAACTATACCGGAGTGAAGGTTTGTAAATAAACATTCGTAATTTAATGTACAAACTGATTGAACGTACTTACAAGTACGACTGTGTTGAGAGTAAGATTTTAGGTAGTATATTTACGATATTTGCTTTTTAATAATCGTTTAAGATTGTACTGTCTATTTGTAATGACAACCTGTGTGCTATATATTTAGAAATGTCGTATAAAATTGTATAAGAAAATTGTATAAGACTGTGTAAATTTGGTTTTTCCATTATTGTAAACGGTATAGTTACAGTTTTGCTGTAATTAATTGCATCGTGATTATCTAGAAGCGTGATTAAGTATTTCAGGTTATTTAGCATTTACTTTTAGGAATCCTCTTTGCAGTTAGCAGTCTTAAATAGGTCTACGTTTTTTTAGGTTTGTTTTAGATTGAAAATAATCTTCTTCTTAATGAATTTGTAGGTACATTTCGAAGCAAGAATCCCTCCCTTGATCACCGATTTTGACACTCCGTTGTTGTTCACTCTAGGGCTTTTTACTAGCAACGCTGCGGGATTAGGTGGCGTTCAAGATATTTTTTTAGATTAAAACCATACTTCATACCCGATAGTCTTCTGAAACCCTCGTCAAACACTTGCATAACCCGTCCGTCCCATTGATTTAGTCGGCAACCAAGGTTTCGTTAGTATAGTCGAGGTTCTTGGTATTTTACTGAAATAGGATGTTTAGCGGAGTACTTCTCTGATATTCTGGGGGCCAACACTATACGTAACAGGTTTCTAGAATTTCATTATACATACGAACTGTTAAAAAAGCTTGCATTCCTTTTGATAATAAAGAATTGCTGTTTGTGAAAACAGAGTTTTCATTACAATATTTTGGACTCATTATATCCAGTATAAACAGCAACTACTTTCCATTGACGTAACATAGTATTTTCTAAACAGCATGACTCTATCCGTTTTAAAAATGTAAAATTGATTTTGTATTGTGTATTTTAAACTTACCTCAAATGCAATACATGCAAATGTACAGCCTAGACAGCAAGCACTAATCGGTGCACATAAGACAGAGAGAAATGTATAGCAGACGTTTTTAGAGATTTGGAAACAATGATGGCTAACCCGCCATGCACATTCTGGGCTCCGAATTTTATCCGGTTCTCCAATAACCTCCTCCCAGGACACCTATAGAAAATAAAAATTAACCTTTAGTATCAAATTATAACAAAATCTAAACCTTTAAAGCAACTTTAAGCAACGTGATTTCAATAAGTATGAACATTTTTTGTAGGTGGATAGTTGCCCAACATAAATAAAAACATTTGTAGTACATTTTGATCTCAAATGTAAAATCGTGCACATGTTTCTAATGCAGGATTCTTGTATAGTATTTCAGAAATTTTAATGTGCGATTGACTTTTGTCAAATGTTAGATGCTACCAATTTTGGATAGGTACCTGCTGACCTATTTACGTAGATTATATATACAAAATATTTATTGGCAGTTTAAAATAATGCAATATATTTAAATAAATAGAATTTTAACTAAACTTTGTGCCAAACATATCCCTATTCAATAAGCCACTTTTTTGCGATTGTGTGAATAAAGCTAGACAACCTAATTTATTAAATTTTATGTTTAATTTAATTATACTGGTGCTTTTCAAGACCTACATGATTTATCTAAAGGGCTGTCTGTATTTGTTAGATTTTAGAACATTGCAATTCTGTAATTGTCAAATCTTTTAAGTCGGAGTAATTGCTGATTTAATTACACACGCTTTCACTGGATTATAATAAATAGAAATCTTCCATATTAAAAAAAGTTGTCAACAGATAATTTTTTTAAATGTTAAAAAGGTAAATTGTAAAAAATTGATAAATGGTAATTATTCCTCTTAGGTTTCAAGAAATCTATTATTTCCAGAAGTAATTGGTAAAATTTTTCAAAAGATATTCTGGAACTTGGAATTTAGTGCATTTAAGTAATCGAATAAAAATTCACAAATAAGCGAACAACAGAAAGAATCGGGTCTGTTATTTTTGTTAAGTTTTTGCTGTTACTCATCACATAAATTGAGGTATTACGGTGCTGAAATTAAACTTACTTTACTCAAACTGACGGAATATACTAATGAAGACAGCTTCTCTTGTTTAGGGTATCAATTATAAAATATAATTTTCAAACTATTTAAAAATTTAGAATACACCATGTAAAGTGTGGCGTTTGTTATTTTTTTTCAGCCACGAGAAAAAATGCATTTCGATTCGCAGGGAGGTTCTTTTTTAAATACTGTAATTTACCGTTACAATTTTTTTTCTGTAATTGCCTATCAAGCATTATTTGTGGACAATGTGTAAGCATGGGGTTTATATAGACTTTTTCAATTGTTTACTGTACTACTTCTTTTCTTGTCCGCGCGGATTACAGTAACAAATCTTTAAAAATTTGACTAAAATTTGTACACAATCAAGCAACTCTTGTTCAAAATAATGTAAAATTTATTAAAGGTGACAAAATTTCCGTAATCGAAGCAGCAAAAATTTTGAATTTCGGTGTAAAGAGCTGTTAGAAAATAATTTTCTTCCATTAACCATCCCTAATAGTACAAGCCAATTAGAAGAACAAGGTGCAATAAATCGTGCAGATTGCTTAAATTATTTAAAAGAGTGGACAGTACATTACAATGATATTGAACATTTCTATTGGGTTATATTAAAACAAGAACTTAATTAAGATGTGCAAAAATCATTCCATTATATTACTCAACATCTGCCAGATAATAATCATGCCAAAAATAATCATTTAAAAAGGTGTCATTATTAAAAATATATATTGATAAGAAAAGGTTAAACCTTGGGCATCAGAAAAAATCACAACAGAGAATAAATAGTTAGAGATATTTCAAAAATTTAAAACAAACTATATTTCATAAAATAATGCGTTAAAAATTGTGGGATGCCCGCTGTCCTTACAAGAAATTAAAGCCAGGACTGAACACGTTTTTTCTACCGTAAATAAAATATGGTTATGTGATAATCACATTTATGTGTTGAGACTATGAAAGCCATATTTGTGCGAAATATAATTTAACAGATTCCTGTGAAAAATTTCGTGACATTTAAACGACAGTGATTTACTAAAAAAAATTCACTTAAATGAGAAATATGCGAAGGAATAGAGTTTTTAAAAATTTGTAATGGTATATATATATATATATATATATATATATATATAATGCTGTAATTATAGAGTTAATTTAGGGGTAGGTTAAGTCATAGGGATCGTAGAATAAACAAAAGAAACTCCCAAGTAACAAAAGCACATAATTACAGATATTAGAAGAGTAAATAGGTCATTATAAATATTATTAGTTGAGAGCACACTGTATATAGCAGTACAAGCAATTAAAACGCATATCCAAGAGTAGCTACGAGCAAAGATAAGAATTTAAAAATGTTACGAAACGCATTGAAATTAAATCAGTGAAAAACCTGCATGAATTGGCTAGATAAATATTCAAAAAGTGCGTTAATATATCATCTTAAACGCACGCAGAAATTATGCATTATTTTAAAAGCGTACGTGATCTAAAAGTATCACATTTGTTCAAAAATCCAATTTAGTTAGGAAATAAACAAACACCAAATTTATTCCATTCAGATTAGCATAAGGCCAACAACAATAGTACGTGATTTGTTGGACGAAGATTCCTGGGATTTCTGAATCAAATGTGAGGTATTATAATGAATTACGTGACAATTTTAGCATCGCTTCTTGCAATTGCACTACACAATTGGTAAAGTTTCCCAAAATAACAAGAGATAAGACACTTGATCTCGCCTAGCACGTGAAGTCAACGAATCGCAAACAAAAGAGGCCGATCCTATAAATATCATGACAATTGAATATCGAGTTGGTATACTTTAAAAACTGGGCAGTCACTATACTTGAAAGTGCTAAATATTTACGTGAACAGTAAATTAAATTAAAGTGAAAATTAAAGAGTGTGTAATTGTGCAAGCGAGCCGTACTTTTAAAGACGTAAGTAGATCAGATTTAGTGAAGTTATACCATTTCTACTAATAAATAAAACAGGGCTCTTAATCACCATCTTAATTACCATCTTAATTACCATCTCAATTACAATCGAAATAACGATCCCCTAATAAAGATCTTGTTACGATTCCTGTTAAAACTTTTAATAACGATCAATTACGATCTTAAATACAATTTTGGGTACGAGACTCTGGAGAATGCTGCCCGTTCAAGCAATTTGATGATCTCTGAAAATGGTAAATATTCTATTACGGAAATGAATAACCTTTCATTGGAATAAACTCACCAATAACGATTTGGATACTAATTTGGTTGGATGTCGACTTCAAATTTTGGGAATGCAGAGCACATACTGAACCACTTCAGGTTAGATATTTTGATATGATTTATTTCTAAAAACTGTTTTTATCTCAATAATAATTCAAAGTGTACGAGCCGACAAATTGGGGTTTTTTGTATAAATTTATGAAAAGTAATAGACATCTTGAAACGTTTCAAAAGGCTTTTACATGTAATAAAAAGCTCGTTCTGCTGGCTTGAATTTTCTAAAAATCTGACAGATGTAAATAATTTAAAAAGGGAGAAGATATTTAAAAAGGTTGTAAATATTTAATCATTATACTGTGTATTGTAGAATTGCTTTATTTAATTGAATCAGCTAGTCAAGGAAAAGAAAATTATAGATTAACATTTCTACAAGTGCTTGAGTAATAAAAGAATAAATCACATAATAAAGGGGCTAACAAGAGTTATCACAGCATAAATATGTACGCCCAAACCGTGGGGCTAGTTATCACAGCAATATATATATATATATATATATATATATATACATATATATATATATATATATATATATAATATCACAGCTGTGTTATCGGACGTTATATCTATTAATAATATAAATTCTTTAGTTGTTGATTTTCTTCTTTGGGAATATGTTCGTCCACTAATTAATAAGAAAAATTTTTGTTATTAATTAGTGGACGAACATATTCCCAAAGAAGAAAGTCAACAACTAAAGAATTTATATTATTATTATATATATATATATATATATATATATATATATATAAAAGTAAGATGTATCTGTAAACAAACTCTTATGAAAATAATAAGAGCCATTGACAAATACAAATCGGGCTGGTAGTTATATAGCCATTAACAAAACATAAGCTTTATTACTTCATAGGGGAGGAAACATCCACTGACCAATGGTTTCGGCTAGTTAGCCTCATCAGAGTGGAATAGTTCCCAAGAACCCTATGAAGTAATCGAAGCTATTATAATGATATAATTTCGAAACAATTACTGTACTATGGCAAAAGTAAATAAAACCGCCATCAGGTGATAAAAACCAACACTACTAAAGTGTGGAAGTACAGAATTGAACCGAAACTACATAATGAATTTTATAAATGACTATAAAAGTACGTCTGGCCTTTGAGATTTGCGGAATGTTACAGCAAAATTTATTTGCATACGTAACAAACCTTCTCGTGGCGACACCCGGGTTCATGCGCCAAGGGCAATTCAAATGAACAAAGACAAGTTATTTGCAGTCCGCAATAAGAAAATTGTATAAAAAGTAAGATGTATCTGTAAACAAACTCTTATGAAAATAATAAGAGCCATTGACAAATACAAATCGGGCTGGTAGTTATATAGCCATTAACAAAACATAAGCTTTATTACTTCATAGGGGAGGAAACATCCACTGACCAATGGTATCGGCTAGTTAGCCTCATCAGAGTGGAATAGTTCCCAAGAACCCTATGAAGTAATCGAAGCTATTATAATGATATAATTTCGAAACAATCACTGTACTATGGCAAAAGTAAATAAAACCGCCATCAGGTGATAAAACCAACACTACTAAAGTGTGGAAGTACAGAATTGAACCGAAACTACATAGTAAATTTTATAAATGACTATAAAAGTACGTCTGGCCTTTGAGATTTGCGAATTTAAAAATTTATTTATTTTTTTTGCATATAAAAACATTTTATGTGGCGAACGGTATCCCAAGGAATCAAAACAAAGATTAATTATTTATCAATAAAAAATTTATAAAAAGTAAGATGTATCTGTAAACAAACTCTTATGAAAATAATAAGAGCCATTGACAAATACAAATCGGGCTGGTAGTTATATACCATTAACAAAACATAAGCTTTATTACTTCATAGGGAGGAAACATCCACTGACCAATGGTTTCGGCTAGTTAGCCTCATCAGAGTGGAATAGTTCCCAAGAACCCTATGAAGTAATCGAAGTATTATAATGATATAATTTCGAAACAATACTGTACTATGGCAAAAGTAAATAAAACCGCCATCAGGTGATAAAACCAACACTACTAAAGTGTGGAAGTACAGAATTGAACCGAAACTACATAATAATTTTATAAATGACTATAAAAGTACGTCTGCCTTTGAGATTTGCGGAATTTACAGAAAATTTTTTGATACTAAAACTTTGTGGCGAACGGTTCATGCCCAAGGGCAATTCAAATGAACAAAGAAAGTTATTTCAGTCAATAAAAAATTTATAAAAGTAAGATGTATCTGTAAACAAATTTATGAAAATAATAAAGCCATTACAAATAAAATCGGGCTGGTGTTTTCCTTAAAAAACTAAGTTTATTATTAGGGGAGGAAAATCATACAAGGTTGTATTACCTATCGGTGGAATGTTCCAAGAACCCTATAAGAAGAAATTATAAGATTAATTTCAAACAATCTTATATGAAAAGTAAATAAAACGCCACAGGTATAAAACAAATACAAATGTGGAAGTACAGAATTAACAAATAATAATAAATTTTATAAATATATAAAATACGCTGGCTTTGGATTTGAATTTAAAAAATTTTATTTGATTTAAAACTTTCGTGCCACCATTATAGAAATTTTATATGGGCAATTCCAAAAGAACAAAACAAGATTATTTATCAATAAAAAATTTATAAAAAAGTAAGATGTATCTGTAAACAAACTCTTATGAAAATAATAAGAGCCATTGACAAATACAAATCGGGCTGGTAGTTATATACCATTAACAAAACATAAGCTTTATTACTTCATAGGAGGAAACATCCACTGACCAATGGTTTCGGCTAGTTAGCCTCATCAGAGTGGAATAGTTCCCAAGAACCCTATGAAGTAATCGAAGCTATTATAATGATATAATTTCGAAACAATACTGTACTATGGCAAAAGTAAATAAAACCGCCATCAGGTGATAAAACCAACACTACTAAAGTGTGGAAGTACAGAATTGAACCGAAACTACATAATAATTTTATAAATGACTATAAAAGTACGTCTGCCTTTGAGATTTGCGGAATGTTACAGCAAAATTTATTTGCATACGTAACAAACCTTCTCGTGGCGACACCCGGGTTCATGCCCAAGGGCAATTCAAATGAACAAAGACAAGTTATTTGCAGTCCGCAATAAGAAAATTGTATAAAAGTAAGATGTATCTGTAAACAAACTCTTATGAAAATAATAAGAGCCATTGACAAATACAAATCGGGCTGGTAGTTATATACCATTAACAAAACATAAGCTTTATTACTTAGGGGAGGAAACATCCACTGACCAATGGTTCGGCTAGTTAGCCTCATCAGAGTGGAATAGTTCCCAAGAACCCTATGAAGTAATCGAAGCTATTATAATGATATAATTTCGAAACAATCACTGTACTATGGCAAAAGTAAATAAAACCGCCATCAGGTGATAAAAACCAACACTACTAAAGTGTGGAAGTACAGAATTGAACCGAAACTACATAATAAATTTTATAAATGACTATAAAAGTACGTCTAGCCTTTGAGATTTGCGGAATGTTACAGCAAAATTTATTTGCATACGTAACAAACCTTCTCGTGGCGACACCCGGGTTCATGCCCCAAGGGCAATTCAAATGAACAAAGACAAGTTATTTGCAGTCCGCAATAAGAAAATTGTATAAAAGTAAGATGTATCTGTAAACAAACTCTTATGAAAATAATAAGAGCCATTGACAAATACAAATCGGGCTGGTAGTTATATAGCCATTAACAAAACATAAGCTTTATTACTTCATAGGGGAGGAAACATCCACTGACCAATGGTATCGGCTAGTTAGCCTCATCAGAGTGGAATAGTTCCCAAGAACCCTATGAAGTAATCGAAGCTATTATAATGATATAATTTCGAAACAATCACTGTACTATGGCAAAAGTAAATAAAACCGCCATCAGGTGATAAAAACCAATACTACTAAAGTGTGGAAGTACAGAATTGAACCGAAACTACATAATAAATTTTATAAATGACTATAAAAGTACGTCTGGCCTTTGAGATTTGCGGAATGTTACAGCAACATTTATTTGCATACGTAACAAACCTTCTCGTGGCGACACCCGGGTTCATGCCCCAAGGGCAATTCAAATGAACAAAGACAAGTTATTTGCAGTCCGAAATAAGAAAATTGTATAAAAAGTAAGATGTATCTGTAAACAAACTCTTATGAAAATAATAAGAGCCATTGACAAATACAAATCGGGCTGGTAGTTATATAGCCATTAACAAAACATAAGCTTTATTACTTCATAGGGGAGGAAACATCCAAAACAAATCAATCACCTTCCGTATCTACCAAACACCCAGGATCCTCGTTCCAAAGTTTATCTACGTACGCTTACCTCGGTAACATCCTCCGTTTGTTCTTTGTATGTAGCTACAACACCGTTTATAATATAGCACCCATTCGTGCTTTCACACTTTTAATTAAATTCAGACGGACTGCATTAACGCCGATTTATAAAAATTTAAACTTAGATGTTACCATTTAAATCTGAAGCGGACCGTAGAAGCAAGTGAAGTGAGAGCTAAGTGAAGTAAGAGAGCCCTACTACGTCTTCTAGTGTATTTATAATAGTAAAAACACACCTCCTGCACCCTGTTTCAATCAAAAAGCACTCCCACCGTAACCGATTCTGAAAATTTTATATGCAACGAACATTCTAAAACTCAGAATTTCCTTCCACTCTACGCTTTAGTTTGAAACACTGGTTAACAAACACAACGGTCGCGCTCTTCTTAAAATTTCTCTCATTTCACTCTACGATCAGCCAATCAAAAACATTTCTCCCATTCGTATGTCTATTATCCAACTATGTTATCTTTGTCTAACTTATATTTGCTGTCTTTATTACAATCCCACTACAGCACCATAAAATCGATATTGTGGTTGACCTTTAAATTTTGTCGCGTACTTTAAACGAGTGTTTTATTCAACGTCTATTACTTGTTCTCCTCGTCTATCCAATGCTATAGATATCCCGTCTCTATTTGTTTTTAAAGCACCTGTTATTTTGCAGCCTTCGCTACGACCGTTAACTCAAATTTTTATAAAATTATGTTCCAACGTACATTCTGGTTCCGTGAACTTGTTTTATTTATCTGTCCGTCTTTCTATGAATTCTTTTGCCAGTTTTAAATTGTACTTTACATGTTGTTCAACCCGTAGAATTTCTTAGGATTATTTTTAACGAACGCTTGTTTAGTTAAATGGAAAATATGCGTTTACATTATTGATTTTATATACAAAAGCTCTCGAAATTTCAACGAAATTTCAACATCATAATTCCAATAACGAAAAATATTTATAAACAACCTTCAAATTATAATAATCGCTACATTCACTAATATCTTTCTTTAATACACATTATTCATAAAAATTAGTTACACACAAGCATTAAACCTATAAATGCAATTTACAACTTAAGTCGAAACACAACATTTCATAACTACTAAACATTCATTGACAGTTTACCCAGTCTTAGTTTATATTCAGTAATTTTAAAACTTTTCATACATAAGTCATAAAAATTTTGTTTTCTAAAGGGGTTATAGATAGTTTATATACTCTTCAATTAACTCGTCTAAGTCTGAATGATCAGTGACCTTTAAGAAAACCTTTGTGAAGATGACATAAACTCGACGTTTGACCTGAAAAGGTCAAGAAATTATCCATTCACAAATAACATCTGTACACTAAAATCTTATAGAAGTTTAACCTACTTAACAAAAACTATATCACGCAAACGATTTTCTAAAGATTTCCACATAAATATACTTGCGCTTGTCACTATTAAATTGTGCGAGGTTCGTAATTTTTCAAACTTAGTCGTTGATCAAATTTTCCTCTCTATTTTGTAACATATTAATTACATCAAAAAATCAATTTTCAGTTCTTCTTTCTCATTTGAATTGTTCGTGTCTTAACGGAATTTACTTTTTGTAGGTTAATTTTTGCTTAATGCGTTAAAAAAAATTGTTTCAATTAATATTTAAAGGTTAAGCATAACCTTGTATACAAGCTAAATTACAACACTTAAAATTCGTAATTTCAATAAAAAGTATCGACGGTAAGTATTTTACAAATAGATCGACTATTATAAATGACCGATTATAAATGAATTTTTGTTTGCATTTTTTCGCGGCTTTATATAGTAAAAACTTCAGTAGGTCACAGGTTCTAGAAGGCTTTTACACCTATCCTATTTGATATGACTCGAAGCATGATGTAACTTTTTCAAAATTCTGTTCATTATACGTTTATAGATGTCATTTTTAATTTACGAGACCGTAAAGATAGTCCCTTAATTGTTGTAATTCCAGGAGTGAATGCTAGGCTCATCTGTTAACGCAGTTATTTAATCTAATTTATAGTCGTAAAGCGTATTATGGCATTTTATAGTATCTCGCTAATTGGGCTGTTATAGTAAGAAACATTATCTCTCATTTGCTTATTAATTTGTAGATTCTGGCTACTGAATAGGTTTTTCAACATTAGAACAATCTAAAAGATTGAAGTAGCTTCTTGAAGTTAAAATACACGCTCTTTGTAAAATGTTTGCAACATGAAGTTGTACAATGAGGAGTACTTTTTGATAATGTTTTCAGTAAATGTTGTTCAGTATGTTTGATCAAGTTGTACAATGCGTTTAATTGGTATTTATTGCTACTTTTCCGCAAAGAACGTACTTATATACTAAAATAAATTACTACTAAAATATTATACAGGGTATTTTTTTTACAGAAAATTAAGTATTCGAAAATTTAGGTTTTCTTCGGTTTTGTACCGTTTTATTTACAAAATATGGTGATCATTGACCTCTTATGGCCTCCTTATCACATTAAATTATATATACAGGGTGTTTCAAAATTGCACGGCAATATTTTAAGAAAGTGTTCTTTAGCACAAAATAAACATAAAACTTCTAATAAACGTATGCCCTAAAATGTACCCCTATGGAGTTATAACCCCTTTAAGGGGGCTAGGTGAAATTGAGTTTTTTTTAATTATCTGAAGAACCACAAAAGATATTTTATTCAGATTTTTGTTGCCTACCCATGATTTTATGCCAAATAAGATAGGCTTATCCATTTTTCGATAATAAGATCAAAAGCGTCCCATTCGGGGGGGACAATCACGTTTAACCCTGTAATTTTTTTGTGTGTAAGCTTTTATAAATTATAATGCCAGAATTAGAATCTTTTGACATTTCTGAGTAAAAAAGTCACTCTTGTTTAAAGTCGATATCTGTAGCCGTTTTCGAGTTAATTGGGGTGAAGCATTCAGGATGCCCTATGATACTTTACATACCTACATAGATGTTGAGAGTTGAAAATATTTATTACAATTAAACATTTAAAGTAACTGTTCAAAATGCCCACCATTTTTTTGTATACAGCATCCAGCACGGCGAATCCATTGCTCTCTGGCAAGTCTTATAACATCAGGACGATTCTTAATAGTATCAGCAGCCTCCACGATCCGGTTCTTTAACTCCTCTTGCGTGTAGATAGGCTTAGAATAAACTATAGTCTTCATCCATCCTCAAACAAAATAATCTAACGGTGTTAGATCGGGAGATCAAGGTGGCCATTTAACAGATCCGTTTCGGGAAATCCATCGGTTACCATATTCTGCGTTTAAGTAGTAAGTGACAATATGAGAGAAGTGGGCTGGGGCACCGTCATGCATAAACCAAATCCCACATCTATCGGGAATTGGAATATCCCCTAACAGCTCATAAAGACTATTTTCCAGAAAATTCAAATAAAACACTCCTGAAAATCTTCGTGGTAAAAAGAAGGGGCCGATGAGATTGTCACCAAGAAGTCCACACCAGACATTTAAGGAAAATGTATGCTGATAATGATTTGTGACAGTGGCATGGGGGTTTTCTTCCTCCCAAGTATGGGTATTGCAAAAATTGGTAATTCCATTTCTTGTAAAGGTAGATTCATCAGTCACTAGCAAGCGAGTCAAGAAGTTACGATGTCGTGTGCATTTTCAAATTAACCACTGCGAAAAATTGGTTCGTTTGATGTAATCTTGCCGTAACAAATCTTGCACAGATGTCACGTGAAATGGGTACAGTTGCTGCTCGTGCAATGTTCGCCAAACGCTTGCAGATGAAACACCAAAACGAAGAGACAATCTTCTGGTGCTAGTACTAGGAGATAACTGAACAGCATTGAGTATTTGTTCTTCAACATTTACATCTCGTCGAAATCTTTGTCGACCAGCATTTACTCGTGCAGGTTTTAGCGTGCCAGTTTCCCTAAGACGTGTTTCAATGGATTGAAATGTTTTACGATTTGGTATCCTTCTAGTTGGAAATTGATCTTGGTATCTGCGAACTGCAGCAGCGCCATTTCTCTGTACTTCACCATAAACTAACAGCATGTCTGTTTGTTCTGCAAATGTGAACAAGTTTGTGGTGTCTCCCATGATACAACAAATTAAAGTGTCTTCAAAGTACCAATTTACACAAAAACTAACAGAACTAGTAACACATATTAGTAACTTACACAGTGTTTAAACATAACAAAAGTAATACATAGTAGATACATAATCACCTGTCAAACAAATAAATCATATGCAACTGTTATAATGTAGAGCTTCTAATATCCAAGGCTATTTGATTAACATTGAATTTTGACATTTAGCTTTAGTCTTCAACATCTAAGTAATACATTGATTAATTTGAAACATATGTATAGTTTATACATATGCCAAGTTGTTACAGAGATATTGAAGGCATATGTTTAATAGGTTTATACCTATACATATGGGAAGTTCATATTAAAACTAAACGAATAAGGTATGTATTATAGGGCATCCTAAATGCTTCACCTCAATTAACTCGAAAACGGCTACAGATATCGACTTCAAACAAAGGTGACTTTTTTATTCAGAAATGTCGAAAGATTCTAATTCTGGCATTATAATTTATAAAAACTTACACACAAAAAAATTATTACAGGATTTAACGTGATTGTCCCCCCTCCTCCCCCCGAATGGGACACTCCTAATCTTGTTATCGAAAAATGGATAAGCCTATCTTATTTGGCATAAAAACATGGATAGGCAACAAAAATCTGAATAAAATATCTTTTGTGGTTCTTCAGATAATTAAAAAAACTCAATTTCACCTAGCCCCCATAAAGGGGTTATAACTCCATAGGAGTACATTTTAGAGCATATGTTTATTAAAAGTTTTATGTTTATTTTGTGCTAAAAAACACTCCCTTAAAATAGTGCCGTGCAATTTTGAAACACCCTGTGTATATATAAATATATATATATATATATATATATAACACCCAATCGTGGGGCATAAAGGAATTGAAGAGAATATCACAGCAATATATATATATATATATATATATATATATATATATATATATATAAAATAAGATGTATCTGTAAACAAATTCTTATGAAAATAATAAGAGCTATAGACAAATATAAATCGGACTAGTAGTTATATAGCCATTAACAAAACATTAGCTTTATTACTTCACAGGGGAGGAAACATCCACTGACCGACGGTTTCGGCTTTGTTAAGCCTCATCAGAACAAATTAGTTTTCAACCCTATGAAGTAATTGAAGTTATTGTACTAATATAATTTCGAAACAATCTCTGTACTATGGCAAAAGTAAATAAAACCGCCATCAGGTGTTAAAACCCCAACACTACTAAGTGTGGACGTACAGAATTGAATCGAAACTACATAGTAGATTCTATAGATGGCTATAAAAGTACGTCTGGCCTTTGAGACTTGCGGAATGTTACAGCAAAATTTATTTGCAAACCTAACAAACCTTCTCGTGGCGACACCCGGGTTCATGCCCCAAAGACAGTGGTATTTTTGCTGGCTTTAAGGGAGTTATGATTTGGGCATAATCAAATAAATATTATTATTTTGATTCAAGGGTTAATTTATGAATAACAGATCAAAGTATTAAAGTTATTAAACTATAAAGTGTACATATTTTTGATCATTATACAAATTTTGGTTGGTTTTGTTTATATCATTCAAATAGAGACGAGCTAAAGTAAAAAGGGGATTAAACAGCCTTTGTTGTCGTATCAGCGTGCGCTTTGTTTGAATTGGACTGAGCTAATCGAGGCATATACGAAGAGGTATCTTTCAAAATTTTAAAACAGAGGTTATATTAAAAACAAAAAGAAGCATAGAGACGACCACCCGTATATCACAACAATATATATGTATATAATATATATGTATATAATATATATGTATATAATACATATATATATATATATATATAATATACTACTATGAAGCTTATCTCTGAAAATTGTGCACCAGCTTTGGATCGTGAAAATACTGTGAAGCTTAGGCTCTAACTACTTGAGCCCCTCCGTTGGAAACCCAAATTTTATTGTGTAGTCGCTTCTGCTGCTCCGCTTCGCCCCTTTTCACTTGTCTAAAAACTTTTATTCTAACACAGACGCTTACCTGGATTACTGAATTCAAAAACTTCGCCTCACTGTTACCATGCTATAACCTAAAAGAAAATCCACTCTACACTCACACTCAAAATAACGCAATTCACAAATACAACACACTCTATTTACAGTCAATAAATATTACATTCTCATAAGCTTTTTCATTATGTACACTTGGATACTTCGTACTAACAACAATTTTATTTTCAAGAAAATATTTCACTTCAATAACCTTATTAAACAATTATCCTGTTAAAGTGAGAGGGCATTCCTCATACCTGACTTTATCCCTTCGTTTTAACATGAGCTCATAGTAAAACTTTTTAACCATGAGTGCAAATTTACAGCACTACCAAACAAAATTAAATAAGCCCTCAATACTTTTTTAAAATATATCCTGGTTATTTGTAAATCACTACTCCTTGACAACCTAAATAATTTTCATTCACCTGGAAAGTCTCATAAATTTATAGCACAATAAATACCACAATTAAAAAAATACACCAAAGCACAAAAAGTAAAAAGAATCATTGCAAATAGTCACCACACAAAATTTGAATAAAAATTGTTACCTGGTAACAATCTTTAACAGGTTTCCCCCAACTAACCTTAATGTCGATGCCGTCGTCAAGTATGGCTCTACTCCATAGAAGCGCTACCCGCTTGAATTAATCTCGCTCTCTGCATGCTGCTACCCCAAAATTCCTCTTCATAAAATAACCATCCACATCCAACTTTTAAAATTTCCAATTTATAACTAATTAATTATTGATTGCTGCCTTCACCATTCATTTCCAAGTTTTAATACATACCAAAACCAAAATAGAGATCGTAGTACTTACGTATACCATCTATGTTCCGTTTCTGGTTCTTTATTTAACTTTGAGCTTTTATATAAAACTGGACATTACAAATCACACACGCTTGTGTGTAGTTATCTTAATAAACAAAATATAACTTCACTAAATATCTCACTGGAAGTAACTTTGTAGAACGTAGGAACGACGAAAAATTAAGAGACTGTCACCCTTCCTTTCGGGTGATTATATAGCCTCCCCCCCATTGAAATTTAGCACGTAAACTTCCAACGAACAACAACAATTCCCCGTAGAACCGTAGAACCGTAACTGTAACCGACAAACACACCAAAATACTCGGAAAACCTTACAAAACCGTCAGCCGACTGTATGCTTCGGCGAAATCTAGTCTCAACGAACTTTCAATTCTGGCTACGTTCACGCCTTCTACTTAAACAAATATCTTTCATTTCTTTCGTACATATAGCGTCCTTACACATTTATGCTTCTTTCCGATCGATATTTACCCTTCCTAAGACCAACTTGTTGCGGGTCTACCTTTAACGTCTAATCAAATTACTTAAACTCTCTCCCTTGCTTTTTATCGATCCGTGTTTGCTGTTTAAGTTCTTAGAAATTATTAATTTGTCTACCCTCTCCAAACAAATTTGTATACCGTCTTCCAATGATTGAATCTTAAAAATATAGTGCCTCTCTCTCTCTCTGCATCGTCCATTTTCTTCTATAACCGCTTGGTTCTGTTTCCCTACTGTTCTACCTTCATGCGGTTTCTCCGTCAAACTTGTATGCTTCGATTCATCTGTGTTTATCTGCTCATTTAAAAATCAACCAACTAACCAACACCTGTTATCTATGCTCCTTTACTAACACATACGAAAACGCTATCTTTCTTTGTAAAATATCGATCCGTATTCTTTAACGGCCACCTGCCTTTGCTGTATGTTGTTTACACAAATTTTCAACGGTCTGTCTTTCTTGGAACATATTAAATTTTATAGTCTCGTTCGTTTAGATAACTTTCCGCCTTGTGTGCTTGAAATGTTTCTCGTTTTACCCTATGTTAACGAATACGAAAAGCTTTTGCAAAATAAAAGTGGTATTTATTTCGTGTTGCTTCTAAACCCTTATTATCCTTATTAAATATTACGCTAAGTCATTTATAAATAAATACACCTAAAATTACATTAATCCTATACTATCATACGTTGTCTAAGCTCTAATTTTTATTTACAAATACTTAATTATCTTACTAATAACTTTATCCAAAACCCTTTAGCTTGACCTTCTGTATGTCTTGTTAACCTACAATTAGCTTGTAACAGCACAATATTATATATATATATATATATATATATATATATATATATAACAGGGCGTTCATTAAGTCGCGTACATCAAAAAGGTTGTAATGTATTTTATTTATTATTATTTATTTATTATTGTTATAACTTTTATAAACATATATACTTATTTCCAACATTTTATGTCTTATAACATATGTTCAAAATGGGTGCCTTGTTCATTAATAAACGCACGAATTCGTTTTACCACGTTTGTTGACACTTTGTGGAGTACGCCTACACTAATTTTGTTAATCTCCGTTGTAATGTCCATTTTCAGTTAATTCAGTGTATGAGGCCTATTTTTATAAACCCTTTCCTTAAGATAACCCCACAGAAAAAAAATCTGGAGGCGTTAAATCGGGAGACCGTGAGGGCCATAACCCTTTAGAGATTATACGCTCTGCTTGCCAAAAAACTCGTGTAAGAAACTCATTGTTTCATTGGACGTGTGACATGTGGCACTGTCCTGCTGGAATCAACAATCACGTTCATCGGTTTCAGGCAACGAAATAAACTGTGTAATTATGTCTTTGTATACACCACTGTTCACCGTAGTTTCAAAAAAAATAGACCCCACTATTCGACGACATGATACGGCACACCACGCTCCAATTTTCAGACAGTGCAATGGATTTTCATAAAAAACAAGAGGATTTTCAGTTGACCAGTTTCTTGTGTTTTAGCTATTCACATATATACTAAGGTGGAACCAAGTTTTATCACTGAAGAAAACACGGTCTAGCTCTCCGATTCCATGGTTGTTGACGATGGACCGAAACTATTTACAGTAAACAAGGCGCTTTTCTTTGTCTGGATCTTTCAATTTCTGAACACTAGGTACACGATATGCACGAAATTTTAACTGTTTCATAGCTTTCTGAGCACTACCCAATGAAATTTGTGATTTTATTGATAGTCTTCGTAGGCTTTTTTGAAGGCGACTGCTGCATAACATTTTTAACTTCAGCCAGTTTAGCGTCAGTTAAAATGACTGGTCTCCCTGATCTCTTTTTGTCTGCAGGTAATCCGGTTTTACGGAAACGTCGGATTAATCTGGTTAAGATCAACTGTTAGGCACACTTACATTCCGGATATGTCACACGAAATTGATCAATAACACATTCATATGAATGACTGGTAAAATACTGTTCAAGAAAAAATACTCGTTGCTCTTGTGAAAACGACATATTTACCTTATCGTAAACTAGACAATACTGCAGACCTGTTGTAACCTGTACACACAATAATGGGCTTTACATCTGTTATTTACCAGTGGTGCTGTCTTGCGGTAGCCACTAGAACTAATATAAAAATCTACTATTTACAGACTCGTTTATTTGGATATGCGCGGCTTAATGAACGCACTGTATATATATATATATATATATATATATATATATATATATATATAGTGCTGTGTTAATAAGGTCATTTAGGGGTAGTTAGCACCAATAGTATAGCGCACTTCATATAAATCACATGAGAGCTCAGAAAAGGAGACAGTGTTTTGAAGAAAATAAGAAACGCCTATAATTTAATACATAAATTGTATTAAGTCTACGTGACTAGAAATCGAAAATCAACACCTGATATATTGGAAACAAACACGGCATGGTGATAAAAATCAAAGTTCACTAAATTTATTGTACAAACAATGGTCTACGTAATCTAGAAATATGAAAATTCAAGAGAATAAATACATTAACTCGAAATGCTACGTGCCGAAATCAGAGTGTCAATTTTAATATACAGCCAAATACTATAGAAATATCCCAAAACTTTGTACACAAGAATTACGTACGAAGCGCAATCGACTGAACTATGATCTTGTCAATAGATGGGCGACGCCTTTATATACGACCGGATTTGTATACAGAGCAGTTTTACCATGAATTGAAGAATAGTACACATCACCCAGAACATAGCATTTATGTGAATAAATTTAAAGTGATTTAATTGTTAGGTAATAAATTATATAGTGCAACATTAAAAAAAAGGTTTTGTCATTTTTGATCCTGTAAAAACGTAAGTAATAAAAGGCTATTTATAAAAAAAATGTAAGAATCACGTACAAAGCTTTTAATCGCTGAACTTTGCGCTTGTCAACAGATAGGCGTTCCTTTTAAATACGACAGGATTTGTAAACAAATCAGTTTAACTTGAATTAAAGCATGGTTCACATCACTTAAAAGAAAATATTTACGTGAAAGAATTAAAAGTGATTTTGTAGTTAATAAAGTATATAATGGTGATAGTGCCTAATTAAATGAGGTTCGTTGTTTTAATCCTTAAAAACATAAGTAACAAAAGTTTGTTTTTAAATAAATTCTAAATTTTACATTAACAAGAGGACTCTGAATAATTACTGGATCCGATATGGAAATTCAACAAGTATTTAAGCAATTACTGGATTCTACGGAGAAGCGTAATAGGCATTTGAACATTTTCTGGATCCGACCAGGAAGTTTAACAAGGATTCTATAATAATTAATGAGGGGAATCTATACTAAGAGAAAAACAAACCGTATATAAAGTAGATCTAAATTCAACGTTGGACTATTTAAATCAGTAAGCTGAAACGGGAGCAGTTGGAGTAGGAGATGGTTCAAACTGGTGACAACAGGTTAGCCAATCTGAATATTTGTTGTATTTTTATTTATGAATATTTTAAACATTGCTTTCATGAAAACTTTATGCGAGGGTCAACAAAGATCGTTTTAGTACACGTTATAAATTACGTAAAGATTGAAGAAAGTTTAATGAACGTTCACAGGGCTTCAAATAATAATAATAAGAATGCTTTTTGCTGACTTTTTGTTTAATTAACGGGAATGATAATTATTGAAAGAATTTAATACAATTATTAAAAGAAGGTTTTATTCAAAGAATTCTGAAACGTTTTTGTACATTGTAAATATTTTGAGAATATTATAATAGTTGTGCTTAATGGTGTTTTGACTTAAAGGCATAGGAAGCAGAAGTAAAAGAAAAATTAAAATTCTCTGTTGTAGTATTGTCGCAAGCTCCGTGCGTGGTTAAAACTGAGCTAGCCGAGGTATTAAAAATTAAAATTGACAAAAAGAAAATTTTTAATCTTTTTATTTCACAGAAAGAGGGCACCGGGTAATTGCAACGATATCATAGCTATATATATATATATATATATATATATATATATTTCAGTGGATCTCCTTTGGAACGGGCTCTACTAACTCGTGCCCCTCACTTTGGGCGTCATAAAATTGCGGTGGTTTCCCTGGAAAGAAGCCCTAAAAATCGTGCCCCAATGTTGGGTGTCATAAAAATGTAGTGTTTATCTTGGATCGTTAGGTATCTCCTGAAGATGCTCTTCTAATTTGGACACCACGGCTAGCTCTGCTCACTGTGTCCTCCTAGATACTTACCCCTGTAACTCATTCTTCCAACAACCTTTGTAGTTAATAATTAAAATTAAAAAAATATTTCGACAAAATCGAACAACCCTCTTATTCTGCTAACCTAAAAGATCAATTCTCAAAAATTTAATTTACAGTTAATATTCACGTTACAACATTTTATACTTCTATTTAAATGGCAAACATCAATTTAAAATCCCCATAAATTTTTATGTACCTCAACATTTCATATTTTATTAAAAGCAAATGGGCCTATCCTCTACCCTTAATTTACTTCCCAGGTCTATGTTGAGCTCAGTATAAACCTTGTTATTTCCTGTGCATAAACTTTTGCATTTTCAAATTATACCAAAGACCCGTTTACTTCTTACATTGAAAAATCGTCCTTTACAGGTGTCCATAAAATTAAATATTAGTTTATGAAAAATTTTTACCACAAAAGAATAACCAAATCACTCTTAAATCAAAATAACTACGCACCAGCACAACAGTTTCAATAACAAAAATCGTTACCTGGATTGTTCTTTTCGATTACCACCTCCATAGATGAACCACCTCCATAGATAACTTTTCACCAGACTGCTAGGACCTGCATAGCTCCATCTTATTCGTTCGTCCAAGTCATTACCAAACTGAAGTCGCTTTCCGTCCGACTGCACGTACAATTAACCAAACCATATCTCTTTGTCTAGTTAATGTAATGAGAGGTAAAATGGAGGTCCCGTGTGTGAGTGTTGTCACGCACGTTAAAGATCCCTACCTTGCTTGGAACAGCAAGGATTCGGCAAAATTCAAAATTTTTCAGGTAGAAAAAAACTCGCTTCCTGGTCAATGTAGTACCTTCGGGTGGAGCATTGGAAAATCACATGTAATGTCTAGTTAATGTGCTACCAGCACCCTCGTTCAAGCTATAAATGCTTCTACTTACGTAGCATTCAGCTTTTAATTATTATAATTAATTTACTTCAGCCCGTTAATTACGTTGCACCCACTTGTGCATTATAAACATTTGTAATAACTTTTGGCGCATTACACTGTACGCGGTATTGAAAGCTAGGATTTTTTCAAATTATCATCGAGAAGTCAGATGATAAAAGCCAAATATAAAAGCGAAAAATCGGAGAGAGCAAAACTAACTTCAGCTTTCCTTATATATTCTCAGCCCCACTTAGTTTGCACGTATTTTCATCACCCATTCTTTGAAAACTTTCCAATTGCCACAACAATTCCACAAATTTATTGTACAAACATGTAACAAACCTTCAAAAACCGAGAAATCGTCCACTCCACCTCGCTTTTACTACGAAAAACTATGTACGTTTTCTAACCGTTTAAATTTACCGTGAATTTTGTCCTCTCCAAACATATCCAATGCCCGAACTTTATGTGCAGTATATTTCGTTATTGCAGTCCTGCTTTTATAACAACTTTTCCTGTTTTTGTCTTACTTATTGTCTCACTATTACCACGTTGCTACGGTTAAAAGCACCCTTCCTATTTGAAAAATCGTTGTCATGTAACACAAACCTGTTGCATCTGCGCCTTTCGATTAGCCTCTGCAAATCTACTTGTTTATCACGCGCTTGAAAGATATTTGTCATGTGCCCATCTCGCTTTGTTACGTCCTAAAGATTTTCTGTCTCTTAATCCCATCGATCTATTTTTAAAATAGTCGTGTCATTATAAACCTTGAGTCCGTCCGTTAGCATAATACTACGTATTGTTTTTTTCAACGTTTCTCGTTTTAATAGGAGTTGTTTATTTACGCCAGTTTTTATTCCTTTAAAACCCTAACTGCTTTAACTTGTTTGTACAGTTCTACCTTGTAGCTTTTCTACGAATGCTTTAATTTATAATTTTTAAATAAATGTACGTCATTTAACTTGACGTATACAAATTAAACTTACATTATAACATGTAATTTTATACCAAATTGAAGCTTTTCAAATAAATTATTGATTTTTACGTACAGGGTCATTAAATAAATAAAGGCTTGTCCTGTTTACCCATGTTTACGCTTACCCGTACACAGTAATATATATATATATATATATATATATATTGCTGTGATAAGGGGTTGTTTAAGGGTGTACTTTATAGTAAAGGTCATTTAGGAATGAGAAATTACCATAGGCAACAGAAAACGGCACTTATTTAGGAAAGAATTAAGAAATAGACATAGTTTGTAAATATTTACCAGTCAACACCCTGTATATAAAGTATAAATAGTTTTAAGCGACGCAGATAAACATAGGAAGACGCATAGTTGGCGTAGGAATGAGAAATATATGCATTAAGTAGATAGTAAATATTTAATACCCTGTAGATAAAGTTTAGTGAATTTAGGTAAAGCGGATAAAGATATTTTTCAGTGGAAGCACGCGTATATTTATAAGTAAACGATAAAGTGTAATTAGACATGCATTCAGAAGAGTTCTAGACGATTAGATTAATACGGAGATAGAAATAGAGCTTCAAGTAGCATAGGTAAATGCGTACAAATATCTAACCATTTTTGATAAGAAAGCAGATTAAAAATTGCGTGAATTGCATGTAAATTTGAAAATTTAAAGTCGAATTGCATCAGTTGTTTATGGAAAGGCAATTAGATCTATCAAAACACAGCATGTTGATAACGAAAGACAGCTGCAAGCATGTTATGATTATGGGGAATCGTGGAACATTACATCAGAAACGGCTTCAAAGGTAATTATTTGATTGGTCAGAAATAAGCGACGAGTTCTAGACCATACCCACGGATGGAGTGGGAAATAAAGAATATATTAGCAAGCACCGTGATAACGAAGTTAGTTTTGAACTCAACAAAGGCCGAAGTGCGTCGTTATGAAGTAAAGTAATACGTAAATTTTAAAAGTGAAAGATAAAACAAGTGCTAATATGATGATTATAATTGCCGATTAAACGTAAGTACGTTTTTAATGAATTTATTTTAAACTAAAACATAAAAATAATAGGGCTCTGATGTCTGGGGAACAGTAATACAAATTCGAAGTCTGAGGGAAATAGACTACGATTTCAATGTCCGGGGAAAATACAGTAATACAATTTTGATGTCTGGGGGGAGAATAATACAATTTAAGTTTGAGGAAATTGATTGATAAGAAGTAATAAGTCAGATATGAAACGACAATAAATTGGGGGTGCATAAATTAATAATGATAGTCCATAGGGTAATGGCAATAATTAAAATGTAATCCTGAATTGGGGAAGATAATTTTTATTTCAAATGGAAGCGTCGATGTGAAGAAATAAACCAGGTCAGATTTTTAGTTATAAGACATTTTGTTTTTCTATATATTTTTTTATTTTGAATATTGAATTTGCTTAATATAATATGCTTGTGAAAAGTCAACAAAAGAAGTTGCATATGTATAAAATGAGTAATATGATAACAAGTTTAGAATATTCTACACTTCGTTGATAAAGCTAATAGGTTTTTTTTTTGACTTTGGGTTTTGAGTAAATAGGATATGATGTTTAATAAATGAGATTTATAACATTAACTAATTGAAAAGTGTATTTCAAATAATTTACAAAAGCTGTATGTACATAATATATTGGTTTCATTATACATAAAATCGAAATTAACTGAATTTTATAATTCCAAATAAATGCTAGCCGAGGTCATATTTAGTTCAAGGAGGAGCTACGAATTGAATGGGAAATTGATAACAAGTAGGCGGTAACGTATCGAATTTTGCTATTGGCAGACAAGGTTGCTTCAAGATAAAATCCAGTTAAGTTTCTGGAGGGAATTGATAGCAATATTAAGAAAACAGCCCAACGGAGGAGATAATTACAATCTTGTTTATTCATAGTAGATATTAAAATGGTCGAGCGCGATTAATTTAGAGTACATAGCAAATTAATATAACAGCCCAACAAAGGGGCTCGAGAATTCCAGTTCATAGCAATATATATATATATATATATATATATATATATATATATATATTACTCATATTTAGATCAGGGTAGAAAATTAAATAATCACATCAAATAATTTTAATCACCGTGTATAAGGAATTTCATTAAATAATACGCGTTATTAAAACCATGAAGCATAAATAAACTCGGTTGTTTAAGTAAAAATAAGAAATTTAAATTATTTATAAGACGAAGCAGTAGTGAAAAGCTCTGCGTGTAATGTAATTATTCTAAACAAAGAGAAATTACGTGCAAAGTTTATATTAATTAACCCTATTTTAAGTAACCGGTAGTAAAACAAAGTGTACGTATAATAATTAATATTTAAGTTGTATTCGCTAAAAATGAAAAGGATAGAAATCAATTTTAATTGGAGTTAATTAAACCGTTAATAACATATAATACCTATAGAAACTTGTAAAAACCCAAGATTAAAATACCACGGAATAAGGCTCTGAGAATTAATATTATTTTGAACACCTGCGTAGTTTAAATATCACATTCGGCGTAAATTTTGCAGATAATTAATGTTTCAAAGAATCTTGGGGAAAACGTCGCATAATAGTTACGAGAATTGCTAAAGCTGGGTATTTCACACTCCATGTGGACTAAAATAATCGATAATAAAGAATATCAAGTTGCACCAATAAGAACACGGTAGAGAAGGAAAGAGAAAATGCGCCAAGCAAAGACACATATTGTAAAAGGCGGGATTTAAACAACGTCACGAGGGTCACAATTGGTTAAAAATAGGATGCATATATGAGAGGTAGAAACAACAATTTCTGTACAAAATTAATTAGTTTTTCTCGGACATACTTGCGTGCCGGGTGGAAATTTTCTGAGATTTAAATGGGGCGAGTGAAAATTCGTAAAATCGACGCGTGAGCGGCAGACTGGGAACATGGCATGAGAAATTCTTTAGAATTACCCGTTTTGGGGAACAGACCGACAGACAGGCTTTTTGCTATATATACCGAGATGAAGATAAACAAGCTCTCTTAGACTCTTAGACTTTTGACGATTCGATGCGTTAAAAGCTCGTACATACGCGACTTGATTGAAGATATTAAACCGTGCATTTTAGTTTGATTAAATAATTTAAAGTTTGCTAGTATAATTTAGTGATTCAACATAGCTTGTTATTTACGTGCTAAACATGAATGTACTTCAGTGCACTTAGATACAAGGTAATAAAATTTAGTTTCACTGTACCAATTAGCAAAATTTACAACGACGAATGTATACACAAAAGTAGGCAGTTTTGGTGTATATTGGTGACAGAAGCTCAGAAGCATGAATTTCTTTGCTATTTTGGGGTGTTAATAATTAAATGGTTCAAATACGTGTCTGGATCCATGAAACAAGGGTCAGATAAACACAGATGAGTTCCGGAAAGGCCCAGAAACGACTTTGAATGGATGGTGATGGAGAAAATTTAAAAGCGTAGAGAATCAGAAGCCGTAAATATAGTCCTGTTGAATGGTGTGATTAACAAAAGAAACGATACTTTGAAGCTACGAGGACAGTAACCTTCAGGTAAATTATACTATTTTGTTTGACATTTTTGTGTGTATTGAATGACTTTATAATTGATTTACTTTAAATGGACATTAGTGAAATTGTTCTAACCATAAAAGTTTAATTTTAAGATGAAATTTGCTTGTTTAAGTAAAAGGGGTATTTTGTTTTGATGTTCGGGAATATGATGAAAATTTGGGTATGTCTTTGAGCTCAATTAGACGAACCTGGTTAATTAACGTAAAGGGGTGGTAGATGCTCCCTTTATACTCAGACTCCGGTCTGCTTATATTGTCATATTAATTAGTAGGCATCCAACAAGGACTTTAATTCTGGATGCACATTAAAATGATAATAAATTTAATTTTGAAATTTTCCGATATTAAAAATTTATGCTGAAATTTAATTTGAAAATTTAATGTATTCTGAATATTGATGTAAATAGAGTTAACGTTGATGTTTGTGGTAGGAATGTGTTGTTTAATTTTTATGAATGAGGAGGTTTATAAAATTAGGTGAGCAGCCGAGGCGAAAAGCGTAGTTCACGGATTTTAAAGGTATCACAGCATTCTTGACGCCCAAACTGTGGGGCTCGAATGTGTTTTTGAAAGGGCCAGTACCTGCAGATATGAGAAAATTCACAGCATTCTTGGCGACCCAAAAGTGAGGCTCGAGTTCCAAATAAAATTTTTGTTATTTTATTCCAGGAAACTGGCGATCTGAGAGAGAGAGTTTTTGTGTGTGTATAAATTTAGGAGTATTTTAGAGTGTGTGAGAGTGATTTGAACGTATGCAGAGAAAGGAGTGGTTAAGGAGTCAAGGAGTGGAAATTGGAAGTGACGATAGTGCATTGTGTGGGAAAAATTCGAAAATGGAAGAAGCTGGAGGCAGTAGAGATCAGTCGAGGACGGAATCAGGAGAAACAGGAAATGAGTTAATGATGAGAATGTTAGAGGAAATGCGATTAGCTAGGGAAGAATCGAATAGAGCGATGGAGGAGTCTAACAGAAAATTAGAACAGCTAAGCGATGAATCGAATAGAGCGAGAGAGGACTCAAATCGGAAATTTGACCAATTAAATCAGGAATTAGGAATAAAATAGAAAAATCGACGAGAGAATTTACAGAATTTAAAACAGTCTTACCGTAAAAATGGGGGAAGTTGAAAATAGGGTTGATAAAAATGAGCGTGATATTACAGGTCTTCGACAGGAAATGGGACATTTAAGGTCCGAAGTACGCATTTTTTGTGAAGAAGAGATTAATGTAAAAATGACTGAAGTGACGGACTCATGTAGGGATCAGTTAGGCAGGGTAGAACGTGAAGTTAGTAGTATTAAATACAACATGTCAAATTTAACGGGGGATGGTCCCAGATTTTCTACAGGTGGAGTATCATTGGACCAACACATGAAGTTTTATGGCGATAACAGGGTAAATCCACAAATTTTTATTAATAGTGTAAGAAATCTAGTGGGAAATTTATTTGACGAACAGACTAAACTGAATACGGTAAAGGCTTTATTAAAGGACAACGCGGAAGCATGGTACAATTTAGTAGGACAGGACATAGACACGTATCAGGACTTTGAAGACAAATTTTACAACATTACTGGAGTGATCACAAACAGGATCAGATTAGGGACGACTTGATTACAGGAAAATTTAAGGAGAGTTTGCAGGTTCTAGGGAGCAATATGCCATCCGCAAGTACAGTGTGGCCAAACAACTGAATCCACCATTGACGGACAGACAGATTATTAAGTACCTATCACGACATTTTGAACTGGAAATTAGACAACACGTGGCCTTACAAAACATCACAGAACGGGAGACATTTTAGAGTATTTGCAGAGATATGACGATGTATGTGTAGGACGGACAAGAGAGATACGAGAACGAAACGTTAACACAGTTAGGTTTGACAACAGGACACCGAATTATCCGAGACGGCCTGACTACAACAGAAATTTTCGACCGAATTGGGAACGACGAGGACAGGAATACAGAAGTAATAGTGCGACTAGGGGACCGACGCCAAGACCTAGTTACACGCGACAGAACAGTTTACCGGAAGTAAACAGGACTGTGACCAGCACGCCGAATAGAGGCAGGGACACGGATATTAACACGAGGAGGACGTACGCACAGGTTGTAGAAGGACAACCAGGACCAAGCACGGAAAACAGGATGAGACAGGATTTTTAGAACGTGACAGACCACTAGATTTCTGTGTAAATGTATACGAACATCCACGTGAATTTTTCAAAATTGAGGAGGAAGTAGAGCCAGAAACTGAGGAAAAATTATGTTTGCCAATTGTTAATTTAGAAATTTTGAAAATAATGTAGAAGTATTACTTGATACAGGGGCAGAGGCGAGTTTAATATCGGAGGAATTCGTCAGCAAAATTAGGATAAGGTTTGTGATAGAATTATGCCTATAAAGCGTAGCCATTTAGTAGCTCCAAATAAAAAGAAGTTTGCTGTAGTAAATAGTGTTGTGGTGCTTAGGATAGATATAGGAGATTTAAGCTGTGAACAGGAGTTTGTAATTGTACCTGGACTGAAGTTTCAGAGCATTTTAGGTGTTGACTGTATGATGAAGTTAGGGGTTTTGATAGATATGGAAAGGAAGGTAGTAAGGATTAAGGATAGGGTAGTGCCATGGAAGGGCAGTTATGAAGTCACAGAGGATGACACGGGGTTTAGTATTAATGTAGTAGAGGTAGAGGATGATGTAGGTAAACAGATCAACACAATAAGATGTCCAGAGGATAGGATAGTAGAGGTTCAAGCTTTAATACAAAAACATGCAGAAGTAGTGGGGGTAGAAGCAGCATATCGGGAGCAGGTGAAGGCAGAATTATTTTTGATGAGGTTAAGTGGCAAGTTTGTTTTTAAGAAAGTAGATTTAAGGAATTCATTCTGGCGGATTCCATTACACAAAAATTCTAGAAGGTACATAGGATTTTCCATAGAGGGAAAAATCGATAATTGTAAAGTAGTATCGTTTGGTTTGTCGGCAGAAAAGGAAATAAGAATAAATAAGAAACAGACAAGTGTAGGGACTGAAGAAGAAGCAATATTTAAGTGTAAGGATAATAGGGATGATAAGTTTATTGTATGTGAGATAATAAGGAATTTAAGTATAGATATAGAAGGGGGAGAAATAGGGATGAAGAGTATTAGGATAGTTAGACGAAAGACTTGGAGGGTGAAGAAGAGAGTTAGATTTAAATAACTTGATGAACAAAGGATAGAGATAGGTGAATTTTAGTATAGATATAGGAATAAGAATAGAATAGAGAGTAGATATAGGTGTATATCGAAGAGTAGAAGTAGATGTTTATAGAAAATAAAGCTAGGTATAGGATAAATATGGGAGATAATTAGGAATAGGTTTAGGATGAGAATAAAGAGTAAATGTAGGAAGAAAATAAGATAGGTTAAGTGTAGATATTTCATAGAAGATTAGTGGAGAGTTAGGAATAGAGTAAGAGTAGGATAGGCATATAAGATTAGGTAGGGGGAAGTAAAGTATAGTGAAGAGTAGTTAAATAGGATAGGTATATAGGATGTATATAGGATTAGATGGATAAGTAGGACGAAGTTAGGGATAATTTCAGTTTATAGAAGTAGGTGAGAGTTAGGAATAGGATAGGGATATAGGATAGATGTAAATATTTTTTGGATTGGAGACAAAGTAGGTAAGTTAGATAGATAAGGGTAGAGAGAGATAGGCAATTTTTTTTTGTAATTTTTTTTTTTGTCTAAATGTTTTATATTTGAAGTCAAATAAGTGGGATTATTTGTATTCAAATAGGGGGAAAATACTCATATTTAGATCAGGGTAGAAAATTAAATAATCACATCAAATAATTTTAATCACCGTGTATAAGGAATTTCATTAAATAATACGCGTTATTAAAACCATGAAGCATAAATAAACTCGGTTGTTTCAGTAAAAATAAGAAATTTAAATTATTTATAAGACGAAGCAGTAGTGAAAAGCTCTGCGTGTAATGTAATTATTCCTAAACAAAGAGAAATTACGTGCAAATTTTATATTAATTAACCCTATTTTAAGTAACCGGTAGTAAAACAAAGTGTACGTATAATAATTAATATTTAAGTTGTATTCGCTACAAAATGAAAAGGATAGAAATCAATTTTAATTGGAGTTAATTAAACCGTTAATAACATATAATACCTATAGAAACTTGTAAAACCCAAGATTAAAATACCACGGAATAAGGCTCTGAGAATTAATATTATTTTGAACACCTGCGTAGTTTAAATATCACATTCGGCGTAAATTTTGCAGATAATTAATGTTTCAAAGAATCTTGGGGAAAACGTCGCATAATAGTTACGAGAATTGCTAAAGCTGGGTATTTCACACTCCATGTGGACTAAAATAATCGATAATAAAGAATATCAAGTTGCACCAATAAGAACACGGTAGAGAAGGAAAGAGAAATGCGTCAAGCAAAGACACATATTGTAAAAGGCGGATTTAAACAACGTCACGAGGGTCACAATTGGTTAAAATAGGATGCATATATGAGAGGTAGAAACAACAATTTCTGTACAAAATTAATTAGTTTTTCTCGGACATACTTGCGTGCCGGGTGGAAATTTTCTGAGATTTAAATGGGGCGAGTGAAAATTCGTAAAAATCGACGCGTGAGCGGCAGACTGGGAACATGGCATGATAAATTCTTTAGAATTACCCGTTTTGGGGAACAGACCGACAGACAGGCTTTTTGCTATATATACCGAGATGAAGATAAACAAGCTCTCTTAGACTCTTAGACTTTTGACGATTCGATGCGTTAAAAGCTCGTACATACGCGACTTGATTGAAGATATTAAACCGTGCATTTTAGTTTGATTAAATAATTTAAAGTTTGCTAGTATAATTTAGTGATTCAACATAGCTTGTTATTTACGTGCTAAACATGAATGTACTTCAGTGCACTTAGATACAAGGTAATAAAATTTAGTTTCACTGTACCAATTAGCAAAATTTACAACGACGAATGTATACACAAAAGTAGGCAGTTTTGGTGTATATTGGTGACAGAAGCTCAGAAGCATGAATTTCTTTGCTATTTTGGGGTGTTAATAATTAAATGGTTCAAATACGTGTCTGGATCCATGAAACAAGGGTCAGATAAACACAGATGAGTTCCGGAAAGGCCCAGAAACGACTTTGAATGGATGGTGATGGAGAAAATTTAAAAGCGTAGAGAATCAGAAGCCGTAAATATAGTCCTGTTGAATGGTGTGATTAACAAAAGAAACGATACTTTGAAGCTACGAGGACAGTAACCTTCAGGTAAATTATACTATTTTGTTTGACATTTTTGTGTGTATTGAATGACTTTATAATTGATTTACTTTAAATGGACATTAGTGAAATTGTTCTAACCATAAAAGTTTAATTTTAAGATGAAATTTGCTTGTTTAAGTAAAAGGGTATTTTGTTTTGATGTTCGGGAATATGATGAAAATTTGGGTATGTCTTTGAGCTCAATTAGACGAACCTGGTTAATTAACGTAAAGGGGTGGTAGATGCTCCTTTATACTCAGACTCCGATCTGCTTATATTGTCATATTAATTAGTAGGCATCCAACAAGGACTTTAATTCTGGATGCACATTAAAATGATAATAAATTTAATTTTGAAATTTTCCGATATTAAAAATTTATGCTGAAATTTAATTTGAAAATTTAATGTATTCTGAATATTGATGTAAATAGAGTTAACGTTGATGTTTGTGGTAGGAATGTGTTGTTTAATTTTTATGAATGAGGAGGTTTATAAAATTAGGTGAGCAGCCGAGGCGAAAAGCGTAGTTCACATGAATGAGGAGGTTTCACAGCAAATATATATATATATATATATATATATATATATATATATATACAGAAGAAAATACAATTGACAAATCTTCATGAGATATAGTCCAATAATAAAAACAAAAAAGAATTAATAGTTGAAATTTTAATAAATACTTAACGTTTTGGTGATATTTTTTCACCATTATCAAAAGCGACAATAAAAAATGAAAAACAACATTAGCAAAAATACATATTAAGACAGACGCAGACTACTTACTTTGATTACACTTAAATTGGAAAATTTAATGATAAATGCTAAAAGATTTACATAATAATTTTGGGTCATTAATTGAAATTAAAGTGTGCTCTAAGGGCACATCATCCACTAATGGCGGTTAAAACGGAAATGTAATAACGAATGTAACAAAATTACTTGAAATTGACTGGAGTACGTTACAAAAATGACAGCAGTTACGATTTAATAAGTATTTACTACTTTAACGACGTTTGAAAATATCATTTTTATATAGAGCAGAGTAAACGTTATGACTTTATCAATATCTATTTTATTGTTAATAGGATTGATTTCTTTATTGATATGAAGAGACTCAATGAACAACCTAGTTTTATAATTGGGTTCATTATCCAAAATGATGGTATCATCGAATAGAGATGTATGTTTAGTTGCAGAAATATGTGAAGACAATGCACATTTAGAGGAGTTTTTTCTGCAGTCACTCCTGTGCTGGGTGAAACGACTCTTTAGCTATTAACTAGTCTGTCCAATATAACTATTGTTGCAACTGCAAGTAATCTTGTAGACAACGTCACTGTTTAATAGTTTTGGAGTACGATCCTTTAATTTAGTGAATAAGCTCTGGATGGAATGGTTGTACTCGTAGACGATAGCAACCTTAGGTTGTTTAAGTAATATTACTAGCAGCGGAGATAACTTTTGTATATAAGGAAGCTTTTTATATATAATGTCTGTTGTAGTAGTGTTAAGACTTAGAAAATTGCTGTAAATCAGTTTATGTAATATTTCTTTTGGATAACCGTTATTCAATAAAGTGTCTATCAATATTTTCTTATTTTTTTTTTATAAACTGAGGATCTGATATATGTTCTATGCGGTAACTTAGGGCCTTCACCGTGTTTACCTTATGTTGTATAGAATGATTGGAATGAAAATTCAAATATCTGCCAAAATGAGTTGGTTTAGTGCACCAATCAAAAAGTAGATTATTATCTGAGTCTCTTATAACCAAAACATTCAGAAAAGGTAATTCAATATCAACTTCCACTTCATACGTGAACTTAAGGTGTTCATTAAAGTCATTAAATGTTATTAAAGTTTGGTCGACATATTGAGCTGGCAATGAGCAAATGATGTCATCGACATACTTGACTAAAAATGACAAATCATAAAGTAGTCTAGGTAGAACAATAGACAATAAGTTATTCGTAATCATAAGCGATTATGGGTGACAAAGGCAACCCCATTGGAGTTCCAAACAATTGTAGATAGAATTTATCTTGAAAAACAAATTAAGTGTTGTTAAACACCAAGTTAACGGTAGCAAAAAACAAATTTCCAACATTTTGCAATAAGGTTAAATTATATTCCATTTTTCTTTGATAATATTGATGACTAAACATAAAGGAATATTAGTGAACAGAGATGCTACACCCAATGAAATAAGAATATAATCTAATCACCTTACTTATAATGCCATGTTCATCTAAGAATGGGTTTCTGCATAATAACATATTATTTTTAGGTATAGTTGAAAGCCTTTTCAAATTGCTTATTTCTTCCGAGAAATATTGATTTGCGAGTTTTTTTATAATGGATAAATTCCGCATCCTTAAATTCTTGTACGGACCAAAAACCGATTAGCTTAGCCTTAAAATTTTTACAATTGCAAGTGAATCTCTTTGTAATAGCGGTAACACTTATGAGCTTTGTTAAGCTGAAATATTTTTTGTGCTACGAAAAGTCTGACGCCTTGGTTGCTACTAGCAACGCTTTCGCTGTAAATGGTTCCCTCTAAATTGCTGTTTGAAGCAAAATTATATTTTGGTTAGATAACCTTTGTTGAATGAATTGAGTTTTCCCATAACTAACCAACCGAATACTCTTTTGTAATATTATACCTGACGGATTAGTTTGTATTTGACCTACGTGCAACAGATTCTAAAATATTTCCGTACCCACAAGTGCTTCGATTTTTTTCTAGTTTTACAATATGACGGATCCACTAACTTTACGTTACCGGAATTATAATGGGGTCCACATTAATCCTTTAATGCCAGTAATTAATTAATTTCTAATCACTTTAAGATTTTGGGTCTTTTTATATTTCGCAATATTAGTAACCTTGCGCCATTTTAGATTTGTAAAGTGTGTAGTTTTTTGTATACAGGGTGTACCATATATGGCACACTAGGTTCTTCTATTGTAGGAATTTCCTTATTTTTGTATTATAGTTAATAAGTAAAGAAATGACTACAAAATGTATTATATTTATACAAAATGTGTGTACATATGGCAAACACATGGCCACCATGCACTCATCAAAATCTATATGCTGTTCAGCTCGGTATGCAGCCAGAAACCTCTTTTTTAGAAGATCCATCAGTGGGCGCAGTTTCCACATTTTGTCAATATTATCAATTTTAGAATTATCCGCACAGTGTATAAAACGACAAATCTGTAAGAATCTGTCTCTTCTCATTGGTATTCACAACTAATTCATTGCGGTCATCTTTTGAACTTTCCCAGTAACTTCTTTTAGTTGGTACAGTGTTATAACCGGAGAGCAAAAGTATGCCAATAAAAACCTTCATTTCATTGAAAGTTACCTTCGGGTGGTCAGGAAAATTTTTAAAAAGTGCATATTTTGTTGTTTCTGCACAAAGAAATTCCAAAACTGATCATCAAAAAACCGTTCAAATAATTCCACAGCTTTCAATTCGCGGGAGGAGTATAGTTAGATTCTGGAAAGCATGCAACCTGAACATTTATATCTTTATTATGCCACATAAATATTTTTCGGTTTTTCATACTTCCTTGTGCTTTACTCTTTGTTTGTTTATTTCGGTTTCGGTTTGAATTTTTTTCTGAATTTCCTACAGAATCAGCGACCACATCCGAGATATATTCAGAATTCTCTTCTGTACTAGCCTGACCTCGACTTACAATTTCAACGCTGCTGACGAGTTGTCGTCCAGTAAGGTTGTCTACTAGGCCACCAGTATCCTCGTCAGCTGAATCCTCATCTGAGTTTACATTTACCTCTAGTGGTTCAATGTATATTCGCTACACATTTTCATCGTATGCTATATCAAGCACCTCTTGTAATGTAATCCCGCTGCAAAAATACAATAAAGTTATTGAATCCATAAGAAGAATATGATTGCAGTGGCATATAATAAAGAGAAACGATTTTAAAAATATTTGACAGTGCTAGTGTCTAGTGTGCCAATTATGAGATGCGTGAAGTTGGCCGCAACATTTTTGAATTTTTCAAAAATATTTATGTCATAATTAGGCGCCAATTAGTCGCCATTATGCGCAACTAATACTAAATTTTGCGCCGTCTTGGCAAACAAGTTATTAATAAAATAAGATTTTTCCGAACAAGTTTACGAAGCCGCACTTTTTTTCAATTTTCAAAAAATCTTTATTCTATAATTTAGCGTCAATTAGGCGCCATTTTGCGCCGTTGAAACGAAATTTTGCGCTCTCCTGTGTAACAAGTTATTTGAAAAAAAACATTTTTCCGAACTGTATATACACCTGGTTAGGAACAGTTGTACATAAGTTAAATACTTGATTAATAATATATTTTTATGAAGTTTCAAGTTAATAACAGGAAATAAAATTTTCATACCAACTTTCATTCTCTATTCTACACGCTTAAGAGTTGTTTCTTAAAAAACGCTTATACAAGTATTTTATTATTTAAAATTAAGATCCTAAATGCCGATTATAATATCTCTAACTGAGATTTTGTGAAAGCCAGCAGCGAATTGTATTTTACCTTTATTTAATAACTTAACAGGTATCGGAGCTTAGCTCTTAAAATTAGTTTTGTAAAAGCAGATATTCGATTTCTAAAAAGTTGTAAAGCCCACAAAGTTTTTCCAAATTTCATTAACGTAAAAATCAGCAGTAATTGTAAACGTAGTAACGCAATAATCAATTTTGCAAAAGATAAATTGCTTAATTTGGAAATCAAATATCTGTACAGTAAACTTACTAGATTGGAACTGGAAACGTATAAATCGCACCTAGCACTAACGTGCAATTTATCCGAGTCCGGTTTTCAGGAATGGAATAATTTCCAGAGATTTGTTTTTGAAGTCAAAAATCATAAATTGTTAGACAAAATTAATAGTCAAAACACTAAGTTGAACTTTCTTTTAAAGAAACACAATGTCAATGTACCTCCTAAAAAACTGGAAATTACTTCACCTCACTTAGAGTCAATAGTTGTTAACGAATCGTCGAAAATCTTTAATAATGAAGAGTTGACTTTCCTTGATCGAAGCCTAAAATTTGGAGTAGATCATTTGAAAACTCCTTTGGAAGACATTATTGCTGGCATTGAAAAATCCATTTCAAAATTAGATGACAATTCAAAAAACTTTATTAGAAACGCGTGCAAAATTCAACTTTCGAACAACTTACGCACTTGCGCAAGGAATGTCTCAGAACAAACAAGGAAAGATCATCTGATTATTAAAGATTTATGACAAAAGAATTGTTATTAATTAAAGGCTGATAAGGGGAATAGGTTGGTTATTCTGGATAAACAAGACTATGTTGATCGAGTAGAGACTTTGCTGTCTGAGGGTCCTTACAGACCAATAGTCAAAAACGTAAAATGAAGTTCCTTTAAATAAAATGATTAAATCAACACAGTCTGTTTTGAAAGAATGTCCAAACCTAATTTCGCCCACACTAAAATTAAAATTAACAATTTCAAATCCTGAAATGCCAAAACTTTACTGTTTACCAAAGATTCACAAAATAATAAATCGATGAGACCAATAGTTTCAGGTATAATCTCACCGACTTTATATTGATCACGGTGGCTGTCAAATGAATTTAAGAATTTAAAGTTTAATAGTTTGTCTGTACAAAACTCTTTAGAGTTCATTAATAAAATTAAAAATATCACATTAGAAGAGAACGAAATCTTAATTTCATTTGATGTCAGTTCATTATTCCTAGTGTTCCAATACCACGTACTTTAACATATTTAAAGGATGTTCTTATAGATAGTGATATTGATGATGATAAAGTTGAGGACTATATCAAGCTTGTTTCGCATTGCATGTCCCAGAACTGTTTTCAATTCAACAACAAGTTGTACGAACAACATGAAGGCACAGCAATGGGAAATAGCTTATCACCTTTCATAGCAAATTTATTTATGTCTCGTTTTGAAACCGAGTTAAAAGAAAACTCCAAATACTTCCCAAGAATATGGTTAAGGTACGTGGATGATATTTTTGCAGTTTTGACACTTCTAAATCAAATGTTGATGATTTTCTTAAAGGAATGAATTCAAAATTTCAAAGCATAAAATTTACGTATGAACTAGAGAATAATGGACAATTACCCTTTTAGATACATTAGTAATTAGAAATGGTAATAAATTAGAATTTGACATTTATAGAAAAGAAACCAATGTAAATCGCTTTATTTTGTCTTCCTCTAATCATAGCATACAACATAAGTTGGCTTCATTTAACTTTTAATTAATAGATTATTGAATTTCCTTTAAACAAAAACAGATTTAATAAGGAATTTGCTCTTATTAAACAAATAGCGAATTACAATGGTTTCTCTTCTGATATTATAGATAATATTTTTAGAAAGTGTAAAAATAGGATCAACATCCGTAAATCAACGACTTTGCAATCAACCACCTCTAACGATAATGTGAAATATGTTAAACTTCCGTTTCACAAAACCACAAAGGGTCTTGATAAAATATTCAAACAGTGTAATTTCAAAATTGCTTTCACTAATACTAATAAAATTAAAGATTTGCTAGGTAATCCAAAAGACAAGGGGGAAAAATTGCAAAAGTCGGGGATTTATGAAATTAGTTGTGCAGGGCCAGGGTGTTTTCAAAAATATATTGGTCAGACTAAGAGGAATATAACAACAAGATTTAAAGAACACATTGCTCACTTCAAATATGGTAAATATGAAAGGTCTCAGGTCGTCAAACATATATTTGAAACCAGCCACCCCGTTAAACTAGAAAATGTTAAATTGTTAAAAGCGGTACCAACGTTTTCCTCCTTAAATGCCTATGAATCAATTAAAATTGTTAAACATAAAGGACCCCTCTTAAACACCGATAAAGGGCCAATAGAGTCATCTGCTTTGCTTTCCCTATTGGTCAACAACCAATGAGAAAGCAAGATTAAATTGGTTCCGCTTCAGTAGGTTTAGAATTAGTATAAATTAAGTAGATTTAAGTTATAATGTCACAATTCACTTGTTTGTTGTTGAGAACACTAGCCTGCGGGTGAGGAGAATATCCTCAATAGTGTTTAAAGCAACATTATAGTAAATTATAGGTTGGGAAGGTTCACTTCAGCCTAAGTGGTGAGGAGAATATCCTCTGAAGTGTTCTAGAACAACAGCCTTTTTTTTTTTCAAATAAATTATTACACGGGCTGCGCAAAATTTTGTTTCAACGGCGCAAAATGGCGCCTAATTACCGCCTAATTATGGTACAATTTTTTTTTCAAAATTCAAAAAAGTCGCGGTCAAGTTCACGATTTTGGTTAGTTTAGAAAAATAGTTTTTTTCAAATAACTTGTTACACAAGAAGGCGCAAAATTTTGTTTTAACGGTGCAAAATGGCGCGTAATTATTGCTTAATTGTGGTATAAAATTTTTTTCAACATTCAAAAAAGTCGCGGCCAACTTCAAGATTTTGGCTGGTTTGGAGAAATAGTTTTTTTTAAATAACTTCTTACACAGAAGGACGCAAAATTTTGTTTCAACGGCGCAAAATGGCGCCTAATTACCGCCTAAATTTAGTTTAAATTTTTTTTTCAAAGTTCAAAAAAGTCGCGGCCAACTTCACGATTTTTGGTAGTTTGGAGAAATAGTTTTTTCAAATAACTTGTTACACAGGAGGGCGCAAAATTTCGTTTTAACGGCGCAAAATGGTGCTTAATTACCGCTTAATTGTGGTACAAAATTTTTTTCAAAATTCAAAAAAGTCGCGGCCAACTTCACGATTTTGGCTAGTTTGGAGAAATAGTTTTTTCAAATAACTTGTTACACAGGAGGGAGCAAAATTTCGTTTTAACGGTGGAAAATGGCGCCTAATTACCGTTTAAAATTGGTATAAAATTTTTTTCAAAATTTAAAAAAGTCGCGGCCAACTTCACGATTTTTGGTAGTTTGGAGATATAGTTTTTTTCAAATAACTTGTTACACAAGAGGGCGTAAAATTTCGTTTTAACGGCGCAAAATGGCGTCTAATTACCGCTTAATTGTGGTACAAAATTTTTTATAAAATTCAAAAAGTCGTGGCCAACTTCACGATTTTGGCTAGTTTGGAAAAATATTTTTTTTAACTTCTTACATAGAAAGGCGCAAAATTTTGTTTCAACGGCGCAAAATGGCGCCTATTTACCGCCTAAATTTAGTTTAATTTTTTTTTTTCAAAATTCAAAAAAGTCGCGGCCAACTTCACGATTTTTGGTAATTTGGAGAAATAGTTTTTTTAAATAACTTGTTACACAGGAGGGCGCAAAATTTCGTTTTAACGGCGCAAAATGGCGCTTAATTACCGCTTAATTGTGGTACAAATTTTTTTTCAAAATTCAAAAAAGTCGGGCCAACTTCTCGATTTTGGCTAGTTTGGAGAAATAGTTTTTTTTCAAATATCTTGTTACACAGGATGGAGCAAAATTTCGTTTCAACGGCGGAAAATGGCGCCTAATTACCGTTTAAATTTGGTATAAAACTTTTTTTTTTAAATTTAAAAAAGTCGCGGCCAACTTCACGATTTTGGATAGTTTGGAGAAATAGTTTTTTCAAATAACTTGTTACACAGGAGGGCGCAAAATTTTGTTCCAACGGCGCAAAATGGCGCCTAATTACCGATTAATTGTGGTACAAAATTTTTTTCAAAACTCAAAAAAGTCGCGTCCAACTTCACGAGGCGTCGCCGTGGATCAATGTAGTAAGCGTAAGACTACGGATCGCAAGGTCCCGGGTTCAAATCCCGACACGGCCGACTGCTTGAAAAATGGCAGGTGAGCATTTTTCACAAATATTACGCCCTCGTTCGGATGAGAGGTTAAATGGAGGTCCCGTGTGTGTGTTGTCACGCACGTTAAAGATCCCTACCTTGCCTGGAACGGCAAGGGTTCGGCAAAATTCTAAATTTCCAGGCAACAAAAAACTCGCCTCCTGGCCAATGTAGTACCTTCGGGTGGAGCATTGGAAATGTAAATGAACGGCCAACTTCACGTTTTTAGATAGTTCGGAAAAATAGTTTTTTTCAAATAACTTGTTACACAGGTGGGCGCAAAATTTTATTTCAACAGCGCAAAATGCGCCTAATTGGCGCTAAATTATGGAATTAAGATTTTCTGAACATTGAAAAAAAGTGCGGCTTTGTGAACTTGACCGGAAAAATCTTATTTTATTAATAACTTGTTTGCCAAGACGGCGCAAAATTTAGTTTTTGGGGCGCAAAATAGCGCCTAATTGGCGCCTAAGTATGACATAAATATTTTTTAAAAATTCAAAAATGTTGCGGTTAACTTCACGCACCTCCAATTATGGCACACTAAACAAACACAACACTCTGTATAAAAGATAATTCACGTTTTAATTTATAATGTGCTGTATTATATAAAATAATCCCTCTACTATACCAGTACAACAATTTATCAAAAAATGATAAGCTTTTGTTATACTTACCTAAATTTTATATCCATGGCCGCAAGCAGATATTAATCGAAATAAATGCAGACACTTTAATCGCGTCATAATTAAACAACTATTGCTATACTAAACTTTATTATAGCACGTGTGGCAACGGATATACTTCAAAGTGATGAGGACATCACAGGAAGTTGCATATAGCATTTCATTTTTATAGATAAGATTAAATCTGTGGAATAAATTCTAGTTTACCATATATGGCCCCGTAGGCGTTAAAAGGGGACGCTGAAGAATGCATTCATTTAAAACATAAAAGACAAGCTGTGCCTTAAAGTTATTTATTTTAAAAACCAATATCGCCTGAACATAATATGAGATACTGCTTATATTGTTGATAACCTGTTGTGAGTATGGGTAAAACGATTTTCTCTTTAAGTTACCCTAAAGAACGAACCGTTCCCTCATTTATGAGGGTTATTTGAGAACCATTGTATTTCGAGCAGGTTTTCTGAAACGTCTTGTGTGTCCACCCGACAGGCAGATAAAAATACTACAGAGGGTAGATTATTTAAAATTGAAACTAGACTTTCGGCGCCTGACGAAAGATTATCTGAGAGTTGGAATGCAGCTTTAAGTGACGTATCATGTTACAGTGTTTAAAGTTGGCCGCTCGGCAATCTGTAGCAGAATGTCCGATCCGTAAGTAACTTAAATAGGCACTTTAGCATTAATTGCTTTGAGCCTATGCTTTAGCTCAAGCTTTAGAAATTCTTGACACTGAGTGATCAAATATGATTTATTGCAGTAGACATATAATTTTGCGAATGCCGACAACTGATGCAAGGCGTTAATTGATTTACGGAAAACGCCATGTTAGAAACCGTTGTTTTGTTTAAACTAAATTTAAGTGCATGACATTTATTATTAAAAAAAGTTTTTAAATCCTTTAAAGAATGGTTCTCCTTAGATTGTAATTTCTCATCCCATTCTCAACGAATGCCGGTCCCGTGGTAGCTTTGAAACCAATAAGTAAATTATCATATTCCATTGATCGACAGAACCTTCAAGCGATGATAAGACTCGGAGTTGTATTAAAACATTTAGCAGTTTTTTAATCGCGTGATGTAAATTCTTTCTACGAAAATTCAAACAATGCCTTTAAATGAGATTTGATAGTTATACGTTCAATTTCAAATCCTTCCTGAAGTAACCTTAGGACAATCTCGCAATTAGACTAAGTTACTTCAAGAAATTGTAAAGCATTATATGCGTTACTTGAAATTGAGAACAATCAATCGGCGTGAAGTTAGCAGACACATTTCAGCAGACAAAATAGCGGAAATACCCGAAGGTTCAGTGGCGTAGGTAGAACTAATATAAAGAGACCTACTAATTTGCTTACTATTTTATGCTGAATATTCATTGGCAAAACAGATTTATACCGCTAAATTATTCTTTCTCCTATATATATAGCATGCATACAAAATAATTGGCGCACTTTTCATAAATTTTAAAATACCCTAAATGCAAATAACTCCAAATTGAAAAATTCTCGTTGAAGGAAATACACTGCCAAGACAAAAACAAGCCAATTACATCTGCTTTAACTATATTTACGACCGACAAAAAGCAAAATCACTCACCACCCGTCTAAGGGGTCAAAATGAGACCAAATCATAAATACTAGACTACTTAAATTTTACTGAAAAGCTGAAAAACTGGTAGAAGGAAATAGAGTGCCAGGATAAAACCAAACTGATTACATCTGCATTAACTATATCTACCACCGACAATAAGGAAAATCACTGACCAGCCGTCTAAGGGTTCAAAATGGCGCCAAACTATCAATGCAAGATTACTTAATATTTTACAGAAAAGTTGAAAAACTGGTAGAAGGAAATAGAGTGCCAGGATAAAACCAAACTGATTACATGTGCATTTACTGTATCTACGACCGACAAAAAGGAAAATTACCGAACAGCCGTCCAAGGGTTCAAATTGGCGCCAAATTGTAAATACTAGATTACTTAATATTTTACTGAAAAGTTGAAAAACTGGTAGAAGGAAATAGAGTGCCAGGATAAAACTAAACTGATTGCATGTGCCTTTACTGTATCTACGACCGGCAAAAAGGAAAATTACTGACCAGCCGTCTAAGGGTTTAAAATGGCGCCAAATTGTAAATACTAGATTACTTAATATTATACAGAAAAGTTGAAAAACTGGTAGAAGGAAATAGCGTGCCAGGATACATTTAAATTGATTACATGTGCATTTATTGAATCTACGCCCGATAAAAAGGAAAATTACTGACCAGCCGTCTAAGGGTTTAAAATGGCGCCAAACTGTAAATACTAGATTACTTAATATTATACAGAAAAGTTGAAAAACTGGTATAAGGAAATAGAGTGCCAGGATAAAACTAAACTGATTACATGTGCATTTACTGTATCTACGACCGACAAAAAGGAAAATTACTCACCAGCCGTCTAAGGGTTCAAAATGGCGCCAAATCGTGAATACTAGTTTACTTAATATTTTACTGAAAAGTAGAAAAACTGGTAGAAGGAAATAGAGTGCCAGGATAAAACCAAACTGATTGCATGTGCATTTACTGTATCTACGACCGACAAAAAGGAAAATTACTGACCAGCCGTCTAAGGGTTTAAAATGGCGCCAAATTGTAAATACTAGATTACTTAATATTTTACTGAAAAGTTGAAAAACTGGTAGAAGGAAATAGAATGCTAGGATAAAACCAAACTGATTACATCTGCATTAACTATATCTACCACCGACATTAAGGAAAATAACTGACCAGCCGTCTAAGGGTTCAAAATGGCGCCAAATTTAAATCAGATTACTTAATATTTTACGAAAAGTTGAAAAACTGGTAGAAAGAAATAGATGCCAGGATAAAACCAAACTGATTTACATGTGCATTACTTATCTACACCGACAAAAGGAAAATTCTGACCAGCCGTCTAAGGGTTAAAATGGCGCCATAATGTAATACTAGATTATTAATATTTTACTGAAAAGTTGAAAACTGGTAGAAGGAAATAGAGTGCCAGGATAAACCAAACTGATTACATTGCATTTACTGTATCTACGACCGACAATAAGGAAAATTACTGACCAGCCATCTAAGTTGGTTTAAACATGGCGCCAAATTGTAAATACTAGATTACTTAATATTTTACTGAAAAGTTGAAAAACTGGTAAAGGAATAGATGCCAGGATAAACCAAACTGATTACTGATCGCCTTACTTATCTGACACCGACAATAAGGAAAATACGACCAGCCGTCTAGGGTTCAAATGGCAATAAATCTAGATTCTTATATTTTACTGAAAAGTTGAAAACTGGTAGAAAATTAGATGCACAGGATAAACCAATTGATTTATCCTGGCACTCTATTTCCTATCTACACCAAAAGGAAAATTACTACCAGCCGTCTAAGGGTTAAAATGGCGCCATAATGTAATCTAGATTACTTAATATTTTACGAAAGTTGAAAACTGGTAGAAGGAAATAGAGTGCCAGGATAAAACCAAACTGATTCATGTGCATTTACGTATCTACGACCGACAAGGAAATTACTGACCAGCCGTCTAAGGGTTTAAAATGGCGCCAAATTCTAAATACTAGATTACTTAATATTTTACTGAAAAGTTGAATAATCTAGTAGAAGGAAATTATGACGCCATTTTAAACCCTTAGACGTGGTACATGTGCATTTACTTATCTTACGGCGTGACAATAGATTAATGACAGCCTGTATCAGTGGTTTATGCGCTGGAACTCTATTTCCTTCACTAGTTTTCAACTGTTTCAGTAAAATGATTAAGTAATCTTAGCATCTATAGAATTTGCGCCATTTTGAACCCTTAGACGGCTGGTCAGTATTTTCTTTTTGTTGGTTGTAGAATAGTTAATGCAGATGTAATCAGTTTGGTTTTATCCTGGCACTCTATTTCCTTCTACCAGTTTTTCAACTTTTCAGTAAAATATTAAGTAATCTAGTATTTAAATTTGGCGCCATTTTGAAACCCTTAGACGTCTGGTCAGTATTTTCTTAATTGTGGTGTGTAGATCATAGTTAATGCAATGTAATCAGTTTGGTTTTATCCTGGCACTCTATTTCCTTCTACTCAGTTTTCAACTTTTCAGTAAAATATTAAGTAATCTAGTCATTTATAATTTGGCGCCATTTTGAACCCTTAGACGGCTGGTCAGTAATTTTCCTTTTGTGGTTGTAGATATAGTTAATGCACATGTAATCAGTTTGGTTTTATCCTGAAACTCTATTTCCTTCTACTAGTTTTTCAACTTTTCAGTAAAATATTAAGTAATCTTGCATTTATAATTTTGCGCCATTTTGAACCCTTAGACGGCTGGTCAGTAATTTTCTTTTTTGTTGGTTGTAGACATAGTTAATGCACATGTAATCAGTTTGGTTTTATCCTGGCACTCTATTTCCTTCTACCAGTTTTTCAACTTTTCAGTAAAATATTAAGTAATCTGGTATTTACAATTTGGCGCCATTTTAAACCCTTAGACGTCTGGTCAGTGATTTTCCTTATTGTCGGTGGTAGATATAGTTAATGCAGATGTAATCAGTTTAGTTTTATCCTGGCACTCTATTTCCTTCTACTAGTTTTTCAACTTTTCAGTAAAATATTAAGTAATCTAGTATTTATAATTTGGCGCCATTTTGAACACTTAGACGGCTGGTCAGTAATTTTCCTTATTGTCGTTGGTAGATATAGTTAATGCAGATGTAATCAGTTTGGTTTTATCCTTTTTTTTTTTTTTTTTTTTTTTTTTTTTTTTTTTTTTTTTTTTTTTTTTTTTTTTTTTTTTTTTTCCCCCCCCCCCCCCCCCCCCCCCCCCACTCTATTTCCTTCTACCAGTTTTTCAACTTTTCAGTAAAATATTTAGTAATCTAGTATTTATAATTTGGCGCCATTTTGAACACTTAGACGGCTGGTCAGTAATTTTCCTTTTTGTGGGTTGTAGATATAGTTAATGCACATGTAATCAGTTTGGTTTTATCCTGGCACTCTATTTCCTTCTACTAGTTTTTCAACTTTTCAGTAAAATATTTAAAAATCTAGTATTTATAATTTGGCGCCATTTTGAACCCTTAGACGGCTGGTCAGTAATTTTCCTTTTTGTGGGTTGTAGATATAGTTAATGCACATGTAATCAGTTTGGTTTTATCCTGGCACTCTATTTCCTTCTACTAGTTTTTCAACTTTTCAGTAAAATATTAAGTAATCTAGTATTTATAATTTGGCGCCATTTTGAACACTTAGACGGCTGGTCAGTTATTTTCCTTTTTGTGAGTTGTAGATATAGTTAATGCACATGTAATCAGCTTGGTTTTATCCTGGCACTCTATTTCCTTCTACTAGTTTTCAACTTTTCAGTAAAATATTAAGTAATCTAGTATTTATAATTTGGCGCCATTTTGAACCCTTAGACGGCTGGTCAGTAATTTTCCTTTTTGTGGGTTGTAGATATAGTTAATGCAGATGTAATCAGTTTAGTTTTATCCTGGCACTCTATTTCCTTCTACTAGTTTTTCAACTTTTCAGTAAAATATTTAGTAATATAGTATTTATAATTTGGCGCCATTTTGAACCCTTAGACGGCTGGTCAGTGATTTTCCTTATTGTCGGTGGTAGATATAGTTAATGCAGATGTAATCAGTTTGGTTTTATCCTGGCACTCTATTTCCTTCTACTAGTTTTTCAACTTTTCAGTAAAATATTAAGTAATCTAGTATTTATAATTTGGCGCCATTTTGAACACCTTAGACGGCTGGTCAGTAATTTTCCTTTTGTGGGTTGTAGATATAGTTAATGCAGATGTAATCAGTTTGGTTTTATCCTGGCACTTTATTTCCTTCTACTAGTTTTTCAACTTTTCAGTAAAATATTAAGTAATCTAGTATTTATAATTTGGTGCCATTTTGAACCCTTAGACGGCTGGTCAGTAATTTTTCTTTTTGTGGGTTGTAGATATAGTTAATGCACATGTAATCAGTTTGGTTTTATCCTGGCACTCTATTTCCTTCAACTAGTTTTTCAACTTTTCAGTAAAATATTAAGTAATCTAGTATTTATAATTTGGCGCCATTTTGAACACTTAGACGGCTGGTCAGTAATTTTCCTTTTTGTGGGTTGTAGATATAGTTAATGCAGATGTAATCAGTTTGGTTTTATCCTGGCACTCTATTTCCTTCTACCAGTTTTTCAACTTTTCAGTAAAATATTTAGTAATCTAGTATTTATAATTTGGCGCCATTTTGAACCCTTAGACGGCTGGTCAGTAATTTTCCTTATTGTCGGTGGTAGATATAGTTAATGCAGATGTAATCAGTTTGGTTTTATCCTGGCACTCTATTTCCTTCTACTAGTTTTTCAACTTTTCAGTAAAATATTAAGTAATATAGTATTTATAATTTGGCGCCATTTTGAAAACTTAGACGGCTGGTCAGTAATTTTCCTTTTTGTGGGTTGTAGATATAGTTAATGCAGATGTAATCAGTTTGGTTTTATCATGGAACTCTATTTCCTTCTACTAGTTTTTCAACTTTTCAGTAAAATATTAAGTAATCTAGTATTTACAATTTAGCGTCATTTTAAACCCTTAGACGTCTGGTCAGTGATATTCCTTATTGTCGGTGGTAGATATAGTTAATGCAGATGTAATCAGTTTGGTTTTATCCTGGCACTCTATTTCCTTCTACTAGTTTTTCAACTTTTCAGTAAAATATTAAGTAATCTAGTATTTATAATTTGGCGCCATTTTGAACCCTTAGACGGCTGGTCAGTAATTTTCCTTTTGTGGGTTGTAGATATAGTTAATGCACATGTAATCAGCTTGGTTTTATCCTGGCACTCTATTTCCTTCTACTAGTTTTTCAACTTTTCAGTAAAATATTAAGTAATCTAGTATTTACAATTTAGCGCCATTTTAAACCCTTAGACGTCTTGTCAGTGATTTTCCTTATTGTCGGTGGTAGATATAGTTAATGCAGATGTAATCAGTTTGGTTTTATCCTGGCACTTTATTTCCTTCTACTAGTTTTTCAACTTTTCAGTAAAATATTTAAAAATCTAGTATTTATAATTTGGCGCCATTTTGAACCCTTAGACGGCTGGTCAGTAATTTTCCTTTTTGTGGGTTGTAGATATAGTTAATGCAGATGTAATCAGTTTAGTTTTATCCTGGCACTCTATTTCCTTCTACTAGTTTTCAACTTTTCAGTAAAATATTAAGTAATCTAGTATTTATAATTTGGCGCCATTTTGAACCCTTAGACGGCTGGTCAGTAATTTTCCTTTTGTGGGTGTAGATATAGTTAATGCACATTTTTTTTTTTTTTTTTTTTTTTTTTTTTTTTTTTTTTTTTTTTTTTTTTTTTTTTTTTTTTTTTTTTTTTTTTTTTTTTTTTTTTTTTTTTTTTTTTTTTTTTTTTTTTTTTTTTTTTTTTTTTTTTTTTTTTTTTTAAGTAATCTAGTATTTATAATTTGGCGCCATTTTGAACCCTTAGACGGCTGGTCAGTAATTTTCCTTTTGTGGGTTGTAGATATAGTTAATGCAGATGTAATCAGTTTAGTTTTATCCTGGCACTCTATTTCCTTCTACTAGTTTTTCAACTTTTCAGTAAAATATTAAGTAATCTAGTATTTATAATTTGGCGCCATTTTGAACACTTAGACGGCTGGTCAGTAATTTTCCTTTTTGTGGGTTGTAGATATAGTTAATGCACATGTAATCAGTTTGGTTTTATCCTGGCACTCTATTTCCTTCTACTATTTTTACAACTTTTCAGTAAAATATTAAGTAATCTAGTATTTATAATTTGGCGCCATTTTGAACCCTTAGACGGCTGGTCAGTAATTTTCCTTTTGGTCGTGGTAGATATAGTTAATGCAATGTAATCAGTTTGGTTTTATCCTGGCACTCTATTTCCTTCTACTAGTTTTTCAACTTTTCAGTAAAATATTAAGTAATCTAGTATTTATAATTTGGCGTCATTTTGAACACTTAGACGGCTGGTCAGTAATTTTCCTTTTTGTGGGTTGTAGATATAGTTAATGCAGATGTAATCAGTTTGGTTTTATCATGGAACTCTATTTCCTTCTACTAGTTTTTCAACTTTTCAGTAAAATATTAAGTAATCTAGTATTTACAATTTAGCGCCATTTTAAACCCTTAGACGTCTGGTCAGTGATTTTCCTTATTGTCGGTGGTAGATATAGTTAATGCAGATGTAATCAGTTTGGTTTTATCCTGGCACTCTATTTCCTTCTACTAGTTTTTCAACTTTTCAGTAAAATATTAAGTAATCTAGTATTTACAATTTAGCGCCATTTTGAACCCTTAGACGGCTGGTCAGTGATCTTCCTTATTGTCGGTGGTAGATATAGTTAATGCAGATGTAATCAGTTTGGTTTTATCCTGGCACTCTATTTCCTTCTACCAGTTTTTCAACTTTTCAGTAAAATATTTAGTAATCTAGTATTTATAATTTGGCGCCATTTTGAACCCTTAGACGGCTGGTCAGTAATTTTCCTTTTTGTGGGTTGTAGATATAGTTAATGCACATGTAATCAGCTTGGTTTTATCCTGGCACTCTATTTCCTTCTACTAGTTTTTCAACTTTTCAGTAAAATATTAAGTAAACTAGTATTTATAATTTGGCGCCATTTTGAACACTTAGACGGCTGGTCAGTAATTTTCCTTTTTGTGGGTTGTAGATATAGTTAATGCAGATGTAATCAGTTTGGTTTTATCATGGACCTCTATTTCCTTCTACTAGTTTTTCAACTTTTCAGTAAAATATTAAGTAATCTAGTATTTATAGTTTGGCGCCATTTTGAACCCTTAGACGGCTGGTCAGTGATTTTCCTTATTGTCGGTGGTAGATATAGTTAATGCAGATGTAATCAGTTTGGTTTTATCCTGGCACTCTATTTCCTTCTACCAGTTTTTCAACTTTTCCGTAAAATATTAATTAATCTAGTATTTATAATTTGACTCCATTTTGAACCCTTAGACGACTGGTCAATGATTTTCCTTTTTGTCGGTCGTAGATATAGTTAATGCACATGTAATCAGTTTGGTTTTATCCTGGCACTCTATTTCCTTCTACCAGTTTTTCAACTTTTCCGTAAAATATTAAGTAATCTAGTATTTATAATTTAGCGCCATTTTGAACACTTAGACGGCTGGTCAGTAATTTTCCTTATTGTCGGTGGTAGATATAGTTAATGCAGAAGTAATCAGTTTGGTTTTATCCTGGAACTCTATTTCCTTCTACTAGTTTTTCAACTTTTCAGTAAAATATTAAGTAATCTAGTATTTATAATTTGGCGCCATTTTGAACCCTTAGACGGTTGATCAGTGATTTTCCTTTTTGTCGGTCGTAGATATAGTTAACGCAGATGTAATTGGCTTGTTTTTGTCTTGGCAGTGTATTTCCTTCTACAATTTTTTTTCAATTTTGTGTTATTTGCATTTAGCGTATTTTAAAATTTTTGAAAAGTGCGCCAATTATTTTGTTTAGATGCTTATATATATATATATATATATATATATATATATATATATATATATATATATATATATATATGTAGGTGCAAGAATAATCTACCGGTATAAATCTGTTTTGCCAAAGAATATTCAGCATAAAATAGTAAGCAAATGAGTAAGTTTCTTTATATTAGTTTTACCTACGCCACTGAACCTTCGGGTATTTCCGCTACTTTCTCTGCTGAAATGTGTCTGCTAACTTCACGCCGATGAACAATCAGTACTCGAGTTTTGAATTTTAGGAATCGTAGGATTTGCACCTATGAATGCAGAAATTTATCACGGGAGCTTGAAAACGCCTCGTACCGATCGGTAACATTAGGGAGTGATGCTGGTCGCAGTTTGTGAATTTAGGAAGTAATAAACTGTCAGCTCTAAATTAGTTTAGTTGACTTTATTTTTAATTTTGAATACGATTGAGGTGCGCCATCTTCTTAAAAATATTCCTCGAATTGATTTGCATAATCGTCATCAAAATTTTATTCTAAATATGTATTATAACCGTTTGTGAAAAGTTCACAAATTGCAAATAATTGAAATTTTATTTTATGGATTTCTTCAGGAGAATCGGTAAATCTGCAAGTTGTTCTTGTAAAATAGATAAATTGCGTTTTAATAAACCGCACTTTCAGTAATAGCAGATGGCGCTGATGCTATATTTTTGAATAACTGAAATGACATTGAAAGAATAATTAAATGAAAACGTTCTTATTAAAGTGTTGGCGACAAAGGCGGCTTCTCTGGTGAGGCAGGTGAGACAGTGCCTCACTGTTTCGTCCCTAAACCCCTATACCTTAACCTGTTTCCACAAATAATAGGGTATTAGAGTGACTGCGGGATGGTAACTTGTTTAGCTCATCATTCTTAAAAACATTCAGACTTCTCGTTCGGTCATCTCAAAGCGAACACAAGTGCACATTTTTAAAAACACGCAAGTTTCATTCGGGCACAGTGTACGTTTGTCATAGAACAAACACACATTTGGTAAGTACTTAATTGTGGCATGCACTATTGTTATATCATTCGCATCCCAAGTCATATTGGTTGGTCCTCTCCTATGAAACATTCCCTTTGTATAATATCAAATATCCACCTACATCAACCCGCATCACGCCTTCTTAATTAATCCGTACGCATCATTTCTTGTTCCTGGATTAGCCCTAAGTTTTAATTACAGTTCATTGATTAATTATTTAAGAAGCACGGAATTCGAGCTTCTAGATTGCAACGTGTATATCCACACACATTCCGCATTAGTATGTAGTGAAATAACATTTCCAAATCTAGTTTATCTGCACACCTTTGCACGTGTTATTTACAGCTAGATAGCAAAAATTTTTGTAAACCCTCTCGGGGAAATTGCAGGTATTAACCGAGTTTGCTAGTTTCAAGCCGTTTCATATCTTTTGTTAGCTTTGTTCAAATACTTAAAATTTTCGAAGTTTAGTTATAAACAATAATTTTATAAATGCTCAACGGTGAATTTTGCTCATGTTGCTTTAGCACACGCATTTTATTTTGATTCGTTTCTAGTTAAGCTTTTGCATTAAAATACCCGCAACCTGCAGTATTGTTTCAACTGTATAACTTTGTTATTGAAACTACGGATTAGATAAATCAGTGATTGTTGCTAGACAGACTGCCGTGCGTCTAAAAACCTTTGAAGCATTATCAAACAATTTTGAAAAGTGCAAAATAGTTTCAAGTTTACAGCTGCCTTTGAAATCGCAACGAAATTGTACGATGACTTTCAATCTATTAATCGTAGTATGCTAATCGATAAATCATCTGATGTTTGGACTGAGTTCTGTAATTATATATATCAAATTGATCTGTTTTTTGTGAATTAAAAGCAGATATATGACCATAAATGTTAGTCCACAGAAACAAAATTTACAGAATCCAGTTCAACCTTAAATGACGAAAACACAGGTGACAGTTTCACGTTTTAATTCCATAGAATCATAATTGCTTTAGAAGCGCCAACTCCTAATAATAATGTAAGACTGCCTAAAATTGAATTGGTTTGTTTTTCAGGTGTGCATAGGGAGTTGCCACCTTATATAGATTTATTCAACGCACTTATACACAATAATGGAAATTTATCGTACGTGGCTAAAATCCAATATTTAATCCGTTCTTTGTTTAAGGAGCCTATATCTATTGCCAAGTATTTGCCTTTGGTTGCCGATAATTACTTTATTGCATATACGATGAGGATATCGTTGAATATTTACTCCTGAGGAACCTGTAGGTACATATCGTCTCAATACGGTGACTTATAAGGTTTCTTCTAGTCCTTTTATCGCAATTTGTTGCCTTCTTCAATTGGCCAATGAAGGTAAACATACATTTCCACTTGCTTCGCAAGCACTACAATCAAATTTGTATGTCTATAACCTAGTATGTGGTGGTCAAGATATTCCGACGGTTTTGGAACTACGCCAGCAGCTTATTACTTTGTTACAGTTAGGTTGTTTTGAATTACGCAAGTGGATAGCTAATAATAGTACAATTTTAGAAGGCATCCCTGCAGAAAATGTTCGGTCAAATCCTCTAAGTTCTGATAGCGATTCAGTTATCAAAATTTTTGGCTTCCAATGGCATTCCAATCTAGACATATTTCTTTTAAAGACACGGCAGTTGACTCACCTTGTACATTCTTTCAGAGGTGACCCGTATCTACAACCCCTTAAGTTTTTTGACTCCTTTAACGTTTTTCGCCAAACATCTCATTCGGTATCTTTGGGCATTAGGATTAGATTGGAATTTTACACTACAGCAAATGTTTACACTCAATGGAGAAACTACAAAGATCCGCTCTCGCAATTGTCTGGAATCAATATACCTAGATGTTTAAGATTTTCCGCATTTTCTCTTTGTCAACTTCACGAATTTTGCAATGCCTAGGAACTAGGCTATTCCGCAGTTGTTTATTTTAGATTTGTAGATCACGAACAAAAGGTATCTATATACTTTATCATATTCAAGTCCAAGGTCGCACAACTCAGACGCATCTCTGTTCCTCGATTAGAGTGTGTCGCAGTATTACTTTTACACTTAGTAGATTTTATTTTATAAACTTGTCAACATCATGTACACATTGCCGAAATCTTCGCATGCAATAATTCCACAGTCGCCCTATCATGGATTTGTTCTTCGCTAGATAAATGGAAAACATTCGTAGCTAACAGGATCTATCACATTTAGGAATAATTTCCCCGGGTTGTTGGCATCATATTCGTTCAGCTGATAACCCAGCAGATCCAACTTCTAGATGCTCATTACCTCAAGAGCTTGTCGCACGCTCCTTATGGTGGACGGGGCCGTCGTGGCTTCAATAATTGTCCGAGGTATGGCCTTCTACAACATTTTTAGTTTCCTCATCTAGTGGCACCACAAGGGGAGAAAGAATTTTAACATTTGTTTCGAAAGTGTTACCGTCAATCATTGATTCATTTGTCAATAAATTTTCTTCACTCGGCAAAATTCAACGCATTTTAGCATATTGCCTTCGTTTTAAAAATAATATTCGTAAAACGCCTAAATTTTCAGGTGCTTTTGTGGAATTAGAATCATATCAAGTTTTATTATTTATTCTCAAAATGTTCAATTTTCCGCATTTAAGGCCGAAATAGAATGCATCAAGAGGAGATTTTCATGTTCCAAATCCTTTCGAAAACGTTCTCCACTTTTAGACAAGGATGAGATACTTCGGGTTGGTGGTCGTTTGTCGCATTCATCCTTACCACTCGACACCAAGCATCCTGCACTTTTAACCAGTAAGCATCGTTTATCGGAACTTTTGATTCTTAACTCTCATCGGGACCATTTACATGCCGGAGTTAATAAAACCATGTATTTACTTGAACAGAAATTTTGGATATTGTCCGCCAAACGATCGATTAGGCACTATTTATCAAAGTGTAACCATTGTTTTCGTTTACGCCCAACAACATTTGTTCCTACAATGGGTGACTTACCTTCTACACGAAATACAGAAGTTAAGCCATTTAGTGTAGTCGCCGCCGACTATGCTGGACCATTTTCTATTCTCTTGCCTTGTCGACGTAGGTCTAAAACTCAAAACGGCTACATATGTCTTGTTTAAGCCTTGCAACTTCATATTGAAGTAGCTTCGGATTTATCATCAGAGTCTTTTCTAGCCGCGTTAGATCGCTTCATTTCACTTTGTCGGAGCCAACAAAGAGCTCATTTCACATATGCAAAAAGTTGTGGAGGGTGAAGCAATTACTTGGAGCTTTCAACCCCCTTCCGCGTCTCATTTTTCTGGATTAGTAGAGAGCGGTATCTAATTAAGAATCATTGGATGTTTACTCCCAGACTTTTGTATTTGCTAGGTTAGGCAAGTATTCAAGCTGCCTCCCATTTCAGGTAGTTAGAAGAGGATGAGATAAGCCGATTCCTATGTCAAACTCCAAACACACAAAGCCTTATTGTAGTTTCTGAGTTTGACTCATTTACTTGATAGAACTTATATTATGAATAATGAATAATGTCGTCGTAAAACTGTGAAAACATAGTTATAATCATTTAAACGTAAGTTTGATTGCCAACCATACAGGGTTTTTTATCTTTTGCATTCAAATTTATTTAGTATTAGTGTTTATTTAAAAAACTGATTGGGATGAGGTTTGTTGACTATCCCTTAGTTTAATTAATTAAGTGTGTTAACCTACGAAAATAAAATAAACGTTAAAATTTTAAGAAGACCTTGTCCAACCTTAACAAATCCTTAATCAGTGAAAGCAAACCAAATAGAGCATTTGCTAATTTATGGTAGCAAATATGCCCGTGATTGTGTGGTAGCACATATATTGATAAATTGCTCTGCTAGCCGTGCCTTCCATTTTCTACAAGTGAAGTAGTATGGTATATAACCGGTTACTCAGTGTTGAAAAAATTTTCAAGGTCGATGTCTTAATATGAAAAATCTAAAGAGCAAATTTCTAGTTGCAAATTACATCTTTTGGGTAAACAAAACGTTGTAGCCGTTTTGGATACTACACGTGTCACTGAAATTAAAAAATATAATGAACAAGTGTCAGAAAGCCGGGAAATACTTAAAAAAATATAAAACATAATCCTGTATTCGTGAAATCAAAAACTACTATTTCGTGGACATGTGAAAGTGAATTTTCATTAAATAGAGACAATTTTTTAGAACTTTTATCTGTTTTTAGTAAAACAGATACGCTTTTAAAAAAAATTCTAGAAAACGATAGCGATACTAAGTCGGTGTTTTTAGGCACTTCAAAACAATTCAACACGAGTTATTAGAATCGCTTCATGTTTTAAACGAACATATTACCTCTGAAATAAAGTGCGCTTATCTTTGTTGGGAAATCGATGAAACCACTGACGAATCAACTTCATCTCAGTTATCAGTAACTCATAGCTCACGTATGATGGTGCTACAGTTATGGTTGATCACCTTAACGGGTTACAAGCACAAATTAAAGTAGTCGCTCCACAAGCTCTGTTTACGCATTGTTTTGCACGCATATTAAATTTAGCGCTAAGTAATGTTTGTAGTTCGATAAAAAAATCCTAGAATAATTTTCCAAACGTTATCCGAATTTTCTTCGTTTTTTACAAAGTCGTCTAAGCGTGTCACATTACTATATGAAATCTGCCGACGTAGGCTTCCAACTAACGCTACAACGCGATGGAATTTTGCAACAGAAGCTATACCATCCATTTCTGCTAACAGAAGCAATTTAATAAAAGTTTTTAGTAACATCATTGAAAGTGACAAGTTTGATAGTACTACTGTCCGTGAAGCTTCAAATTTGAAAAAAAATTTAGGGAAAGATTTTATATTTTGTTAAGATATAATTTCCAATGATTCGCATACGTCACATCGTCTCCAGTCTATCGATTTGTCTATATGCAATCTAGTAAAAGGTACCTTAAAAAGCAATATATAGGGTAATAATAAACAAGCTGGTGTGATAAACCTTTTTTCTGCACATTAACTAAAATGAGCAATCCAAGATTATGCAATTATCGATTTGAATTTCCATTTGAAATTTCTAAAGCGTAAAATAATCATCAGCTGTTATTGTAGACAAATATTGTTCAAGATATTGTAATGGGAGAAAAAGAAAATAATATTAGTACTAAAGTAGGAGGTGTTCGAGAAATCGAATCATTAAATTATATTTCAGTTTAAAATTAGGGTTCATATTATTTAGCAGACCGAATGTATGACTAACACAGTGAAAGTTTTTCAATCTTCCTTCAACTTGCAAGGGGTCCTATCACATGTTTTAATCTATTGCCGTCAGTCTCAGGTAAACCAGGAATGTATGAGTAATACTTTAATGGTTTCTAACAAAGGGGTTTGTGGAATTTCTAAGACAGGTAATGGGTTTTATGAACAGGAGTAAGGTAAAATGTTTCTTAAGAAAGTGCGTGTAAAGTTAGTTCATGTTTATACTTTGAACTTGAAGGTGCGTCTTCAAGTTGTGTTTTTCTACATGTAATTAAACTTCAAGATACCTAAAAAATGTAATGTTTTTAATCAACCATTAATATAATAAACTTTTAATTGGTCCTTCAAGAATTATTTAATTAGTAAATAAATAAAGGTAAAATATTCACGCATTAACGACCTATAGTGTAACACTTCAATATGTACTTCTGCTACAGGAGGCAAGTCAGAAATTGATATTTTGATTAAAAGTCGACCTACTAAAATAGAAGACTTTAATCAAAATGAGGGTCTTATAAAACAAACACTTGAAATCCTAATTAGTGCACAAACAGAAGATGGATGCCGGCTAAAATTTTAGTTGGTTATGGTAAACAGAATAGTATTGTAACGAAAACTCTATTTGTAATGACAACAGTTTTTTATTTTAAAACTGATTATACAAGCCCTTTCAGCAACTCATAGCTACAATGAAATTTTAATAGCTCTCACAACGATTTATTTTCCAGTTAAGCGCTAACAGTACACATATCAACTTCTTAACACTAAAACTACAATGCTATACTCTAAATTACTATTGAAGCACTATCATTAATTTATATCGAAGTACTAGTTACTAATTTATACTAATTTATATTATCACTACAGTAATTTATATTAAATAGGTCAATTAACAGTAATTTATGTCACTACAAGACTTCCAAGCTATAAACCAAAACATTTTGTAATCAAAACTTTACATTAGAACAAGTATTATGATCAAAGCTACAATTAGAACTGAACTAACTAATGCTCATCGCAGCAATTTATACTTTATGCAACCGTTCTAATTATTTCAAAAACATACCAGAATATGCAGATAACATTTTAATTGTACCTATTATATTCCTTAAATGCAATCTCGTACCTGTTCATCAAGATATCTCGCACCGCAGGACCTGTCATTTATCCTTTTGTTCAAATTATTCTGATCACAGGTAGACCAAACGTCGCCACAGTATTATCTGATAAACTAAGGCCGACATGGGTTAAAGAAAAAATACTCAAAGAAAAAACGTTAAGAAATAAACATTATCTATGCCGCAATTACTGTTACATCATCTCTAGAAAAAGCGATGTCCTCATATACACTCATGAAATCTGTTGGTTTTACTCTATATTGCTGCAATGTTGTGGTTTTATATGCTGCATTTTTCTTAATCTTCAAGCAAAAAAAAGCTTGATTCGCTGACAGACCTAGCTTCGTCAAGCTTCAAGTTTCGATCTTGCTTTAAGAAATTTGTACAAAACAATAAGGACTTTTAGGTAAAAAGTTACGAATTACATAAACATTACTCTATCTTGTATTTTACTTGAAATTTTGTAATAATAATTGCTAGATTCTTCTCCATACACCACAGTCTTTAGCCTATCGATTTGTATGTGTATAATCGGATAAAGAGTACTGAAAGACTAAAAATGCTTTGCAAAAACAATATACAGGGACGATAATAAACTAGTTGTTTGTGGTTAATCCTTTTCCTAAAGATTAGCTAAAAAGGACAATCCAGGATAATGCGGTTTTGGATTTTAAAGCAAATTGATTTCATCTATGTAATAGATGCGCCATTATAGCATTTTACTCCATCCGAAATTTCAAAAGAGAGTAAAAGTATCAATCCATATTGTAAACAAATATTGTTCAAAATACTGTCAAAAAATTAGAATATTACTAAGGCTGAAAATTGTGCAGCGCCAGTGTTTACACCCTATTTGCAAATTAATGGTAAGTTGATGCGCCTTATCTTAGTTTTTATATAATTACTCATATGATCATTATGTCCTTAGGTTAATTTACAAAAATGTATCTGCGAATTCCTTCTGTTAGCAAAAATGTTTTCAGATGTCTCATTTTCTACTATAGTTAGGGGTTTTTAGGAACGCAACAGACTGTATAACTTGTTTTCTACCTACCGCTTGTCGTGGTGCTAACTGCGGGGTGTGGAAAGTGTACCCGTGAAAGCAAAAAATAAATGCTGTCGATCGTGGAGCTTGAAATTGGCGTGTTCCGTGTCTACCCTTGTAAAAGGGTATCCGAAGTACAATTTAAAAAATATGTTGCAGCTGCTTTTGGTATAGTATGCTAATTTGAAGCTGTTTATATTACGGTAAAAAATCGTGATCACTGAGGTATATTGAACAAAAGCGTCCACCCCTTGTTGTTAGGGTTTGAACTCTCTTACTTTGTGCGCGTAATATCGACGAAATTATAAGTGCAGGGGTAACACTTCCGAAACATCCTGCTTAATTTAAGAACTAACGGCTGGTCAAGGTATCCGCAAATAATTGAGATATTGCGCTTTATTGGTTTAGCTTAGATTATTCTTTCATCATCCGCTTAATATTTATTGCAGTTGATTAAATTAAAGTATAATTTTCGTGCGTTTCAATTGTTATTATTGACATTATTTGGTCGACGTTAAAGCACCCGTAATTTAGTTGTCCATCCCTCTGAGTTAAAAAGGGATTTTGTTCACTGCCACCATAGGTAAACTAATATAAAATAAATGACAATCTGAATGTTTTCTATGCAATTATTGTTTACATTAAGTGTGTCATGTGGTAGGTGTCTCAACTAACGTAAATAACGCCAGATTCAAATATAATGGAAAGGAATAAACGCAAATTAAAAATTTAATATATCTGATTCAGTTGCATTTTTGATATACTAGTGTTTGAGTTACTCTTAACAAGTTTTCACTGTCATGAAATCCAGTTACTAAACCGAAAAAATTTAAAAATTGTTAAAAATAATCTATTCTTATTAAAAATTGACGTTCTGAATGGACCTGCACCTTGAAGAAGTTCTAGATTACTAGAACGGGTAAAACGGTTCCAGTAATCTAAAAACCGAGCTATAGGTTTAATCTAATTAGTGGGGTCTTTAGTGAGGAACCAGACTAGGACACGTCCTCGAGAGAGGGCAGCGGTTCTTTCGGTACTTAGAGTGGCAGAGACCATAGTGGTCTGTATGGCATTCTAAGACACATTACTGCGATGTGGAAAGCAACGACAAACCACCACAATACCACCCAAGTACATAGCGTACTTAAATTGATATCTAAATTGATAGCATCCTCTGCGGTAATAAATTCCGGAGTTAAAATAGTCCACCATTGGAATCTTCGGAAGAGGACTACTTCGGAAGATATGATCGGAAAGTATAAAAAAAGAGTCGTGACATTCTGCCGAGTCGAAGCGTGGAATGTCAGAACTATGAAGCAAGTAGGCAAGCTAGAGAACTTGAAAATAGAAATGGATAGGCTAGCATTAGACACAGTAGAGATCAGTAAAGTTCGGTGGCCAGAGGTAGAGAATTTTTGGAGCGGAGACTTTAGGGTAATTCACACAGGATCAGAGGAAGGAAATTTGGGTGTGGGGATAGTTATAAGAAAAAAGATATGACACCGTGTAGAAAAATACCTACAAAAGAATGAAAGAGTACTCACGGCTAGATTAGAATCTAAGCCGGTAAATACTGTAATAATACAAGTATGCCCACCTCTAGCTACAGTGGGGAAGAGGTAGAAGTGATCTACAAAGATATCGAAGAGATACTAAGATACGTAAAAGTACATGAAATTTTAATAATTACAGGGGGTTTTAATGCAGTGGTAGGTGAGGGTAGAGAAGGAGCGTAGTAGGTTTATTTGATTTAGGCACGAGAAACGACAGGGGAAATTGGCCGGTAGAATTTTCCGACACATACAATTTAATCATCACAAACACAAGACGATACACGTGGAAGATGCCATGAGATATAGGAAGATATCAAATAGATTACATTCTTGTTAGGCAACGGTTTAGGAATCAAGTAAAAGACTGTAGAAGCAACCCAGAAGCAAATATAGACACTGACCACAACATCGTAATTATGAAGGCCGCTCTTAAACTAAAAAATTTAAGAAAAAGGAACGGAAGCAGACACTGACTTTAAGAAACTAAAAGATAAAGATATACACAAAAGATTCGAAAAAAGTCAAATGAATTACCGAACGATTACGGAAAAATTTCTGATACTATGGAAGTAGAAACAGAATGGGGAAACATTAAATCCAGCTTTGACATGGCGGCCAGAGATATTCTGGGATGTACACAAAAGAAAATGAAAAACCATGGATAATAAAAAATTTCCTGAATATAATATAACATAGACGAAATTACAAAAACAGACCAGACGAAGCTGGAAAACAGATACAAAGCCATACAATAGGAAATTATTCGCAAATGCGGCAATGCTAAAAAGCAATGAATTGAGGAAATGTGCAAAAGGGTACAAGTAAGATAGAAATTAGAAAGACAGACAACGCATACAAACTAATTAGAATGAATTTTAAGGATATAAAACCGTATAGCAAAGAAGACACCGTTATAGTAAGTGTAGAGACAGTGATTAGATGGCAAGAATATATAGGGAATTTATATACAGAAGAGGAACTAACAGCAGTAGAACAGGAATCAGACATTGAAAATGATGACTTGAGATATCATATATTTACAGATAAGTTTGAATTAGCATTAAAAGGCATGTAAAATGGTAAAGCACCGGCTATAGATGAGGTGCAAGCAGAAACTCTAAAAGCTGCTGGACAAGCAGTAACAGAACGTCTCTTTCCACTTGTAAACTATATTTATGAGACAGACGAGATACCCAAAGATTTCAAACGTAACATCATAGTCAATATACCAATAAAGAGAGGTGCGGATAGATGCAAAAACCTTTAAACAATAAGTTTGGCAGCACATGTGTCAAAAATATTAACTAGAGTAGTACAAAAACCTATGGAAAAAAGGGCTGATGAAGTACTAGGAGAAGATCAATTTGGATATTGTCGGAGGCTTTCACGGCCGGAGTCATTATAAATATTTATGGTTTCGGGTTGGGACGGTGTCATTTTATAAACTAAGGTCAATGTTTTGCCCACTTTTGTAAGAGGCTTTATCAGGACAAGAAAAGAAAATAAATAATAATAGAAATAATAATAAAGATAAGAATCATAATATTAAGTAGACAAGTTTTAGTGTAAAGAGTGTGTAGAGTTACTTCAAAACTAGCAAACTCGCCAGCCCATTTAAGTCAAAGGTGTCTTGTGGCAAAGTAACTGGTGAAAGTAACGAAAGTGGTAGTTTATATAGGGCGAGAACTTGATGCACTAGTGATCATGAATTAAGAGGAGTGTCGTAACGGATCAGTGAACGTCATGGTTCAGCTTTTGTAAATATAGGCTTGTTTTCCAAATGGGAAAAAGGTAGTAGCCATCGTCTTTGTTTAGATTGTTAGAATTTTTAGTGATTTTTACGGATTCTTTGATTTTTCTATTGTAGAAAAATGAAATTCTGGCAATTAGTTTCGTCTTGTCAAAGTTAATGGTATGGCCTGTTTCATGTTGGTGTTAGGCCACCTCTGAGCGATTGTAGTGGTTCGTTCTTAAGCATTGCTTATGCTCGTTTAGTATTGTACTGACTGTCCTGTTTCTTCTATGTATACTAAACTGCAGCTGCAAGGTATACTATATAAGCCTGGGGCTTTAAAACTGTTTTCGGAATCTTTTGGGGCTGGTGATATTTGTGAAACTTTATTAGTGGGCTTATAGATTATTTTGATGTTGTGTTTACGTAGAATTTTGCTAATTCGGATTGTTACTCTGTGTATATATATATATATATATATATATATATATTGCTGTGATATTGCCTTTTTGGTTTTCAAGCCCTTATGTTGTACGTTGTATTTTATTTGTTAACCGCGACTAACTCATTGAATAAATCTCATTTTACCCTTTAAATGGTGTCAAATAAAGCAGTTCAAAATTACACAATATAATAATTGATAATATGTACAATGTTGTGTAACCTCAAAATTTTCCCTTGTATAGAATATTTACATTTACCAAATCTATATTTTTCTGAAAGCCAGCAAAATATCTTTTAATTACTTTCAAGTATCTTCGAACGTACTAAGATGCCTTTCCCTGTTTTCATATTTTCAAATGACCATTTTGATGACTTTTACAAATACATAATGTATAACAAATATTAAATTTGAAACAGTTTTTAAATAAAATGTTTGAAAATCGCTAACCGGGAATGGTTCTGCATCCGTTATTGTGTCCGCTTTACTTATTAGCCAGAATTATCCACTGTTGATTTCTGGTACATTTCCTTCAGACGTATTTTAAGATTTGCGTTAAGGCTTAGATCTTGACATGAACTTTAACTCAATAAAAGCCGTCACAACCCAAAAAGGCACCAACAAGATGCCGTCTCAATAAGATGGCATCAGCAAAAAGCCGTCCAAATAATATAAGCCGTCTAATATAAGCCGTTCCAATAAAGAAGCCCTGTTTTGTTAAATATTAAAAATAGATTTAATTAATTGTTAACTTACGTCTATTTGTAGATCGGCTTATTTTCGTTGCACAATTTCTCACTTTCAAATTTCACTTATTCTGAATTTTGTTTCAGTAGTTAATTACGTAACTTTCTACTGCATTTTAAACATAGTTTGTGCCTGGTTGAATATGAACTCCATGTTTATTCATTTCCTATTGTATTTATAAGCCCGTCCCACCAATCGTTTTCATTAGCGTGTTTATTGATCAAGGCTTGTACTTTGTCTTATCTAGCAAAACTCGGCATTTCCTCAAATTCCCTGGTTTAATTCTTCGACGAAATATTTTCTCAGTCACGTAAGCGTTCTGTTAAATCACAGTATTTTGTTAGTATTTACAATCATAACTTTTATCTAGTCACGTACTCAATGTTTGTCAATTGAAAGTCCAAGATTTATCATATAATTGAACCGCTTGGTGTTTATTTGTTTGTTACACAATGTTGGTTTTTTTAAACAAATGTGTTCTTTCCAGTCACGTAATTCAGTAACGTATTAAGATGCATTTGCATATGAATGCATTGATATTTACGACGTAATATTTAAATATTTGGAATGCTAATTTATCTATGTTTCCCAATAATTTTATTTGCTGCAATTAGTTGCTTCTAAAATCTTATCTTTACTCGTAAATAACATATTATACGACGCACACATTACTATCCTAATTAAATGTTATCGGATTATTACTAAAAAAGCTTCTTTCTCATGCATTTAATCAAATATCTTTTATATACAGTATCCTCGCAATTGACTTTTTGTAGAATAGTCGATTAACTTCTATAGTTGATGGAATTATTTGATTTTCTTAAAGTTAAGGTTATTTATATTTATCCTACAACCCCTATGACTTAATCTACCCTTAAACTACCCTCTTATCATAGCAATATATATATGGAAGAACTGCTAAAGATCGTGTGTCGGGACTACAGCGTGGTTTTGGGATTTGTGTTGAATGCAGATGTCAGTTTATTACTCTCCCGATATCTGCGTTGCGATAGCCGTTTTTTATAAGACTAGTTTTTAGATGGGTCAGTTCATTAGATAAATGTTCTGGTTGTGAAGTCTTAATTGCACGGTGAACTAGAGAGTTGATTATCGATGATTTTTGTGAGAGATGATGATGTGACGATGCATGTAGGTATCTGTCTCTGTGTGTGGGTTTTCAATATACGGAATGACCTAGTCGTCCGTTGGGTTGGCGCTCCACCAGAACGTCAAGGAATAGCAGAATTCCGTTTTTTTCAATTTCTATAGTGAACTTAAAATTTTTATGTTGATTGTTTATGTGATCTAGAAAATTATTAAGCGTTTGATATCCATGGGGCCAGATTACAAAAGTGTCATCTACATAACGTAGCCCAGTTTTGGATTTAAAGTCTGTGGATTCTAGAGTCACGGATTCCAAAGGCTCCATGAATATATTGGCCACAATAGGGGATAAATGTAAGCCCATGGGTGTGCCAAAGGTTTGTTTGTATAATTGTCCGTCAAAGACAAAATAGGTAGAAGTTAAGCATTTTTCAATGAGTGTGGCCAGATACTCAAATTCGTTTTCTTGAGGTAGGAGTTGTTTAATAATGGGGACAGTGTCTACGACAGATACGTTCGTAAATAGGGATGTTACGTCAGATTTGACTAGTATATCATTAGGACCTAGCTCATTATTTGCAATTAGTTCTATAAAATGAGGGGTGTTACCGGAATAGAGTTTTAAGAAATTCGCTAAGTATTTTCCCAGATGGTAGGTTGTCGAGTCAATTGTGCTCACTATCGGACGGAGAGGGACATCAGGTATATAGACTTTAGGAAGGCCGTACAAGCAAGGTGGTTTAGAATCGCGAGGTATTATGCGTTTTTGGATAGCTTTGGGAATATTAGAGGATCTGGTAAGTGCTGAAATTTTCCGTTTAAGTTTCGAAGTCGTGTCTTTGGTTATAGGAGTGTAGGAATTATCTTGTAACACTTGGTTAATCTTTTCTTTGTATTCTGTACGTTTTAGAATTACAGTCGCATTACCTTTGTCTGCAGAAAGTATGACAATTTGCTTGTTCGTTTGTAGGTGTTTTGAGGCCGTCATTTCTTGCTTTGTCACGTTTTTTGTTGGGAGTTTTGGCATGTCGGAGACATTTAGTTGTTTCAAAGTGAATTAGGTTGGCATCGTCTTGGGGAAAAGATCGGATCGCTGATTCTACAGAGCTAATGATTTCCTCTGCGGGAGTTTTTCTGGGGGCAATTGAGAAGTTTAGTCCTTGGGAAAGGATATGTAGTTTGTTTTCGGATAGGATATGTTCTGATCAGTTTATGACGGTGTTTGTGGACAGAGTTTTAGGGAAAGATGTTTTTTCAGGACGTGAAAGGTTGTCGGCAAGTTGCAAGAATTTGCGTAAGTGGGTTTTTGTGGTGGGTTCGGTGGTCTTTTGGGCTTGCAAGTATGAAATTCGGTTAAACAGAGTCCAGTCATTGTATCTAAGCGTGGCGGATAATGTTAGATGGAGCTGAAGGAGTTGTTTAGAAATATTGTTTATTTATTTTCGAGTTTTGGAAAATCGTTCGCAAAATAGTGAGGATTCTGCTCTGTGAAGAATTTTTCGACTGGAATATGTTATAATGTGATACTTTATTTTAAGGAAATTTGGAACTATGTCAGAATTACGGCGCCGTAACAAAAAGGCGAGTGTACAAAGTAATTTTGCTAACGAGTGTCTTAGGTTACTGAAAGTTTTTGTTTTGTTTACAATATAATCCCCGTAAAGGTGTTTGTGATATTGTCGAAGGCTTTCAGGGTCGGAGTCATTGTAAATATTTATAGGTCCGGGTTGGGACCGTGTCATTTTATAAACTAAGTCGACGTTTCGCCCACTTTTCTAACGGGCTTCATCAAAACAAAAAAAGAAAATAAATAATAACAAAAATAATAATATACATAAGAATTATAATGTTAAGTAGACCAATTAAAGTGTAAAGAGTGTATAAAGTTACTTCTGAACAGAAGTTTCTTCTGAACAGAAGTAACTTTACACACTCTTTACACTTTAACTTGTCTACTTAATATTATGATTCTTATCTTTATTACTATTTTTATTATTATTTATCCTCTTTTCTTGTTCTGAGGAAGCCCCTTACAAAAATGGGCGAAACGACAACCTTAGTTTATAAAACGGCACGGTCCCAACCAGGTACCATAAATATTTATAAGATCAATTTGGGTTTAGGCGAAATAGGGGAACACGGGATGCTATTTTAGCTCTGAGGGTGCTAATGAAGAAAACAATAGAAAGAGGGGAAAGTGTGTATATAAAGTTTCTGAATCTGGAAAAAGTATTCGACAATGTAAAATGAAAAAAAAATCGAAATACTTAAAATGATTGGAATGAGTTTTAGGGGTAGACGGATAGTACATAGCTTATTCAAAGAGCAAGCAGCGGTAATAGAATTAGAGGGAAGTAAATATTAGAAAAGGGGCGAGACAAGGGTGTGTCTTATCTCCGTTAGTTTTTAACTTGTATAGCGAAGTGGCAATGAATACTGTCAAATGCAGGAAGACATTTGGAATTATTATGCAGGGACAAAAGATTGAAATGCTTATATTTGCAGATGATATAGCGGTATTAGCATCTAGCAAAGAAGAGTTAGAATCAGCTCTTAATGAAATGGAAACGATTTTAACAGAGGGATACGGTATGAAAATTAACAAAGATAAAACTAAGGTACCAGTAAGTAGAGGAGAGGAAAATAAATCAAAAACTAGAATACAAATAGGGAACGAGAACTTACAAGAGGTTAAGGATTTTTGCTACCTAGAAAGCCACATAACGCAAGATGGGAAAAGCGCAAATAATATAAAACAAAAATTAGCACAAGGCCGTGCTACATTTAGCAGGAACAAGCAATCACTGTGTTCAAAGACAATAAACATAGAAACAAGGAAAAAATTGCTGTAAGCATATGTGTGGAGCACAGCACTGTACGGCTGTGAAACTTGGACAGTACGAGAAGCGGACAGGAAAAAGATAGAAGCCTTTAAAACGTATGATGAAGATAATCATGGACAGACGAAGTTAAGAACAAAGATGTTCTAGAAGTGGTAGGGGAAGATAAAAATATGTGGAAAACAGTAAAAAATAGGAAAGGTCGGATGATAGGCTAAATACTTAGGCATGAGGGAATAGTGCGGAATATATTAGAAGCAGAGATAGGAAAAAGGAAAGGTAGAGGTACATTACATGTGATTTTCCAATGCTCCACCCGAAGGTACTACATTGTAAGGTAGAGGTACACCTAGGTTAGACTATTTCACATTCAAAGATGTAGGCTGTGGGAATTTCGGGGAAATGTCTAGGGTAGCTCATAATAAAAGCTTTGGAGGTACGCGTCCAATCAGTTCCAAAACAAGAAACCGTATAATGACAAAAAATAATTGTTGAAAACTATTAATTCGACAAATGTCTGTGTTGGGGGATCTTGGCAGCACTACCTTTACATATCTTATATGTGATTTTAAAATGCTCCACCCGAAGGTACTACATTGGCCAGGAAACGCATTTCTTTTACCTGAAAAATTTTGAATTTTGTCGAACCGTTGCTGTTCCAAGCAAGGTAGGGATCTTTAACCTGCGTGACAACACTCACACACGGGACCTCTATTTTACGTCTCGTCCGAACGAGAGCGTATTTTTGTGAAAAATGCTCGTCTAACATTTTTCAAGCGGACCGTGTTTAGATTCGAACCCGTGGCCTTGGACATAGTTGTCACACACATACTAACTATGCCACGGAGCCGTCTCAATGGTGGAACATCAAAATATAGCCCCCCCCCCTTCGCAAAATTTCAGTAGAATTGTTTATGGAATATGAGATAATCTTTGCTTGAGGTATTAATTGTTAAATACAATGAAATGTTCACATTATGTTAACGTAACATGCTAAAATGCTTCAATGAATATCTTCATAGGTAGATATTTATTATTATTATTACTATAAGTACATAAGTAAGGAATACCTTCCTTTTACTATAATTTTAATCCAGGATTTACAATTACTTTTTATGTTGTATCGTATACATTCATTAATGTTATTTTTGGGAACAAGTTACGGTACACCACTACCACTTAGTGTATAGATGACACATATAATTAACTTGAAACTACGTGATAGTAGGCATGGAATAAATAATGCAATAATTATGCACTCCTACAAGCCGAAAAAGTGTATTAGTTATATTTTATATAAGTTATAAAATATATAAACACAAGAACGAGATTTTGTGTGAAAATTCAATTCAAAGGTAAACAAAATCCGATACTCAATGTTCTGTTATTAATGCAAACACTAGTAGCGCTCTGGTGATAGGTGTATGAACAAAACAACTGTTGGCGGGAACGTATTTAGTTTACACAACCTGATTGGCACACAACGGAGGCTAGATAGAAGCAGGATGCAGTAGCGGTGTAATTGATTTGTTAAGTTATTACGATTGCTACTTTAATTGTATAAATTGGTGAAATTCAATTATAAGGTATAGGATGGCTGAATGTCAGAGTAGAAAGGTGAATTAGTAGGTAACGATAAAGGTAACGATGCAACGTTGCTGATGTTAACAAAGCTGATGACAAACATTAATACAAAATTGAAATCTAACAACGACATTCTAAATTTAAAGTTTGAAGTTTTAGCAAAAAATAGTCGTAAGCTACATAGTGCAATTGAAGGAATTCAATCAAATCTAAAATTATTAAAACCAAATGGAATAGTGTCGTAAAGCAAAGCAAAGACTGTGAGATCAATGCGTTTCCAAATGTTGAAATAAAAGAATTTCAGTCTGTCGATGTTCAGGTGCCAAGAAATTTTCAGTACCTCAGCATTTAATGAATTAGACGGGAGATATGTAATCTTCAGACCAGATAGTCAAGGTAACCCTCTAATGTTCGTAAATAAGTTGAACTCTTGGTTTCGAGAGGCGGAAGTGTGCAACATAGCAGTTGAGGTTAGCTATAGGTGCTCTAAGAAATTCTTTAGCTGAATGGGAAGAAATAAAGTGTAGATTATGCTGAGAGTTTGGTGATTTTAAAAGGCTGTTTTTGGATCGCTAGTGGGATCTTCAAACAGCGCAAGTTTTTCAACAATTTGAAATAAGGTATTTTTGAAAGGGGTACTAGCGCCGATTATTTTTTAAAGAAGTGTAAGGAAGCAAGTCATTTAGTTGTTTCTCTTAATGAAGAAGGGATCATAGATAATTCGTTTAATTATTTTGACGTGGATGTACCGAGAGCAATCATTAATTCTGGCATGAAGTCAATCGTTGAATTTGAAAGATATTTACCGCGAATAGATGCCGCAGATGAGTATGATGCGGTTAATAAAACGAGGCGGATGCCCGTAAAGCGAAAGCGCCGCGAAGATGGTAATATGAGGCTTTATAATTTCAGTAATCAAAATACAATACGTAATTACCAGAATAATAACAGTAGTAGAGTACAGTATCCGCTGAGGGAAACAAACGACGGTCTAATTCAGTCAGCGATGGACCAGCAAAACAAAGGCGTAGTGTCCAAACTTCTTAGCAGTAATTCAGCAAAAGAGTGTCCGATGAGAGATCTTAGCAGTAATTCAGCAAAAGAGTGTCCGATGACAGATCTGTCGATAAAATTCCTTTATTGTAAGCGAGGATTGAAGGTGATAATGTTAAAATGTTGATCCATTTCGGCTCTGTTATGAAATGTCCATGTCAAAATTTTTGTGATAAAATTGTGACGTTCTTTTGAAATGTTTATAATCATATTTCATTTTAATAGTTTCGGTATTAGTAAATTCCACCAACAGAGTTAGGCAATTTCCTATAACAAATATTATTTTTAGGTTAGATGTATTTTGATGAAAGGTAGAATTATTTTTGTATCATACATTGTTCATTCTCAAAGGTTGTCAAATTCACTACGACAGTCTTTAAAGGTTAGAAATGATATTAGCATCGTAATTTCGTTCTAAATTAGTACAGCTTTACTATGTGTTTGGATCAACAATGTATTACGCTGGTGCGTCGATGATCTCAGATTCTGAACACAAAGACAACATGCAAATTGTGCTGATTCAAATATAGAAGTCCCTTATTCCTGGCTTAGTTAACCTATGGGTAAGTTACTTATATATATATATATAATATATATATATATATATATATATATATATATATATATAAATTAGATAGAAAAAAAACAACGCAAAAAACATTTTCAAATTGCAGTCTTAATTCATTTATTCGAAGTTTGCGGAAGATGTCTCAATTATTTATGAAGGGAAAATCTATTTTCTTATTGAGAACTTAGTACCTACATCCAAACAATCAAAATGCAACTTGACTAGGTTAACTACCCTTGAGAATAGGTTATCGAATGGACTGAAACTAGTCAAATATATTCGGATAATATCCTACCAAGATGGTTGTTTTTGATTTTAGAGGCACATTGGTTCCCAGATCGACAACTTGATATTGGAGATAAGAGTTTGAAAGCTTTGAAGTCAAAATATATGGAGACAGGTAAAACCACTCATCTATATTTATGAAAACGATCTAAAATTATCATCATCATTAGGTCTTCAGTCCTGGAACTGGTTAGACGCGTACCATCATTGTTTCCTATTCTGTGCTAACCTGCACATTTCCCTGAAACTTCCAGTCTGCATCTTTCACTATCTGCGCGCAATAGTCTTATCTAGGTCTACCTCTACCTCTTCTTTTTCTATTTCGGCTTGTAATATATTCCGCACTAGTCACCGAAAATGCCTTAGAACGTATCCTTCTATTTCTCCTATTTTTTTTTTGTTTTTCACAGATATCATCTAAAACTATACCCGAGAAAATTTATAAATAACTGAACATTTTGTATTCATTGCATAAACTGATAAAACTTACCTACAATACATTTGCATGGTTAAGAATTTAGTTCAGCGAATTTGTCAGATATTTGATTTTTAACATGTACCTAGGAATGTTTATTACATATTTGTAGTGAACACGTGTGTGTAATACAATCGTGTATAATAATGTAAAAACGCATTTATAGTGGTATTTTCAATCTGAAGATATAGCTACACTTTTGGTGTAATAAATTATTTTCCTGAGCGTGATTGAAAATTCAGATCAGTTAACATTTGATTTTAGAAACCTTCCTTTCAGTTACCAGTTTTAAACAGGTCTATTAGTGTTCTTTCGCTTAAAGTTTGTTTTATGTCTAAGTAATAGTATACTAAACGATTTCTCAAGTAAACTTTAAGTCAGAATTACTCTCCTGATCTGAGGTTTTGGCACCCTCATATTATTCCTTACGGGCTTCTCTCTGGCAACCTTTCAAGACTAGATGGTGTCCTAGATATTTTTCGATTAAAACACCTGATAGCATTCCGCGACACTCTTCAAACACTTACACCAACCGTCCTACTGAGTTATCCGGCAACCTTTTTTGTTAGTATAGTCGTTAGTATAGTATATTCTGGTGTTTTACCAAAACAGAACTTTTAGCAGCGTACTTCGCAGAGATTTTCAGTAGGTTTCGGTAGTTATTGATGTCGAGCGGTGTAAAATGAGTGGAACATTTGATGGGAAAAGGTACGAGTTAGAATTTTTGTCAACAAATCAGATCAAAGTAAAACTGGGGAGAGATGCAGTGCTCACTGCCACAGAAGCTCAATAAATTAGTGTGCGCGATATTGTCGGTTCAGTGCTTACAGTAAGGGGAGGTAGTACGCAACTGTTAGTTGCAATCAATGTCTTTAGTAAACATGTATTCCTTTATGCATTAAGAAGAGCGACTCCTAGAGACATTCTGCGATGTTTAGTACAGAAACACTTTTTCAAAGTTAGGAAATCAGATGTTTTGTTACGCGACAATGCCACTTACTATTCGAGCCAAAATAAGGCGTTGGGGAACAATGGAGTCGAGTAATGTACACGTCCATGTACTATCCGTAAGGTAATCGTACCGAGCGGGTGATCAAGAAAATTGTACGGCTATCTCGGGTGTGTTACTATGACCAGCATTATAGTAGGTGAGTAAATGAAAGCCCTGAATTTACTTCAAATGAAGTTCATTTTGTTTTTTTTTTGTAAAAATGCATTGGTACAAAGATTCGGTTATGCAGATCGTAAAAGTGGGTTAAAGGATATCATATTCTTGGTAATAAAGAGGCACGCTACTGAAGCCGAAAGAAGGAAGATGAAGCATTGCTGTGCTATTTGTAAGTTTACCAGTTTTGCTGTGAGGAACCGCGTATTAGTACGTTGTCATACTCAGTCGTTTGTTAAAGATGGGATAGTAAAAAAATTCTTTCTGGTTTTCAAAGGGGCCTTGTATGCTCGTACAAGTCATTTTTCCCAATTCTTATCAGATTTGGCGTTCATAACATAGTTAATTAAAAACCATACCTGGAGTTAGTTATCCTTACTACTTCTCTGCAAAGTAATTGTGTTGTTAGAGGGCAGTACTTTAATTCAATTGGGAGTTAATGTGCTACACCAATGTTGATATCCTAATTGTAAGTTAATACTAAATTATGTGATGCATATTAGTCTTCATATAACTATCCATATGATTATTTTAACGTTAGGTTAATTTACAAAGGTGTCACTATGAATTTCTTCTGTTAGCAAATAATGCTTCAAGATATCACATGTTCTAGTTTATAGTTAGGGGTTCCTACAAACGTATCCAAATGTATAACTTGTTTGGAAACTTGTGTGAAAAGTGTGGTCGTGAAGGCAAATGATGTGGGCTGTCGATCGTCGAACTTGAAGCGTGTTGTTTGTCTACCCATACGAAAAGGGTATCCCAGGGCCTGTTCTCTTTAATAGGCGGACTTAAACAGAGTTTATAGCGACCTACAGCGGCCTGGTACAGACTTAGTTTAAAATTATTAATAAGTATCTATTTTAATTATAGTTGCGTTTGAATTACTGCTCATTAGATAGCGCTGTGGGAGTTTAATAATGACTGTAAGATGCTCACTTGAAATAATTTGTGGTGTCAGTGTGTAATTTGCGTTTATTACGCGTATTTTGCAAATATTCTTTACGGATTATACTCAGCATTGTCTATGCCCGTTTTATATTGTTAACAAGTTAGTTCTCGTGAAAAACTATAACATTAGCAAGTGCTAGTTAAGTAATTGTTCTAGGAACAACAAGTGAGGTTTTATCATAATCGACAAATTCATTAATATTTCTTAAAAATTTTAGTCGTTAAATTAAATCATGCTAGCGTATAGGAAATATGCAGTTTTAAAGTGCAAGGACAGAGTTCCTATTAAACATAGGTTCCAAACCAACAGACCACATAAGTTTGCATACTCCAAAAAAAAATTGTATATCTACAGGCGTTAGATGGACCTTGTTAGCAATGATTCGCTGGAGAAATCGGATCCGATGGATGTCTATAATGCTCAACGAGGATATCATATTCGTTTTATAGCAGAGGATAATGTATCAAATAATCTATTGAGAAAGATGCGATTCCATCTTAAAAATATACATATTTACTCTGAAAATTAAACTGGATAAAATAAACGGCATGTGTTGCAAATTGGCTTAATTCGATTGTAGGTAAATAAAATATTTTAAATCCCATTTGAGATTTAAACCTTAACTAAACGATAAATCCTGTTATGAATTACTAGATGCCGCCACAATAAAGTTTTAAGTGGGTTTGATTAATATCAGAGCTAATGTTACGGTACCAGCCCCCTTGATGGCGCTAGAACAATGTTTTGTTTGTATATATGGCAGATTCTCATATATAGCTATGTGGTCTGTGGAGTATCCAAAGTACAACTTAAGAAAGTTGTTGCAGCTGCTTTAGGTATAGTATGTTACTTTGAAAGTGTCCAGGTTGTTACCAGTACTGATTAAGATTATAGTATCGCGGTATATTGAAGTATATTAAGTATCCCTAGTGGTTGATAAAGTTTGAAGGTTCTTATTTTCTACTGCATAAAATGGACGAACTTATAACTGCAAGCGTAATACTTCGGTCGTGTTCTATCTAGCTTAAGAATTAATGAACCGTCAAGGAAGTATACACAAGTAACTGAAATATTGCGCTCTGTTGATTTACTTTAGTTTATTTGTTCATCAATTGCTTAATGTCTATTGCTGGTGATTAAATTCAAGTATAATTTTCAAGAGTTTTAGTTGTTTTTACTGACATTATTGGGACGACGTTAAAGCACCAGCAATTTAGTTGTCAATCTCTGTGAGCTAATGGATGGTTTTGTTCAAAATATTGGAATAGAAACTTGACCTGCTAAAAAAGAAGTTGTTAATCAAAATAAGAGCCGCAAGAAACAAAAAATTGAAACTTTAACGAGCACACAACTGGTAGATGAACAAAGGTTAAAATTTTGGTAAACGGAATGGTAGTCTTTGAATACTCAAGATCGCCAGCTGTTAAACAAAAGAACGCTCAAAGTAAAAGCGTTGATAATAAAGAGAACTTATGCTTCAATTTGTTACTTGCTGTTCCTGTACTCGAATATTTTCGTTCCTATGAAATTAAATTTCATATTCCCTACTGTATTCAAGGTCATTAGCTTATTTGTTAAGCGTTTCCGACTTCCTCCTAAATTGAAATAATTACTTATTTATCACCCTGTAGCATTTTATTAGTATATTTAGTATAATTTAAGGTACCTCAATCTATCTTAATTTTTGATGTAGCATTAAAAATGTATTCGGTTATCAACAACGTTTGCTTTCTGAAATAATATGCTCGAATTATTTAAAAATATTACCACAAATTTAAAATGGGTTTTTAAGTATCTTATTTGCGAATTTGACTCCTTTCAATTTAAAAGGTTGTTTATATAACATCCTCTAAAATGTTACTAAAATATTCAGCTATAAATTTAAATGCCTCAAATTTATTTTGATTGAGCCTAAAAGTCTGGGATTTGATATTAACAAAGTACTGCAATTTATTTACTTTGATAGCGTTAAAATGTGGTTTGGTTATCAAAACATTTGGTTTCACAGAAATTACAATGTTACAATGTGTTTTCCGCAAGGTTGGTTACGGGCACACATTTAGATCCATGATATACCCGCTTAGGTTATCTCTAGACTGTATTAATATTACATTTTCTATAATTTTATACAAAATATAGGCAACTTTTGATACATATCGTCATAAGTCCTGGGGTCGATGTACTATCGTTTCGTTTTAAAACGTTTACAACTATAAAGGTAAACGTAGATTTTCCATTAATCGATCGTAGTTCGCTATGTTGTTTCTCTTAATATCTGCAGGTGAATGTTTTGAAAAATACTTTTCATGTGGTTGTTTATCGGCAAGAAAAATGTTTTGAAGGAAAGCTACGATCAAAACCAAAGAGGATTATTGTGCCGGTTTTCCTTGAGTGAGGTACGGGGTTGTTGTCTAACGGTGAGACAAATAATGTAGTGCTCGTCGTTTTAAAATATTAAAAACAATAAGTTTTGTTAATGTGTAGATTTCATTTTGTTTAAGGGTTATTTTAAAATAAACGTTGCTATGTTTTTCGAACTGAAGAGCATTCCGGTTACTTGTAACGGTCCGAATTACGAACTATTTGTAATGAAATTTACAAGTATACTTTAAATGGATTTCGTGAAGAGTTGACTAAAATGATTATTACTCAACGTACACTTTTTTACTATTTTGGTGGAGGGTGTATCGGAACAATAAAAATTATTGAAGAATCCAAGGAAATACGTCTGGAACTTCCACAATTTTCTTTTTATAAGGCACTTATACGTTGGCGTATTTTAATAACGAATACTATAATTCTGTAGAATCGAACTAACATAGATGCAAGTATGTGCTCTATCATATGTTGACTACAAAGATTGTTTATACTCCAACAGAACGTCATGTCCAGCTGAAAGACTTGTTGTTTTTTCCTCTGCGTCGTTTGATGATCTCCACCAACAATAAATTGGATCCAGATTTTCTTACTTAAGTTTTTAAAGTTAACCATCGCACAAATGAAAATATTACGGTGTGGAAATTAAACTTAATTTACTCCAATAGTCGGAAATGTTACGGGGACAGCTGTTACTAGTTGAGTATTAATTACATAATAAAATCCATATGGACTGACTATAAATTTTGTTTATATAATTTTTTTGTAGAGTTACCCTATTGTTTAGGCGTGACATTAGTACATCATCCCTATTTTTTAATACCTCCAAAAGTATTTTAAATATTATACAAAGCCACAAATTTTAGTTAGAAGAATCATTCTATCGCTCTATGAGTCGCGTACCTGTAAACTTTTAATATTTTTTTACAAAATTTTTTTCCTATGGCTGCTTTTTATTATTACCCTTTTCAATTGTACATAAAAATAGTTTCTTGCGCTTTTCTTTTTTCTTGACTAAAACAATTAAATTAAAAATTAAACTCATTGTTGATAATGATAAACTTTGTTGTATGTTAAACGATGCGAACAAATAATATTGCAACGAGTAGGAGCTGCATCAGGCATGTACCACATTTGATACCTTAACGAAATTGGTACATCTTCAAGCAACACCTGCCCAAAAAGACGTCGTGGCAGAAAAATAGGTCAAAGAGATTATTGTCAATAATTCATACTTATACACTAACCGAAAATTGTTCTTAGAAATTCGATTGTGGCATATAGGTTTTCTTTGTCCGTACGTTATTATTAAAGCAACTTTTAGTAGCATTCCTGGAAAAATTTCTTCGTTTGTGAAATAATTTGCGACTTAAAATACGGATCTAGTGCAACATTCTGACAAAAGTTCAAACGCTGTCAAAAATCCTTGAATAGTAATACATGTATTCTCGTAATATTGTAAGGATATATTAAAAATGTCAACCACAATTGCCAAAGAATTTGATGAGAAATGTTTGCAGCCTTAGCGATCATTCTCGTACACTTCCCAAGATGTTCGTTGATTTACGCTTTAATTATTTCCGATGTTCTGATTGATCGTGTCCCAATTTTTAGAGTAGCTACTTTTATGAAAACTTGCAGTTTCACTAAGATGGCATTCAATATTCGAAAATATTCGGCTACTTGGCAAGACACAATTAGGATACCTTCCTTAATAAATACGTCTGGTTTGTGTTGATTTACCGCCAGAGAGATAATATGCGTTATGGATTTCAACCGTTTTCGCATACGTATAATTTACTCTATTTATTAATATATTCGAATAAAAATAGTGAAAAAATTTAATACAATCAATAAACGCTAAAAATTGTTGAAATAATACGATGAGTTGGTTTCGAACACCGATTCGTTTTATGTCAACAACTATTGTTTTAAAAATTATATTTCTAAAAGCGTTATTTATATGAAGATAACTAGCCTTTAGCCTTTAAATAATATTTGTCAGTACTGCTTATTGAAGCAATTTTAACTTGTTTTAATCAAAAACTGTACACTTGTGAAGAAAAATGCGAGAGGCAGTTTTTTATATAACACTGGTATATAATAAAAAAAACTATTTTGTCACACAAGATAAAATATGCGAATCAAAATGTACTCTTTACTCCGATTTCAAATATACCTTCCATTTTTTCAATCATCCAAGGTTTGTATGTGACAGATCATTTAAATTTAAAGATAAATATATTTTCATGCAGTATGATAATAACTATATTACCTTCTGATGTAACTCGTTTGAGCGTCCAACAGTAATCGGCGAGCATTTTAAGACTGCATTTTCCCGGGTAGTGCTTTTCCATGATGGAAATATCTTGATGAAATCGCTCACCGGTCTCATCGTTAAAAGCAGCAAGATATTCAGGAAAGAAATCCAAGTGAGAATGCAAGAATATATCTTAAGAGACATATTCTACCCCATGGCTTTGCATGAATTGAACAGGTTTCTTACTAAGTCGCAATAATTTTCTGCCTTACAATTTCCCAAAAAGTTCATAGTAACTTCTACAAACGAATCTCACGCTGTTTTTTCTGTCATTTAATCGCTGTTCAAATTTATTTTCCTGTACTAATTCCCTTATTCGTTCTTTTATTTTTGCATCACTATTCTAGTAAAAAACGTTTCCTTTAAATAAATAAAACCAGCACTTTTTTGGTCCATTGCCTTAACGAAGTTTTTCAAAAGTTCTAATTTAATGTATAATGGAGGTAGGTAGACGTTTTCTGGCTTGATAAGTGGAGGATTTTTAACGTTTTTGTTCCCCAAAATAAATGATTCACGTTTTGGCCAGCATGCGGTTCCTACTATCCCATTCACATAAAAGCAACATAACTTGGTGTAACCAAGCTGCAAACCGAGTAAACGTGCTATGACTTTTAAATTACCACAGACTTTCCAAACATATATATCATATTGAATCTATTTGAGAAGCAGTTTTATGTTGCCATATGATTCATTCATTTCAGAAGCATGGGCTAATGGTTTCGATGGGAATCTATTTTCATTGTGAAGAAGTACAGCTTGTAAGCTAACTTTAGAGGAATTAATAAACAAGCGTCGTTCTGTTGTTATATGATCGTGACCCAGAGCCTCCAATAACGAGCAAACGTTATTACAGTATATTAAATAATTTTTTTGTAAAAAGACACCTTTCAATTCATCATGGCGGTTACGAAAATGACATATTTTATTATATCTGCCAAGCAGATTCCATTCTTTTAACCGAGATCCTAAAAGTCAGACTGTTTTTAGACAAATTCAAATCACATCATAGAGCGTTAAGATCCCCTCTAGTTAATAAATGAAGCTCATATGATAAATTACCACCTTCGAAATTAACGTCATTTTCACGACTTTGTGTTTTATCAGAATGGAAATCCCTGAAGCTCTATGGCACATTTGTCGGAGTTCTGGCACAGGTAATTTCTCACAGTGAAGAACAAGTCTGATTGCAAAAGACAAATTTGAGTATTTGCAGACTATTTTGATTTAGATGTAATGTCCTTTATGGTTATTAAGCAGAAACTACAGTATATTAACTGATCTGTTGATTCACTCCAAACCATAGGTATAACAAAAGACATATGACGCGAATCATTCATCCACCCAGTGAGCAACATAACACAGTATAAACAACAAATATGAGAAACCCGATTTTTATCTTGATCACCTTTTATAACGAAAATAAAGTTTATAACATTTTTTAATAAGAGGAGTAAAGTTTCGTTAGCGAAATTTGAAAGTTAGTTCACCGCACACATATCAGAAACTATTGGGATGATTTATACACTTTCCTAGCATAATGCTAAGCGATTTCGAACACTGCACTGTCTATGCTATGTTTACGATACAACTAATAGAATCAATTTAAAATACAGTTCGTGAATCGAAATTAAGAACACGTTTATATTTGTTACACTCTGTTGGTAAATGTATGTAATAGGTATGTTCACAGCTTTAAAAATTGTTGTCATAGAATAAGTATGAGTGATACAATAATTCTGATTACATTTTCGGATTCAACATGCAAAACTACACAAAGAATACTGACAAAGTCCCACGTGACAAACTTTATGTTTACCAGTAATCTACCAGACTAATCAGAAGTGAAATAATACCAGAAGTGTATACCATTAATTTTTTTGTAAAGAGTACTACATAGCATATTCGCAGGGCCGCCACTGGTGGAACGATAGAATTACTTTTGTAACTAAAATATGTAGTTTTATACCCTATTATCACATACCGTAATAGAAAGTTCAAAAGTACTTTCGAAGATATCGAAAAAATGACGATTTAACAAAAATAAGAATTCCCCGTAGTAGAATATTTAAGTCGTTATGGACATATGTTCATATGAACTTTTCTTCATAAAATGTCTAGAGGGAAACGCCCTTAAATATTAGCATGCCATTAAGAAACACATAGTATGCTTGCTATCTTAAAATATTTTGGTCATTAACAACATTAGCTATAAGAATTACGATTTATGCAATTCGTTAAATATTACATATTTACCACGCGCTGGTCTAACGCATAGTTATAACCCTACAAGTATATCCGCTATATAGAACTATCTAAAACTAATTATTTGTTACGTCCACAAAATGTATGCGCGTTTATAAAAATTAATGAAAAATGCAGGTCACCTGTAAATGTTCTCCCAAGCCATGTGGATCTCTGTCTTCCAAATCTTCTAAAGCAGTTGTTGGTTTAGCAGACATTTTCTAATTTAATTGCGTCAGAAGTCCACTTAAAGGTAGAAACTTATAGAACCCTTCACGAGTAAATCTAACTTACATTTACATCTAAACCAATAATTCAACAAGTCCACGCAAAATAATTTTACGCCGGCGTGTTTGGTCAGTTTGAAAAGTGCCTGGGAAAAGTATTGATCTTGAACAATCTTCGTGCACATACAGTAAAAGTTCTATAAAAAAAAACATAGCTAAAAGTGTCTAGGAAAAGCAATGGGCAAAACCTAATTAGTTATATGCGATTTGTATAAATAAATACACAGCATCATAATAAATTAAAATATTTAAAATAAATTTTACAAAAATTGGAAATATATAGTAACCGATTAAATTAGTCTCTTATAAAATCACGAAAGCTTGAAAATTTAACGTTCTGACAACACTTTCACTGCCGCCATAAGATGGTAAACGTTTTTGTTGATGGGTTTAGTGTTTATTGTTACACTCACGGCTCTACTATTTAATTTAATTTTGCTGGGATTGCATGTTCCATGATACACAGATGGTTTAAAATATTTATAAAAATATCTCTTCACAATTTTTTCAACGCATTGGCAATACTCATTCTCGTTCTTTTTTAGGCCTTTGATAATATAAATTCGACTTAATATAAAAACCGCTACTAGTACTGTACTGAATTTGTAACCCTAAATCGCACGGTCACGCAAAATTGAAAGGACAGCAAAGTAAGGACCTGCACGAATCACGATAATGTATAAAAAAATTTAAAAAAACTTAAAGATGCCGTACTAAGTACTAAAGCTGAAAGCGGGGTGGTTCACATAGACAAAGAAACGACATTACCACCGAATTTTTATTGACAATAAAAACAAAAAATTTCTGTCTAAAAAAAGAGTTGTATCGGACAATTTTTAATGATTGAAATACGAAGTGCGCATTTTGTATTACAACATATAAAGAAACTAACCTGTAGTAAAAAATAATGCTTAGGCTTTCGTATAAGCAAGCGTGTTAAGTTAAAAGTATTAAATTTATAAGCATTTCTAGTAAATATTTTAAAACGCAACAGGAAGCACTTGCGAAGTTAATTTCGAAGCGGCTTTGTATACTTGTTCCGTCCGTCAAAGTAATGTGACTTGAGTTTATCCGTGGTTCATTTGTTACGCACATACATCAAACGTGGATAAACAAGATTACCTCTATATTAAAAAAACATCGTAACATACCTCCATATGCCGAGATACGTATCGTGCATCTACATCAGCGGAGGTGAAACAGCAGAACATCTTGATTCTCGCTATAGAGGGATCGTTATCACAGTAGTCAAGATCATTCATGCTGCGACCATAACTGCAACAGCAGGTCGCAAAAGAGCTAAAAATAAATTTCTTCTAGTCATTAATAAATACGTAAGAAACTTACCGATGCACCGAGGATAGAAGCTTATCGCAGAAGACGTGCATCGCTCGTGAAACAATAGAATCAGTCACGTAGATATGATATGATAATCGATTGAGATATTTGGATACCACATATCAAATAACACTTCTAGAGTTTTTGTAATGCATAAATAGATAAAGAAAACTGACAAATTCGATTCCAGTCGCCTTCTCTAATCACACATATAGAAAATTGCTTCTAAATAAACTGATATTTCTACTTTTAAATAAAGCAAGCATATACTTTCATAAAGCAAAGATTGTTGATATTCAAATAAATTAGCGATATTATATCAAACAATAGACATAGATCTAGGTACTTTGACTTAAACTAAAACACCAACAACATTCTATAGGAGCAAATCGAGTTATTGTATTATAATATATAATCAGAGACGTCTCCTCTAACAGGTAGTTATACAAAATATTAAAGTGGAAGTGTGGGAATATTTGTTAACACCGTAAATCAGATAAAAATATTTAGGAATGTAAAATTGACCGTAACACCCTCGCCCTCAGCGAAATTAAAAGGTCGGGGTAGGCAACAGAAGCAACTAATCAAACAACATACCAACGAAACGGATTACAAGAAAATATTTTTCCAAACCAAAAATCCGGCTCGAAGAACCACTATGCACTAATAGAATGATCAAGAAACAAAATTCTTCAAAAACTTAAGAAAAAACAAAAACATTATCCGGCTCGAAGTGCCAGTATACCGGCCCAAATCAAAAAATGTAAAGGAAAAGAAACGTATAGGATATCAATCACCGAGGACAAAGATGCAATGGCCAAACACTGCAAAAGTCATCGGAGAACGAATATCTCTAAGAAAAAAGTAGCAAAATTTTCAACCTCAAGAAAAGAAATTGGTTTCTGCAGAAAACCCAAAGTAAGAAATGTAGACTAGAAAAAAAACTAGTAGTAACCAAAAACAAAACAGTATTGTTTAGCCTCAAGAATTTAAGGACCGAAAAAAATTCAGAAGTAAAAAATATTTATATAAATATTTCACGTTGTGGTAACAGGAAATCGTCGTAGACAGATAACAAAAAAAAATAAAGCTCGCTAATAGACCGAAAAGTGGACTAAGTCGTAGTTTCCGAAAAAAAGAAAAGTCTATAAAGCAGATAGCGCAGGGAGAGGATCGAGAATCAAACTGAGAGAAAGCAACACCAGCCACAGAAAAAGGAGAGGAATGTCGAATAAAAAAAAGTGAGAAACGAAAAAAAACCAAAAACAACAACTCTAGGCAACAAGTATAGGAACTGAAAGAGAATACCAGAAGAAAGCGGAGTCATCACAAGAAATTGAAACGAGAGGATCAAGAATGTGGTTTACGACGTCTGCGTCGCCAGAAAAAGAGCAAAGCAATATTGGGGACATTAGAATTATCAGGATGTACGGGTTTAAGAACTTTGGTATGCCAAATGTCTTTGACGCCGGAAGAAATGGTAAGTTCATATGTTCAAGGAGAAACAACTTTAGTGATAGGAAAAGGACCAACAAATTTAGAAGGGAGTTTGGCGTTTAAATGACGTAAATCGTCGAGCAAAGCAAAATTATGGTCCCAAACAGAATCACCTAGTTGATAATAAACAAGACGACCACAAAAATTACAACGATAATGGGTTTTTCTCTACGCAGCAGAAAGTTTTTGAGAATATGAGAACTGATACTTTTGAAATTATCTGGATCAGGAGAAGGATGTTCAGGACCGGGATTATACATGACCAAATAAAGCGAGAAAAGGAGTATAACCAATGATTTCATGTTTGGAGGTATGGATGGCATAAGAAATTTTAGAAAGATTAACATCCCGATGGCGTTGGTCGTCAAGGACATAGGAAGCAATCATAGTTTTAAGGACACGGTTAATGCATCCTGCAGGATTGACCTGAAGATGGTAACGAGCAGTAAAGAGAACTTTGAGGTGATAACGGGCACAAACGGAGGTGAGTTGACGACTATGGAATTCTGACCAGTTATCAGTGATCACATATTGCGGAACGCCAAAAGTAAGAAGAATCGTTCCTCCGGGATTTTAACAACTTATTGTGCCTTGCGTAAAGGAAAGAAAAGACGGAATTTAGTAAAACAGTCAGCCACTACATAGATATAAGAATAACCTCTGGTCGAGCGTGGAAGAGGGTCTACATTATCACAAGATACGAGCCGCCAAGGATAGGATGGTTTGCCTCTAGGAGCAAAGAAGCCAGGAAAAGGTAACTGTTCGACTTGGTAAGCAGCACAAACGTGACAACGTCGGATGTAACGAATGACGTCAGCTCGAAGACTAGGCCAATAGCACTTTGGGAAGAGGCGGGCAAAGTTTTGGTCACGCCACAATGACCAGTGGCATTAATTAACCAGGTCCCCTGTTCGATTCTCGATGCGGATCGCTTTAAAACTGTTAGGCGAACGCTTTTCACAAAAACCGCCCTCGTTCAGATGAGAGATAAAATGTAGGTCCCGTGTGTAAGTAATGTCACGCACGTTAAAGATTCCTATCTTGCATGGAATAGCAAGGGTTTGGCAAAATTCAAATCTTCCCGGTAAGAAAAACTCGCTTTCTGACCAATGTAGTTCTGAGACGTTCCTTAGAAATACTAATATTCGTATTTCATTTTAATAGTTTCTGTATTTGTAAATTCCATCAATAGGATCAGGTTATTTCCTTTAAGAAATATAATTTTTGAGTTAGTAGATTTCAATCTAAGGAAAAATTGTTTTGTATCATATATTGTTCATATTCAAAGATTGTCAAATTCATTATGTTAGCTTTTATAGGTTAGAGGCGATGTCAACTACATAACCTTGTTTTAAATTAGCACAGTTCATAATTCATGTGATTTGATTAATAAGGTATTATACTAGCCATGGTAGTCTCATCGGCGGGGCATGAAGACAGGTCATATGCAGATTTGTGCTGATTTAAATAATTTGAAAGTTCCTGTTTCTGTTTCCAGTTCCACTGTACGTAAGTTTAAGTAGATATATAAGTTAAATAGAAAAAACGACACGAGGTATATTCTTTTTGTCGTTTTAATTCATCCGTCTAAAGTTTGCCGAAGATGTCTCAATTTATTATTGGAAGGATAGATCCATTTTTCATAAAGCACTTTGTGCGTAACATCCAAACTATTAACATGTCGCTTTAGTAGGTCAATTACCTTGACTAGAAAGTTAACGGACAAGGCTGAATGTTGTCTAATCATGTTCGGATAATATCCTACCATGTGGGTTAGTTTCGATTTTAAGGGCTGACTGGATTCTATATAAAAAAGTTTGTGTTGGGGATAATGATCTTGAAGATGACATAGTTCCTCTAGGCATCTTATGGTATCCACAGCAACGATATTCAATCACCCCTCAGGTATTCATAAATCTATCTAACAATATACCAGAGAAAGGGGTCTGTACAAAAAAATATTTAAAATTTAATACAGAAACTGATGAAACGTAACTGTATTATGCCTGTGTGTTTAGGTTAAGATTCTAGTTAAGTAGATTGGCGATATATTTGATTTTTAATACTTGCTTAGGACTGTATTGTGTATTTGTAAGAAAAAAGGAAGGGTGCTATATAGTTGGAAACTAGTCTTGTATAATAGTGTGAAGACATGTGTACACTTGGTTTTTTTCCATCATTGTAACGGCATAGTTGCAGTTTTGCTGTAATAAATTGTTTTGCAATTACCTAGGTGCGTGATTGAATGTTCGGCTTCTTTAATATTTGCTTTTAAAAACCTTCTTTGCAGCTAATAGATTTAAAACGATCTATGTGTTCCTATGGGTAAGGTTTGTTTTTTGTTTAAGTAATATTGCCCTTAATAATTTTTCAACAACATTTTTAAGCCTGAATCAATCTCCTGATCTTAGGTTTTGGAATCCTCTTGTTATTCTTTTTAGGACTTTTTCCCAGAAACCCTACGAGATTAGGTGTCGTCCAAGGTATTTCCAGAACAAGACATATTTCATACCCGATAACATTCTGGAACCCTTCTCAACACATACACCACCCGTCCCACTGAGTTAACAGGCAACCATTTTTGTTAGTGCGGTTAAGGTTTTCGATATTTTACCGAAACCGGATATTTAGCGGAGTATTTCACCGGCGGCTCCGTGGCGTAGTTGGTATGCGTGTGACTACTACGTTTTACTAAATGTTCAATTAACAGTAAAATATGTTACATTTTGTAAATATTAGGAATATCAATACTTTTTTGTTTAATTTGTGTAAATATATTAATACATAAGTGTCTTATTAACTTTACAATCTTGAAAAATAATCTTCCGATAATTGTTCTCTTCCAGTCGTTACGTTATCATTATTTGGTGGTTCAACATTTATATCCTTGTCAAAATCTGTAGCTTCTATATTTAGTTGAAGATCTAGTTTAGGATCTTTTTCCTTTTTATCAATTGCTATATTATGCAGTGGCAACAATTAAGTCGAATATTGTTCATAGTTCTAAACGCAACCCAAGGGACAAAACTGGAAATTTTTGCTTCCAAACTCCATACTAACGTTCAATTGGATTTCTAGTACGAATAATTAGAAACTGCGACTATATGACTAGTTGAAACCTGCTAATTGCATTGCAAAAAAGAGTACGAACTATATAATTTCGTGTAATAACTTACCAGATTCATTGTAGAGTTCTTGATCTCTAGTGTCTGTTTGTATGAACGTTATTACTACATGCATGCTGTTTGCATAACCATTATCACCAACAAGTATAGAACTTTTTCCAAATTCTCTATTCTCCAATATTCTTTTAACTGAGAAATTATTTTAACACTATATGGTCGTGTGTTAAACCTGGTCACCAAGCAACCATGTCACAAATTTTTAAATCTGTTGAAGAAATTGTTTGGGTGTTTATGGAAAAATAACCCCTCCTGTTTTTAAATGTCTCAGTCTGATTTCCGCCTACCTAGAAAACGAGCATGTTCAAATAAATGCGATGCATAAACTGTTTACCTGGTGACTGTATTCGACTATGCCTACAATCAATAGAAGTCAACTCTCAGTAACTTTGCTTTGCTGTAAACGCTTAATCGAGCTTCATATGACTGAACTTCTTACAGGTATTTTGACAAAGCACGGGCATAACGCTGCAATTGCAGACGTCACTCTTTTAACGATTATGCAAGCGGAGCTTTTGCTTACATTTAAAAAATCTGCAGCAGGTACTAACATCTTCCCTGTAGCATAAACGCGCAAGCATAACAGTAGCTAATCAATTGGATGAATTGCGTGATTTAACCTACCTTGCAGTGGGGTATTCAAGAATATGTTCAATCAGATTCAGTACCATCAGAATAGTTTATTTGCTTAAGCGAAAGCGAACATAAAAATTGCGACCATCCCACTTTTCAAAGTGGTCAATACGCCTTCAACCATATAAGGTCGGTCTAAATTCCCACATTAGAAACTCTGCAAAATCGTTTTCGTTGTTACTTCGTCTTATATTATCTGCATCTTCTTTTCTCTTCCTAAAATATTGTGACCAACTTTGAGGTTATGTTTCAAAACAAAAGCGAGCTTGTCTCAGTAGCTGTTAGTCAAGATGATAATCGACATTTTTACCTTCTAATTACTTTAACAAGAATTACAAAGACCTAACTGGCAGTTAATAAAATTGATGAACTAGTTAACCAAAAGTTAAAATATAATTGTCGGTTAGCTTAACTAACCAAGCATTGATAAACCGGACCTAAGTGACAATTAATAGTACGATGAACAGTGCAGCTTTATTACTAATTAGTAATTGTAACGCACGCGCGTTTCTTAAGTACATATTTGGTCGTAGAAATATATATTAATATAATTTAAACTAGTTCAATGAACTTTTAGCAACAAATGTTGCTCTGAAAAATTTATAGAAACTTAGTACTTTACATCTAAGAAAATGACTATTAAAATATGGTATTCAATTAGGATAAATAAATAAACCAAAAAACACCTAGAACATTTTTATATAAATAGCATTAACGATGGGGATTTTATACTCGTATTCATTAGGGAAATTACTAATATAAATCGTGAACATTACTGTCCACAGAAATATTTTTATCGATTCACATGGGGTTCAAGAAACTATAAAATCATGAAATGTCATAATTAATGCGTTTACAAAAATTGAAGACATTGAACTTAACCATAAGAAAGCGTTGAACGCACAAAATGTGAGAACGGAATTTTTAAAAGGAGAGGAAGAATGAAATACGAATAAGTTTGAAAGTGAAGTTAAGAATGAAATGTTGGTTGAATAATAGCGGACATGTATAGGCCGAGGGCTCTCAATGGGTGGCTGATGGCAAATTGTTTTAAGCTTTGTTGGATAATACAGGCCAGAAAGATTAAGCACGTGGGTTAAGCGTGGAATTTAAATCCCGTTGGGGGTGTATAAAAAGAGTGATAAGTAGGTTCTAACTCTGCAACGACAGGTTTGAAGTTAAATCCATGGAATGAGGGATCTAACGTACCGATGAATTAAAAAGGTGAATTAGTGAATTTAACCTGGAAATTCTTATATTATTACACTGAGTACTGTTTTCAACTCTTCTTGTTCTATTTTGGTTTACGATTAATAGATATGCACACGTGAACTTGTAAATATAAGTGGTAATTTGTTTGTAGAGCGATGTAATTAGTTATGTCTACATCTAAACTTAATATTATTGGAAAGGGAGCTTGACACTTTAGAAACGCTAAAAATGATGTGCTTATTAAGTGAAACGCAAATTTTAATTGTGGGACATAATTTGTTAGTAAATTTCCTTGTGAAAAGTTAGTACTTTCTTTAATGACCATTGGATGGCAAAAGCTGATGTTGGCATTACGCTATGTATTTCTAAGTATTGTTGTTAAAGGAATTTCCAAGTAAATCGAATTTTAAAATGATCGTATAAAGCAATCTAGGGAACTAAGGCAAAGGAACAGTAAAAATTCAAGTTTTCATGGTTCCAATTCTATCTGTCGGCGAAGTTAGACTTGCCTCCTTAAACCACGTACAGTTCGTGCAAACAAACGGAGCGCAAACGAACGAAATACAGAAATTTAAAGGAATTTAAAGGTTTTATGATGCTTATATTAGCTTTCTATAAAGTTGCGCTGACCTCTTTAAATCACGTATAAAATGTGCAAGTTTTGACCACAACCACTGAATTGCGCCCGGCACTAACGGAGCAGAAACCAGGAATGTAGATAGTTAAAAGAATTTCAAACTTTCTTAATGTTAAATGTTAAATTGTTACTACTGCCCGACACAAGCGAATCACACGCAAATGCAATATAGAAAACTAAAGAAATTTCAAGCTTTCGTGGTGTCCTTTCTAGCTTTCTCTAAAATTGAACCGATCACTTTGTTTCAGGTAGAACAATCGCTTTTTTTTTAGGACAAGCATGAATTGTCAGTACATTCTGACAAATGGAGTTACAAACAAAGGAAATATAAAAAGTTCAAGAAGTTTGAAGCTTTCATGTTATCCATTCTAGCTTACTGTGAGATTGAATCGGCCACTTTTATTCAGGTATAACGCATGCAATTCTTGAGTACAACCACTGAATTGTACTGTCTTATACAAACTGATCACGAACAAAGGCAGAATAGAAAATATAACACGGTTATTGCTACAACAGAAAATTTATATAACAGTCAATTAATAGACCTTTCTACAACATGAAACATTGAGTAATATTCAAGGGGAGGGGGAGGGAGTGTTTGGTGAGCTTAACAGCATTGAAAGGAACCACAAATCAACTCAATAAACACCATCTACCTAATTTATTTTGTGAATCCTTTAAATTTTCAGGCCACACTAAAGAGCGAAGATCAGTGATAACGTAAAATTTATAACCATCCAAATAACGTTTTAGTTTTTCAGCAACCAATAGGATTGCCAAACATTCCAGTTCAACAACTGAATAATTTTTCTCAGCTTTATATAGAAGTGTAGACAGATAACAAATCACAAATTCTCTATCATTATACCGTTGGGTCAAAACAGTACCCAGAACAACACGAATAGCATCCATCAGTAGATAAATTTCAAGACTGAAATTAGGAATGCTTAAAATAGAAGCTATCAATAAAGCATCTTTAATCATCTGAAATGATTTTGCATATTTTTCACAAAATATAAATATATTTCTTTTCCTTAGAAAACAACGTAACGGAGCTACTAGTTCAGCATAATTATCTATAAACCTAGAATACCATCTTATCGTCCCTAGGATAGGACGAATTTGTTTGACATAGGTAAGACGTGGGAAATTGACAACAGCCTCCACTTTTGAAGGGTCTACAGATATACCAATTCTATTGACGACATAAACAAGACACATCAGTTCGGGTATACAAAACGAACACCTTTTTAGATTCAAAGTTAAATTAACTTCCTTCAAGCGTTTAAAAGTCTCTTGGAGTAGTGTTAAATGGATCTCAAAGGTAGGGGTTACTAAAATTATATCATCGAAATAGACAAACACATACGGTTCCAACTCAGGTTCAAAGATTAAGTCAACTAGTCTTTGATAAGTTGCGGGTGCACCATGCAATCTAAATAGTATACGAATATACTCTTATAAACCTCTACCAGAAATGACAAAAGCAGTATAGTGCCTGCTGTTGACATTCAGTTCCACTTGATGGTGAGCACTCTTATCGTCCACTGATGACATATATTTAACTTCAATGAGTTTATTTATTATGTTTATGTATGGCAATCGATATGCGTACCGTTCTGTTACTTTATTCAGGTTATAAAAATTATCACAAAATCTCCAAGTTCCATCCTTCTTTGAAACAAGAAGTATCGGTGAGGACCATGCCCTATGCGATGGTTGAACAGTACCATTCTTTAACATGTGATCTAATTCATCATCAATTAATTTTTGTCGGAATGGTAAGACAGGATAATACCTCTGTTTAATTGGTTCTTGTTGCGGTGATACCACAATTTTATGTTGCACAGCATTGTAGCAACCAAGTTTATTAGGTTCAACTGAATCAAAGTAATTACTGATTACTTGTTTAAGTTAAATTGTCTACTCTTTAGTTAAATCGTTTCAGGACCAGACAACATTTTAGATGGAAATTGCCATTGCTCTTTACGTACATCTGGGACAATTCTCATACAGTACCAAAAATCTAGACCCAAAACCAAGATCCACACCTTACGCCATTATAATTACGGCATGATATAAACATCAAATACTCATACACTATTTTGAAGCTTCATAGGTACAGTAGCAATCCCTAAACAAGCGGATTCATGATCATCTGCAACAGTACAGGAGGTGTTATAAGAAGTATTAAGTTTGACACCGAGGTTACAAAGTTTTTCCCTACCTTATTGTTCACAAATACCTTATTAGCACCACAGTCGAGCATTCCTAAAAATTCATGACTAAATATATTCACAGGAATATACACACATTCACCTTCTTGTACTTGTGCAAGTATGAAATCAAGAACAGGTTTAATTGAAAAATCAACCACTGAATTTGGGGTTATTAACTAAGTATTCGCTCACATTTGCCCGCCCCTAGAATTATCCGAACTCAAACAAGATCTACTCGTTATTGCACTACTACATGTTTTGTTTTTACAATTAGCACAAGTGGATTTAGTAAAACCAACTTTTGGACACCCAAAGCATTTTATGTGTTTTAGACATGGACAATCTTTAACAACGTGGCCTGAAATACCACAACGCCAACATCTAGGTCCATTATCGCTTATTTTATGTACTACACCAGTTTTTTATAAAAATTATTTCTTAAAAATAGAACGTTAGGTTTATAAAACAAGTCTGGTTCTAGTGTGAACCCTAAAGGATGTGGCGGTTCATAACCCTCCGTATTAATCCTAGTTAATTCTGCGACATTGTTCAATTAAATCGAATGGTGTATTGATTTCAACAAACGTTAACCTTTCTTGATAAAATAATAAAAATATTCCTTTCAACACCTACATCCGAAGACTTTCTTGTACGTCTGTATGCATTCTGTTAAATAAACCTGACATTATAGCTACAAATAATTCTATTGATTCGTTAGCACCTTGAGTTCTATCTAATATTTGCTTCCATAACATATTAGGGGAAAGTACAAATTGTTTATTTAATAACCTAACTAAATCAATCCAATTTACAACAAACTTTGTATACAAGTTATAAACTCTAAGACCGTTATCTGAAAATAGTTCGCTATCAGAAACAATTAATTGCATTTTCGATACATTTCCACTTTTACCAAATTCTTCTATTTCTTTAAGAATAGCATTTAAACTTTCTGTAGCACTACCAGAGAGTTTTAATTGACATTTATACACAGGTATTCTAATATTAGTGCCAGCTGGAGTATTGTTAGATGCTCCTGAATTTCGAGATACATTTACAACATTTATATTTTCAGCTGTATTCGCTCGAGTCGTCAACATGGAACTACCACCACTTGCTCCTTCAACTGCACTATAAAAATTAAGATCAATTGGTACATTATCATAATTTAAATTACTCTGAAGTAATTTAGAATTATAGTTAGCAACCTGAATCATAACCTGTCCTAATAAATTTGAGCGATTTTTAACAATTGTTTCCTCATCGCTGGAAATTCTATTTAATCTGCTTACTATATGTGCTAATTTAGCTTCTAATTTCTTAGCTTCATTAACATTACCAGAAAAACTATCTTACAATTCTAAAACTTGCCTAATTTTGACCTCACAATTTTCTAGTTCACTATCGGCTTTTGGTGCCGTAAAAGAATATGCGACACCACTTTTTGCAGCAGCTAGGCATTCTCTCAAACATTTACGTAATTCATCTACTCCTAAATCTGATTCTGTTATACCACGTACTAGCAATTCATATGCTAGCTCACTCTTTTCTAATCTATTTACATGCAGTTTAAGTAACATTATGACATATAAACTAAAATAAATAAACTAAGTAAGAGAAATGTGCTTGTTGCTATTATTAAAAATGTTAAAAGTTGTAACTCTCAAAACTATTAAGCTCAAAGCAAAATGAAACCGAATTGAGGCGCCAGATTTACTACCGGCCTATTCAAGAAAGCCAAATTTATATAGCGGTTAATTAATAGAAGAGCATAAGACATTGAATATTTGGGGTGGGAGGGAGTTTGGCAAGCTAAATATATATATATATATATATATATATATATATATATATTGCTATAATTATAGGGTTAATTTAGGGGTAGGTTAAGTCATAGGGGTCGTAGAATAAACAACAGAAACTTCCAAATAACAAAAGCACATAATTACAGATATTATAAGAGTAAATAGGTCACTATACATATTGTTAGTTGAGCGCACACTGTATATAACAGTACAAGTGATTAAACGCATATCCAAGAGTAGTTACGAGCAAAGATAAGATTTAAAAATGTAACGAAATGCATCAAAATTAATTCAACGGAAAACCTATATGAATTGGCTAGATAAATATTCAAAAAGTGCGTTAAATATATCATCGCATACGCAACTAAAATTATGCAATATTTGAATAAATCGTACGTGACATAAAAGTATTACATTTGTATAAGAATCCAATTTAACTAGGAAATAAACAAACACCAAATTTATTTCTGTTTAGATTAGAATAAGCAAATAACAATGATACGTGATTTAATGAACGAAGATTCCTGGGATTTCTAAACTAACTGTAATGTTATATAAATGAATACCTGACAACTTGAGCGTTCTTCCAAGTAATTGAACTATACAATTGGTAAAATTTCCCGGAGTACACAAGTGATAAGACAAATGGTATCGCCCAACACGTGAAAACAACGAATATCAAACAAATGGGCAAGGCCTATAAATACAATAACAATTGAGCAACGAGTTAGTATACATTTGAAACTGGGCAGTCACGATACTCAAAAGTGCTAAATTATTCACATAACCAGTTAAACGAAAATAAAGTGAAAATCATTTTATAAAAGTGTAAAAATTGTGTAAGCAAGCCGATCTATTATAGACGGCTCTGAAGAAGACTCTGGAGATTACCTCCTGTTAAATTAATTTTGATAATCACTGATATGCTAAATGCTCTATGACTGCTTTGTTAATTACAGAAATGGAAAACCTTTTATTGGATTAACTTATAGGATTTCGAATAATGATTGAGATAGTATTTTGATTTTGATGTCGACTTCCAAATTTGACTACAAACATTCAGACTGGACACGAAAACTCTTGAGGATGCAGAGAAACTACTGAACCACTCCAGGTTAGATATTTTGATATAATTTATTACTGTAAACTGTTTAATTCAATAATGTAAGAGCCAACAAAACCGGGGTCTCTTTGATAAATTTATGAAAGGCAATAGGCATCTTGAAACGTTTCAAAAGGTCTCTAAATATAACAAAAGGCTAGTTTTGCTGGCTTCAATTTCTTCAATCTGGTATATGTAAATATTCTGAAAAAGGGGAGATTTTAAAAAGGTTGTAAATATTTAATCATTATATTGTGTATTGTAGAATTGCTTTATTTAATTGAATCAGCTAGTTGAGGCAAAGAAATCTATAACTTAACATTTTACAAGTGCTAGATTAATAAAAAGGGGTTAATACAGAATTTTAAGACATGCCCAAGTCGTAGGGGCTAAATATAAAAAATATCACAGCATTTTATTGCGCCCAATTCGTGGGGCGAGAATAACAAAGGTTTTTATTTTTCCTACAGAAAAATAACACATTTTATGGTGCCCATCGTAGGGGCTGGTAAAGTATCACAGCATTTAATGTACGCCCAAGCCGTGGGGCGAAAATATCACTGCATTTAATGGCGACCCAAAGCGTAGGGGCGAGAACACCACTAAAAGAAAATTAAAAATTAAAAAGGAAAATTAAAAATTAAAAATTGTAGGAGCGAGAAATTTAAAATTTAAATTTGTAGAAGCACGAATAAAAATTTAATTTAAAAAGGGTTAGGAATTTGAAAATCTGAGGGAATTTGAAATGTTATTAATAATAAAAATTTTTAAATAGATATACGAATAAAGGAGACCAGAGAGGCATTAAGGAACCAAGGGGTAGAAATAAGATCACAAGAAAGCGTAATTTTACAAGATGCATCTATGGAAATGCAAGGACCACAATTGACGACAAGTCAAAGCGAAGAACAACCGATTTCACAACTATCTGAAATCATGTCTATTCTACTAGCGTTAAATAAAAAAATGCACAAAAGCGAAGAGACCATGAAAAATATTAAAGAAAATGGGGAAAAGTTTGGGGTCAAAATAAAAATTTTAAGCGACGGATTAAAAGAAAGTAATCAAACGATCGCGGAAATGCAGGTACACTTTGAAAATAAATTCATTAGAATGATGGACGATGTAGATAAAGTTAGAGACGAGGTTTGGAAAGTGAAATTTGATTAGCAAACAAGTGAAAAAAAAACAAATGACCGGATTATAGATTTAGGTAAAAAGATGCGGGAAATTCAGGGAAGCTGTGAAATAGGACTTAACGAGGTATATAGAGAGTTAGGTAATTTAAAATCAGAATTTGAAAATGCGGGTAGGAATCAGGGGCAACACACTAGGATAAATAGACCGGAAATTTCAGTTGAACAGTATTCCAAATTTTATGGAGACAACAAGGTAAATCCAAAAGTATTTTTAAATAATATAAGAAAATTAATACAGGGATCAACGGATGAAAGGTACAATTTAAAGGAAGCGCGGAGATATGGTTTGACTTAATAGAAAACGAGATAGGGACATTTCAGGAGTTTGAAAGTAGATTTTTGAGAAAATTTTGGGGGATAATCAACAATACAAAGCGCGAGATAATTTAATTACAGGAAAATATAATCAGAACTTAGGGATGACCAGAGAAATATACGCCATACAGAAATTCAGTGTAGCAAAGCAATTAGATCCGCCGATGGAAGAAACTCAAATCATAAAGTACTTAGCGGGACATTTTGGCGAAGAAATAAGACATTATGTAATGATTCAAAATATAGTAAACAGGGAGATTTTCTTGGAATATCTACAACGTTGTGATGAGTTATGACAAAGTCGTGTAGCGGAAGGTAGGATGGTATTAAGACAGAGAGAAAATTTAGGTAGAATGCAAAGAAGCACAGAAAACAATAGATCAAGTAATAGGGGAAATTATAGGGGAAACTTATATAGAAACAATTACAATAACTACAATGATAATAATTTTAGAAGGAACTGGAACACAAGAGACACTCCAAGAAGAGAAACAGAGCGAACGAATCACGACAGAAATATAAATCAGTGTACGCTACAAACACAACATCGGGAACAATCAGCACAACCTACAAGAATGAACCGTACCTATGCAGAAGTCACGAGTCAGGCAAGACCATCTACGTCGAATCAGGATTTTTGAAAGAGGACAAACCATGTAAGCCCTTAAAAAAAAATGGATACGAACACCAGCGTGAATATATAAAATGTGAAATGGAAAAGGAAATGAATAAAAGCTTATTACCGATAATTAAGTTGAGAATTAGAAATAGTCGAAGTGGAACACTCATTGATACGGGAGCAGAAGCGTCGTTAGTGTATGAGGATTTTGTTAAACGAGAAAAGTTAATAGGGAGTATGATGCTCATGAGAAAGTTTAATCTAATAGCACCAAATAGCAAGAGATTTGCAAGTGTGAGTAAAATAATAATTCTGGAATGTGAAATGGATCAGATAAAGTTTGAAAATGAATTTATAATAGTGCCGGGGTTAAGAGTAGATGCAATATTTGGTATGGACATAATAGATAAGTTGGGTTTAAAAATAAATGCCGAAGGATAGGCAATAGATGTAAAAGTGGAAAATATAAAATGGGATAATGAGGAGAGCATTGAAGTCGAAGGAGACTGTTTGAATATTAATCAATTTGAGGGTGAAGTTGATATAAAGGGGGATATTGAGGATGAAATAAAATGTCCAGAAGAAGTAAAAGAAAGGGTAAAGGCATTGTTAATAAAGAATTCAGAACTAATAGGATCAGAATCCAGAATAGCAACGGGGTATGTGCATAAATTAGAAGTCGTAAATATGGAGCCGTTTAAAACGAAGCTATATCCTATTCCAGCAGCGTATTTGGATAGAGTGAAGGTAGAGATAGATCAGATGCTAAGTGAGGGTATCATTGAGAAGGCAAACACGCATTTTGTTAATCCATTAGTTGTTGTTAAAAGAATGATGACAGCATCAGATTATGTTTGGATGCTAGGAAAATAAATAAAAGAACCAAACCTCAATACAACAGTCCACCAACTATGGATACAATTTTAGCAACAATACGAGTCAAGGTTCGGGCCTTTGGAGCGGTGTTTTTAAAAACAATTCGAAACACTTAACAAATTTATTTTAACTTAAAACAGAAATTACAATGGAATTTTGAATAACTTGTAAAATAACTTTAATTCAAAAACATTTAATTAATTGTAATAGGATGAGTAACTTGAACAACGAAGTATGGAGTTCGAAGACTGACTGCCGGGCCTTGAGCTCCCGGGTTTTTTATAATAACCTGCACCTCACACGGCTGTGGGAACTTGCAGATCTCATGTCTGCTTTTCTTTTAATTCTACACTTTATTACAATGTAACAATCTTATTTCTAAGTAATTGCGGTATGTTAACCGCCTGTGACCTGCCACCTGCAGTATCACTGCTCTCTCGGATGCAAAGTTGCATGTCCGTTCTCATGAACTGTCGATAACCTCTCTGGGTTATTCTTGTATTACATTGTTGCAATGAACTTATACTTTATTTAACAATTTCTAATAATTCCTATTAGATTCAATATATTCAATACATATAGATAATTGGGGGATACATAACTTACGTAATGAGAAAATATTTTCAAAAATTGACTTAAAGAATTCATGTTGGCTTATTCCATTGGAACGGGATTCCAGAAAATATACGGGGTTTTCGATAGAAGGGCAAATTTATCAATTTAAAGTGGTTCCTTTTGGTTTGTACGGCTGCATTAGTAAAAGCTATGCAGGGTATATTGGGACCATATGAAGAATTCTGCATACATTATGTGGATGATGTTTTAATTTTTAGTGATGACATAGAACAACATTTCGTACATCTTGAACAAATTTTGTTGGAGTTATATTTAGGAGGGAGAAAAATAAATATGAAGAAGTGTGAATTCTTTCAGGAGGAAATAAAATTTTTGGAATACCATATAGGGTGTATAAAGGGGAAAAAATAAGACAATTGATAATGTAGATTCACAAAATAGTGTTGTAAACATGGTCAATTTTGGAAAGAAGGACAAAATAATTTCAGATAAAAAATTCTTGATAATGGAGAATCGAAAAGTGTACATATTGTAAAATAAACAATTAGTTAAATAGTAATATAATCAGAAATTAGGGTAGGTATAGAAAAATAGGAGAATTAAATAGGGATATTAATAAATTAGGATAGCATCATAAATTAGGATAGATTTAAGAATAGAATTTGTACAAACTGTATCTATTAGAAAACAATAAAGCATAGGATGGATTAATAAGTAAATAAAACATATTGTAAATATTAGAAAACAATAGAACATAGGATAGGTTAATAATAATTAGGATAGGTTTAGGATAAGTAGGAGTAGCATAGGTTGATGTAAATAGGAGTGATTCATTGGATATAGGAACTGATGATGATGCTTTTGTGAAATTAGAAAAGGTATAGATAAGTTGGGATAGATAAATAGAAGGGGTTTATTAGAAACATGGAGAAATGAAGATACGTTGTATAAATTGATGATAAATAAGAAAGGTATGTGAATAGGGATAATAGAGACAGGAGAAATATGAAAAGATGATGAAGAATTATATAAGTAAATAGGAAAAGTATATGATAAATGGGAAAAGTCAATGTAACTAGTAAAGGTATAGATAACAAGAAAATTAAAAATTAGAAAATCATAAAAGGGTATGTAAATAGAAAAAGTATGGATAGATAGGTAGGGAAAAATTAATAGAGCATAAATAGGAAAAGTAGTGTGTAAATAGAAAAAGGGTATGCAAATAAGAAAAGTATGGATAGATAGGTAGTGAAATACAAATAGATTATAAAAACGCAATAGTAATAAAATTTAAAATAAATAGGTGTATAGATATAATATAGATCAACATAGGAATAGGGATGTAAAAATAATGTAAAAGTGTGTAAATAGCAAAAGAGGAAATAAAAATAAAAGAGTTTCGGACTAATGTGAATTTTGTCCTACGTTGGGCGCCAAAAGTTAACATTTTCCAAAAATTTTTATTTTAATTTGGAGGATTATTGCTATAATTATAGGGTTAATTTAGGGGTAGGTTAAGTAATAGGGGTCGTAGAATAAACAAAAGAAACTTCCAAATAACAAAAGCACATAATCACAGATATTATAAAAGTAAATAGGTCACTACACATATTGTTAGTTGAGCGCACACTGTATATAACAGTACAAGCGATTAAACGCATATCCAAGAGTAGTTACGAGCAAAGATAAGATTTAAAAATGTAACGAAATGCATCAAAATTAAAACAACGGAAAACCTATATGAATTGGCTAGATAAATATTCAAAAAGTGCGTTAAATATATCATCGCATACGCAACTAAAATTATGCAATATTTGAATAAATCGTACGTGACATAAAAGTATTACATTTGTTTAAGAATCCAATTTAACTAGGAAATAAACAAACACCAAATTAATTTCTGTTTAGATTAGAATAAGCAAATAACAATGATACGTGATTTAATGAACGAAGATTCCTGGGATTGCTAAACTAAATGTAATGTTATATAAATGAACACGTGACAACTTGAGCGTTCTTCCAAGTAGTTAAACTATGCAATTGGTAAAATTTCCCGGAGTACACAAGTGATAAGACAAATGGTATCGCCCAACACGTGAAAACAACAAATAGCAAACAAATGGGCAAGGCCTATAAATACGATAGCAATTGAGCAACGAGTTAGTATACATTTGAAACTGGGCAGTCACGATACTCAAAAGTGCTAAATTATTTACGTAACCAGTTAAACGAAAGTAAAGTGAAGATCATTTTATAAAAGTGTAAAAATTGTGTAAGCAAGCCGATCTATTATAGACGGCTCTCGAGAAGACTCTGGAGACTACCTCCTGTTAAATTAATTTTGATAATCACTGATATGGTAAATGCTCTAGGACTGTTTTGTTAATTACAGAAATGGAAAACCTTTTATTGGATTAACTTATGGGATTTCGAATAATGATTGGGATAGTATTTTGGTTTTGATGTCGACTTCCAAATTCGACTATAAACATTCAGACTGGACACGAAAACTTTTGAGGATGCAGAGAAACTACTGAACCACTCCAGGTTAGATATTTTGATATAATTTATTACTGTAAACTGTTTAATTCAATAATGTAAGAGCCAACAAAACCGGGGTTTCTTTGATAAATTTATGAAAGGCAATAGGCATCTTGAAACGTTTCAAAAGGTCTCTAAATATAACAAAAGGCTAGTTTTGCTGGCTTCAATTTCTTCAATCTGGCATATGTAAATATTCTAAAAAAGGGGAGATTTTAAAAGGGTTGTAAATATTTAATCATTATATTGTGTATTGTAGAATTGCTTTATTTAATTGAATCAGCTAGTTGAGGCAAAGAAAACTATAACTTAACATTTTAGAAGTGCTAGATTAATAAAAAGGGGTTAACACAGAATTTTATGACATGCCCAAGTCGTAGGGGCTAAATATAAAAAATATCACAGCATTTTATTGCGCCCAAGTCGTGGGGCGAGAATAACAAAGGTTTTTATTTTTCCTACAGAAAGATAACACGACATTTTATGGTGCCCATCGTAGGGGCTGGTAAAGTATCACAGCATTTACGTAATTCACAACGTGTACTTAAAAAGATCCTTGCCGTCCCCTCATATAAATTACCATGAAAGCAATTTTTAAAGTATTTAAACTAGAAATATTCAATGCAATGTTAATTTTTAAATCACACAGTTTAGAAATGCACAACGAAAATAATAAAACATTTAGATTGGCTAACCTGTTGTTTTCAGCTCGAATCAGTCCCTGGTCCAACTGTTTTAGATATTGTATGCATCCCTCATAGCATAGCCTTAAATCACTCTAGCGTCCTCCGTTAAACTCTTGACAATTCATAGTTGAAGTAAATGCTTGTTGCATTTCCTCATTTGTTTCAGTAATTATTTATAATTGCTTATCTATTAATTATTTAGCATTCTTCTCCAGTAGTTATTTGGAGTCGTCATTCATCCAGTAATTATTTAGTCCTTTTTATTAAGGTTAATATTAAAATTTAAATTAAAACAACTTTTAGTTACTTACGCCTTTTGAAGGGTAAAACGACAAACCTAATTTTTCATAATTACAATGGTATTATTTCACACTTCACAATAAATCACTTTACGTAAATATTTTCGTTTTAAGAAATGTCAACTAAGTCTTACTTCATGCTGAAATCCTTTGTTTACAAATCCCGTCGTATTTAAATGCATCGTCTATCTATTGACAAGTGCAAAGTTCGTTGTTGTGCATGATACCTTCATACCAGGTTTTTGGTTATTCCATCGTATCATATTGTATGTTAACATCAACGCATTGCTTTTGTCACGTACCATTTCGAGCATTGATTCGCTTGGATTTTCATACTTTTAGATAAGTCAACCATTGTTTGTTTAAATAAATTTGGTGAACTTTGATTTTAATTACCATGCCTTGCTCGTTTCCAATAAATCAGGTGTGAATTTTAACTTTCTAATCACGTAGACTTAATACAATTTATGCATTAAATTATATGCGTTTGCTATCTTACGCATTTTTAAATCTGCTTGTTTTAATTGGGATTCTTGACGTAATAATGATACGTTATCCATGCGTGTCGCTTTTCAGCTTGCGTTTATGTTGTTTAAAGACTTGCGAATTTGTTTATTCAAATAAATCTTCAAAATATTTTTCATTAACTAAATTGATTATGATTATCGTTTATATACAGGGCGTTGTCATTTACTTTCCAGTCTAATCATCGTATTTCTTGTTTTCTTCAGAAAACTGTCTCGTTTTCTGAGCTCTCATTTATTTTATATGAAGTGCGCTATACTAGTCCCAACTGCCCCTAAACGACCTTAATAACACAGCATTTTATATATATGTATAACAGTAGTGGCTAAGTACCAAATAAAATATAATTTATATGAGCGTAGAAAATGAGCGCTGCCACATGAGGATTATCACCGATGTAGAAGTAATAATGGTCATTGTGCATATTCAAAATTCTGTCTTTAGCAAAAATAGCTTTGTTACAAAACAAAAAATTTGAGAAAAAGTTTTGGATTTGATTTTCTTTATTTTGCAACCAATTAGAAAAATCAGTACGAACAGAAATATCACGGTCAGGTATGACCTAGACTTTTTAAAACAATGAGGATGGAAGCATTGCTTCCGGTTTCATTGCTTTTGGAAATTACCGATACGGTTTCCCTAATTCTTTGATGAAGAACGGTAAATGTATCAGAGACAGAATATCTACTATTTGGAAATTTATCTAAATACCTATGTGCCTCTACCCGAGCGCTGCATTGCATTTCACCATACACACATATCGACATATTCTTCGTTCTTAAACCAAACCATTATAATAATCTTAAACTTTTGGTATTTGGAAAATAAAATAAATCTAACACTAAAAAATAAATAACTATTTACTAAAACTAGTTTACATCTAGCAGTATTGAAATATCAGTCATTTGACATTAATACAATTCCTTACTCCTATCTATTTTTTACTTTGGAAAAGCCAAATCATTAGTTGGAAACAGTTTATAACATAAGAACAGTTTGACAGTCAAACACTTGTTATTATGTTTATTTTCCATAGTCATTTTCATAATTTAGAAATGAATTTGTTAATCAGTGGATAGGTATGCATTGACTGACATATGAAAAGTTCAAATCTATTTTTTTTTTAACGATGCGTCATAGCGACTTTAGATAAGAGAATTATTTTTCTCATAAAAACAATATTTGTTAAATGCTATGTTAAACCATTTCGAATGGACCTGCACCTTGCCGAAGTTCTAAATTACTAAAACAGGTGAAATGGCTTGCGTGTTCTAATGAGCTAAATAGCCAAACTACAGGTCCAACCAAAGTAGTAGGGCCGTTGGTGAGGAACCAGGCTAAGACAGATCCCCGAAAGAGGGCAGCGGTTCTTTCGGTACTTAGATTGGCAGAGACCATAGGGGTCGGTATGGCAGTCTAAGACACACTGCCGCGATGTGAAAGGCAACGGAAACCACCACCTTATCTCCCAAGTGCACATCGTACTTAAATTGTAACAAACATGATGGCATTCTCTGGGGTAAAAGATTCCGGAGTTAAAATAGTTCCCCATTCAGATCTCCGGGAGGAGCCTATTTCGGAGGATGCGATCGGAAAGTTAAAAATAAAAGTCGGGAAGATTCTGCGAGTCGGAGCGTGGCATGTTAGAAGTATGAAGCAAGTAGGTAAGTTAGAAAATCTAAAAATCGAAATGAATAGGTTATCAATAGACATAGTAGGGATCAGCGAAGTTCGGTGGCCAGAGGCGGGGGATTTTTGGAGTGAAGACTTCAGGGTTTTTCATACAGGAGCAGAGGAAGGAAATTTGGGTGTGGGTATAGTTATACGGAAAAAGATAGGCTACTGTGTAGAAAATTACTTACAAAAAAACGAAAGAGTACTCATGGTTAGATTAGAATCTAAACCGGTAAACACAGTAATAATACAAGTATACATGCCCACCTCTAGCTACAGTGACGAAGAGGTAGGAGCCATCTACGAAGATATTGAAGACATATTAAGATACGTAAAAGGATATGAAGATTTAATAATTACGGGGGATTTTAATGCCGTGGTAGGTGAGGGTAGGGAAGGAGCGGTAGGAGGTTTATTTGGTTTAGGCACGAGAAACGACAGGGGAAATAGGCTGGTAGAATTTTGCGACAAGAACAATTTAATCATCACAAACACATTATTTCAATATCATGCTAGAAGACAATATACGTGGAAGATGCCAGGAGATATAGGAAGATATCAAATAGATTACATTCTTGTTAGGCAACGGTTTAGGGATCAAGCAAAAGACTGTAGAAGCTACCCAGAAGCAGATATAGATACTAACCACAACATCGTAATTATGAAGGCCGCACTTAAATTTAAGAATGCGAAAAAAAAGAAACGGAAAAAGGCACTTGGACTTAAAGAAACTAAAAGATAAAGATATTCAAGAAAGATTCGAAAAAAAGTCAAATGAATTGCTCAAAGATATCGGGAAAATATCTGATACTAAGGAAGTAGAAACAGAATGGAATAACATTAAATCCAGCCGAGACATGGCGGACAGAGATATTCTGGGGTATACACAAAAAGAAAATAAGAAACCATAAATAACAAAGGATATCCTGAATTTAATACAAGAAAGACAAAAATACAAAAATAAATCAGTGGAGCAGGAAAACAGAGATACAAAGCCATAAAAAGGGGAAATTCTTCGAAAATGCAGGAAAGCTAAAGAGCAATGGATTGATGAAAAGTACAAAGAGGTACTAACGAAGATGGAAATAGGAAAGACAGACGAAGCATACAAATTAATTAGAACGAATTTTAGGGATATAAAACCATATAGCAAAAATATAAGAGACGCACAAGTAAAGGTCATCATAGAAAACGTAGAGAAAGTGGGTATGTGGCAAGAATATATAGGGAATTTATATACAGGAGAGGAACTAACTGCATTAGAACAGGAATTAGACATTGAAAATGATGACTTGAGATATCCTATACTTAGAGATGAATTTGAATTAGCATTAAAGAGTCTGAAAAATGGTAAGGCGCCGGGTATAGATAAGGTTCAAGCAGAAACTCTAAATGCCGCTGGACAAGCAGTAACAGAACGTCTCTTCCAACTTGTAAGCTATATGTATGAGACAGGCGAGATACCCAAAGATTTCAAATGTAGCATCATAGTAACTATACCAAAAAAGAAAGGCGCGGATAGATGTGAAAATTTTCGAATAATAAGTTTGACAGCACACGTGTCAAAAATATTAACTAGAATTGTGCAAAGACAATGGAAAAACGGGCAAAAGAAATACTAGAAGAAGACCAATTTGGATTTAGGCTAAACAGAGGAACACGGGAGGCTATTTTAGCTCTGAGAGTGATAATGGGGAAAACAATAGAAAAAGGGGAAAGCGTGTATATAGGGTTTGTAGATCTGGAAAAAGCATTCGACAATGTAAAGTGGAAAAAAATGTTTGAAATACTCAAAAAGATTGGAATGAGTTATAGGGATAGACGAATAGTACATAGCTTATACAAAGAGCAAACAGCAGTAATAGAACTAGAGCAGGAACGTAGAGAAGTAAACATCGGGAAAGGGGTGAGACAGGGATGTGCCCTATTCCCATTGATTTTTAACTTGTACATAGAAGAGGCAATGAATATTGTCAAATGCAGGAAGACATTTGGAATTACTATGCAGGGACAAAAAATTGATATGCTTAGATTTGCAGATGATATAGCGGTATTAGCGTCTAGCAAGAAAGAGTTAGAAGCTGCTCTTAATGAAATGGAAAGGGTTCTAACAAAGAGATACGGTATGAAAATTAACAAAACTAAAACTAAAGTTCTAGTATGCAAAGGTAGGAAAAATAAATTCAAAAACAAAAATACAAGTATGTAACACGAACTTATTACAAGAGGTTAAGGATTTCAGCTACCTAGGAAGTCAAATATCGCAAGATGGGAAAAGCACAAAAGATATAAAACAAAGATTAGCACAAAGTCGTGCTACATTTAACAAGAAAAAGCAACTACTGTGCTCAAAGACCACAAACATAGAAACAAGGAAAAGATTGCTTAAAACATATGTGTGGAGCACAGCACTGTACGGCTGTGAAGTCTGGACAGTAGGAGAAGCGGACAAGAAAAGGTAGAAGCCTTTTAAATGTGGTGCTACAGACCTATGATGAAGATATTATGGACAGACAAAGTTAAGAACGAAGAGGTACTAAAAATGGTAGGGGAAGAAAGAAATATGTGGACAACGGTAAAAAAGAGGAGAGATAGGATGATAGGCCACATACTACGGCATGAGGGAATAGTGTGAAAAATATATTAGAAGCAGAGATAAGAAAAAAGAGAAGAAGAGGCAGACCTAGGTTAGACTACTGCACACAGATAGTAAAAGATGTAGGCTGTAGGGGTTACAGGGAGATGTGTAGGCTAGCCCAGAATAAAAATCAATGAAGGTACGCATCCAACCAATCCCAAGATGGATAACCTAATGACGAAAAAATAACTGTGCTTAAGCATGATGATTATTATAAGTAACTACAAGAATTGGTTAGGCAATATTCTCGAATAATGTTAAGTGTGTGAAAGGATTTACTGGAAAACCATTACTTCGGCAAATGTCTAAGTGTTGAGGGATCTTGGTAGCCACAAGTTGCTTAACCCCCTTTACTGAACCTCGGTGAAATAGGGCATAAAATTAGAAAACAATAGAAGAAGAACGAGCTGTATACACATGCTGTGTGAGAATTTCAGGAAACTATGTAGGCTAGCTTAGAATATAAATAAGTGCAGGTACGTGTCCAACCAGTTTTGAGACGGAAAACCTAATGACGAAAAAATAAGCGCAGATAATTCTGATGATTAGTATAAACAACTAGTTGTTGGTTGCGAAATATCTGCAACTAATGAGGACTGTGCGAAAAGAGATATTTGAAAATATATTAAATCGGTAAATGGTTAAGTGTTGAGGGAACTTGGCGACCACAACCACTGAAGGTCGGAGAAATAGGGTATATAATTGTAAAACAATAGAAGGTGACTGAACTGCATCTAACAAGAAGGAACAGCGCCGAGGAAAGACAACAAACATAGAACAAGAAGAAAATTGTTGAAAGTATATGTGTGGAGCACAGCACAGTATGCCTATGAAATACGGGCAGTCTGAAACGCAGACAGAAAAACGGTAGCAGCCTTTTGAAATGCTGTGCTTCAGATGTATGAGGACGATAGCATGGACAGACAAAGATAATAACAATTAGGTTATAGAAATAGTAGGGGAACAAGGATATCTGGGGAAAAAGATAAGAGAAATAGAAGGACAGAATACGTTCTAAGGCATTGTTGGGGAATAGTGTGGGATATTTTGCAAGCAGAGATAGAAAAAAAGAGGTAGATGTAGACCTAGATCAGCTAGTTATAGATGCAGACTGTGCAAATTTCAGGGAAATCTATAGATTAGTTCAGAATAGGAAACAATGATGGCACGCGTCTAACCAGTTCCAGGACTGAAGACCTAAGGATGATGATGCTATGTTAAAATGGCGAAATTTGAAAGACAGAGTTATAAATAAATGTATCCCATACCCCTCCCAAACGAGCAGCTTATGACTACAATTAAAAAACCGTTAGGCATGTTCCACAAAAGAATGTACAATATATTATCACTTAAAAGGAAACCGTTTTGAAGATTTTTGAATTAAACCCATCTTGCTGCGCCATCTTTAATGAGCCCTAACTCCCTTAGCAAGAATGTTTGGATAACAACAATAATGGCATTATTGCTTTATGAAACGCGTTCTAAAATTTGCAGTTTCCTTTTGTGAAGAGCGGTCTTGGATACCCTGTATATAGCTAGGTAACCTTAATATTGTAAAAATGGATATCCGACTTTTTCCTATCTGATCTAGATAAATTATACTATACATTTCTAAGAATCTTGTACAGATTAATTACATTTATAAGAAGCTTACTTGCTTCTCAAAATGTTTAACGTGACGCATTATTTCAGCATTCACCTTTCATGATTTTCACCAAATTAAAGGGAAACTAAAGGTATTTATGCCATTTTGTAATCTAAATGTTATATTAGCCAACCAACACTACAGTAAATTCTGTAGTAAATCAATTAGTTGTATTCATTTTAGTACTAAACTAGAACGAGGTGTGGTGCTGCCAAATTGCAGAACGTTTAGAAATTCCTCAATATAAAAGTTTGAAATAATATATTAAGATGTCGCTGTGCATATTTAACTTTTTTATTATACCAACCAACTAATTATAGATTTTCCTAACCACTTGAATTTGTATTTTAGTTTTAGATTAGAGAGGGCGCACGAATACTTTGTCTTTTATTTACGTTTTAGGATGCTGACTAAAATTGTTTTGATACAAAAATATAATTCCAAGACTTATTTTGTATTTTAGCATGACTAGAGCTTTGCCATACATTACTGTAAATAATAAATATTTCTACGATCCAAAAACTAAAATAAATATCTTGCAATTGTATTGAATGGAAAAACTTGTACAAGCAGCTTTTTCCACATCGACAAAATCATTTTCCTGGGACACACAAACAAATAGACATCCGGTTTATGGGATTGCATAAAATCATACTGAAAAATTAACTTTTATTGCGTAATTGAAAGAAGTTTCGAAATTAATACGAGTAGATTATCGGAATCGATGACTTATTGAGTAACACCAATACATCAATCTTTTAATAAAGGAAATTGCACGAATTCCTTATCCGGTAATCGCCTACGCAATACGTTTATTATTAATTTAAACATTGGTGAAGTGTTCAGGTTTGTTTTGCGAAACGAAAGTCGACAACCTTTTGGCATTGACTAGGGTCGTCGGCAAATGATTTAGTGTCAAGCAGGTTATTTGTCGAGGTTTCTTTGTTTAATTTAATTAATCGAAACATTTTTATTAAATTCATAAGCAACCGCTCCATGCTATGACCTAAGTTCATTCGAAATTTAATCGACCTTGGTTTTTGTTGGGATGTTTGTACTTTGTGATATTTGGTAATATATTTAGCACACGCGAGGTTGGGTCATTACTCTTCCTCTGCGTCATGTTTTGCTGTTGACTTTATACTCGCTTTGATCTGATGCATGATGTAACAAAGGTAATTAATTCGTAACTATATTTGTTTAACGCTATCTTTTTTATTTAAAACGTATTAATGGGGAATTTTCTAGCAGACATTGTTGGAATAATCAAACTGGCGTAAACTGGGTTACAAGCCAACACCTCGATGAGCATAATAAAATCTAATCGATACTATACACATTAATGCAGGTTAATACTATGTAATGTTGATCTTAACCCACGTGACACTGATATTTTGCCATACACGATTTAATAATAGACTCGTGTCTGGTATTTTATTGTTTGTTTATTAGCAATAAATTTTGTTTTCAAAATCAACTGAATCGAAACTTCGCAGTTCTTAAATTGAAATTACAACTGGACAGAAACCAACAATGTTTAAGACTTAAAATTTTTTAAAAACCGTACGGTTAACAAATTGTAAAATATATTTCAAAATCTGAATCGTGTACTGAAACAATTTGTAATCCAAAAACCCTCTCTACTATTAACTCTAAATATTGGGGTATTGCGCGCAAACAAAGATGTTTTTTTCAAACAACCTTATCCAAAAAGTACTCAGTGAGTAATAAATAAATTTTTTATTTTAGCCGCACATTTATGTGCCAGGAAAAAGTTTTTATGACCTTGTTTACATTTATTTAAAGGTTAGAAGAGCTGACACCTGTATGGGTACTTGAAACAAAATCGCTCAAGCTTAAGGCACAAGTGAAATTAAATTTGTTTAATAAAGATGGCCATTCTGATCGGACCTGCACCTTAAAGAAGTTCTAAAATACTAGAACAGGTAGAATGGCTTGCGCGTTTCAGTCAGCTAAAGAGCCGAACTATACCTTTAACCAAATTAGTGGGATCTTTAGTGAGGAACCAAACTAAGACACATCCCCGAAACAGTGAAGCAGCTCTTTCGGTACTTAGAGTGGCGGAGACCATAGGGGTCGGTATGACATTCTAAGACACACTACTGCGATGTGGAAGGCAACGGGAAACTACCACATTACCTCCCAAATACACTGTGTACAGAAATTGTTATTAAAGATGATGGCATCCTCTGGGGTAAAAAATTCCGGAGGTAAAATAGTCCCCCATTGGGATCTCCGGGAGAGCACTACTTCGGGGAATGTGATCTGAAAGTATTAAAAATGATTCGTGAAGATTCTGCGAGTCGAAGCGTGGAATGTCAGATGTATGAAGCAAGTAGGTAAGCTAGAAAACCTGAAAATCGAAATAGATAGGTTAGCACTAGACATAGTAGAGGTCGGTAAAGTTCGCTAACCAGAGGCCATGGATTTTTGGAGTGGAAACTTCAGGGTAATTTATGCAGGATCAGAATAAAGAAATTCAGGTGTGGGGATAGTTAATGCGAAAAAAGATAGAACGACGTGTAGAAAACTACTTACAAAAAAACGAAAAAGTATTCATGGATAGATTAGAATATAAACCGGTAAATACAGTAATAATACAAGTATACAAGTCCACCTCTAGCTACAGTGAGGTAGAGGTAGAAGCGATCTACAAAAATATCGAAGACATACTAAGATTTTAATAATTACGGGGAATTTAATGCAGTGGTAGGTAAGGGTAGAGAAGGAGCGGTAGTAGGTTTATTTGGTTTAGGTACGAGAAATGACAGGGGGAACAGGCTAGTAGAATTTTGCGACAAGGACTATTTAACCATCACAAACATATTATTTCAACATCATGCTAGAAGACGCTACAAGCAGAAGATGCCAGGAAATATAGGAAGATATCAAATAGATTACATTATTGTTAGATAACAGTTTAGGAATCAAGTAAAGGACTGTAGAAGCTACCCAGAAGCGGATATAGACACTGAACACAAAATCGTGATTATGAAGCCCGCTCTTAAATTTAAAAATGTGAAAAAAGGAAACGGAAAAAGGCACTTTGACTTTGAGAAGCTAAAAGATAGAGATATCCACGAAAGATTTAAAAAAAAATTAAAGGAATTGCCGAAAGATATCGGGAAAATTTCTAATACTAAGAAAGTAGAAACAGAATGGAGTACCATTAAATCCAGCTTAGACATGGCGGCGAGAGATATTCTGGGGTATACACAAAAACAAAATAAGCAACCATAGATAACAAAGGATATCGTGAATTTAATAGAAGAAAAACGAAAATACAAAAACAGATCAGACGAAACAGGAAAAAACAGAGATACAAAGCCATAAATGAGAGATTATTCGCAAATGCAGAAAAGCTATAGAACAATGGATTGATGAAAAGTGCAAAGAGGTACAAACTAAGATGGAAATAAGAAAGACAGACGAAGCATTCAAACTAATTAAAATGAATTTTTGGGATATAAAACCATATAGCAAAAATATAAGGGACCGGAAAGAAAACATCACTATAGAAAATGTAGAGAAAGTTATTAGATGGCATTTATATGCAGGAGAGGAACAAACAGCGTAGGAACAGAAATCAGACATTAAAAATGATGACTGGAGATATCCTATACTTAGAAATGAGTTTGAATTAGCATTAAAGGGTATGAAAAATGGTAGGGCGCCTGGTACAGATAAGATGCAAACAGAAACTCTAAAAGCCGCTGGAAAAGCAGTAACAGAACGTTTCTTCCAACTTGTAAACTATATATGAGACAAGCGAGATATCCAAAGATTTCAGACGCAACATCATAGTAACTATACCAAAAAAAGAAGCGCGGATAAATGTGAAAATTTTTGAACAAATAAGTTTGACAGCACGTTTCAAAAATATTAACTAGAATTGTACAAAGACGAATGGAAAAACGAGCTGAAGAAATACTGGGAGAAGATCAATTTAGGTTTAGGCGAAACAGGGGAACACAGAAGGCTACTTTAGCTCTGAGGGTGATAATGGAGAAAACAATAGAAAAGAGGGAAAGCGTGAATATAGGGTTTGTAGATCTGGAAAAACCATTCGACAATGTAAAACGGAAAAAAATGTTCGAAATACTCAAAAAGATTTGAATGAGTTTTGGGGATAGACGGCTAGTACAAAGCTTATACAAAGAGCAAAAAGCGGTAATAGAATTAGAGCAGGAAAGTAGAGAAGTAAATATTAGGAAAGAGGTGAGACAGGGATGTGCCTTATTACCATTAATTTTTAACTTATACATTGAAGAGGCTATGAATACTGTCAAATGCAGAAAGACATTTGGAATTACTATGCAGGGACAAAAGATTGATATGTTTAGATTTGCAGATGATATAGCGGTATTAGCATCTAGCAAAGAAAAGTTAGTAGCTGCCTTTAATGAAATGGAAACAGTTCTAACAGAGAGATACGGTATGTAAATTAACAAAAACAAAACTAAAGTTCTAGTACGCATAAGAGGGGAAAATAAATCAAAATCAAGAATACAAATAGGTAACGAAAACTTACAAAAGGTTAAAGATTTCTGTTACCTAGGAAGACAAATAACGCAAGATCGGAAAACACAAAAGATATAAAACAAAGATTAGCTTAAGGTTGTGCTACATTTAACAAGAAAAAGCAACTACTGCGTTCAAAGATAACAAACATAGAAACAAGGAAAAGATTGCTTAAAACATATGTGTGGAGTACAGCACTGTATGGATGTGAAGCCTGGACAGTAGGAGAAGCGGACAAGAAAAAGATGGAAGCCTTTGAAATATGGTGCTATCGACGTATGATGGAGATATCATGGACAGACATAGTTAGGAACAAAGAGGTACTAGATATGGTAGGGGAAGACAGAAATTTGTGGAAAACAGTAAAAAATAGGAGATATAGGATGATAGACCACATACTAGGACATGAAAGAATAGTACGGAATTTATTATAAGCAGAGAGAGGAAAAAAGAAAAGTAGAGGTAGACCCAGGTTAGACTATTGCACAAAGATAGTGAAAGATGTAGGATGTGGGAATTTCAAGGAAATGTGTAGACTAGCTCAGAATAGAAATTAATGGAGGTATGTATCCAACCGGTCCTTAGATGGAAAAATTAATGACGAAAAGGTAACTGTACTTAAACATGATAATTATTATAAACAACTACAGGTATTGGTCTTGCAAAATTCTTAGCTAATGTTAATTGTACGAAACTATTTAGTGGAAAACTATTAATTCGGCAAATGTCTAAGTGTCGGGATCCTTGGCAGCCACAGACTGCTTGACCCCCTTCACATACTGTTCATTTACATTTCCAATGCTCCACCCGAAGGTCCTACATTGGCCAGGAGGCGAATTTTTTGTTGCCTGGAAATTTAGAATTTTGCCGAACCCTTGCCGTTTCAGGCAAGGTAGGGATCTTTAACGTGCGTGACAACACACACACGGGACCTCTATTTAACCTCTCATCCGAACGAGGGCGTAATGTTTGTGAAAAAGGCTCACCTGCCATTTTTCTAGCAGTCGACCGTGTCGGGATTTGAACCCAGGACCTTGGGATCCGCAGTCTTACGCTTACTACATTGATCCACGGCGACGCCCCCCTTCACATACCACTGAATCTCGGTGAAATAGGGCAAATAATTAGAAAATAATAGAAGGGGAATCGAGCTGTATATAGGCTGTTGTGAGAATTTCAGGGAACTGTGTAGGCTAGCTCAGAATATAAATAAATTGAGGTACGCGTTCAACCAATTTCAAGACGGAGAACCTAATGACGAAAAAATAAACGCACTTAAATCTGATGATTATTATAAACAACTACAGGTGTTCGCGCCAATTGTAATTTAATTTATTATTAAATAAATGATGGTAAATCCAGTCTATATTGTACAACATAGAACTGGTTCTTATCTACAAAATTCATTCATTTTCAAAATTATAGTTAGTTGAACCTTACTAATTGTACCGACGTGTTTAAATTTTGGTATGTGTTGAGATGTGTCAATCACATGTTTAATTATATAGCAAAGACTCACCAGTGGTTATAACTAGTGACCGTACGTAATAGTATAATACTCCAATTACCAAATATCACTCCTGTTTTCCTTTGTTCCATATTATTGCGTGTTGAATGAAATGATAATCTACAGCGATTGGTAAGTCTCTGTTACGCATTATATCATATTAATTGTTGTCGTTACGCATATGGTCCTGCTATCGAAGGTATTTATAGTTTGAATATTGCATTCACGCATTTAATGTAGCACATTTGCTAAATACATAAACAACAGGTGTTGGTCGTGAAATATATTTAACTAATTGTGATTGTGCGAAAGGATATGTTGGAAAAACTATTAATATGACCAATGTTCAAGTGCTGGGGGAACTTGGCAGCCAAAGACTGCTTATCCCCCTTCACATACCTACATTTGATTTTCCAATGCTCCACTCAAAGGTACTACATTGGCCTGGAAGCAAGTTTTTTTTACCTGAAAATTTGGAATTTTGCCGAACCCTTGCTGTTACAAGCAAGATGAGATCTTTAACGTGCATAACAACATTTACACGCGAGACCTCCATTTTACCTCTCAGCCGAACGAGGGATTATTTTTGTAAAGAATGCTCGCCTAACATTTTTCAAGCGGATCGTGTCGGGATTCGAACTCCGCACCTTAGACGTAGTAGTTACACGCATACCAACTATGCCACGCAGCCGCATAGGGTATACAACTGTAAAACAATAGAAGGTGACCGAACTTTAATTAACAAGAAAGAACAGCTGCTATGTTTATAGAAAACATACATAGAAACAAGAAGAAAATTGTTGAAAGCATATGTGTCGAGCACAGCGCAACACTTCTATGAAATAGGGGCAGTAAAAAACGCAGACAGAAAGAGATAGAAGCCTTCTGGAATGTTGTGCTTCAGATGTATGAGGATGGTAGCATGGACAGCAAAGTTACTAACAAATAGGTTATAGAAACAGTAGTGGAATAAAAATTACTGTGGAAAACAGAAAAAAATAGGAGATGTAAAAGGGCAGGATACGTTTTAAGGCATTTTTGGGAAATAGTACGAGATATATTACAAGTAGAGATAGGAAAAAAGAGGTAGAGATAAACCTGGATCACTTTTGCATGCAGGTAGTGATAGATGCAGATTGTACAAGTTTTAGGGAAATGTGAAAGTTAGTTCAGAATAAGAAACAATGAGGGTACGCGTCTAACCAGTTCCAGGACTGAAGACCTAATGATGATGATGTATAAAGATGGAGGAAGAGTGACCGCGGAATAGTGCCGAATCTATAGTGTCCGCGGGATATCACACTGATTGCAGTCTTATTTTTTGATGTTTCAGTGAGGGGTACTTGCCAAAACGACTTACGGAGGTCTAGGCTAAATGTATAGTTTGCTCCTCGTAAAGAATTAAGAATTTTGTCAACAGTGGGCAACGGATACGAATCGTGAACTGTCAGGTTATTCAAGGCGCTGCCATTAAAGCAAAACAATACTCTCCATCCTTCTTTTTCACCAACACTGGACTCGACAACGAACTTGAACACTCTTCAATAACTCCCAATTTCAGTATTTCATCCAATTTCCTATCCAAGATTTTACTCATGTGCGGTGACATACATAAGGATGTTTACAAAGCGGCTTAGCGTTTCTCGTATCAATAGCCATTACAATTTTCCCGTACACCTAACCTATCAATACTACCGATTTCATTAGAAGACTCTATCATTGCTTCAGCTTGTAAACGTTGAACACTAGAAAGATCATGTAAATCAAGCAAGTAATCACTACTACTCACAGACACTAAAGATGGGCCTACGTAAGAAACATACTTCCCAACTTCTCCTTGTGCATAGCACGAATGAACTATTTCTAAAATCAGATATAAATCTAAATAATTGTAAAAAGTGGTTGCCAAATATAAAGACATGGAGTAATAAAGAAGTAATTAATAAATAAGACCGCGACACTCATCACCAATGCGAATAGGTAAATCAAAAGATCCTAAAATCTTTTTCGATGCTCCATCAGCAGTAATTATACCTTCCCTACTAGTTTCAAAAGAGTTCAACTCCAATTCCTTAATCAATGGGATAACTAACGAACCAACTACAGAGGTGATTCAACCAAACTCTAACAGACAAGTAACATCTCGACCATAACATAAGGACGGTTATCACCACATTTCTTCACGAAAAATGAATTAGTCTTCCGCTTAGGCGAAGTGCGACAAAAACGCTGAACAACTCCCAACCATTTCAACCAATCATCTCTGCAAAATAAAATTTTCCGTTTACATAACTTAACTGCAGCCGTCTGAAATGAAGCAGTGTGTCGGACACTATACACCTCTCCAATTATGGGGTTTTTGAACACATACCGCACGAGATCGACGTAACTTATTGATTTCCACCCCTATAACAAAAGAATTTCTTGGGTGTTCTACAAAATGTAAATGTATGACCACCAGAAAAACAATTCCAACATATAACCTTATTAATTTTAACAGAATAAGCTGAATTTTGGGTGGAGATGCAATTACACCAACACGGTCTCCAGATACTGAAGTATTTCAAAACGAAGATCTATTTCAGGCTTGCGGCTTAAAAGTACCACGATGCTTGTTGGTACTAATTGAAGTAACAGAAATTGACTTTTGCTTCAATTGAGCAGCTTACTCCTACACATCTTAATTAATATCCTTTATCTCCAACAAAGCTAACTGCGAAATAAAATCATGTAATAAATTTTTTCTAATAATCCTAACTTTCGTGAATTCAGCCGGAGTATTCAACAGCCTAGAAACAAACTTTTCATTTGGGCAACAAATATAACTACTGATTCATCTTTTTTTCAAAACGATTTTTGATAAAAAGTCTTTCTTCAATCGACTCACTAAAGAATTCCAATCTCACAGAGTTTTTATACAGCGCGGCCAGATTAATGCATAGTTCCGACGACGCATTGAAAAGGTCAGCTTTGGCTACTCTTTGAGACTCTGCTACCTTAAGAATCCTCTCTAAAAATGAATACAATTGTTTTGGATGTCTAAACAATTTCACATTCCAAGAACCAATAGGCAAAGGTGGTGCTATATATGTAACTGCCTGAACAGAAGGGTTGTTAATAACACAAGGTAATACAGGATCACATAATCTTTTCCTTTCCTCGACTTTCTTAAACAACTCCGCTTCCTATAGAAAAACAGTAGCAACGGCTACATTTTTGAATGTAACAGCTGCCTCCAAGTTGATTGATAGTAGACTCGTGCGCTTCACTCGACCAGAAAGATGACCTAATCTGACGAATTTCGCTGACAAAACATTTCCAACCGACTCAACTGTAGAATTAATCTCATCACACTTCGTTAAGAAATTTACCTTATAACTTGAAAGATCGATCAAACTTCCCGGCTCTTTACACTCCTTAGTTAATAAACGCCCTAATATTTTTCCTTTTTTCTGTAATCAGTCAACCGTTTTCAATTCCACGTATTTTCAATTCATACTCCTGTTTTTCTTTATGCAAATAAACAATCTGAAACTCTTTACCTATAGTCAAGATCAAACTATCCAAAAAATTACACAAAAACTAACAACTATTAGATTATAAAAATTTTATACCTTTCTAAATAAGATCATACCTCGTATATTAATTTCACTTTTGACAATTCAAAAAATTAAAAAAAAAAATTAACATCAACAAAAGGTTTATACTCAACTGTACTTGCAACAATACGGTGGCTTCAGATGATCCAAGCAAAAGACGAAAAAACTGACAACTAAGATCAGACTAATAAAATTTTCTATTGAAAACAGACTATATAATTAAAGCAATTTATTGTGACGACAACAAATACCGCATAAAACAACTCAAACAGATAATAAAAAAAGAAGTACGATTGTATTTCAATTGAAAAATAACTTGAAAGCGCGTTCATTGACTATTCTAAAATAAACCAGTACTTAAATGGAACCAAAGCTGTGTGGTTAAATACCGCAAATTTGTGGAAGCTATAAAATAAGAAATGTAAACGTACATCTAATTAAGATAAGTTAAGAGAAAGTTGTAAAAATAAGATTAATCGCAGCCATAAATCCTGGGTGTTAATAACATAACGCATAGGTAAATGGTATTAATTATAGCCTGCGGCTCTTAGAATACAGATTTCTGAAGGTTGCATCAATAATAAAGATTCTCGATATTTAAGTAAAAACAAGCCCTTTTACTAAACCAATACAAACGACAACTGGACCTTGCTAGTAGATTCGACATGCTGACATCACACGCAGGATTGACTATATAACCAATTGAAAGCGGATCATAAAAGATCAGTTGATGAGTTGCTATTAAAACGTTACGATGCCGTTGTACCAGTAATAATATATCACTTAGTAAAATATTAGTTTTAGGAGTTGAAATTTTTTTTTATAAATAGTAAAGGAAAAGTGTTTAATGTACAGAAGTAAAACAGATTAATTAGAAGTACGTAAAATGAATAAATAATTATTGACTAGTACAAGATAAGGTTTTGATTGGAATATAAAGGTTTATGGATTTGGAATGCAATTTTGATATTTAATGGTATTTACTGGAAAAATTTTAACAATTTGAACGTATGGACATAGATGGATGACTACGTGTCAAACAATGGCAACAAACACAACCTGCAATATTTACACGGTGAAATAAAATTATATTTTTTTTTAATTTAAAAAAAGGGTATTTCTATTTATTAAGTTTTTTGAAAAGAGTATTTTTGTGTGCTTGTATTCGAAATTAAACTAAAGAGTGTGTACAAGTTTGATAATGTAAATGAGGGGCGGCAGCTTATAATGGCGTTTTTTTGCCATTATATAAGAAAAATTATGAAACTTAACTGACCAAATACGTTTGAATCCCATTTTAAAAGATGACTTAGTTATTTATTATATATCTTGACAAATTTTGTACATACTAACATTAATTAAGGAGTTACTAGAAATTAAAATTACGATTAGAGTGTGCTTCATAATCATAAAGGAAACTTTGAGCTCTAATTTTAGTTTAAGTAACTGATAACTTGGAACTTATATTTGTGTTAGATTTAAGATATTGTTTGTAAGGAAAATTCATTGTGGCAATATTGGCTATTATTTTTAGATTTTAATACTTGCATGCAATTATTTTTTAGAGGTTACATGTAAGATAGTGTTTCTTTGAGAAAAGCTGTTGTGGATGTAATAATTGCTATTTGAAAGATTGTTTGTTATGGAATATTTCGTGTCGTTAAAAGTTTGATATCTGATTCTAGTGATTTCATTTTACTTGAGCTAGCAAAAATAATTAGGGCAATAATTTTAGTAACCACATCGGACCATAGCATCCTTTATTGGTTCCCAACGTCACGCATCTTCAATTCACAGTACTTTTATGGATATATATATATATATATATATATACATATACATATACATATATATACATATACATATAAATACATATATATATATATATATATATATTGCTGTGGCCAAAATGTCTATATCGTTGGAAGTAATAAAAAATGCATACTTGGGTACAGCCGAATTGTATGAATGAGGATGCAATAGTAAATATGAAATTACTATATTACCGTGCATTTTCTTTGCCTGGCTAGTTCAGTGGTAAATATGTTGTGAATTTTATCAAAAGAAATGAAACAGAAATTTCAAGAAACATCTACGAACAATCTTCTTTGCATTCATAAACATCTTTCTTATATACACATAATCTAAAGAATCTCTTACATAAGCTTATAAAAACAATTTATAGCAAAAGCTGAGACAGGATATTTACCTAGACTACTTACGTATTAAAATAATCTTGGCTTAACCCTTACTAACAAGTACAGAACCCAAACATCTTCCTTGTGAGTCACAAAAATTCTCTTTAAAATTCTCGAGATAATTTACTTATTCTTTTATTACCCCGTTTGTCAGTTTAATTGGTCAACGACACTGGACAGATAATTTAGCAAAGGTCTAAATGGTTAAAACTTTGACAATCAAAATTGTTAGAAATTATCCCCTTGACAAATAATTTTTATAAAATTAAAATATTATTCTAGCTTATTTACTCAAATATCTTATTAGGTTGCAAACTAATTTATACTTGCAGTTTGTATTGTCAAATAGCGCTTATAAAAATATCATTTCCATTGTGATTAACGGCATTAAATACTTTCTTTTCCCACTTCAAATCTCCATTTATAACGAATCTTGACGTTAAAATATCAGCTTACTAAGTGCATTTATTTTTAATCGATTAAAATCAGCAGCTGGATCATGTACCAAGATTATTTATATTATTGTGATAAATCTTCGTTGTACTTTATCAAATAATTACGTTTGATAATTTTTATTTTACTTGTGGAATGCCGACAAAATAGATTATATATTACTTGAAACGTATATGTTGTATGTCGTAAAATAAATTAAAGAATTAAACTTTACTTGAAGCTTACTTGTTGTTTGACTTTAGAATGAATGATACCGTTCTAATTTATATACTAAAATAAATTCAATAATCCACGTTAATTTTGTGCTTTATCTTTAATTAATTGCGGTTGATATAATTTATGGCTATCGTAAAGCGCTTTTCATTCCTTGTTGATGTTTTAAACTCTAGCCGTTGTTATTTCTCTCTTAGAGCTATTACACTCGTTATTTCGGTTTTATGACCTTTCCGATAGCAATGCTTCTTCAAATTGGGGCGTTTATTGATTAACACAAAATAATTACCTAATTTAATAGCCTCTAGAACATTTCTAGTAAAAAACAGCGTATTCTTTTATTACCTAACGTAAATACTCAAATTTTCTGGATTATCGATTTATTCACTAATGCTTTAAAACTTGTTTTACGTGTTTAATAAAGAATATCTACACAATATGTTTTGCTTTATCAATCTGTGGAATTAACATTTTCTATACACAATCTAGGGCGAATGCAATAAAAACTTGTTATTAAAAGGTATTTTCTCAGGAGAATAGTATCATTATTTACACACGACTGAAAATAAATGCTTTTATTTTCACGTATTTAAAAATTGGGCTCTGCTTTTAGGTTTTATTTAAAATGAGAATTAGTTTTATAGTACCTCTCAAAAGTAATTATTTACACACGGATGAAAATAAATGAATTAACATAATCAGTAAATTTAAAATTGGGCTTCGTTCTTAAATGCTATGTGGCCTTAAAAAGTATTATTTTACATGAAAATATTATTTTATGTGCTTCAGGAAAATTTTAATTTCTTCCGTTTTTGGGTGGAGTTATTCTTTTTCACTTAATTTGGCGTCTAATGATCTCTCGTGACCTTATATCACATCAATATATTGCTGTGATACTTTACTAGTCCCTACGATGGTCACCATAAAATGCTGTGTTATTTTCTTATATTTAGCCCCTACGCTTGGGCTTACTATAAAAAGCTGTGATAATTTATTTATGGTCAACGAGCCCCTACGATGGTTTTATTTATTTTTAGCCCTACGGTTGGGCAGACCATAAAATGCTGTGTTAACCCCTTTTTATTAATCAAGCACTTGTAAAATGTTAAGTTATAGATTTCTTTGCCTCAACTAGCTGATTCAATTAAATAAAGCAATTCTACAATACACAATATAATGATTAAATATTTACAACCTTTTTAAAATCTTACCCTTTTCAGAATATTTACATATGCCAGATTTAAGAAATTGAAGCCAGCAAAACGAGCCTTTTGTTATATTTAGAGACCTTTTGAAACGTTTCAAGATGCCTATTGCCTTTCATAAATTTATCAAAGAAACCCCGGTTTTGTTGGCTCTTACATTATTGAATTAAACAGTTTACAGAAATAAAATATATCAATATATCTAACCTGAAGTGGTTCAATAGTTTCTCTGCATCCCCAAGAGTTTTCGTATCCAGTCTGAATGTTTAGAGTCGAATTTGGAAGTCGACATCAAAACCAAAATACTATCCAAATCGTTATTCAAAATCCCATGAGTTAATCCAATAAAGGGTTTTCTATCTCCGTAATTAACAAAACAGTAATAGAACATTTACCATGTCAGTGATTACCAAAATTAATTTAACAGGAAGTAATTTCCAGAGTCGTCTCCAGAGCCCTGTTTTATTTATTTTAGAAATTGTATAATTTTACTAAATCTGGTTTACCTACGTATATAATAGATCGGCTTACTTATACAATTTTTACACTTTTATAAAATTATTTTCACTTTACTTTCGTTTAACTGGTTACGTGAATAATTTAGCACTTTTGAGTATCGTGACAGCCCAGTTTCAAATGTATACTAACTCGTTGCTCAATTGTTATCGTATTTATAGGTCTTGCCCCTTTGTTTGCTATTCGTTGTTTTCACGTGTTGGGCGACACCATTTGTTTTATCTCTTGTGTACTCCGGAAATTTACCAATTGTATAGTTCAAATACTTGAAAGAACGCTCAAGTTGTCACGTATTCATTTACATAACACTACATTTAATTTAGAAATCCCAGGAATCTTCGTTCATTAAATCACGTATCATTGTTATTTGCTTATATTAATCTAAACAGAAATAAATTTGGTGTCTGTTTATTTCCTAGTTAACTTGGAACAAATGTAATACTTTATGTCACGTACAATTTATTCAAATAATGCATAATTTTTGCCTGTGTATATGATGATATATTTAACGCACTTGTTGAATATTTATTTAGCCAATTCATATAGGTTTTCCGTTGATTTAATTTCGATGCATTTCGTTACATTTTTAAATCTTATCTTTGCTCGCAACTACTTTTGGATATGCGTTTAATCTCTTGTACTGTTATATACAGTGTGTGCTCAACTAACAATATGTATAATGACCTATTTACTCTTATAATATCTGTAATTATGTGCTTTTGTTATTTGGAAGTTTTTTTTGTTTATTCTACGACCCCTATGACTTAACCTACCCCTAAATTAACCCTATAATTATAGCAATATATACATATATATATATATATATATATATATATATATATATATATTTATTATATACATATTATATATATACGCTAGAAGAATGATTTTTAGAGGTTAGGTGATGGCAGAAGATGAAATCCGTTCTCTCTCTCTCTCTCACTCTCTCACTCACTCACTCTTATGTTATATCGTAATGGTGCAGATTATTGTATTATGCCATGCTCTTATGTTATGTATATGGTGTAGTAAACGGTGTCAGTTGAATATACGTGGAACATATTTACAATTTTTTGTTAATAAATGAGTTAATTTCATATTAAATTGCTCATATGTACGTTCCTACCAAAAATTCAAATGTGACGATCGTGTTTATACATTGAGATGCCCAAAAATCGCTTCAAAGAAAGTTAGAAGTTTATTGGTGCCGATTAAATGGTGAGGGAAGAGGGAGTATTAATTTGCACGCGAGCGGAAAAAGTTCTAGCACGGCCCTGTGTGGAACGTTCGTTTTCTAAACAGAGAATGATATCAAATTATTTAAAATCGTTGTTGGATTGATTAAGTAATTTATATACCTGATCTATTAAAATAACTACATATGATTTAATTCAGCAATTTGCCAAAAATAAAACACGAAAGTTCTACTGACTTAACACTAGTTCTAATTTATTTTTATTTTTCTATGCTGTATCTTAAATATTTTGTCCCATATAATGTTCAACAGAATTGATTTTATATATCAGCATCCAACCAGTCCCAAGATGGATAAATTAATGACGAAGAAAGTAACTGCACTTAAACATGATATTTATTATAAGCAACTACAAGCATTGGATGGGCAATATTCTCGAATTATGGTAATTGCGTGAAAGCATTTACTGGAAAACTATTATTCCGGCAAATGTCTAAGTGTTGGGAGATCTTGGCAGCCACAGGTTGCTTAACCCCATTCAATAAATCTCAGTGAAATAGGGCATAATATTAGAAAACAATATAAGGGGAACCGAGCTGTATTGCTGTGTGAGAATTTCAGGGAACTATGTAGGTTAGTTTAGAAAAGAAATAAGTGCAGGTACATGTCCAACCAGTTTTGAGACAGGAAACCCAATGACGAAAAAATTAGCGCAGATAAATCTGATGATTATTATAAACAACTAGTTGTTTGTTGTAAAATATCTGCAACTAATGTTGTCTGTGCGAAAAGATATATTGGAAAAAATATTAAATCAGTAAATGTTCAAGTGCTGGGGGAAATTGGCAGCCACAGGCTGCTTACCCCCCTTCGCAACCACTGAATGTCGGAGAAATAGGGTATATAATTGTAAAACAATAGAAGGTGACCGAACTGCATCTAACAAGAAAGAACGGCGGCTATGATGAAAGGCAACAAACATAGAACAAAAAGTTGCTGAAAGCGTATGTGTGGACCACAGCACAGACAGTATGCCTACGAAATACGAGCAGTCTGAAAAGCAGACAGAAGAACAGTATAGCGGCCTTTGAAATGCCGTGCTTCAGATGTTTGAGGATGGACAGACAAAGGTAATAACAAATAGGTTATAGAAACAGTAAGAGAACAAGGATATCTTTGGGAAAAAAATATGAGAAATAGAAGGGCAGAATACGTTCTAAGGCATTTTTGGGGAATAGTATGGGATATATGACAAGCAGAGATAGGAAAAAAGAGGTGGATGTAGACCTAGATCAGATAGTGATAGATGCAGACTGTGCAAATTTCGGGGAAATCTGTAGGTTAGTTCAGAATAGGAAACAATGATGGTACGCGTCTAACCAGTTTCAGGACTGAAGACCCAATGATGATGATCAGTTTTTCTCGTATAATTATCGTTGAATTTTATAATCTATTAAATAAAAGAAATGTATGCGTGTTGTTTTATTTTACTAATTATATATCGCTACGCATTATGTAATGAAAATTGGAGAAGTCAGAGCCAAATCTACACAAGGACGTCTTTGAATCTTAGAAAGTTATCAAATCTATGGCAATAGAGTACAAAAACGTCTCTTTTTCACTTCGGTCATTAAATTAAACGAACAAAAAATACAGTTTCTGATCTTCAAGATTTGTTCTATTTAAATAGTATAGATATGTTTTTGGAAACATAGTGTTTTATTTGTGAAGTCATAATTTTTTATTTCAACACTAGGGTTACAAGGATTACTCTAATGAGGTTACTAACAAAGAAAATTTGTGGTCAAAAACATATTAGTCTACTGACACATTGCTAATCAAAAGCATCTCTACACATAAAGTTTACGAATTACTTCGAATATAATTTATTAACAAATTCTGTTATGAAGAAATTTTTACAAAAGGAGCTCTAATGCAGAAACGCTAACAGAAAGCTATACGTATCAAACGATTTTCGTATAAGTTGAAGCGAAATGTCTATCCTAGGTAAATAGCATTATTAGAATACGTTCAACTCAGGTGCACTTTACTGGTTGCTGCCAAAGAGTATTACGCCATCCTACCTTGAGAATAAATTAAGTAACGCACGTTGAATTAGCTATTTATTGCAGATCCATTACGTAAGGTATGAGCACCTTTATTTATATTCTTTAACTACATATTAATAGAAAACATAATTAGAATCGTAGCGCAATAGATTAGCGTTTGTAAATTACTATTTCAAAAAGGATATTGCAATAGCTCCCAAGATCACGCGTGCTTAAATATCAATCGTCAGGAATGATAACAATTTTTGTTGATATGGATCTCAATGACAGAATTTAAAATAGACTATAAAATTAATTGTGAGGGTTGTGGGTAAAATAACTCTATGTATGTGGACACTGATGTAATGCTATCTTCGTGCCACACTCCTCGCAAAATTAATATTAGGATTCTGTAATAAAAATTATCGAAAACTAACGCCACCCTTGGCATTTAAGAATTTATTGTCACATTAAAACATTGAATATCAAAGTTCTAAAAAATAGGTAAATACTTAATAACCATTGAATAAAAAAATTTAAAATGTGCTCACTTGAACTATATAGAGAATGCGTAAACCGTAACTAATTCTTTCAAACAGTCCGCAGTGCCATAAAATGGTTGTGTTTTAATTACTTTAAACTATATTTGTAAAAACACCGAGACTATCAATAACAATAATTATTGTTCAAATTATTATATTCACAACACTGGCTATTAATCAATCTATATAATGTAATATTTATAGTTTTAAACGACAAACGCATTTTAAGAACACCTAATACCGAAATCAAAAGTGACGCCAATGGTTAGTTTTCGCAAATTCGTCAATATTAGCTGGAACGTCTAATAGTTTTACTCGATCATTTACAATACTGAAGACAGTGAAGCCTTTTAAACGATCCTGCGATATACTGCTTCAGGCGTAATTTTGGATACACTTTCGTTTGGAAAATAATCGTTCAGCATGTGCTATTGTTACGGGCGAAGTAAAAAAACTCAAATACGCGTTTACAATTTCCGGTAAGTTGGTTCACAAAAAGCTGTATCTTCTGATTAATAAATCATAGAAAGATTTTATAGACCCTTCCAGCAGTCTTTTTCCTATCATGTATATGCGATTCGTAATTACCTCTGTCTGAATTATTTGTCTCTAAAAGCTATAGTCGAGGCTGCAGGTATCTGTTTCATATTCACAGTTCATGAATTTCTCATCTACTCCAACAGTGTCACTTGGCGTAAATGATTTCATTGTCCTATAGATACATACAAAGAAGTTGAAGTTCTGCCGAAGTATCAGGAATCAACAAAACAAAACAAATAATTTTTGGTAATTTAATGTAAACGACCTAAAGTAAAAGGTAAGTAGTTTTATGACACTTTTAACATTAGTGTTATTGCAAAATATTTAGTAATATTAGTACCACATTTTGTAATATTATTTTGAAATGTTAACGTATAAACAGATTAATTAATTAATTAAATTTCAAAAACTTGGATAACTTATAGGCAGAATTTCATAATAAATTACCGTTATATTTTAATAAGCATCCCTTATAACAAATACCAGGTTTAGAAATAGCTTTAACCTTAAATATTATAAATTCCAGCGGCTGTCATCATAATTTAAAGCTCCAACCTTGCAAACCGAATACAATAACCCTTTTAAAACTTATGTCGGTTATAGATTGACGAATCTGATAAATTTAAATGGAATAGTACCTTTTAACATAAACAAAGAAAAGCAATTTACAGTTGTAAAACTTAATTTTCTTAATATTTTCGTGATTGATAAGGGTTACAGAAAACGAAACATTACAAATAGCCATCCTATTTTCCAATTTGATTTGTTCAAAGATTGCAAGTAATTTTAAGTAGTCTGGAGACGTCCATTGTATTAAAATCCATTTCGGCTCAAGTTGGGTTAACCGGTCTTTTGTCAATGGCAGACAACTGTCGCCAATAGATATGGTCAACAATTTTAGTACTTAAGATTCCAAGAATGTACAACATAATTATACCATTAGAAAAATAATTGCTATCCGTGACCATCATCTTGAAACTGGTTGGATTTGGTTTCTAAAATTTTGTTTTTGTGAGGTTCTGTTAATAGTCATTGGATAACAGAAATATGACGTAAAAAAATGATTTAGAGTAGGATTAATATATAACTTAAGGCTTTAGTCAAAAAACAGAGATTCCAATTGAGTTGCCCGTTGTAAAAACGTAGAAAGAAACGTAGCTAGAGAAGTTCGCTGGTAGCGTTCTCCGGCATCACAGATATGATAACGAACTTAGTATCACGTTAGTAAAAGTGGAAAGGAGTAATTAACTCATCCAGTTCGTGAGGGTTGATGCCCGTGTGTTCGCGGATTTATAAGTGATATTAAATTATATAATAAGAAGCTTGTATGCGTGTGATGCACAAGTAAAGTTAAGCTCAACAAGATCCTGCCGGGTTCGTGTGCCATTGTATTATTTGAATAGTTGCGAAGAACCAGAGTAACAAGCGAGATCCTCTCCCCCAAATTTAAGAGCTGTTCTGCGTTGGAAGGCAAGTCATCAAACAATTGACGATTTTTAGTAAGTAAGTTTTTATAGTGAAGCTAGCATGACGAGTTTTTAGTTAATTTATTTGTTAGGATGCTTTGACCATAAACCGTAGGATTAATTTAGTGTAAAATTTATAAGATAAGTTTTCTTCTATATAAAGTATTTGGGAATTACTTATGTACATAAAATTATCAGAATTCCATATCAACCATTCAATCAAATTTCTAAATTAGAATCAATGAATTTTCTAATGTAAGAGGTTCACGTTTATTGCTCTGTTAATTAAAAAGTTTTTGTTTGCCGTTGTTTAAGTCAATAGTTTTTTATTTTTTTGATCATAAAAGTTGCATAAGTAGTCAAGAAGGTAAGAATTGATTAAAAGAAACAATTGTCCTCCTTAGGATGACAAGTCTCTCAAGGTGTTGCATGAACATTTTGACATTTTCGACTTGTCTGGCGCCCTTGGTAATTGTCATTAAACCACACTATTTATGAAAGGTAAGTGCCAAATTTTTTGTTGTATAATATATATTAATTTAGCCCTTTCTGCAAAATTTTAACCCTCTAAACGATCCACGATCTTCCGCTAGGTAGTAGCGATGTCCCTTCCTTTAATTTTTGTTTTACAGGCCATCCCCATTTTATAATTTTAATGAAAATAATATACTTAGTAGCTTTTCCGCCTGTAACAAAATTCTTGGCGCCCAACGTCTTGGGTCTCGTTTTTTTGAAGAACTAAAAATTTTTTTATTTGCTTATTTCAGTATCAATTTTATATAAACTATAGCCTTTTAAAAATATATGTGGCATTTGAAAAAGAAAGAAAGAAAAATTCGAGTGTGAAATAATTATGAGAAAATTTTTTGAGGTATATTATTTTTACTTTTTAAAGGGAATTTTATGATAGCATTGTACACATTCTTTAACTCAAAGATGGAATTTACATACAGTGTGATAGGTTATTAAAAGATGAACTAATTTATGAAATAACTGTACGAGAAATAAGCACGGAAAATATGACAGTAACTGATTTAAGAAAAACCTTACAAAAAGCGATTAAAATAAAAACTGAACCAGATAAAGATTTTGACTACCCATTTGATTTTACAAAAGATGTGACAGTTGTTCAAAATGTTTTAACGCTTTTACATGAACATACTTCAGATTTAAATGTTTTAAATTATGACAGTAATAAAGTAAGAATAGAAACAAAAATTGCATATTGTTATTCTAGACTTTCCAGAAGTTTACCAGTTGACGATAATGATGAAAAAATTAGGAATAACTTAAAATCAAAGTTAGGACGTTTAATTGAATCTTTTCGTAAAATAGGAAACTACATTTTAAAGATAAAAACACAAATTGCTTTCAATGCGGATAAACCAATTTTAGATGAACTAGAACGAGAGGAAACGTCAGAAATAATTGACATAAATAACGTAGACTTGACGGAATTTGACAAAAAACTAGACTTAGCATCATCTACAACAAAACAAGAAAAACTAGGGCCGAAGACGAGCACAAGCAAAATATAAATAAATCTTTTCAAAATAATAATCAAAATTTATTTCATAATATTTCTGTAGTTTATAAGGTTACTCCAGTTGCAAAATGGGGAATAACATTTAATGGCGATACTTCGGTAAACGCATTTTTAGAACGGGTCGAAGAATTTAAAATTGCTAGGAACATGTCAGACTTTCACATTTTTACAGAAGCATGTAATCTTTTTGCACATAACGCACTGATATGGTATCGTGCCAATAAATCTTTAATAAATAATCGGACTGAATTAAAAGAAGCATTAAAAGACGAATTTTTACCACTCGATTATGATGAAAAATTAATGACCGAAATTAAAGCGAGAACGCAAGGGGAAAACGAAACTATATAGGACTCTACGCAGCAGTAATGACGGATATGTTTGCTAGATTATCAGAACCACTCACTATGACACAACAAATGAAAATATTACGAAAAAATATGTTACCCTTTACTAGTCACAATTGAGTTTAGTCGAAATAACTTCCATACGAGAACTAATAAAGTTAGGAAAAAAATTGGAGGAACATAAAATATCAATAGAAAACTTTATTTCATCAACTAGAAAAACGAATACTTTAGAAACTGACTTAGCGTACACAGACGTTAACGTTTCACAGAGTAGATCTTCCAATAGAAACCAGATTTCAGTAATACAGAATGTTAATTCAAACAATTATGTAAAAAAACGTGCACCCACGTGCTGGAATTGTCACCAGTTAGGACATTTTGAGATCGATTGTAGATAGATAAGACGAACGAACTATTGTTATAAATGTGGCACTGACAATGTTACGTTGAACTATTGTCCGCGTTGTCAAACATATAGAAATAATTTAAACTGAATGGAGGGACATTATTTAGTCGAATAGTATCCCGAATATTTTATAACTGGACACAAAGTATTAGAAACATGATTTTTGAAAAAGAAGAAAAATTTCAGAAAAATAAAATTATATTAAATTATGTTATAGAACAGTCTAAAAATGACGAAAGTCCTTATGTAAGTGTAGATATTTTAGGAACAAGAATGTTAGCTTAATTGGATCCAGGAGCAACAAATACAATTTTAGGAGAAAACACATGGGAATTTTTTTCAAAATTAAGTTTAAAATTAAAAAGAAAAAAAGGAGAATGTCAATTGGAAAATGGTCAAATTTTAAAAGTTTTGGAACAGTTACATTGCCCATTAGATTAAAACAACGTTTGGTGGTATTAGAAGTTTTGATAGTACCAATTGTTCAGCATACTTTAGTTTTAGGAATAGATTTTTGGAAAAGCATAGGCATAATACCAGACATTTTTAAAGGCGAATACACCTTTGCAAAATTAGATACTATCGAAATGAAAGAACCAATTTTACATTTGACATTAAATTTAACAGTAGCACAAAGAAAACTGTTAAATACCAGTATTGAAAAAAATTTTTTTTTTATTTACCTGAACTAGGCCGTACCGATTTAGTATACCATAAAATTAAAGTTAATAGCGAACCAATTAAGCAAAAATATAATCCAGTTTTACCTACAATGCAAAAACATATAGATAATGAGTTAGATAAATTATTACAATTAGGAGTAGTCCAAAAAAGCGCCAGTTCATGGTCAAATCCAATTCTTTTAGTGAAAAAAAACAATTCTTATACGTTTTGTAATAGATTTCAGGAAGTTAAACAAAGTAACAGAAAAGAACGCGTATTCAGTTCCGTACGTCTCCTTCATATTAGATCAATTGCGCGACGCGAAATTTATTACAACTTTAGACATTAAATCCGCTTATTTTCAAATTTCACTAGATAAAGATTCTTATAAATATACAGCTTTCACTATACCTAATCGAGGGCTATTTGAATTTACACGTTTACCTATGGGTCTTTCAAATTCCCCCGTACATGGTCTAGATTGATAGAAAAAAGTGGTAGGTTCAGAATTAGGATCTTTCGTATTTTGCTACCTAGATGACGTCATAATTTTGACAAACTCTTTTGACAAACACCTAGAAATATTACAGGAAGTTTTTAACAGACTTTCACGCGCAGAACTGACTTTAAGTAAGGAAAAATGTCACTTTTGTAAGAGTGAACTCAAATATTTAGGTTACAGAAAAAATGAAAACCGCGATTACTTAGAAATTAAGATTGATACATTGTATAATGAATAGAGTTAAGAAATAAGCAGACATGAGCTCTGCAAGTTCCCACAGACATATGAGGGGCAGGGACAATGTAAATACCCCGGGAGTCCCAAGACCATCAGTCAGTTTTGAGTATTTCAGCTTTAACATTGCCGTTTGCTTAGGCTACTCACCCTTATTAAACTCCAATTATTATTTAATTTTCGACTTGGAGTATTTTAGTCAGTTTGTCAAAATTCAATTGTAATTTCTGTTTAAACCAAATAAATTGTTACAAAGATTTTGGAAGAAGTTTTTAAAAAGACCGCTCCCAACGCTCGAAACGTAACTCATGTTGTTCCAAACAATATGGATCAACAATAAAAGCTTAATTTCTAGCACATAAACAATAATATATACTTTTCTTTAGATCTGAAAAGAACAGTTTTTATGGAAAAATATAGGACATAAACGATTATAAACGCGCAGATCTCAAACACCAGAATGACATTTGTCAATTGTCAGCATTCAACATACAGAAAAGTCGATGTTTGACAACAGAACTAGCGGAATACGCGGGCATATACGTATCATGTAATACAATCGATTCATAATACACTCAATCTTTACATCGCGAAGCTGTTTCCTGTTCATATATTGATCTGAATGCCACCATTTCGCTTACAAGATCATACTACGCCAATGATATTGTGGATCACTACGAGCCAATCCTTAAAAGCTGTGTTGGACTATTCCCACTTAAAATTGTAGCATTACGCATTGTGACCATGTATTTATTCTTCTTAAAATAATTTGGGTCTATCTCGTTCGGGGTGGAAGAACTGTTTGAAGTTTGGTTTCATCGAATGCAAAAGTGTATAGCCATGAAAAAGGAATATTGTGTGAAGCAATAAACGTTATGTGTTTATTTTTTAGATTATTCGCACGTTTTTATCAGTGGCCCTCTACTGTTTAGGGTGAAATGCACTGATAGTTACTGAATTATACAGTAAGGGTTGTATACAAAATGCTTTATTTAGGCTAGTGAATGAAATATGTCATATTCGAGCGTCCTTCTATTTTTTATTTTGTAACGGTATTGTTTTAAAAAAACGGCTTAACATTTTTATGAAAACAGCTAGTAGGTGTCGGTCTCAAAATCAATTAAAAAACACGTTTAACATAGGTATTGGTAATATTATTAAAAAATTTTTCTCCTACAAAGTATTTGTTTCAGCATTGTTCGTGAACAATTTAAACACGCATCTGATTTACCCCACTCCACTTCACCTTACATATTTTTACACGAGTCGCGGACATGTTAACTAAGAAAAAGCGATGACCTCGTTTTTTATATTTTGAATTATGATTAAAGCAAAACATAAATTAAAACATTTACCGGTGAAGAAAAATAGTATTTTTTCTAGTTAAATTTCTGCCATGAACAAAGCAAGCCGATGATTAAGTAGACGACCTTAACTGCTATTTACGTGTTGCACACTTTGGTAGCGGAAATATCTTAACCTGCCCTAACCTTCTACTATAGGAATTGAGGTTTTATAACGTCCTAGAACGACGACGTCAAGAACTTGTACATTTCCCCATGTGTTAACCAGATTAAATAATTGTCAGCGGATAATATATATTTCGTAGAGAAGTGTAACTTTGGTATTTCAAAGCGAAAATTTTATAACCGGAACAGATTAGTTACACGTACCCGTACTTTATTGCATCAGTTCTTTACTGAAATATGCATATTTTTTCTGATTACGAATCCAAAGCTGTTTGCCATAAACAAAGATGGTTATTATTCAATATAACCTTCGCGGTTTTTAAGCTTCCCGGGTATTATAACAACAAAGATATTAGTAATACTGCGTTTTATAATATTTATCAGATAGATTACGTCAAGTAAGAAATTATTAATATTATTTTTAAGGATATTTTGTAAAATTTATTTGTCAAGAGTTGGCTTCAATACGATCTTTTCCATAAATTTTATTTCAAATTAAACCTGTTTACTTGCAGGAGTTTCACTTTACCAATAATGGAATTTTCATTGTCGTCAGCAAAAATGTTGAAATTGTGCTGTCCTTCCATTTTACCTGTCAACCATTTTATCAATTATTGTATTGAACACAATGAATTTTCTGCTTATTAGAATATATCACTTATACACACTACCAAAACACTAACGGCGGGGCACCATGGTGATTTAAGGCTGATTTATATATTTCCAACAATTTCAAAATCTTTCAATAAGTACATTATTATCAAATTTAAAACTAAATAGGAAAACATTATGTCCTACCTTAGTATAAATTTAAATTTATATTAGGACTGCTGTGCAACTGCGTCACTTAAATTAATTAACGTCATTTAAGTAAGTTTATACTCGAACAAGTGTGTAGTACTTCTGATATTACATTTTCTAATACTTTCGATACTATATATCGAAAAACATTGATATCTATTCGATAATTTATTAGCTATGAGATGTCAGCATTGCAGCTCGTTTGTATTATTTAGAAAATAGATCTAAATTAGTCAGCGCCCCTGTGAGATCAAACTTCATAATTAGATGCCCTCTAACGAATATATTGTTAACATTAGAAAAATGAAACGATCTCAAAAGCAAAAAAAAAACATAATAAAATTCCTAAGAACTTAAATATAAATTTGCGTTACTGAATTAAAAATTAAATAGGATAAATAGGTATATATGTTATACTATAAATGTATAATTAAGTTTGTTTTTAAAACGCACCTAATTGTTTCCTATTCTCAGCTAACATACACATTTCCCTGAAACTCTAACAGTTGCATATTTCACTATCTGTGTGCAATAATTTAATCTACATCTACCACTACATCTCTTTTTTTCTTTCTCTGCTTCTAATATATCCTGCACTATTCTCTCGTATCTATCATCTATCTCCCCTATTTTTTTACTATTTTACACATACTTCTTTCTTCCCGTGACATTTCTAATATAGTGGAATTTATTTAAGAAGAGCCTGTGCGTCATTTGATATATACGCAAACCTTAAGTCAGTGGCGAAGCGGATTTAATAATTTTTAGGGTTCCCATAGAGTAAATATTCTAAAATCAAGTTTTAGTTTGTTGGTGGTTTAAATTAACATGACGAATACGCGAATAAACAAGGCATAAAACATAAAGAAACAGAAAAAAAAGTATGAAAGCGTAAGAAATAAATATAAAATGTCAAAGTCACAAATGTCAATTGACATTTAACAGCAAATTATCTACGCCACTGAAATGCCGAACGAACACGCCTATTTATAAACAATGGATTAATCTGACACCGTTTTAGCCGTATACGTATGATGACGTACAGGCTCTTTTTAAATAAATTCCACTCTACCTCTCTGTGCTTAGGTTTGTCAATCCATTATATTTTCATCAAACGTCTGTAGCACCACATTTCAGTTGCTTCTATCTTTCTCCTGTCCGCCTCATCCACTGTCCACTTTTCATATCCGTATGTTACTATGCTCCAGACATTTGCTTTCAGCAATCCTTTCCTTGTTTATATGTATGTTGTTTTTGAACATAGTATTCGCTTTTTCTTGTTAAATGGAGCACGGCTTTGTGCTATTGTTTATATCTTTTGCACTTCTCCTATTTTGCATTATTTGGCAGAAATCCTTAACCTTTTCTAAATTTGCGTTTCCTATTTGTATTCTGGTATTTGACTTATTTTTACCTCCTTTACATACTAGTACTTTAGTTCTATTTTGTAGATTTTCATACCGTATCTCTCTCAGTACAGTTTCCATTTCATTAAGAGCTGCTTTTAACTCATTCTTGCTAGATGGTACTACCGTTATATCGGCTGCAAATCTAAGCATATTAATCGTTTGTTCTTTCATAATAATTTTAAATGTATTTCTGCATGTGAGAGTATTCATTGCCTCTTCCGTATACAAGTTAAAAATTTTGGGGGTAATGTATATTATTGTCTTATTCCTTTCCTAATATTTACTTCTCTACGTCCCTGCTCTAATTCTATTATCGCCGTTTGCTCTTTGTATAAGCTGTTACGTTCAATTGTACCCTGCTAAATATTTTCGTTTGTTTTAGGACCCTTTTTAAATATTCTCACGCTTCCGTTTTGATATTTTGCGTAGCTATCAGTTATAGTAGACGCTTCTGGTCGATTTGTCCCTGTAAAACTCATCCTAATACAATTGAAACAGGCATTCGTTCAACACTCTGTAGAATGTTAGTAGTGTATCTAGTTTAAGTTGAAATACTTCAATTTATTTTTATTGTTTGATAAATGTCACTAATGTACTCGGTTACCTACAATTCTTATTTTTTGAAATAATGTTCGCATTACTTATGGGTAGTAATAAAGTTTGAATACCATAAATTTTTTACAAATGTGATTGAGAAAGGCAATTGTAGTCGCATTTTCCGATTTTCGTTATTTATTTCTGAATTACAACGCTTTTAGTAGTGTTCTTTTGATATATGTTACTCTAATATTTGAATTGATTATCATATAGTTTCTTAAACTGACTTTCACTTTGATCCTGCCTATCGTCGTCTTAGCAGGTGCTTTCTACATGGTTAATTCTAGTATTCCAAGAGCAATGCACGTCTTTTACAAGAAGTTGATATCCTGGATGCATCGGTAAGTTCTTACGCGCTTATTAATACTAGTAAGATTCTCTTATTAACTCCTCTACGTAGGCAAATTGTTCTTCAACGTAGACCCAATTGTTCTTTTACGTAGACCTAATTGTTCTTTTATGTAAACCCAAATGCTCTCTGGCGTAGGCCGCTGTTGCAGTCATGATCGCAACAATAATGATCAGGCTACTGTCGTGACGCTTCATCAGTGAACGAGTCCAAAATGGTTAGTTGTTCCGTCCCCACGGATATAGATGCAAGATAAGTATCCTGGGACGTGAAAGTATGTGACCTTGTTTTCTTTTTCATACCAAGCGCTAAACCCAAATCGCATTGCGCCGACGGGCAAAACATGTGTACCGAACCTGTTTGAAAAACTAGCTTCGCTGGTTTTTATTATTATTTTAAATTGCCTAATTAAAAATGATCCTAAATGTACTAGATGTATCGTAAAATGTTTGTCTAAAAGAAAACCTAAACGTTACGTTTTTGTTCAAGACCGATTGGCTTTTTTGCATGTTACACTATGAAATGCGTAATTCACATTTCAATTATTAAAATTGTCCGTAAAATATAACTCTTTATTTATGTCTTTTTTATGTCTATGTTAACCAGCCCACTCTCCGCATTTGTAGTTAGCCTGGTATTTTTAAATTTCTTTGTCTTTTTATACGTAATTGTAATTCGTGCGGGTCCCTATTTAACTATCCTTTCTGTTTTTGTCTGACCAGTGCGTTTTAACGTTACAAATTTGGCAAACTTAACGCGTGGCCCCGATTTTCTTCCTTAACTTTTCCCCGATATCATACTTAACCTTTCGCCCCGATTTCCTTACTAAACCTTTAACTTCCAATTTTTTACTTAACTTTATGCCCCGATCTTCTTATTAACCTTTAGCCCCATTTTTTCTTTCTTAACTTTTTGCCTCGATTTATGTATTTGCTCTACGTTCTGTCTCGACACTTCATGTTAAGACCCATTTTAGATCTTCGTTTAATTTCAGTATAGCATTTCGGTAGGATTTCTTTTTTTTTATCTATATTCCCACGGATTATCAGACTTGCGTTTTCGCTCGTAATCCTTATTACAGTAAACCGTTTACGCCTTACTAATGTTTACTTTCTCTTGTTAATTTTAATGTAACTTTAGGACGTAATTTTTTTGCTACGTCTCTACTAAATTTAATCGTTTTGTTCTTTTGGGCATAATATAGGTATATTACAATTTATTCTACTGTTCCTAGTGGGATAATTTCTTTTATTTATTATTTTCTTGATTCTTTGTCACGTTGGTTACATGGGAATTAGATGTCAACTAACTCCTAAAACCGGAGCTACAGTACGAACTATCGTCTCGTAGGTTCGACCCGGATATTAAATTAGAGGGGTTGCGTAAAACCATCCGAAACGCTAATCGTTTACGAAAATTGCTTATACCATCGCTTTGGAAGACGATCGTGAGACTAATTAACGCACACATACGGAACTTGGATCATCTTCTGACGAATTCGTTGGGGATATCGCTGATGGTAAGTTTGCACGTTTACGATCCTTATGAGTACATACTCAGTGACATTGTTAACTGATAGCGTCTAAGTCCGATGAGGAAGCCCTGATACAAAAGAAAATTTGTTTGCTCTACACACTATTCGTTTCGATGTGGAGACGACCGTTAAAAAACTTAAGTGTTTTACCTTTTCTGACTTTTCTCAGCAGTCTGCTTCGAACCCACAAACCTTTAATGATGCCGCTACATCTACCGAGGAAGTCCTTTATCTTTCTTCGGATTCAGAACCAGAAATGAATAATTTTGTTGTTACCAGTCTTATAACTTCTACTGAATGGTATCCTATTACTAAATTAAATATCTCATTCTTTGGTGAAGGATCTCTACCTGAATTTTTTATACGTATAAATGAACTCCGCGTTTCTCGTAATATTTCTACGCAACAACTTTTTTTTTTACTTCTGAATTATTTACAGAGGAGCCTTTACTAATTTTTCAAAGACATCAAAGTTTTCTCACTTGCTGGAAAAAACTTCGATCCACTAAGAACCATATTTGTATCTGTTGATTACAATAAACGCTTAATGGACGAAATAAATTCCCGAACTATGTGTTCTACCAACACATATGGGAACGTAGTAAGAAATTAATCGAACATGAAAGTAATTATCTTGTTGGACTATGAATTAGCGACGGAACTAATGTTTGCTAAATTTATCCAGGATGTTATCGTGCAAAAAACCATTGGCTTATACGTAACGACAACGCAAAATGTATTCTTACGACTATCTGTATACTTATCGGAACCACAACAAATGGAGATTTTGAGACGCAATTTAGCCCCCTATTATCTATCCGCTTTAGCACTAGTAGAAATTATTTCCATTGCACAATTACTATCTCTGGGGAAAAGACTAGAATTTAGTAAGTTTTCTTGTTAGAAAGAACCTGATTTACAGCGCGTTTATTGTCTTACGTTTGTGTTACTTATTGAGCTTGCATCTCCGTTACATTTTATTGTAATAGAAGTAGGAGAAGGTGCGACTTACGTCAATTGGTTAACAGTGACCAAATAAAAACTTTGACTCCAGTTAAAATATTGGCATTAGTTAAGGGTTCCTACTAGAGGTCTAAAAATACGTGGGAGATTTAAAATATTCAATGTTTTTTGTAAGAACTTTATAATAAACGACAAAGTTGCATTACTCGAATCTTTATTATAAAAAGTGTGCTTGTCCTATATTAGGAATATCTTATAATACCCAATAATTTATAAAGTTTAATTGCTAACTGCCTTTCATCGTTTACGAAGTTCACCTGAAACAGTTTAAGTTTTCTACTGTCAGCGGTTGACTAGTGATCGCTTTTCGGTTGATACTGTCACTTAGTCCTGAATTGACATAATAGAAAAAGAAACGAATTGATATCTACGTCGCATTCACTGCAAAATGAAACTTCCCTAAGTATGAACAATGTGATAGTGACTCCATGGTGGCTTGTTCATTATACATCGTGCAATATCGCATATCTTGTTTACAGTTGCGATCAGAAACACCAACAAAGAATTGAATTTGTCGTAGTTGTTAGCATAAACTTCTACAAGTACAGGCGAGCTCTGAATTCAATACGAAAAGAGCTTTAGTAATAGATGAAAGTAATACATCGTCAAACATGATGAGTCAGTCCGAGATGTTGAAAACGTACTGAACATCACGCATGTAAATAGCTCATGTTCACAAAGTGACGCCAGCAATAATAGAAAATTACAAACCCGAATCACTAACTCTAGAGTTACGAGTAGACAGAAATTGGAATTATACATGCTCGAAAAAGAACGTTCGTTCCAAGTGAAATATTTACAAAGGAAGCACGAAATTTTAGAACGCGGCCACGGACATAGTCACTTTAGAACGAACAGTGATGACAAGAAGGTTGTACAACAACAAACGGCTCAATAGGTAGACGGCACGCACAAGGCTCGCATAAGCTTTGCTGAAACGTATGAGCAAGATGTCAGATGTCCACATTCGTAACGTACACAGCTACGCTTCATATTTACGAATTCGTAGCATAGTGGTGAAGCCGGGGATGTGAAACAAATGTTCATGCGGGGACAGGCAGCCACCTGCTAATTCTCATGCACCAATTCAAGTAGCCACGCTATGTGCACGAACCCAAAAAGACTTTATAAATAATATCAGTTTTCACGCGCCCTCCACGGGTACAGACAAAGAGATTAATCTTTCATGAAGCAAATCGTCATTCTTCAGTCAAATTCACAAGATTTTCTTAAATTCGACGGTAATCCGAAGCAAGGCGGCTCCGTGGCGTAGTTTGTATGCGTGTGACTACTACGCCCAAGATCCCGGGTTCGTATCCCGACACGGTCCGCTTGAAAAATGTTAGGCGAGCATTTTTCACAAAAATACACCCTCGTTCGGATGAGAGGCAAAATGAAGGTTCCTTGTGCGAGTGTTGTCACGCACGTTAAAGAACTCTACCTTGCTTGGAACAGCAAGGGTTCGACAAAATTCAAAATTTTTCAGGTAAAAAACTCGCCTTCTGGCCAATGTAGTACCTTTGGGTGGAGCATTGGAAAATCACATGCAAGGTAATTCGAGGCAATAGCCTATGTCCATTTCTAGCTTATGTTCGATCAACAAGATTATGTAACTACTCAAATGACGAGAATTTAGGAAGATTACAACGTTATCTGACCAGCAGAACCTCTCAACTAGTAGAGGGAAAGTTGTTGTTTGCGGAATCAGTACCACATGTGCTTGCAATTTTTTGGTCACACTATGGTCGCCCAGAATAAATTCTCCGCATTATGATACATCAACTTCGAGAAGAGTAAGGTGTTAAAGAAGACCGAATGAACTCAATCGTCAATTTCTCGTTGTCCGTACAACATTTGTTCTCCCTTATGAAAGCTGCTGATATCATAACCTACAGTGACAATCCTCGATTACTTTTAGAGCTTGTAGAAGAATTAAGTGGCACATTGAAACTGCAGTGGGCCGAATATACGCTAAGCATTGCGGGAAAACTGATCTTTTCCTATTTAGGGCATGCTTAGTAAATAAATCTGAAGCTCTGCTGGTCTAGTTGTTCCATATAAGTAATCAAAACCCAATAGTCTTATAACAGAAGATAAATTTGATCGCTAACCAAGAAATAACCCAAAGCACTTTTACGCCGCGCATGCTTATAACGCCATGCTACACAATACTGACCATAGAGCAGTTTTATGTCTGGTTTGTACGGGAACATGTAAAACACCTTCCGAATATAATAAATTTCTTGACATGTCTCTAAAAGTTAGGTTGGAGTTAAAAAGTAGATTCAAGTTATGTAGGAAATGTTTAGAACATCATGACGTGAGACGCTGTCGTGTATATAGGGAATGCGGTGTAAATGGTTGCACTTACAACCATCACCCTTTATTACACGATCTGAATGTACATAAACCGGTTGTTACCTGCACTACTGCTTTAGATGACGTGGCTACGACTGTCAACACCAAAGTATCAGCTGGACAGTTACTGTTTCGAATTGTACCCGCAATTCTTTACGCCCCGCAAAAAGTATCTGCTTCTACGCATTCTTTGACGAAGGTTCGTCGCTTACGTTACTTGACCGAGAGATTGCTAACGGTATAACCCTTGATGGACCTGAAACTAATCTTTGTTTAAAGCGGACGGGTAATACTACAAGAATGGAAAGAAGAAGCAAAGTAGTTTCTCTAAATATTTCAGGCGTAGGTTTAATTGTCCAAAATTGCGAATCAATGACGTAAATACCATCGAACCACTCGACTTACCTCTTCAATCTCTAACCATTAATAGTATGAATACTGTTTACCGCCGTTTGAAGTGCGTTCCATTCCAACACTATCACAACGCTAGGCGCAAGATTCTAATAGGTTTGAAACATTGGAAACTTGGCATTCCACTGAGAAGACGATTAGGAAAGCTAGTAGTTGCTCAGACTAGTTTGAGTTGGACAGTATTCGGTTCAGTACACAAAGAATCAGGCGGTCGTGAGGTACTAAACCCTATATTTCATATCACTAGTGAACAGAATGATGATGGATTTACATGTACAAGAACAGGAGCTTTTTAACGGAAAATTTCGGTGCCAGATGTCCAACAGTGCCCATAGAATCGAAAGAAGATCGTCGAGCTAAAGAAATAATGAAAAATCTACTATCAAAAATGGGGATGGCTACGTCACCGGTTTATTGTGGCGATATGACAAGATTGAACTTCCAAACAGTTATCCACTTGTCATGCGAAGGCTTCTCAGTTTGGAGAAAAGGATGGATCGGGAACCTGCCTTGCCACATAATCTTCAGTCACAAATAGACGGCTACATACAAAAGGGATACGCCCAAAAGCTTAGTCACGATGAAGTCAAAACTGTTTGTCCATGTACTTGGTACTTGTCCATCCTTACAGTGACAAATCCTAATAAACTAATAAAGATACAGTTGGTATGAGACGCTGCCGCCGAGGACAATGCTGTCTTGCTCAATTCTGTCCCGCTGAAAGGCCCAAATCTATTGAAACCGCTGTCAGATACCTTTCACAGGTTCCGGGAACATACAATTGCAGTAGCCGTCGATATAAGGAAAATGTTCCATCAAATTGGCATAAGTAAACCCGATCAAGCATCTCACAGATTTTTATGGCGTTCATACAAATCAAAGGTCCCAGATGCGTGCGTCATGCAGGTAATGACTTTTGGAGCAACATGCTCATCTAGCTGTGTCCAATTAGCGAGCACTTTTTCCAAACGAATATGTCAGAACAGTTCGTGCTATTTGTGACAACCACTACGTAGATGATCGATAAATGGGTTTTCGAACAGCGAAGAAGTAATCACTGTTACTAACGACGTTATTCGTATCCACATCGCCAGACGATTTGAAGTTTAACACACGGTTTCCAACTCACGTGCATTTCTAAGAGCAATGAGATGTGAAAACCTTGAACAGTAAAAAAATTTAAACCTAAGTAGCGATACTAATGACACCAAAGTTCTCGGCATTTGGTGGTTTACAAGCAACGATTTTTTTTATCTTTATGCAAATGTAGAAACGCTGGGTAAAGCGATTATAATCGCCGGATTGCGACCCACAAAACGGCAAGTGTTACGAACAGTCATGATGAAATTTGACCCACAAGATTTAGTGGCGTTCTACATCGCATATGACAAAATTCCTCTGAGAGATATTTGAAAAGCAAACGTGTCTTGAGATGAGGCTATTCCTGACGTTCTTCATAGTTGGTAATTAAAGTGGATAAGTCTCCTACCTGATCTGCAAGAAATACGAATTCCAAGGTGCTATTCACTTTTAGCATACGAATCTGTCGAATTGCATGTATTTGTTGATGCTAGCGAAAACGTGTTTGCAGCTGTAACCTACTTCCAAATTTCAACGAAAGTTGAAGTTAAATGTAGACTGGTTGGTGCAAAAACTAGGGTCGCACTCCAAAGATGTATGACAATCCTGCGTCTTGAACTACAAGTAGATGTTATCGGATCTCGCTTGGCGGCTTTAATTGAACAGGCTCATACAATCAATATCAATCGCCGAGTATTCTGGAGTGACTCTATTGATGTGTTGCACTGGCTGTCATCACAAGCGTTATAAGCAGTTTGTTGCATTTCGCGAGAGCGAAATCTTAGAGACCACAGGGCTATATGAATGGCACCGGATACTTTCTCGTTTGAATGTCGCTGATGATGCGACTAAGCGGAAAACAAAACCAAAAGTTATCACTGCATGTAGATGGTTTGATGGCTTAGAATTTCTTTCTTATGCAGAGAGTGGTTAGCCAGCATTACAAATTCCTACTACCTCAAACTCCACCGATGAGGAATTATCGCCAATAATGACGCATGCTAAATCACGCTCCTGTTGTCTGTATTCTGAACTTGTATCGGACTATAATAAGTTTTTTAAATGGCGGAAATTGGATGCACCGTAGCCTTCGCGTTACGTTTCTTTGCTTGGATAAAATAAAATCCACGAAGAAAATTCAGCTCTTATAATAGAAGAGCTGCTACAGTCTGAAGACGAATTATATCGGCAAACACAATACAAAGTGTACTCATATGAAATACCAAGTTTGACTAAAGATTTTGAAGGGCCGCTTAATAAAGATAATAAATTGTATCGCTTTACACCGTTTTTAAACGTCAAGAAAGTACTGAGCTTGCGTGAGCGCGCAAATCGTGTACTTGACACTACTTATGACGCTATGGATCCAATCATATTGCCTGCAGACCACTACGTAACCCACCTAATCGTGCAACATCATCATTCTAAATTTTACAACTATCATCATGAAACCATTGTTAACGCGATCAGACAGAAATTCGTAATCTTCCAACTCTAAGATGTATTGAAAAGAGTTAGATTGCACTGTCAGAGGTGTAAATATGAACGCGCTCGAGCTCAAGCACCTAAAATGGGCGACCATCCCTATGCTAGAGTAGCTTTCCATCTTGCGCCATTTTCATATGTAGAACTGGATTACTTCGGCCCCTTTATGGTGGTAGTTGGTCGTTGCGTAGAAATAAGATGGATAGCGCTTTTCACTTGTCTAACGGTCGGAGTCGTTCATTTGGAAATCGTATATAGTCTGAAGAAGAAAACATTCATTGTTTTTCTCTTTGACAACTAGGAATCCCGATGACGAAACGCTGCGGTGCTTCCTTTTAGAAGCGGAGTCGGTGGTGAATTCACACCCATTAACGTATATACCTACGACCCCGAAGCAGAAGAAGCTATAACGCCCAACCATTTTCTACTTGGTAATTTCTAACACCAAATTTCTTTTCTTCTTAATTTCAGTATCTCTTGATGACCAACCGGATAAACACATTCGTATAATTTTATAATTCACTACTTCTTAATAGTACATGCGGGTATTAACTCTTTAAAGTTATTCCTTTTAATAATTAAGGAAAAAGGCAATATAAATGACCATAATGCAAAAGACTCTTCTTTGAACTTCCTTTAAATTTATATTTAAAAATGCCCTTAAGCCACGAAATTACACAACGCCTTCGTTGCTACTCAATCCATTCTTATCTAAATTTAACTATGTAATCATCACGATTTTTATGCATTTATACTTTTTATACCGACACTTGCATATTTTCCGTACTTAAATAAATATCTAAATAGTTGGGCTCTTTCTTGAATTTTCCCAAATCTTTTCGGGTTTCGACGTTGGATGTTTATTATATGATGCAGTATGAACTCTTCATGACTTCTAATCACATCAATATATATTATATATATATATATATATATATATATATTTTGACGTGATAAAAGGGGTCACGGGAGGTCACCGAAACCAAAATTTTACATATAAAATCCACTAAAATATAAAAAAATATGGAAAAAATAGAAGTTTCCGAAAATTTATGGTTACACCCTGTATAATACAAGCATACTTTTTGCCAAGCGAAAACACAAATCCGTGTATATAAATACCCCTTGTATATTAAGTGAATTGTAAATACATGGCCATTAATGTGCAATAGCAAAAATACAAATTTAAGCTGTGCTTGTATATAAACTTTATAGTTAGCGCTTGAAGTGAGCGGACGTGTGTCACGGAGCTCCCGGATACATGGCTATAAGTAAGTGGGTTTTCATTGTTTAAATTATATTTTAAGCTTTGCTTTTTATTGTATTTTATTTTTATTATTGTGCGGCATTAATTTCTAAACACAGGGCAGTGAAATAAAATTAAAAATAATAATTTAATCGGCTAAATAACAATTAAATCGCGTTTTTCTTTGAATTTAAACTAAAATCGGCGTTTAAAAATAAAGTAAATTGAACTTTGGGCTAATAAAGCAAAAACTAAAAAAACAAACACCCCAAAATAATTTAAAAAGTATTTTAAATAAATTTAAAACAAAATCGTGTAAAAGACCGCCTAAAACCATCAAAAAAGTGTGTAAAAATTTTATAGTGCGCGTATAATAAAATAACAATCTAAAAACCAAAATTTAGGCTCTTTTAAATTAAATAAATAGCTCAAAAATCGTAAATTTCCAAATAAATTAATTATAAATATTCCATATTTTAAGTTGACGCGTACTTAAACGTTATTAAAGTCGAGTTTTCAGTGTAATTGGTGGTGTAATACTTGAAGCTCGAGTAAACGCGGAATAAGTGCGTTTCCGGTACCGCATTCCAATAGCGCGTGTTGTTATTTGTTTATTTCCACAGTTAAATTTAAAGTACAGTGTTTTATAAATAATATGTTCAAGTAAATAGTTTATTTAAATTTTACTTCAGGATTTAAAAAAAAATTTTTAATAAATAAATAGTGTTGTTATTTGGTTTTGACGTTTAGTGTTTATTGTATTTTTGCTAAATTTGAAATTTAATTTGACGGTTTGAAGTTTAAATAATAAATACAGGGTTGTTTACGGTTTATCCTTAATCAAATATTTTTACTGCACTAACGTTTTGCGTTTTTTTAGCGTCGTAACGGCCAGGTCGTTTTTTTGAGTTGCTTTTTTTCCTTGGTTACTCTTTTTCGTTAGCTTTGTTAGCATGGTGGTCCACCGGGACTAGGAGCCGTTGCCACGGAAGAAGAGGGGTGATCGGTCGGGGTCTGTTAGGTCGGAGGCTGAGGGCGCTGTTGGATGGAAACAGCTTAAGCTAGTTTTGAAGGACATTAGATTAGGTACTCAGGAGGAGGTTGAGGAGGTAGTGAAGGAGCCTGTGTCTGCGACGGTCGTGTCGGGGGAGTCGGGGCCTCCAGCGGTAACTGCGGCGGCTGAATTGCCCTCTACCTAAAGAGGCCAGCGTAAGACGTCGACTAGCAGCAACGGTAGCGTTGCCGCTAGCGACCTCGATGAGCTGGAGCAATTGAAGTTTAGGGTGAAGAAGGCGCACGCGGTTATCTGCGGGAAGGTGCCGACAACCTCCGCCACTATCGTCGTGGAGGACAGAACGGTTGTTATAGGTACATCTGGGTTTCCTGGTTCATCCGCAGCATTGCGAACTATGGTGTCGGTATTTTCATTGTGTTCAATATCTATATGACAAAAAGTCCATATAAATGTGATGCGTTTTCCTGAATCTTGAAGGTCCTTTATGACAGCTAGTATAAGTTGGTTGAGTGGGTTCTTAAAATAGGAATTACTCAAACCTCTGATTGTTTGTAAGGAATCTGATACTATTACGAATGATTGGTTTCAATTGACCATTCTTATGTATTGGATTGCTTGCCATATTGCATAAAGTTCAGCGGTGACACTTTCCACGAGTAAGCAGCATCCATAGTAATAAAGACGTTTCCAACTCGCATCCCGGTCGTGGATCCATCCATATAAATATTCTCCGACTCTTTGTATTGCTCCAAAATATATAGGAATTGTTTGGCGTTGGTAGCTGGCAGAGTTTTATGCCGGAATAGGGTAGATAAGTTTTCGCCGATATTTAGTTGATGGGCAGCCCATGGGAAAATTCACTTGGATCAAGTGTGAAACAACCCCTTACATCAGCGGGTTTTGTGATTGTGGGTCTGTTGTGGTACCAGGTTCTCCTATAAACCATGATCTTGTGGTTAGGGGGTTTGGGTTGAGCACTTATTCCTGCTATATATATCCCAGAAGTAGTTGTTGTCAACGTTGATGTAGAGATGGAGTTGATGTTTCACGGGATGTACTGAAAATTGGATTAGTTTGGAAAGCTCCAATACAGTACCTAATCTCAGCATGATGGATGGGGTCGAGCCTTTTTAAGATTGAGGGTATAGCAGGTTAGTAAACCTGACTTCCATAATCAGTTTTTGATATTGTTAGTGCCTTATATATTGGAGAATCCTATCTGGATCTGTACCCCATTTAGTATTTGCTAAACACTTAATTATATTTAATGACGATTTAATTTTGACCACCAGCATATTCAAGTGAGACTTCCAGGTAAGTTTTGTATCGAAGATAGGTCCTAGAAATTTTACTGATTCTCGACATTGAATTAATGATCCCTTTATGTACAGCATTGGACCATAATGCGGTTTTCTCAATCTATAAAAGTGAAAACATGTAATTTTATCGACAGAGAATTTAAAACCGTTTCTTTCGGCGTTTTCGACAATTTGATTTATGTTTTGTCGAAGTTGGCGGTTAATATCTCCAATTTTAGGCGCAGATAGAAAAATAGCAATATCATCTATGTATAAGCATCTGCCCAGACGTAAAATCATCGACAGCCACGGCAAATAGCGTTACACTAAGAGTAGACCCTGAGGGATACCATTTTCCAGAAACATAGATTGTGAAAAGGTATTACCTATTCGGACACGACAGCGTCGATTATCTACAGAGGAGGATACAAATAGCAGTAGGTTTCATCTGAGCCCCTACTGAAATAATTTTCTTAAAGTTCTGTAGCGCCAGGTTAAGTCAAACGCTGTTTCCAAATCAAAAATTATTGCCACGGGGTGCTTTCGATTCTTAAATGAGAGTTGTATGGCGTTTTCTAAGAAGATTAAATGATGGACTGTTGACCTATGTTTAAGGAAGCCCGATTGATGTGGGTTCAACACGTTGATTGATTACCAAACTAATCTGTTGTGTACTATCTTTTCTAAGAGCTTTCCCATGCAACAAGTCAGACTGATTGGTCTGTAGCTACATGGGAGCTTAGGATTTTTACAATTTTTTGGGATCGGGATAATGATATTCTTTCAATCGGTCTGGGTAGCACCCTGTTAGCCAAATTTTATTATATAGGTAAAGAAGATAGTTCTTACTATTGCTGGGAAGATGATTTAATATTTCGTAGTTTATGGTATCCTAACCTGGTGCTGACGGTTTGGATGAATCTAAGACTATGACTAGTTCGAATTTGGTGAAGGAATTATTATAGTCATAATTGAAGTGGTAGGAAAAAGGTAATTCAGATTCCAACTGGCTTTTGTTTGCTAGGAATGCTGGATTTAGATGTTTTGAGCTATAGTTTGTTTGAAATAAGCTGCTAAGATTTCTGTTATTTCTAGAACATCATCTACCAGGAAATTTTCGGTATTGAGGCGTATTGGTTTACTTGAGCTTGAAGAACCCGAAATTGCCCGAATTGTTTTCCACACCTCGGATGGTGGCGTATTTGGACCTATGGAGGAAGTGTACGAGTGCCACGATGAGCGTTTACTATTTATTATAGTTCTACGAGCTCTTGCTCTGGACCGTTTAAATTCAAAGAGGTTTTATATGGTGGGAAATCTACGAAATATATTAAAGACATTCCTTTTAGTTTTGATTGCTTCTTTTGTTTCAGCATTTTACCAAGGCACCTGGTGTTTGGTAGGGGTTTCCTTGGTTTCGGGAATTGCTTTTTCGGCAGCATCCAGGTTAGCGAGTGTAAACTGGTTAATTTCTGTTTCTAGGTCGCTGTGGGTTTCGGGTACAGATAGACTTTCATCAAAAACTAATCAGTCAGCTCTGGCACTGATCCATCTTCTAGTTGTCTGATGTCTTTCCACGCCAACCGTGTGCCTAGTTCAACTAATGCTATTGAGAGATCGATGGCATTGAAGTTTAGAGATCGAGAGTTGAAGAAGGTCAACGAGCTATTGTTTAAAAGAATAAGTTTGTCATTGTCCAATAATTGCTATACGCGATTACTAGCAGGATTGTTGTGTATTGAACCTCAAAGTGAGTTGTGCGCATTAAAGTCTCCTACTAATAGAAAAGGTGTTTGAATTTGTGTGAGGAGTTTTTCTAGGTCTTGAGTTTGCCAGTTGGCATAAGAAGATATAGATTACATATTGCTAGGTGTAGAGGTGTTTCTCTACGAACGGCAACTGCTTGAAGGCGAGTGTTTAAGTCTATATGAGTATGTGAGACTTCGTTTTTGATTATTATAGGAACGATTCCTTTGGCACGATCATCGGTAGCACAATCTTATCTGTAAATCTTATAATTGCGCAGTATATATGGGTGCCCTATTCTAAGGTGGGTTTCTTGATGGCACAGACATATGGGGTCTACTTCAGACATTAACAGTTCTATATCACAGTAGTGGGAGATGCAGCCATTGCAATTCCATTGAAGTATGGAATTCATTTTTATTGAAATGATGATGAGCTGAGATGATAAAGTTAATGCCTGAGTTAAGTTGTGTTGAGCGATGTTTAAAATATACACAGCTATGATTGTTTTAGTATGATTATAAATAAATTAAAATATGTCAATTACAAAACAAGTAAGTATAAATACATAAAATATGACGACTAGAAACAGATATATGTATATAAATAAAAATAACAATATAAACAGGTAGATATATAAAAATATATCACAGGTAGGTAGGAATCATAGTTAATCTGAGGTAACCCTATATAGAGTTTTTCCAAAGCCTGCCTTTTAGCCAGCCCTTTCGCTTTTTAAACTCTGCTGAAAAGATGTGCTCTTGATTTGGTTCCGAGTGTAAAGGGCTCGGAGTGCAATCATCTCTCTTTCTTTTATCACTAATATCCATTATTAATTTTGTCACAGAGAATTTTTGTACCAAAACGCTCTATAAAGATTTTGTTGGGTTTGCAGATAGTAGCATTTGTGCGAGAGAATTGAATTGTTTTTGCATTATCTCTGTACACGCTTTGGTTATCTCTGGAACAATTTTTTCAATGGCTTTGTTAATGTCCTGTACGGAATTTTTGGAGACTTCTGATCTAATTGCAGTTGTTGTCACTGTAGCATAAGATCCGCCTACGGTTGGAGTAGCCAGGAAAGTCTTCTTTTTGGCTTCGATATAAGTAATTCTTTCCCTAACTGTAATTTCTTGGATGGCAAGTTCCTGTTTATAAATGGGACTCCTGCGAGCGAGCGGCATGATTACCGCCGCAATTCATGCACTCTACAGGTTGTTTGCAAGAAAGGTTTGCCCCACACACACACACACGCTTGGCTAGATTTACAGCTAACAGCAGCGTGGCCAAACTTTTGGCACCTGAAGCATCTCAATGGAGATAGGATGTATAGCCGTACTGGACAACTATAAAATGCAACCGTGATGTGCTTAGGTAACGTGTGGATATCGAACATAAGTATATGGTTTGGTGTCTCGCATAGTATACCACTTCTCTTCTTTTTTATACGCCTTACATCAGTAACGTTCTAGTCCACCCGTTCCTCTTTAATTTGATATATCGCACAGTTAAGTAGGTCAGGGCAGTATATAACACCTTTGGAAGATTTCATGGTACTATGTGGTACAATGACAACTTGCAGACCTAGAAATTCGTTTGTTTCTTGTAATTTTGCAAATTGCTTTCCTGTATTCGTTTCTATCAATATCCCATACTTGATCTTTTTTATCATTTTCATTTCGCCATGACTACCATATAAACCTTTACTAATAAGGAACGGGCTAATCTTGTCAAAATTAAGCCCATTCATTCTTTTCAGGACCAGATACCGGGCAGTACCCGTCACCTGGTTCAACAACCCCGCCTTGACAGACAGGATTTATCTATTCCGTAGAAGTAGCCAAGATTAAGCGGAGGTTGTCGTTGTTGGTCTGATATTTCGTAGCTAGCAGAGACCGACTACTTGGTACATCTTCTATTTGAGAAACTGGGGCCTCAAGAGTATGGTTTGGCGCGTTCAACGTTTTAATAGTTGTATTAATCATTGCGGTTTATTTTCAATAGGTGTAAATTGTATAGAAGTGTTTTATTATTGAGATGTGGCTTAGTTCGCACAAGTGTGTGTGCGTGTGTGTATAATAGAATGCCAAAATTCCGTCTCCGTCACCCAACAACCCCATGCAGAAGCAGCATACAGTGGCCTCGGCAAAGCCTCCCATCCCTATCAGCAAGGCTCAGCCTGGGCAGTACCCAGCACTACTAAAGGGGGCAAGATTTCTCGCCAGCTGATAGGACAACCTCCTATTTGGTTAAAAGAGATTCGGGTCCCTGTCCTTCTAGCGGCCCGAGTGCGCCTCCCCCGGTTTTTGAGCTGTACCCTCTATCAATGCCACCCCCTGCAGAAACTCCGAAAGCTTAAAGGACGAAACCGCGGCGTCAAAGTAACCTGAATGTATGGAAAGTAAAAGAAACGTGTAGTGATGTGTTGTGTGTGTATGGCCGTTTTAGTCGTCTTCTACGACAGGCAGTCGTTCCTTGAGGTTATTATAATCCAACACCCACTTAGAAACAAAAGTAGGGTTTGGTGTGGGATATGTTTGTCTGTACCTAGATATAAATGGTTTGTGTATTAGGGTAAGTCAGCGGACAGCTGAGTTCGGACACCTCGGGTCTGCCATGCCTGTACCTGTCTGAGAAATAACGGCCTGTTGTGAGGGGCCTCCTCATGGGTATCACTATTATCATTATTATTATTATTATTATTATTATTATTATTATTATTTTAATATTTATATTTATTATTATTATTATTATTATTATTATTATTGTTATTATTATTATTATTATTATTTTCATTACTATTATTATTTTTATTATTATTATTATCTACAATCTACTTAGTTGTTTAAACTTATCAATTTTCTGAGAAACTTGTGGATTGTATTAGTATCTCACCGGGATGGGATTTATCAAACTGAGGATTTTAAACAAAATTTTCAAGCAACAATAATTTGGAAGCGATTTTTAAACGTACACAATAAAATTCGTTGTTTAATTTGTAGAAATTCCAGTTCTAACCTGCGTACGTATTCTGTGGCACACGAACACCAAACACCCGTTGTAGAAATATCCAAATAATGATAAATGTAACAACACCTAGACAAGCTCTATATGGTGTTACACTAAAATCAACCAATGGAAGGTTCTATTAATGTTTAATTCAAGGAATACATATTAAATTCTTTATAATGTGAGAACGCCAATTGTCAGCATTATAGGATAATATGCATTAGGTAGGTATCTGCAAGCTATCGTTGGAAATAACATCTTAATTCTTCATATGCAGGTTTTTACTTCCATTGTAGATCACCTGCTTTGCACAGAATTTGTGTTGAATTTTGATTTCACGGTTAAAAGTATTTTATAAACAACATATTTTACGGAAATGTTTTATCGAAAAAGTGCCGGCCATTAAAAGGTGCCGCCCGGTGTTGAATGACCACTCTAAACATATAGTTGACGTGAGACTGCTTATGAGGAATTTGAATTACCGTAGGATTCAATGCTACTGGAAGAATAAACTACGTAATATCAAATAGCAGACACCAAGCCCAATTTCCATTCCCTAAAATTCAGAGAAGGTTCACAGTATTAATGCAACAGGCAAATCTGATAAAAATGACAGATTTCGGAAAGTCAGACTACTATACGATTCCATAAGAGAGCAGTTGATGACTATTGATTGTAAACCAACATGTGAAGGAAGAATCTTCGGGTAACAAAAATATTTGCACTTTAAGGAACGAGTAGCTAAATGTTTTGATTCCATGGTATCTGGAGGCCTTCCAGCAAGACCTGATCTAGTAATGTTAAGCAACTTTTGGTCACAGCGCATCAGTGGTCTTGAAATTGGCAAAAGGAATCGGTGAAAAGAAATGCATTCCTAATAGTACTTGGGAAATAATAACATAAACGCAATATGTACTACGTACTAAAATAGTTTCAGAAACACCAATTTCAAGTGATAGAAATATAAAGATGCTTAACAGAGGCTGAAGTGAGCAGTTGTAAGTAAAAATAGAAAGTTAATGTAACAAAATAGCATGACAACATGTCAATAGTACTTGCTTCAATTTTTTTAGAAAACCGTGAGAACAATGCCTGCAAATGATAAGATATGTTAAAATTGAGCGTCCAGAAATTATTCGGCTTTAAAATCAAATTTTGGGAGGAGTCTGATAGGTTTATTTTCTCATCACCACTTATCACATACTAATTCGATAAAAAAATGGACAATTTGTATGTAATGAATCTAACACGCGTAAATGTCTAGTTTCGAGTACAAACAAGACATCGTAATTATAGGTATTGCTAAAAACATTATGCCCTAATGACTTTACTATGACACAACTGTGTTACTAGAAAAATGGACAGTTCAACTACTGAAAGTCCAGTGTCATCTCCAGAAACCTCAGCAAGAGCCCACCTGAAACATCAGCCACAGATAGATGTTAGTTTGGTCAACTTAGGGAATTTTCCACTAATCAATAATAAAAAATCATCGGATAAGTGAAAGAAAAGAAAAGAAAAACTAAATCATTTTGTGCAAACTGGACCATTTATTTGTCTCAACAGAAAGAAAAATTCTTTTTTCTATTTTCACACGCTTCCAAAAATACAATAAGTATACTTTGTACTAGTTAAACACTTAAACCTTAGTGTACGTACAACGTTTATTATTTTAGAAAAGTAAACTTGTTTATTGCTTTGAATCTTTAACATATTTGCGTCCGCTTGATCAGTGTCATTTGAAAACGTAATACAGCCCTCTTGGGAACCTCCTTGGGGTTCTTATATATCACTGGAGTATTAAAATTTATTGAATAACTGCTTAGTAGATGCTCGATTTTGTTTAAAGGAAACAATTTCTGACTAACGGTTAATACGTCAGAATCACGTTAATATGCTTAAATATTTCTGTATTCAAGCTAAAAAAGTTTAGTGCCTTAATTTTTATGTATAACATGATACTGATTTTGTAGCAAAACCCGGGATGTATTACATAACATGTTAAGAATGAAGTAAGTAATTTAAAGGAATGCTTGCACTTTATATTACTGCTACCGTTGGTGGATGCTTGTACAGAAAAGTTAGAACATGAAATATAAATAATTTATTGTAAGATAATGTTGTTGCTATCTCGCAATAAACTAAATCTTATGCAACTATTTATTTTCAACAATTTAGTTAAATTTGATGATCGACAGACTTTAATCACTCGACGGAAAAAAGTGATGTCCTTCAAATGCAACTTAATAACTTCATAGAAATAAAATTTAAATATTGGATATTAACAAGAAATAAATAAGTAGATAAATAAGCAATTTCCCTTATTATGCAAACCTCATTCTAAATAAAACTGTTTCTTTAATGGAAAATTAGTTTATTACGGCAGATTTACTTCCATGGTAGTAAAAATTAGATGTATTATTAGATTTTGGTCACTTACTTGAGAAACGATAATAAATCACTATAAATTTTACCGTTGAAATATAAAATTCCTATTTTCGTATGAATTGTGTAAAATATGGAATTGCAATACATGTATAGGATAAACTAATAAGGCTTTAGTGCTAAATAGTATTCTGTTGCATCGGTTTGTCTCTATAAAAAAATCAAATGTGCATTTTCATAACATCAGAAACCTGCATGTACTCAGCGTTTAAATCCGTATTTTATGATAAATATTAAACCAACTTTCAAAAGCTGTGATCTATAGCGATAGCGTTTTGAGCATTTCCAAATTCTCTTCTTATGGCTCTAATAACAAAAACTTGAATAGTAATTTCGATTAGATGTTTCTCCCTTAGTCATCACCTCGAAGCTGATTTTGCACACTTCTCCACTGTTTCCTATCCTGAGCAACTGTCAATAGTGGCCTGCAACTATCATTACTTACGCCTTTCTTAATCTGCTCTATTAGCCTGGTCCTTCGCCATCTACGTACTATACCAACTCCTGAGTCTTCTATTACTGTTTAAACACATCCTTTGTGACCTAAAATATGAACTATTATTCTATCACGTACTTTTTTAAATATACTTACAATACTTGTATTTCTTTGAACTAGTTTAACGACACTATCGCTACTAATCTCATCAGGTGTGCTGATTTTATCAAATACCCTGTATCCCCACATCTCAAGAATTTATAATCTATTAACTTTTTCTTTACCCAGTGTCTATGTTTCGCGGCCGGATAGTCATGGACTCCAAACATAAACTTTAAGTAATTTTTTGCAACCTTTCCCGTTTTATAGATTAAGAGATAACCTTAAACTATAACAGTTGAAAAAGATATTTTAAGACAAAGAAATGAAAGTATTTAAATTTAATTAATATCTACTTTTAATAACTCTGATGTCTTTACGGCAATCTCGGGCTGAGTAATGGTCCGCAGCCAGCTGATTATTCCGTAGAAGAGATCCCAAGGACACCATAAATGGACAAAGTGATATAACAGAAAATACAACCACTTTTACACGAGTCAAGGCACCGGGAAAGTTATCCAGTCCACTGCCATGAACTTCCCGGGGACGTTATACAATTCCCACTCATGCAAAAAAGTTCTTTCTTATTGACAGACAAACATCAGACGACCGTTAGCAGTCAACCGCGTAATTTTTAACAGGAAATCACGTAAATATTCAGAAAGGGCACTTAATTTAAACTTAAGTAATAATAAAGATACATACAAAAGTTCAACTATTGTTTTACTCTCGCACATCTACCTCTATTTTGCTTACTACATGTCATTATTTTTGTTTTAGTTTTCTTGATTTTCATGTATACACCTCTGCCTAAGCTTTTTTTCTTTGTATTTAGTCCCGTTCATAACTCCTTATTTATTCCTCATAATAAAACTGTACACCATCCCTATACTCCAGAAGTTGAATTTCTTCTCCTCAACTGTAACACCTATCTCTGTCTCCTTTGATTTTATTTGTTTTTGTTCCATATATAAGCTATATAAGATTGGTGAAAAAAACGCATTTTTGTCTAACACCATTTATCAATTTAAGATTTTGCTGAATCATTATCTACTTTTACTACAGCAATTTGCTTTCTATAAATACCTTTAATTACTTGCCTGTTATTGTTGCTTTTTATACTCTTATTTTTTCTTTTAATATAAACTTTGGTGTTAGGATTACTTCTTTAATACTATTGTACTTTCGAAATCCAAGCTAATTTTTCCTCGATCATATTGTATACTTCAACATGTATATATCATTTTAGTTAATTTTCTGAACAATGGCTTAACACACTAGTGGTTAGATCGTTAGTTTATTCTCTATCCCAAACTTGAATTTTAGTGCGTGGCTTATGGAGAAAGGTGTTACCAAGTTAACGAATTTTAAACATCTGGATTCTAGAAAGCCTTGAGCTTTTGTCTATGATATTTTTAAAACCTATTACGGACTATAGTCTGTTATGATAAAAAAAGAAAAACAACAATAATTGTTGTTTTATTTGAGATCGTATCTCTACCTCAAACCTTCTAGCAAGTTGTAGGCAGTTAGTGAAATTGAAAATTGAATTCCTGGGGTGCCTTGAAAATTATATAGTGATATTTACAAAAAAGACAGTAAATTTTCCTATTTTATTGCCCTTATGTGAATGTTTCTCTTTATTTATATCACAAAATAACACTAGGTTGTCACTTGATTGAGCACACCAAATTTAGTTGAAAAATCAAAAAATGAAACTGCAATCTATATAAAATTCTACTATAGACACAAATCTCAACAACATTAACATTACGCTTATTCTAAAAATCCAGTTTAGAATAATCGCTTTGATATGAAATGCAAATATCTACGGTAAATTAAACAATGTAACCCAGTAACACTGAAAGATTGTTTTGCACATTCCATTTGCAATCCCATGAACTACAAAGCTACAAATGCAATAGCTAATAGTTGTTAGTGTTCTATAATTATGGCTTTTACTGACTTAAGGTTATATAATAAGTACAATGTAGAACTGAAATATATGTACATAAGTACAGAAATGTAGAATAACAGAATAAAAAAAGACAATAAAATGTAGACCATAGAATAATGGCATTGTAATGAATCGAATTAAACATACAAGACGCTAAATGTCCTCGTGTAAATTATTTTCAATAAATTCAGTCCATTTTCATTTAACTAACTTGGTTAAGAAGTCCGATGGCGATCTAAATAAAATAGGAAGAACCGCATTACGTATACAGTGTAGTCCAAAAAGACCTACCATGTATTGCGCTCTTAGAAGCTACAAAAGAGAGAAAGTTGGCTAAATGGCGAAACTTCTAGCTAATCAAATGATTAAGTTAAAGTCAATTTGAGTACGGTTTAAACTATTTTAAATTTTAAGTAATGTTTGGAAAACAGAATTATTGTATTACCACTAACTAAAACCTAAATACTAACTAGTGACAACTGTTTCAACCCAAAGTTTTATTTACGGATGGGTTTCTTTTACTACATAAAGTAAACTTATGAATCTGCAGTATCCAGAAAGATGATAAATGAAAACGTTAAATTGAAAATAGCGAACTTAATAAACTGTAGAATATTTCTTTTAAAATGCAAAAGAAAGCTGCTCATACCAACTCGTCTTGCACACATATAACGAAGTGTTAGAAACCTCTACCCAGGACCAAACACAAAGAAATTAATAGCTTTTAAAGACAGGTCAGCACTTAAAGTTTTCGGATTAGAGATATCACAGACAAACAAACTAACAACATTATAAACTGACGACCTCAGAAAAATTCAGAACCATTGCATAACGAAATTACTTAATAACATAATAATTAAAAATTGTAAACAGGCAGAAAGCTTCATATCAATTCCTTTTCTAAAGAATACAGAGAAAAAACCTAACCAAAATAAACAAACTAGGGTCCCTACACAAGCAGCAGAATCAAAAAGTAATGAATTTATCAATTTACTAGAAACAGCAGGTCACTTAACAAAATCAGAAGTAAAGCAAAAGCGTCAATACAGTTCAGAATGCCTTAAGCTGTATAGAAACCCAAAAATTATGCAGAGAAGGCCATCTATTACAACCAGTTGTATCAGATGTGCAAGGCCCTGATAAGAGGTCACGAGAGGTCATCGAAACCCAAATTCTACAAATAAAGCCCACTAAAATAAAAAGAAAACCGGAAAGAATAAAAATCTCAAAATATTCATTGTTACACCCTGTATAATACAAGCGTACTTTCTAGTCATTAAAGTGCAAAGCAAAAACGCAATTACATACGTGTAAATAATCACCCTGTAAAGTAAGCGTATTGTATATACATAGCCATTAATGTGAAAAGCAAAACACATATCCCGTATATTTAAAAGACCCAACTTTAAATCGAGAATACAGTCGTGTGTACATAAGTTAAGCCCTATATGTAAAAATAATTAATCGTTAAGAAATAATGTAATACGAATTTCAATGTTTAATCGATATAAACTTTATACTTATGCAAATCGATCATTTTCCAGCATTATAAATACAAATCCATTCGTTATAAAAATTTACTTTCCCGTGCATAAAACTACCAATTGTTTTTCTCTTCTTTTCCCTTAAAAGTCAAACATAAGATGTAATTTTTATCCGTAACTGACTTTTGGGAGACTTCCGGACTAACTCTGAGCTGTACTTTTGCGGGGGAGACTATTAGTGGAGGAGGAGGGGGGGATAATTGACGGATAAGCTAGTGCGCCACTACACTTATAAAATAAACAACTACATGCGAATATCGTCAAGCAAAAGTGTAGAAATTTCGATGATCAAATTCCGTTTCAAACCCATGAAAGTTTAATTTTAAATTCGTACAAGCTCTATACCTGTAATAAAACATGAGGTTAAATAAATTACATGAAATAGCAGTTTGCGTCTCATTACAAAAAAAAACATACTAAAAGTATTGGAAAATATTAAGTTTAGATTTCAGTTAGATTTGGAACCCACACCATCACACTGCTTGTGCAAATGTGTCTCTTTCGCTCAGTTTGTAGCATAAATAAATTTTGAAATCAATCACCGAGTAAGCACGATGTCTTACTTTTAATCGGAGGTCCTAAAGTGCTACCAGAAATGAGAATTTGATATAGCCAAATTTTATACGTGTATTGAAATCAAATATTATAGTCATATAAAAAATATATATATATTTACAGAAAATGTTCAATTATTTGCTCAGTGAGATATTTGAATAATTTTTGTAAACTTAGTAAAGAACAAACATGGGCCAGTTTTTACCGATACCAGATCTGATATTGATTTACAAACTTTAAGTTCAGATTCAACCAGTTAAATTTATAATTCTTGTTCTAAATAATTAGTTGTATTTCGGAAAACTAGTTATAAATAACATATTTGTGTTAAATTTCGATTTTCAGAAAAACATTACTATTTAAATTTTTATCAAGACTACGTAACAATGCCACGTCTTTGAAAATTCACAATTCCATAGAAGATGAGCGATTTAAATTTTTCCAATCACAGGGAACAAACAAGCAGCTTGTCACTCAATAAAATATTGACTTACCGACTAATACCAAAAGTCACCTTCAAAGTTACCAATAACATCCAACAGCAACCTGCTTTGGAACACAAACAGCAAGCTGGACGGTAAATTTCTTCTAAAAGAACTTGTTTACCCCAAACAGCAGAAGGTCTTCGAGGGTAACAGGAAGTATTTCTAGTTCACTTTCTAATAATAGCCAACACGACATTTTAAATGTTCCATCTTCAATTTAATACTCAACGAACGAACTCATTCCATTTACATAGTTATCGCAATTTTACATAAAGCAAAACTAGATTCCAAGTTGTTTTTAAATTTATTTCTAAAGTAGTTGTTAAATCATTTTATATATTTGTTGCTAGACTTTTTGTTTTTTCTTTGTTGCACCGGAAAAGTAAAAAGAAACAAATTTTTAAAACTCTAAATTTAACAATATGAACCATTGTTGAATCGACCAGATTGGGGTACGTGTTGAAAAGCTAATGTAAATCAAGTGCGACGTGAGGAACGCCAACTTCAAAATTTTCCACATCTTAACTGCGCGAAGTTCTATCAGCGAGTGCCCACGATGGGCCGGAGTAATCTGTTGCAGAACTCGTAGCTTTGCACATGATTTGGACGTAAACAAAAGACACGACAGAATTATGTTTGACCTTCAACAAACGTAAACCGATTTATTTGAATTTTGTTAGATGCGTTACTATTATACATTCACGAGAATTACAATACTAACTGAATATATTTGACTCTATTTATTTCATTTATATAAAAGATTTTTAAACAAATAGAATAATACCACTATACAAGGTGGATACAAAAATATTGTACCATATTTGTAACTTTATAAAATTTTTGGGTTTCAGATAATTAAAACGCTTCAAATTTAGTGTAAGAACCACATCAATCTTAATAACGCTTTAATCTTTATAAAATAATCATATGTATTTAAAAAAACATGTTTTAGTTATCACAAAGGCACACGTTTTCTTATTACAATTATAAAACTGCAAATCATTTGCATTATAAAGCAACTAAAGCTTTAGATAATCATATAATTGATTCCCGTAATTCATTTTTTACTAATAAAAATTTCTCGAAGTTTTGTGATAAAATAGAGGAAATGCGTCATCTCTACTTAGACCTATTTAAATACCTAATTAATAAATAAACATTTATTCTAAGAAGCCACGCGAATAATAAAAATTTTGTAAAATTGCGTTAATGTAAAAAAAGTCACGCAAAACTTAAGATGATATGGAGGCTCAAATTCTTATTATACATAAACTACTACCAACTAGTCACGTAGGCTAGTTAACTTTGTCGTATAAAACCAACACTAGGTTTTGTAACAGCGATATCAAAACAAATTAGTTATATACACTCCGCCAGACTATAAATTAATAAAAAATTAAAATTTCTGAAATTAATATAAGATAATGCCGGCGAACCGACCGTAATCGAAGCGCTTAACAATTATTATTCTATGTTTTGACAAGGATGGTCGTTTATTGGTCAGGTCATACGTGCATTTAACTACGTTTAGCAGGGAGCGCGGAAGAAGAATTGTCTGAAACAATGGCTGTATAATTTGAATCAAACGCTATAAATAAGAGTAGATTCACTTTGAAAGAGATAATTATTGTGTTTTTAGTGAAGCACTAAAGTTTTTAAAATGACTAAGTACTACAAAAAGTACTAATAAAAATATTTTATTTGAAAAGTGTAGTTTAAGTGAGTTTGACTTCGCCGATTTAAAATCCGCCCCAAGTACGACTCTAAGTATCAGTTTAAATACGATTCTAAATACAAATTCAAATACCACTCTAAGTGCGACTTTAATATTTTAAATCGAGTTTAGATTGAAAGTTTTACATATTAGTGCAAATATTTCTTCGATTACTAATGCTTTCATAGTTTTAGTGGATCATTTCTTACTTTGCTGCAAATATTAGTTCTAACCTATCTGATTTGGTCCTACTGAACCAGAATTGGTTACAAATTGTTACAAACTGGGTTTTGAATTTAAATTTTATGTCAATTTTGAGAATTTGTTTGAAGATCAATTTTTGAGATAGACGTCTGTGTTGGATAGCTGTTTAACTGGACATAAAACAAGACTCTTGTAATCAAGGTCGGAATAGCTTTTAAGTTTTATGTTTTTCTATAAAGGAATATTGAAAAGTGCATTGTATATTCAATAATTATAATGTGAGATTTTGTAGTTGTAAGATTTAATTAATAGAAATATTTATTTAGAAAATTATTCATAACGAAGAGCAATATACATGAATTTTTTGAAAGTTATACTTTTCAGGAAATAGTCTCTATATAACGTATAAGATTGCACGGCTTTGCAAAAGTTACAGAGTTTTATACGAAGTGGGATTGGACTGTGTTTTGTGAGAACAACGAGAGTCGAGCGGGGTAGCTAGAAAAGAAAATACGTGGCGCAATGGTGTTGTTTGAACTGCATTCAACTCACACTTTAAGGGTTCTTAATTAGTAAAACTAGTTAGTTGTAGTGAGATGTTTTGTTACTCAGTGGAATCTAAGTGCACCTTTATCGATCAACGGGTTCAGGTAACGAAGCTTAATTATATTTTTAATTAACCGTTTTTGATAACGGTCACTTTTACTTGTAGCTGTTGAGTAGGAGTCTGCAGTTTCATTAATTTGGCGGTATAAAGTGATTTTATTAATGGATAATTCTTGAAGCAATGCAAAACTGAATGTTGTGTACTCGACATCCTCAGAAATCTCATGATCATTTTAAGTTTAAGTGAGAACAGGTACATTAAAATACAAAAGCGATATAGCCAGCTGGCTAGCGTGTTGCTTGGACAGGTTTATTTAAATGGTGGGGTGGGTCCGCCTGTTGTGTGCGTATCTCGTGTTTTATTCGGGATCCTTATTCATCAAGTTTGCCACTTCATTAATATATTTAACTTTGCTGTTCTTAGTCTATGTATTGCTTTACTGAACCATAAAAATCTTCTGGTTTTTATGCATACAAAGTACTACATAAATTGTTGTTGTAATTAGTGTAGGATTAGTTATTATTTTCAATGTGTAGTAGCTTTCAATGTTTAGTTTAATGAGTGTTTAGTTACGTACGATTAAGTATCTGTTGTACATAAGATGGAGTGATTGATTAATATTCACCGAAGCTTGTAGTTGTTCTTTGCTGTGTATTTGTTAATACATATTGTTCTGATTAAAATTACTGATTCTTGTATATTTTTTCATTGCAAATCAATTTAGTAGGCATTGCCTTCAGTCGAACCCCCATCCCCTGTAAAAAATATTAGTGGCTGTTATGTTTGGTATTGCCCAACGTTTATCAGAACGTCAATAAAAATTAAACTACTATAAACTGATTACAACAAATAAACACAACACCCAAAAAATGCATTAGCCACGAATCTAAGTTAAAACATACCGTTTTTGAACAAAACGCGCGTAGGAGCAAAAAGGACAGTAAATTTATAGAACCTAACAAAATAACTAAATTGTTAAATAGAAATGAAGTTAACATAACTAATAAAATTGAAGAACGAATAATTGAATGGTACATATTTAGGAACGGAAAACCTAATACTACTACAGGTTCAGAACTTCTAAAATTTCTTAATTTAGACAATATTTCTGCCCTGCTGGCATTGTAAGTAAAAAGTGTGCAAAAAAAAAGCTGACTAATAGAATTTTATTCACATCTACCACATTAAACACTTGTTTGACGGATTTGAAATACTTCAAAGAACTTACGCAGAAATTATAGACGTTTTTGAAAACACGAGATATCACCAAACTCATTTTAATTCTCCCTGTTTTATTTATATAAAACGAAGTAAAGTCTTTAAAGAAGAATTAATAGGTATACTTAAGCATATACGAGCATCGTGTACAATAATTTGGAAGGTTTTCTACAATCAATCCACATCCAAAAAGAGTAATTTCAAGTTCAAGGGGAGCTTGTAGCATATAAACAGAAGCTGAACAGCCGATCATTGTAGTTCTTCAATCTAAGTAATGTTACGAGCTACTATTAGGCAACCCGTCAAACACACACAAGCGCCGTAAGCAACGTATATACTACAGAAGCTTAGAATTTTCTAGCATTATACTGAATTATGAATCATCATATTAATTCAGAGTATATATAAGACCGCTGATAAATGTAAGAGTTAGTCTATATCAGAATGTCGAATAAAAATTATATCGTGTAAAGTTAAATAGTTAAGCTTTTGGAAGTCCAAGAGTAAAAATAAATTTGTATTATGTGAAAGTGTATATTGTACCGATAGCTTGTAGAATACATAAATAGACAAAAGTGTAATAAATAAATAGTAGTTTTAGTGTTGTTAATATACCTATGGTTAAGAATTTAGTTTAAGAAGGTATTAGTAATTGTAAATTCATTATTGTGATAGTGCTTCATTGTTAATTGGACTGAAAACATTTATAAATAAGGCATATACTGTTAATTAGACTTGTGAACCGTGAGTAATAAAGACTTTTGTTATTACTTGTTTTAAATTAGTGAAACGCGGTAGTAGTAGCCCGCTACACTAGTGTCAGGCCTATGTGGGGTATATAGTGATTAATTTAAAAGGAAAAACACACAAGTCTAAAGACATTTAAGTAGTTTGTATATTCCTGTTACAAAAAACCAAAGTAAAATGGACGCAGAAACTTTAATGAATTTCCTTAAGGATTTTAAATCCGGCATGAAAGAAAAGTTAAGTGAAAACTTAGTGAGGTCAGTTGAACTGGAATTAACCCGTAAAGAAGAGTTAAGTGAAAATGCTGAGAAAATAAAAAAGTTAAGTGAAAATACAACCACGTTAGAACAAAGATTAATGGAAAGCTCCATTGCATTGAAAGAAGATTTCACTGAACAGGTAGAAACAGTTGAGCAAAAGTTGGACAGTAAATTGGTAAAAATGGAAGAAGATGTGATTAGGCTGCAAGAACAAATGATTTCACTAACAACGCGGCCACTTGAATTAGTAAACCAAGTTGTAAATCAGAACATTCCTGAAATAAGAAGCATGGAAAGAAGCGAGTCAATACCGCTTAAATTTGAAGTGAAACCACCCACATTCGATGGTAAAACATCTTGGCCCACATATTTGAAACAATTTGAAGCTGCTGCAATAGCCAACGGTTGGTGCAACAAAAAGAAGGCTATCTCCTTACTAGTGGCCCTATAGGGGAAGCTCTTAACATCTTGCAAACGATTCCCAATCACCAGCAGAATGATTACGGCCTCTTAACATCGAAGCTTGAAATGAGATATAGAGACGCTCACCTTTAACAGGTTTACCATGTACAAGTTAAGAACCGCTCGCAAAAGACAAATGAAAGCCTGCAAGAATTCGAAGCTGACATTGTCAGATTAGTTAGACTGGCATACCCAACGGCACCAGATAGATTCTTCGAACAACTGGCTGTTCAAACATTTGTGGATGGCGTTAAAGATGGCGAAATACAGCAAGCGGTAAGATTAGCACGGCCAAAAATGTTTCATAACGCACTGGCTCATGCGCTTGAATTTGAAGCAGCCAAGCATACATCACACAGGACGAGTCATAAAGTTCGGTCTGCCTTAGAAGAACCTGATCAATCGCAGAATAGCATAGAAGAAATAATCAACCGTGTGTTTGAAAAGCAAAAGGCGGAAAGGCTGAAAAGACAACGACCGCGGAGATGGGGTTTGCGATGCTGGAACTGCGGTAAAGTTGATCATATACAGAGACGCTGTACTCAATCAAAAAACAACCGGTTGAGCAGCAGGAAAACTAGAGCAAGTCGACGTAAAAAGGCGAACGTCGACAGCACAACGTAGTGCCCCGCAGATTATCATCCGTGCTGCATCGTTGATGGGAAATCTGGACAGCATTTATATCGATGGTGGAATTAATGGTAGGGTTGTCCGATTACTCGTGGATACAGGAGTAACAAGGACTATTGTGAGACCAGATTTGGTTGGTCGTAGAAAAGTGCTACTTACATCGGTGTGTCTTTGAACGGCAAGTGGTGAGAAAATTTGTACTCACGGAGAGACTGCCGTTACGTTGGCAATTGGGGACAAACTAATTAATCATCGGGTGTTGGTAGCTGAAATTACAGAAGAAGTGGTCTTGGGAATGGATCTCATGAGAGAATATGGGTTTCATGTAAATATGAAAAAAAATGAGATTCCATTTCAAGGAACGAGTAACCAGACGATGCAAGTTGAAATTATTTTTGATATGACGATATCCGAGAAGGCGAAAATGATAGTAACGGGACGCCCGGATGGTACGCTCCGGGAAGGACAAGTATGCATGATGGAAGCAACTGAATCAGGAATGGGTCAGGAGGGATTACTGATTGGAAGAACGCTGGTAAAGTTTCGAAATATGATACCAGTGAGGGTGCTAAACATTAATCCACATACGGTGACCCTGAAGAAAGACATGATTGTGGGAAATTGCATTCCAGTATGCCATATTATACGTTGTGTGGACGACACAAAAGGCAAACTATCCAACGGTCGCTCACAGAAATTGCTGGATATGTTGATATCTTCGTGTCAAGGATTAATTGGCGACCAACTGGGCAAGGTAAAAGGACTGATCGGACGATATCGAGGTGTGTTTGTTCTGGAGGATAGTGAGAAAGGAAGAACGAATGTTGTGCAACACAAGATAAATACTGGAGATGCGCAACCGATAAGACAGCATCCTAGGCGGCTTCCTTTGCAAAACGTAAGGAAGCCTAGCAAACTATCACCGATATGGAAGAACAGGGAGTGATTAAACCCTCGAATAGTCCATGGGCATCCCCGGTAGTGCTTGTTAAGAAAAAAGACGGGTTGACAAGGTTTTGTGTAGACTACCGGCGGCTTAACAATGTGACAAAAAAAGACAGCTATCCTTTGCCCAGAATTGATGACACCTTGGATACTCTCTCCGGGTCTAAATGGTTTTCGACTTTGGACTTGAAAAGCGGATACTCGTAGGTAGACTTGGAGCCAGACGACAAAAAGAAAAACTGCGTTCACAATTGGAACTGGATTATGGCAGTTCAAGGTCATGCCCTTTGGATTATGCAATGCCCCTGCTACTTTTGAACGTTTGATGGAGTCGATACTGCGTGGACTGTCCTGGAAGACATTTCTGGTGTACCTAGACGACGTGATAGTGTTAGGCAGGTCTTTTGAAGAACACCTTAAGAACCTAGACGAGATAGTCCAAAGATTGCGGGGGGCAAACCTTACCTTGAGCCCTAAGAAATGTCACCTATTTGGAAAAGAGGTGAAATATCTAGGACATATCGTTTCGGAGACCGGAATAAGAGCTAACCCTGACAAGATAAGAACGGTACAAGAGTGGCCTACACCAGCAGATATACACCAACTACGCAGTTCTCTAGGGTTGTGCACATATTACCGACGTTTTATACTTGGGTTTGCGAACATTGCCAAGCCGTTAACAAAATTAACCGAAGATGGTCAAGTATATGATTGGAATGACGACTGCCACAGTGAATTTGAACAACTGAAACAACTACTAGTTACAGCACTAATTTTGAGTTATCCACGGATGGAGGGGAAATTTGTGCAGGATACCGATACCAGTAACACAGCTATAGGAAGCGTTCTTTCTTAAGTGCAGGACGGACAAGAAAAAGTTATTGGGTATTTCAGCAAGGTCTTGTCGCGGCCAGAAAGGAACTATCGCGTGACAAGAAGGGAACTGTCGGCCGTCGTCAAATCCGTAGAGCATTTTTATAAGTATTTATACGGCCGTAAATTCCTGTAGAGAACAGAAAATGCTGCTCTAAAATGGTTACTACAGTTTCGAAATCCTGAAGGGCAAGTTGCAAGGTGGATAGACCGGCTACAGGAATATGACTTTGACACAGAACATCGTGTAGGAACTAGCCATCGGAATGCAGACGCTCTGTCAAGGAGACCTTGTCCGGTAGACTGCAATCATTGCTCCAAGATGGAAGAGAAAAAGTGTCATTCATAGAATGACGGTAACCGATGTACTTGGCAACCCGAAAGAATACGAGAAGACCAGGAGAATGACGCCAAATTGGGACGTATTATTGATTGGAAAAGTAGAGGACAACGACCAGCTTGGGAAGAAATTAGTATCTCAAGTAGGAGCCTGAAGGCATACTGGGCACAGTGGGACTCCTTGGTGATTGAAAATAGAATCTTGAAACGACGCCTGGAATGTGAAGATGGCACTGAAGTGATAGTGCCGAGAAACAGATTGCCGTAAGTGTTGCAGCACTTGCACGATGGTATTACCGGAGTGCGCTTTGGCGTGAAAAGAACTCTCGAAAGAGTGAGAGAAAGATTCTATTGGGTGAACTGCAAAGAAGATGTGAAGGAGTGGTGCCGGAAATGTGAGTTGTGTGCCTCTGGAAATGGCCCGGTTACAAAACGGAAAGCCCCAATGAGACAGTATAACGTGGGGAATCCTTTTGATAGGGTTGCCATTGATATAGCTGGTTCGTTTCCTGAATCAGAGAAAGAAAATAAACACCTTATGGTTGCAATGGATTATTTTACCAAATGGCCGGAGGTGTATGCTATACCTAACCAAGAAGCCGAGACGGTTGCAGATGTACTAGTAAGGGAGTTGTTCTGTCGCTTTGGAGTTCCGTTGGAATTACACTCCGATGAAGGTCGGAACTTTGAATCAGCATTGTTTTAGAACGTCTGCAAGCATCTTGGAATCCGGAAGACTAGATCCACGCCACTACATCCTCAATCGGATGGGTTTGAAAGAATGAACAGGACGTTAGAAAAGTACCTGGCCAAAGTTGTCTCTGAACATCAACGAGACTGGGATCAATATTTATATTTGTTCTACTGGCGTACCGATCTTCGGTACATGATAGTACAAGATACTCTCCCGCTTGCGTGATGTTAGGACGTGAATTACGGCTACCATGTGATCTTCAGTTTGGATTTAAACCTGGAGAAGAGATCGCAGGTGAAGATTACGTCAGTAAGCTTCGTGAAAGATCAAATAGCATTCACGAAAACGTCCGAAAGAGTATCCAGGCAGCAAGCGATCGAATGAAATCACAATATGACATGAGAGCACAAGAAGGTGGTTACCAACCCGGAGATTTAGTGTAGTTGTACAATCCGTGGATTGTCGCCAAAGGTGCGTACGAAGTGTTAAAAAGAATTAATGATGTAGTGTACCGGATCAGAAGATCTCCCCGTGGTAAACCGAAAGTGGTACAGTTTAACCGTTTAACATCCTCTGCTGGCAAAAACCAGGAAAACTCGAGTAATGAGAATGGCGTTTGAAGAGTTATTAATCGTGAGCCAAATGTAGATTTTGAGAGTTTTATGGCGGCGTATGGTGGTTCCGCTAAGGCGAGATTTGGCGTTGTTGTTGAAAAACAGCAAGTACTGTTTAGAGCAACAGAAGAGTATTCCCTTGCACATTGCGTAACTCAAGATCTGGAAATGTCAAGAGGAATAGGTGTTGTTTTCAAGAAAAAGATTGGGTGTGTGGATGAATTAGTACAACAGCAGCCAACTGTAGGAAAAGCTTTGGATCTTCAGGATAAAAATCGTTGTTTACTATCTGGTCACTAAAAATTCTTCATGGCAGAAACCTACTTATGGACATCTATGGGAGGCTTTACTGAATCTTAAGGCTCAGATGATGGAAAATAGAGTAACGAGACTAGCGGTGCCCAAGCTAGGCTGCGGACCGGATCGCTTAGATTGGAGGATAGTCCGAAATATTCTAGAAGTAGTTTTCCAGGGAACCAACGTCCAGGTCCTTGTTTGTTATTATCAACCGGTTGCCTACCAAGACCAAGAAAAGAGTGTTGACTGTTATTTCCAACGACGTGGTGGATGCACCAGAGGAGATAGCGGTCGATACCGTCATCAGTTATCGAATTGACGTCAAAATGTTTTTACAGTTACGAGACGTAACGGTTTTAAAGGGGGGCAGTGTTACGAGCTACTATTAGGCAACCCGTCAAACACACACAAGCGCCGTAAGCAACGTATATACTACAGAAGTTTAGAATTTTCTAAGATGTACTGGATTATGAATCATCCTTTTAATTCAGGGTATATATGACCGCTGATAAATGTAAGAGTGAGTCTATATTAGAATGTCGAATATAAATTATATCGTGTAAAGTTAAATAGTTAAGCTTTTGGAAGTCCAAGAGTAAACATAAATTTGTATTATGTGAAAATGTATATTGTGAATACATAAATAGACAAAAGTGTAATAAATAAATAGTAGTGTTAGTGTTGTTAATAAACCTATGGTTAAAAATTTAATTTAAGAAGATATTAGTAATTGTAAATTCATTAGTGTGATAGTGCTTCATTGTAATTGGACAGAAAACATCTATAAATAAGACATATGCTGTTTATTGGACTTATGAACAGTGAGTAATAATGACTTTTGTTATTACTTTTTTTAAATTAGTGAAACGCGGTAGTAGTAGCCCGCTACAGTAAGGTTGCAAGAAGTCAGAGAGCATCGTTCAACTATCTTAAACGCAATTGGAAGCGGCAGCTATAACCTATGTTTCCACTTACTTATAATTTACAAGAGTATGAGCAAACACTAAGAACTGGGTTATTGTTTACATTTCTATTTTTTACTATAATTATTAGACCGTGTGTGTAGGAATGTATACACTTGAGGTCGCTATTGGCAGTGGCTAACGTATACAATTAGTTCGAACCTACTCTAATTGCATACGTTTTTATTTCAAATTAATTCCATTCTTCCCTGAAGTTTCAGGTCTCATAAAGCTGTGGCATAATAATTGGAACTTTTATTTAATATTTAAATTGAAGCAAGCGTACTACATAGCGTTTGCGTGGTAGCAAGTGTGCATCGGTGTTGATGGTTGCGGTGTTGCAGGGTCAATTGACCTCTATACACTAGCTTGTGTTCAGCTGGGCAAATAACAAATGGTATATAATATATATATATATATATATATAACAGTTGATAAGATAAAATAATAACTTAGACTTTTTATGCAAAACCCAATGATCATTTCAAATCGAGCTATGAATTGAAATAAAGAAAGTGTAAAGTCTTGGACAGGACTTGAACCTGTATCTTAGTCTTTCTAGGACCATGCATCTGGAAAATTTACAAATCTAAATCGTATAGACAACCATACATAAACCTAACTTTCAATTATGTTTGGAAAACGCATGGTCCTAGAAAGAGTAACATACAGGTTTAGGTCCTGTCCAAGACCTTATAAAAAAAGTTTGTACCAAAAATGATAAGTGATCTTTCTCATAATAAGTAGAGCGTCCATGTTGGTGTTAGTACAAGTATACATGATTAGTACCGAGACGCTTTGTACTACTTTCTATTTATACTGATATCTTACTTTTATAGGTTCTATAACGAAAATATTACTAGTTAAGCATTTGTGCTTAGATCCGTTAATTACTGTTTAGTTCCTATACCTTCTAGACGGTACTCTTGGTAAACACTTGTCAAGTGTGGTGGCATTTAAGGACAATCCGTAACAAATCCACTGTTAGTCTTTTTAAAATCCGCTGAAGTTAGAGTTCAGAGTTAGTCTGGAAGTCATATTAAAGTCCCTTATTACAGATAAAAATTTCATCTCTATTGGTTTATGACTATAGGAGAGGGTGCGTTTGTTAATCCCAAAATCCTTTAATGCATATGTACCAAAACATTCTTCGAGAAAGAAAAAATGTTTCAATACTAAACATGCACTGTGGGAGGCTTTCACGGCCAGTGTCATTATAAATATTTATGGCTTCGGGTTGGGACCGTGTCATTTTATAAACTAAGGTTGACGTTTCGCCCACTGTCTCCTTTATTAAACAACTCCTACCTTAAAAAACTAATTTGATTACCTGGCCACGCTCATTGAAAAATGCTTAACTTCTACCTATTTTGTCTTCATCGGACAATTTTACAAACAAACTTCAGGCACACCAATGGGCTCACCTCTATCCCATATTGTAGCCAATATATTCATGGAGTCTTTAGAATCCATGGCTCTAAAATCCACAGACCTTAAACCAAAACTTGGTTCCGTTATGTAGATTACACTTTTGTAATCTAGCCCCTTGGACACCAAACGCTCAATAATTTTCCAGATCACATAAACAATCAACATAAAAATATTAAGTTCACTATAGAAATTCAAAAGAACAGAACTCTGCCATTCCTTGACGTTCTGATGGAGCGCCAACCTAACGAACGACTAGGTCATTCCGTATATCGTAAACCCACACTCACAGACAGATACCTACATGCGTCGTAACATCATCATCCGTCACAAAAGTCATCGGTAATCAACTCTCTAGTCCACCGTACAATTAAGATTTCACAACCAGAACATTTATCTAATGAACTGACACATCTTGTAAAAAACGGTTATCGCAACTCAGATATCGGCAGAGTAATAAACCGGCATCTGCATCCAACACGAACCCACAAACCACGCTGTAATCCCGACACACGATCATTTTTAGCAATCCTTTCATATATAGAATGCTGTGAAACCTACAAAAAGCTATTAACTTAACTGGTCCGTTGATTTTTTTCTGTTAATCGCCTCTTTACTCTTTTCCGCCTCGGCTGCTCACCTAGTTAAAACTTTCATCCTCAATCATAAAAAAAACAAACATTCCTATCACAAACACCAACGTTAACTCTATTTACATCAATATTCACAATACATTAAAATTTCAAAATTAAAATTCAGCATAAATTTCAGTATCAGAAAATTTCAAGATTAAATTTATTATCATTTTAATGTGCATCCAGAATTAAAGTCCTTGTAGGATGCCTACTAATTACTATAACAATATATGCAGACCGGAGTCTGAGTACAAAGGGAGCATCTACCACCCCTTTACGTTAATTAACCAGGTTCGTCTAATTGAGCTCAAAGACATACCCAAATTTTCATCATAATCCAGAACATAAATACTAAATACCCCTTTCTACTTAAACAAGAAAATGTCACCTTAAAATTAAAAATTTGTTGTTAGTACAATTTCACCACTGTCCATTTTAAGTAAATCAATTATAAAGTTATTCAACACACACCAAAATATCAAAAAAATCGAACAACAAAGCATAAGTTACCTGAAGGTTAATGCACTCGTGGCCCCACTGTATATCGTCCTCTGTTAATCACACCAATCCAACTGGGTTATGTTTAGGTCCTTGTATTGCTGGTCGCCTTTAAAATTTTCTACACCACCATTCATTTAAAGTTGTTTCAGGGCTTTTCCGGAACTCATTTGTGTATATCTGAAGCTTGTTTTGTGGATCCAGGCACGTTTACGAATCATTTAATTATTAACACCCCCGAAAAATAGCAAAGAAATTCATACTTCTTTCACCAATATACGCCAAACCTGCCTACTTTTGTGTATTCATTTGTCGTTGCAAATTTGAATAATTGGTACAGTGATACTAGACTTTATTACCTTGTATCTTCTTTTCTAAGTGCACTAAATTACATTCATTGTAGCACGTAAAGAACAAACTGTTTTAAATCACCAAAATATACGAGCAAACTGTTTAAATTATTTAATCAAAATCGGAAAACTAAAAAGCACTGTTTAACGCATTGAATCAAGTCGAAAATCTAAGAGAGCGAAACTCATATTAACCCGGGTATATATAGTAGTTAGCCCGTCTGTCGGTTTTGTCCCCAAAACGGCCAGTTTCTAGAATTTTGTATACAATGTTCCCATCTCGACAGCCTGTGCGTCGGTTCTTATTAAATTTGCACTCGCACTAGTTAAATCTCAGAAAATTTCCACACGTCACGCAACGTCTGAGAACACCTAATTAAATTTTATACAGAAATCGTTGTTTCTACCTCTGATATTTGCATCTTATTTTCAACCAATCGTGACCCTCGTGACGTTGCTCAAATCCCGCCCTTAATTATTAATGTCTTTGCTTGACGCATTTTCTCTTTCCTTTTCTAACCTGTTCTTATTGGTGCAAATTGATATTCTTTATTATCGATTATTTCAGTCCATGTGGACTGTGAAATAACCCACCTTATTAGCATTTCCCGTAACTATTATGCGACGGTTTCTCCAACATTCTCTGTAACCATTCGTTATCTGCAAAATTTACGCAGAACGAGTCTTTTAAATAAACCCTGTTTTGTATTTCGTGCTAAAGCCTCCGACCGTTTCCAATATCCGTAGAATCGACATATTTATCTAAACAAATTAAACTGAAATTGCCTTTTAAAAATACGCAGGTGTGTTCAAACGTAACATTTTAGATAACCCTTCTACGATTTGACTATTATTGGGTTTTCACAAGCTTTTATGCTTATTATATTATTAATAATGGTTCCATTAACTCCAATTAAAATAATACCCTTTAATTTTTAGTGAATCCTAATTAAATATTCAATTATTATCTGTACATGTTGTTTAATACTTGATACCCAAACTTGAATCAATTAATATAAATTTTGCACGTAATTTCCATTTGTTTCTTTACTCAGAATACTTAAATTACCCGTCGAGCATTTTAATACTGCTTCTTTTTATATAAAGCGTCTTGTAAATAATTTAAATCTCTTATTTTTAATGAAACAAATGAATTTTTATTCTCCACGGTTTTTTAATAAAGCGTATTATCTAATAAAATTCCTTATACACGGTGATTAAAATTATTTGATGTAATTCATTAATTTTCTACCCTGGTCTAAATATGAGTAATATATATATATATATATATATATATATATATATATATATATATATATATATACACAGAGTAACAGGCCGAATTGGCAAAATTCTACATAAACACAACATCAAAACAATCTATAAACCCACTAATAAAATTTCACAAATATTACCAACCCTAAAAGATTCCGAAAACAGTCTTATAGCCTCAGGCGTATATAGTATACCTTACAGCTGCGGTTTAGTATACATAAGAGAAACAGGACGGTCAGTACAGACTAGACTAAACGAGCATAAGCGATGCTTAAGAACAAGCCAGTACAATCGCTCAGCGATGGCCGAACACCAACATGAAACAGGCCATACCATTAACTTTGACATAACGAAACTAATTGCCAGAATTCCATTTTTCTACAATAGAAAAATCAAAGAATCCGTAGAAATTACTAAAAATTCTAATAATCTAAACAAACACAATGGCTACTATCTTTTCCCTATTTGGAAAACAAGCATATATTCACAACAACGAAACCGTGACGTTCACTGATCCGCTACGATAATCCTCTCTATTCATGATCACTTATGCATCAATTTCTGGCTCCATATATACTACCACCTTCGCTACCTTCACCAGTTACTTTGCCACAAGACACTTTTTGGCTTAAATGGGATAGTGAGTCTACTAGTTCAGAAGTAACTCTACATGCTCTTAAACTTTAACTTACCTACTTAATATTATTATTCTTATCTTTATTATTATTTTTATTGTATTGCTTATTTTCTTTTTTTGTCCTGATAAAGCCTCTTACAAAAATGGGCGAAACGTCGATCTTAGTTTATAAAATGACACCGTCCCAACCCGGAACCATAAATATTTATAAACAAATATACATTCACATACAATTCAGCAATGTCAAAACTAGGCAATCGTTTACAAAAGGCAAACAAGGCCACGCCGTCCATAAGGACAACAAGGGCAGAAACCCACGGCGCCAAGAGTCCAAAGGCGCCATGAGGCGCCTCACGGTAATATTTAAAACTTACCAAAATTCTTATTTTTGTTTGAGACACGAGACTTCCCAAAGGTCCCCTGTACGTTTACGCGCGCATTCGCTATGAATAACTAACTAAATTCCATTGATTATCGAAACATCGATGTTTTGTATCAGATGTTCTCAACCGATGATGATCTACAATATTAGGGCAACACTCCAATATCGCAACGTTGCGTTAGTTGCACAATTTTATTTTTATTATGTTTATGTATTCGATAATTATCGGGTATCGATGTTTTGCCGTAACAGCGCTCGCGCTCATCCCTATATGTTGACCAGAACGCAGAAAGCGAGTTTATTCTTGTTTCTGCAAGTTTTCCCGTTCATTCCTTCCTGTTGAATCTTGAGTCTTGAATCTTTATAAATACCGCTGCGCTTTTAAAAACAATTCATTTAACATTGGGTATCGAAGTGTCGTAAAGACTGTAAATTGTGCACCTGAATTAAAAAAGTTAAGTGTTCTTCGATATTTTACATTATTAGAGGATTCAAGGTAAAAGATAAGTTTTTAACTTTACTCTTTACTTTACAATTAGATAGAGAGGGCACGTTTTAAATGGAAAATAAATACCCTTCGGTCAGAATTTGACTAAATTTTGATATGTTGCAGAATTTGACCTATTAATGAATTAATGTGTCCATTGCGACAAAGCTGTAAGTTTAACAGTTAGTTTTTGAGATACAGAGTGTCCAAAATCGCTACTTCATAATTTCAAAATTTCGTAAATTGTATGTTGTTGCCGATATGAATACAAAAATAATAAATAAATTTTAAGATTGGCGTATCTAGTGGAATTTCAATTCTGTAATAGTCTATTTTAATTTATTGTAGATGTTTAATAAAGAAAAAAAAACCTTCAGGATATCAAAATTTGATGAAAAAAGAAAGCGGGAAAAAGAACTGGAGAAGGCGATTTCCAAAATTACGCTATTTTTTCCTTCACCTTCAAGCACAAATATACAAACAGATGCAGATTTTCCATCGACTTCGAGAGAGGACCGGGAGGAGTCTAAACTACAAGAGATTTCATCAACATCTACAAACGAAGTTGAGGAAGACGAAGACGTAGTTTCTGCGGAAGTGGAGGATACGCAACTTCCTCAAGATCCAGGTTTGGGGCCAAAAATATTGTCTCCTAGAGATGTACAAATATTAATTGAAAACGGGCCTACTCATTATCGAAGTAAAAATTGTATAAATTATCCCAATGATAAAATATCAGGCCGAAGGTTTTCGGATAAATATTATTCACGAATTTTGTCTAATAATGAAAAAGTCGAACGGGAGTGGCTTTTATATTCAACAGAAAAGTTCAGTGTTTTGTTTTTGTTGTAGAATATTTTCAAATACTTTAAAAACAATTAAATTAAGTGATGAAAATGGGTATAATGACTGGCACCACATTGGTGAACATTTAAGTATCTATGAAAAAAGTAAATTTCATTTTGAGAACTTAAAAAAATGATCAGAATGTTTCACTCGCTTAAAAAAAATGGCAACTATTGATTCTGCGGCTCAAAATTTAATTAATATAGAAACAAAATATTGGCATGGAGTTATAGAGCGCATTTTTTATATTATTTAATTTCTTGCTGAGCTTAAAAACTTGGCTTTACGTGGTACCAATAGCAAACTGTTTGAAAAAAATAATTGCAGTTTTCTAAAATGCATTGAAATGTTAGCAAAATTTGATCCTATAATATCTGAGCACACGAGAAGGATCCAAATGCAGGAAAAGGTAAAAATGCCTCATTATCTTGGGGACAAAATTCAAAACGAAATAATTAATTTAATAGGAGAAAATCTTAAATTAAAAATTTTAGGCATGATTAAAACAGCTAAATATTTTTCAATTGTACTTGATTGTACCCCGGATGTTAGTCATCAAGAACAAATATCAGTATGTGTAGGATTCGTTAATTCAGAAAAAAATAAAATTGTCGTCGAAGAACATTTCTTAACTTTTTGCCTTATAAATGATTGTACAGGTGAGGGTTTAAAAAATTTCTTAATAGAAACATTGGAAAAAAATGGCTTAGATATTTATAATTTACGCGGCCAAGGATATGACAATGGTGCAAACATGCGCGGTAAACATAATGGATTACAAAAAAATTCTTAATATAAATCCAAGAGCATTCTTTGTGCCTTGTTGCAACCATAGTTTAAACCTTGTCGTGAACGATGCCGCAAAATCAAATATTTCAAGTGCAAATTTTTTTTCTATAGTACAGGAATTTTATAATTTTTTTTCCGCTTCAACTAACCGTTGACAGTCTTAAAAACAAATATATTAAATTTAACCTTAAAACCCTTATCTGATACAAGATGGTCTAGTAGAGTTGATGCTTTAACTCCTTTAAGATATCAGCTTGGAGAAATATACGATGCTCTATTTGAAATCTCTAATGAAGGAAATAAAGCTTTTGACAATAATTCAAAAAATACAGCATCATCGTTTGCCAAAAAAATAAAAAATGTTGAGTTTATATGTATGTTGATTTTATTGTATAATATTTTAAATAAAGTCAATACTGTAAGTAAACTTTATAAACTGAGGATTTTAATATAGCAGAGGCCTGTGCTAATTTAAAAACTTTAGTTAATTGGTTAACAGAATACAGATCAGATAAAGGATTCAACGACTTGTTAGTCGATGCTTGTGAAATAGCTGATTCATTAGACGTAGATTTTGAATTTAAAAAAAAAAGATGGCTTGAGGGTGAGAAAAGTTAAGAAACAATTCAGTTACGAACACGATGATGAACCCACTGAAGATGAAAAATTAAAGTTTAAAGTAAATTCTTTTTTTAATATGTTAGATATAACTATAGAATCTGTAAATGAAAGATTTCAATTATTATCAGCTTATTCAAATCATTTTAACTTTTTGTGGGACATTTCCAAATTTTCCAAATATTCTAAACAGGAGCAGTTAAAGTTATGTACAGACCTTGAAATAGTATTAAATGAACGTGACATAAGTGGTGTAGAACTCCTAAACAAATTGCAGTTTATTAATTTAGGTGAAGTGAACACTTCCACTCCTACAGAAACTTTAAATTACATTATTAATAATAATTTGACACAATCCTTTCCAAACACTTATGTGGCTTTACGAATTTTGTTAACTATGCCAGTATCTGTCGCCACAGCAGAACGTTCGTTTTTAAAATTAAAAATGATAAAAAAACTATCTAAGATCCAGTATGGCTCAGGAAAGACTGGCAAATCTTGCTATTATTTCAATTGAATCTGAACTACTAAAAGATTTAGAAACTGAAGAATTGATAAATAAATTTGCACAAAATAAAGCACGCAAAGTCAAGTTCGTTTAGTTTAGTGCAAAGCTACTACTACTATGCTATTATATATACACTCTAGCTATGTATAATTTAAAGAATATTGTAAAAATGTAAGATATACTTTTTGATTAAAATGTTTATAAGTTTATATTTTGTTTTTTTTTAATATATCGTATCGTTACTTTTTTGGTGGTACTACTTAAAAAATATTTTTTGTGATAATACACTTTTAGCGTTTATCTTATTATAAAGTTTATGTATAGTATAAAACGATATACGACTTTTATTTCAAATTATGAAAAAATTTTAGTTCTAGGTACTTATTTATATTTGTCCCTAGCCAGGCAATTTTATAAATTTTTGAAAATAATGTACAGAGTAAAGAATAAAGCCTTTGTTACAAAGGCATAATTTTTTGAAAAAATTAAATAATGTAAGAGAAGCTAAGATGTAAGCAACACGCTCCTACTCTACTCCATTAAAAAAACTCTACAATAAAAAGGCGCCTTAATGTTTTTGCCCCAGGGCGCTATATAGCCTTGGCGAGGCCCTGAAGGCAAAATTGAATAGAAATAAAATAATTCAGTTGCAATCCTATATTTGAAATATATAAATCTGATAGTTATACTACGCAACAAAATATAATGGAATATTAAAAAATTGAGAACATTTTTTAAATCTTATAATAAAGTTTTTCAAAAATCACATGATTTTCAAAGGTTAGTCAGTGTGGTAATTTTCGTTTTCTATTTATTGAAGAATTTAATATCCTTATAAGCTTAGTTTAGGTAGCTATGAAACAGAACATAGTCTATACGAAGTATAAGTTTTTCACACACAATATAACTTAACGTACCTGTTTCATACAATGACCTCAATTTTACAAAATTTCCACGTGTCATATTAATCGAGTCGTCTTGCTTTAAAGCTTTTGTATAAAGCTGGATTTATTTATACGGTGGCCAAAATACCAATTTTTTCCTAGGGCTAACCCAAGATTGCCTCACGATAGCTACACCTCCACCTTAAATTTAGCACTTTCGTCAAATTCTACTATGACAAACATTTACAACAAAATTGGACAATGATAGTTTATAGAAACTTTCAGAATATAATACGATTTATGGATCGTGCAATTTGAAAAGCAGTCGAATAATTTTAAGCTTAATTTTAGGTCATATGTACTCTTATATGGACAGGACGACGCCTGCAATAATTAATTGAAATGCAGCACTCCAATTATATTTATAGTGGTTTTATATGGAAGGTTTTACCTCTGTCGATATTAATAATCTTCTTGAATAATAATATTGTTACTAGTAATAATTTCATAATGCACTAGTAATTATAATCCGCTGCTATCCACTATTATAATTCAAACAGCCACCATCGCACATTTCAGTTTATTCCCTTGTTCGTTTACCGGAGTGAAGTTAGCTGTCAATCTTACGGAAACGCCCGAACGTACAGTGGCGCACCCACTTGCTACATAATGTTGTAGTAAATTTACACAACAACTTATTTTCGAAACCAGCACGAAATATAGATATTTAAAATGCGCTTTTGGCGGCGCAAACAAATTTTCATTAGCGGCCGTCCGCGAAGGCGGTAATTGGCTCCGTCAACTTGGCCCCCCTCCAAACGATTTATTGAAATGTAGCATGTGCACCAGAAAGTACTAGTCTTGTACCACCAAAATAATAGCTTGCACCATGCTGGAAAAACATTTGCGGTAATTTGTTTATGAGGGGGGCTAGAATGACGCTAGCCCCCCTCCATTCGAATTTCAAAAAAATGATATGTGCACCAGTTAGGGAAAAGCTTGCACCACCTTGCACCACTAAATTTAGAGCTTGCACCACTTCAGAAGATTAGATACAAGACCTTTTCTCGAGGGGGGCTAAAATGACGCTAGCCCCCCTCCAGTCGATTTTCAAAAAATTATATGTGCACCAGTTAGAGGATAGCTTGCACCACCTTGCACCACTAAATTTAGAGCTTGCACCACCTTCAATAAGTCGTTACATTATTATTTAATATTATTTTACATAAAACACTGCCATACTCCAAGGTTTCTGAATTACACTACCAAAAGAATTCTAAGCAGATCCAATGCCGAAATGTTTTTCTTGCGCTTCTTTTATTTAAAATAGTGCAACTATATTTCATTTAATTATAGGAGTATTATCTAATAACAAGGTGATTAATAATACTGACTTTAGGACAGGATCAGGACGTTCCTACAAGAGGCTTACTAATGCACTTGCAAGGTATTACAGAACACGTAATAAACCGCATGGTTTAGGGGTGTCAAATTTAAGTCAAGTTACAACCAAATATAGCAGAATTCAGTTTTAAGCAACATACACAACCAAAGTCGTAGACAGATACTTCCGGAGAGGTCATGCACGAATTTTTTAATTTAATTACATTTCTATGGATGTATCTTTCTACAATACACTAACTCCTCCGCTTAACTTTCTATGAGTTTCACAAATTTCTCTTTCTAACTTATGACTGACGGCCTATCAATTTTTTTGTAAAATGTCACTTCCACCGTTTTTTAACTACGTCATAACTGACATTTGTTAAACTTTGAATTTCGAATCGTCCTGGATATTAATTTTTTTTATTAACCCTTGAATTTCAGCACATGCGATACATTTATTTAATCTTTTATTTTTAAAATTGCGAAAAAAGTCTTATCGTATGTTGCTGGATTTGAACCTGGTATCATCGGACTGATAGCTTCTCTAGGTATGTATAACTCAGACATCTTGGATACCAAAGATTTATTTTTACATTTTTGAATTATTTGAATCATTTCCAGCAACCTATATTTAAAGGATTTTTTATAAAGTTTTGAATAAAGCTAATATTTGATATTTTCGAAAAAATCACTTTTCCCACTTTTCTCAAATACCTACGAAATGTATAAAAAATTTTGAATTCCAAATAACGATTATTACTCAACAACAACATCTACAAAACATTTCCTATTTAACTGATTTTCAATCTCTTCAGATAACAAAACTATCCAATCCAGTGCTATCCAGAATTAGACACCCTGTAGCATTGATTTGATAATGCTATTTTTAGTTATCAAGATTCCCTGTTGAAATTGAAAATCTTTTCGAATTTTCTAGAATGTTTATTAAACTGCATTTGATTCCTGTTTTATAGTAATCTTGGAATAGTCAATATTATATATGGAAATCGGAAAAAGTGTGTACTAGTTGAGATTGAATTTATTGCTGAGCATTACTTAGAATCATAGGTAGGTATCCTTATTATAGTTAGATTGATAATTAATTTCATTGCTGTTGCTTAGTTTATTTTTCACCTAAAGATTTTTACGTATTATTTTCTTCTGTATGAGTTATATACTTCTATAAAATTTGAAATTGCTCATATTAAGTAACTAACCAATAGTAATTAATTAAATAATTTTATTTCAAGAATTCAAACACATAAAAATGTTAAACTCAAAATAAAAAACTATTTTTTTTTAATATTTAAATATAAAAGACTAACTGTTATTCGAACAGGTTTTCTTAATTCTAAAAATGTATATCACCTAATAGATAAAATTGATAATGGACAGTACAATTAAAAATATATCTCTTAATACCTACATTTTTGAAGAAAGAAATTTTTGAAATTAAAATAAATTTTCTGACTATAAAAAGATTAATTGTTATTGCTAATAGCTTTCACAATTCTAAAAATTTTAGCAAAAAATAAATGAAATTGAAGGAAACAAGATTGATAGTGAATTAAAATACATATCTGAATATACTTAGGACAATTGAACATTAATTTAAATAATAAAAGGCTTCAGACTATTAGTTTCAAAAAATTCAGTACTCAAAACTTGAACGTATTTTTTCGGTAAATTTTGAAGAAGCGAACATTTGCATTTGTAATTGATCGCTTATTGCATTAAATAAATATGTAATTCGGCGGGTGAAAAATTCAAATGCCTTATTATCCAACAATAGCGGAATTTCTAAGAACGGGCTGCATATAATGTCGATAGAGAAATTGGCCGTCAGTGACTAAACGCCTCTAGAAAAATAGTAATATTTTGTCTGGCAGGAGAGAGTTCCAGAAGCATAGTAGACAAAAATGAATTCCTTGGCAATTTATAGAGAGAATAACCAATGACCGGTTTGGAATTCAAAAATTTTTATACATTTCTAGGGTATTTGAGAAAAGTGATTTTTTCGAAAAGATCAAATATTAGCTTTATTCAAAACTTTATAAAAAACCCTTTAAATGTATGGGTTGCTGGAAATGATTCAAATAATTCAAAAATGTAAAAATAAATCTTTAGTATCCAAGATGTCTGAGTTATACATACCTAGAGAAGCTATCAGTCCGACGATACCGGGTTCAAATCCCGCAACATACGATAAGACTTTTTTTCGCAATTTTAAAAATAAAAGATTAAATAAATGTACCGTATGTGCTGAAATTCACGGCTTAATAGAAAAAATTAATATCCAGGACGATTCGAAATTCAAAGTTTAACAAATGTCAGTTATGACGTAGTTAAAAAACGGTGGAAGTGACATTTTACAAAAAAATTGATAGGCCGTCAGTCATAAGTTAGAAAGAGAAATTTGTGAAACTCATAGAAAGTTAAGCAGAGGAGTTAGTGTATTGTAGATAGATACAATCCATAGAAATGTAATTAAATTAAAAAATTTGTGCATGACCTCTCCGGAAGTATCTGTCTACGACTTTGATTCTGTATGTTGCTTAAAACTGAATTCTGCTATATTTGGTTGTAATTTGACTTAAATTTGACACCCCTAAACCATGCGGTTTACTACGTGTTCTGTAATACCTTGCAAGTGCATTAGTAAGCCTCTTGTAGGAACGTCCTGATTCTGTCCTAAAGTCAGTATTATTAATCACCTTGTTATTAGATAATACTCCTATAATTAAATGAAATATAGTTGCACTATTTTGAATAAAAGAAGCGCAAGAAACATTTCGGCATTGGATCTGCTTAGAATTCTTTTGGCAGTGCAATTCAGAAACCTTGGAGTATGGCAGTGTTTTATGTAAAATAATATTAAATAATAATGTAACGACTTATTGAAGGTGGTGCAAGCTCTAAATTTAGTGGTGCAAGGTGGTGCAAGCTATTCTCTAACTGGTGCACATATCATTTTTTTGAAATTCGACTGGAGGGGGGCTAGCGTCATTTTAGCCCTCCTCGAGAAAAGGTCCTGTATCTAATCTTCTGAAGTGGTGCAAGCTCTAAATTTAGTGGTGCAAGGTGGTGCATGTTTTTCCCTAACTGGTGCACATATAATTTTTTTGAAATTCGAATGGAGGGGGGCTAGCGTCATTCTAGCCCCCCTCATAAACAAATTACCGCAATTGTTTTTCCAGCATGGTGCAAGCTATTATTTTGGTGGTGCAAGCTGGTGAAAGACTAGTACTTTCTGGTGCACATGCTACATTTCAATAAATCGTTTGGAGGGGGGCAAAGTTAAAGGAGCCGCGGTAATTGCATTTTTAGAACAAAAAACGTTTTCCTGGTTTTATGAAACTAGTTGATATTTTCAAAACTAATACAAACTATAGTTATTAAAAATGGGCTTTTGGCAGCGCAAACGAATATTCCTTAGCGGCCATCCGCGGGGGCGGTAAATGCATTTTTAACACAAAAAACGTTTTCCTAATTTTATGCAACAAGATGCTATTTTCAAAACTAATACAAACTATAGTTATTAAAAATGGGATTTTGGCAGCACAAACGAATTTTCCTTTGCGGCCGTCCGCGGGGGCAGTAATTGCATTTTTAGCACATAGAACGTTTTCCTAGTTTTATGCAACAAGATGTTATTTTTAAAACTAATACAAACTATAGTTATTAAAAATTGGCTTTTGGCAGCGCAAACGAATATTCCTTAGCGGCCGTCCGCGGGGGCGGTAAATGCATTTTTAACACAAAAAACGTTTTCCTAATTTTATGCAACGAGATGTTATTTTCAAAACTAACACAAACTATAGTTATTAAAAATGAGCTTTTGGCAGCGTAAACGAATTTTTTTAGCGGCCGTCCGCGGGGGCGGTGATTGCATTTTTAGAACAAAAAACGTTTTCCTGGTTTTATGCAACGAATTGTTATTTTCAAAAATAATACAAACTATAGTTATTAAAAATGGGCTTTTGGCAGCGCACGGACGGCCGCAAAACAAAATTCGTTTGCGCTGCCAAAAGCCTATTTTTAATAACTACAGTTTGTATTATTTTTGAAAATAACAATTCGTTGCATAAAACCAGGAAAACGTTTTATGTGTTAAAAATGCAATTACGGCCCCCGCGGACGGCCGCTAAGGAAAATTCGTTTGCGCTGCCAAAAGCCTATTTTTAATAACTATAGTTTGTATTAGTTTTAAAAATAACATCTCGTTGCATTAAATTAGGAAAACGTTTTTTGCGTTAAGAATGCATTTACTGCCCCCGCGGACGGCCGTTAAAGAAAATTCGTTTGCGCTACCAAAAGCCCATTTTTAATAACTATAGTTTGTATTAGTTTTGAAAATAACATCTTGTTGCATAAAACCAGGAAATCGTCTTTTGTGTTAAAAATGCATTTACCTCCCCCGCGAACGGCCGCTAAGGAATATTCGTTTGCGCTGCCAAAAGCCCATTTTTAATAACTATAGTTTGTATTAGTTTTGAAAATAACATCTCGCTGCATAAAACCAGGAAAACGTTTTATGTGCTAAAAATGCAATCACCGTCCCCGCGGACGGCCGCTAAGAAAAATTCGTTTGCGCTGCCAAAAGCTTATTTTTAATAACTATACTTTGTATTAGTTTTGAAAATAACATTTCGTTGCATAAAACCAGGAAAACGTTTTTTGTTCTAAAAATGCAATTACCGCCCTTGCAGACGGCCGCTAAAGAAAATTCGTTTACGCTGCCAAAAGCTCATTTTTAATAACTATAGTTTTTGTTAGTTTTGAAAATAACATCTCGTATAAAATTAGGAAAACGTTTTTTGTGTTAAAAATGCATTTACCGCCCCCGCGGACGGCCGCTAAGGAATATTCGTTTGCGCTCCCAAAAGCCAATTATTAATAACTATACTTTGTATTAGTTTTGAAAATAACATCTCGTTGCATAAAACCAGGAAAACGTTTTTTGTTCTAAAAATGCAATTACCGCCCCCGCGGACGGCCGCTAAAGAAAATTCGTTTACGCTGCCAAAAGCTCATTTTTAATAACTATAGTTTTTGTTAGTTTTGAAAATAACATCTCGTTGCATAAAACCAGGAAAACGTCTTTTGTGTTAAAAATGCATTTACCGCCCCCGCGAACGGCCGCTAAGGAATATTCGTTTGCGCTGCCAAAAGCCCATTTTTAATAACTATAGTTTGTATTAGTTTTGAAAATAACATCTCGCTGCATAAAACCAGGAAAGCGTTTTATGTGCCAAATAATGCAATCACCGCCCCCGCGGACGGCCGCTAAGAAAAATTTGTTTGCGCTGCCAAAAGCCTATTTTTAATAACTATACTTTGTATTAGTTTTGAAAATAACATCTCGTTGCATAAAACCAGGAAAACGTTTTATGTGCTTAAAATGCAATTACCGCCCCCGCGGACGGCCGTTAAGGAAAATTCGTTTGCGCTGCCAAAAACCCATTTTCAATAACTGTAGTTTGTATTAGTTTTGAAAATAATATCTCGTTGCATATAACCAGGAAAACGTTTTATGTGCTAAAAATGCAATTACCGCCACCACGTACGTCCGCTAAGGAAAATTCGTTTTCGCTGCCAAAAGCCTATTTTTTAATAACTATAGTTTGTATTAGTTTTGAAAATAACAACTCGTTTCATAAAACCAGAAAAACGTTTTTTGTTCTAAAAATGCAATTACCACCTTCGCGGACGTCCGCTAATGAAAATTCGTTTGCGCCGCCAAAAGCGCATTTTAAATATCTATATTTCGTGCTGGTTTCGAAAATAAGTCGTTGTGTAAATTTACTACAACATTATGTAGCAAGTGGGTACGCCACTGAACGTTCGGGCGTTTCCGCAAGATTGGCAACTAGCTGTTGGCAGCTAACTTCACTCCGGTTGTTCTTTTGTGGTCAGTTATTGTATCGTATTCGGAATATCTCTGTATATGAATTATGATCGACATCAATGACCGCGCACGATTTGTAAACTCCTTCTTGTAAACCCGGAGTAATTTAAATTCATTTCTTAAATGGAAGAAAATGAAGTAAAATATTATTATAACTATTACATTTTTAACTCATAATCTGCATAAAACAAATTAAATTAAAATACGCAGGAAGACTCAATTTTAATCGAGTTCAAATACGTTAACACAATTATCGTTTCCTCCATTTCTACAGGTTAATAGTACTAAATCTAAAACTTCTAGTGTTTCTGTTCAAATGCTCCTTTCAAGGTGGCTGCATGTTATAGATATCCCAAGTAATCGATTATGGAACGCACAGCGCACCCCATGACTAAATAAATCAGTTTGAATAAACATCTCGCATGGAGCGTATAAGAGGGTCGTCGGGTGTAATCCATTGTAGTTGATGTTTCATTAAATTCGTTGTACAAGAGCTTTAAACCCGCTAATATATTCTCGACGAAAAAATATTTTAAATTATTTTAAGATGCGCGAACAAATAGTGTATTTACGAAAGCAGTTGTGATAAAAGTTAAAATTATTTTAAAGCGAAGTGGTAATAGCTGTGTATACAGTTTCAAAACGCCATCTAACGAACTCGAGATGTATACCTTATAAGTATTAGTCAACAGCCGTGTTGACAGCTCTGCAGTCGGTCTCTAACCAAAAATCGATTAAACTTCAGTTGTGTTTTTTAGCAATGAATTGCTGGTAATTGTATTTCGTTACTATTTAGTCTGTGCTGCCATTTTCATATAATTTGTGTGAATATCCTACAACTAGGATTAATGATTTAAAGCTCGATATGCTTTCACATACTAACCAGCGACCATTTGTATGCAATGTGTGCAATTATTCTACAGTAACGCTTGTTGATTTGAAACAGCATGTAGATAAACATTTCGCTCTACCATCATTTAACTGCAACACGTGTGAGTATTCTACAACAATAAAAAGTATCCTGCTACTTCACAAACGCTTACATACCGAGCAATCAGCACTTTCATCTAATTTGTGTGATTATTCTACAACTCCGACAAATGATTTAAAACATACTAACGAGCAACGGTTTTTATGCAATGTGTGCGATTATTCTACAATTACGCTTATTGATTTGAAAAACCATGTAGAGAAGCATTTTGTCTCACCCTTATTTAAATGCGCCATATGTGACTATTCTGCATCAATAAAAAGCAGTTTGGAAGCTCATATACGTACACACATACGTTCAACTAATTTGGGTAATTATTCTATAATCCGTGCAAATTATTTAGAATTGCAGGAGTGTTCACACACCGAAGAAAAGCCGTTCGTTTGCAATGCATGCAAGTATTCTACAACTACTTTCAGCAAGTTGAGGAAACATATAGTTTCGCATTCCAATGAAAAATTATTTGAATGCAATGTATGCGATTATTCTACAAACTGCAGGAATAGTTTAAAACTACATGTGTTATCACATTATAACCGACGACGACTTGTATGCAGTATCTGTAAGTATTCTACAAATACGTATAGGTCGTTGAAAGAGCATATGCCTTTGCATTTCAACGAACGCCCTTTTGTATGCCACTTATGTAATTATTCTACACCGCTGAAAAGTATTTTGCAAACACATATGAGGTCCCACACTAACGGACGACCATTTGCATCTAATTTGTTTGAGCATTCTACAACCTCAGAAAATGATTTAAAACCGCATGCGTCTTCACAAACTACAAAACCAACATTTGTGTGCTATGTGTGCAATTATTCTACGATTACTTTAAAAAAGTTGAAACAACATATAATTTCTCATAAAAAATCATATTCATGCAATTTATGCGATTATTCTACAAATTGGGAAAAGAGTTTAATACTCCATGTGTTTTCACATTGCAAAAAAAAAAAATTTGCATGCACTATGTGTAAGTATTCTACGATTACGTTCGAGATGTTGAAACAGCATATGTGTTTGCATTTCAAATAAAGCCCATTTGTATGCAACCTAAGTGATCTTACTGCACAAAAAAAAGGGAATTTGCAAACACTTGTAAGGTCACGTACTATCGGGCAAGATCACCTTGGCCCCCCCAACACGAAATTATTTTATTTTCTGTATAGCATCTGATTGCACCAACATTGCACCACATAGCACCACAACACTTATAGGTAGCACCCAAAAACTATGTGAGTTATTACAGTTCAAAGTTTGGGGGGGGGCTGAGGTGATGCCAGCCCCCCCACTACACTTTTTTTCAAATTTTTCTTTTGCACCTGATGGCACTAACATAGCACCACATAGCGCCACCAGTCCCATAGCTAGCACTCAAAAAATGACGTAGATATGGCAGTTTATAGTTTATGCCCTTAGACGAAGTTAGCCCCCCACTTCACTTTTTTTAATGTTTTTTTCTTGCACTTGCTAGTACTAACATCGCACCGCATAGCACCAATAATCGTATAGCTAGCACCCAAAAGATGGCGGAGATATAACAGTTTAAAGTTTAATCTTTTCTTTTGCACTTGCTAGTGCGTCAGCGACCCCCACACACACTTTTTTGAAATTTTTTCTTTTGCACCTGTTAGAACTAACATAGCACCACCAGTCCTATAGCTAGCACTCCAAAAATGACGTAGATATAGCAGTTTATAGTTTATGCCCTTAGACGAAGTTAGCCTCCACTCCACTTTTTTTAATTTTTTTTTCTTGAACTTGCTAGTACTAACATCGCACCGCATAGCACCACCAATCGTATAGCTAGCATCCAAAAGATGGCGGAGATATCACAGTTTAAAGTTTAATCTTTTCTCTTGTACCTGCTAGTGCGTCAGCGATCCCCACACACACTTTTTTGAAATTTTTCCTGTTGCACCTATTAGAACTAACATAGCATTACATAGCACCACCAGTCCCATAGCTAGCACTCCAAAAATGACGTAGATATAGCAGTTCATAGTTTATGCCCTTAGACGAAGTTAGCCCCCCCACTCCACTTTTTTTAATTTTTTTTCTTGCACTTGCTAGTACTAACATCGCACCGCATAGCACCACCAATCGTATAGCTAGCACCCAAAAGATGGCGGAGATATAACAGTTTAAAGTTTAATCTTTTCTTTTGCACTTGCTAGTGCGTCAGCTACCCCACACACACTTTTTTGAAATTTTTCCTTTTGCACCTATTAAAACTAACATAGCATTACATAGCACCACCAGTCCCATAGCTAGCACTCCAAAAATGACGTAGATATAGCAGTTTATAGTTTATGCCCTTAGACGAAGTTAGCCCCCCACTCCACTTTTTTAATTTTTTTCTTGCACTTGCTACTACTAACATCGCACCGCATAGCACCACCAATCGTATAGCTAGCACCCAAAAGATGGCGGAGATATAACAGTTTAAAGTTTAATCTTTTCTTTTGCACTTGCTAGTGCGTCAGCTACCCCACACACACTTTTTTGAAATTTTTCCTTTTGCACCTGTTAGAACTAACATAGCATTACATAGCACCACCAGTCCCATAGCTAGCACTCCAAAAATGACGTAGATATAGCAGTTTATAGTTTATGCCCTTAGACGAAGTTAGCCCCCCACTCCACTTTTTTAAATTTTTTTTCTTGCACTTGCTACTACTAACATCGCACCGCATAGCACCACCAATCGTATAGCTAGCACCCAAAAGATGGCGGAGATATCACAGTTTAAAGTTTAATCTTTTCTCTTGTACCTGCTAGTGCGTCAGCTACCCCCACACACACTTTTTTGAAATTTTTCCTTTTGCACCTGTTAGAACTAACATAGCATTACATAGCACCACCAGTCCCATAGCTAGCACTCCAAAAATGACGTAGATATAGCAGTTTATAGTTTATGCCCTTAGACGAAGTTAGCCCCCCCACTCCACTTTTTTAATTTTTTTTTTCTTGCACTTGCTAGTACTAACATCGCACCGCATAGCACCACCAATCGTATAGCTAGCACCCAAAAGATGGCGGAGATATAACAGTTTAAAGTTTAATCTTTTCTTTTGCACTTGCTAGTGCGTCAGCTACCCCCACACACACTTTTTTGAAATTTTTCCTTTTGCACCTGTTAGAACTAACATAGCATTACATAGCACCACCAGTCCCATAGCTAGCAATCCAAAAATGACGTAGATATAGCAGTTTATAGTTTATGCCCTTAGACGAAGTTAGCCTCCACTCCACTTTTTTTAATTTTTTTTCTTGCACTTGCTAGTACTAACATCGCACCGCATAGCACCACCAATCGTATAGCTATCACCCAAAAGATGGCGGAGATATAACAGTTTAAAGTTTAATCTTTTCTTTTGCACTTGCTAGTGCGTCAGCTACCCCCACACACACTTTTTTGAAATTTTTCCTCTTGCACCTGTTAGAACTAACATAGCATTACATAGCACCACCAGTCCCATAGCTAGCACTCCAAAAATGACGTAGATATAACAGTTTATAGTTTATGCCCTTAGACGAAGTTAGCCCCCACTCCACTTTTTAATTTTTTACTTGCACTTGCTACTACTAACATCGCACCGCATAGCACCACCAATCGTATAGCTAGCACCCAAAAGATGGCGGAGATATCACAGTTTAAAGTTTAATCTTTTCTCTTGTACCTGCTAGTGCGTCAGCGACCCCCACACACACTTTTTTGAAATTTTTCCTGTTGCACCTGTTAGAACTAACATAGCATTACATAGCACCACCAGTCCCATAGCTAGCACTCCAAAAATGACGTAGATATAGCAGTTTATAATTTATGCCCTTAGACGAAGTTAGCCCCTCACTCCACTTTTTTAATTTTTTTTCTTGCACTTGCTACTACTAACATCGCACCGCATAGCACCACCAATCGTATAGCTAGCACCCAAAAGATGGCGGAGATATCACAATTTAAAGTTTAATCTTTTCTCTTGTACCTGCTAGTGCGTCAGCGACCCCCACACACACTTTTTTGAAATTTTTCCTGTTGCACCTGTTAGAACTAACATAGCATTACATAGCACCACCAGTCCCATAGCTAGCACTCCAAAAATGACGTAGATATAGCAGTTTATAGTTTATGCCCTTAGCGAGGTTAGCCCCCCACTTCACTTTTTTAATTTTTTTTCTTGCACTTGCTACTACTAACATCGCACCGCATAGCACCACCAATCGTATAGCTAGCACCCAAAAGATGGCGGAGATATACAGTTTAAAGTTTAATCTTTTCTTTGACTGCTAGTGCGTCAGCACCCCACACACACTTTTTGAAATTTTTCCTTTGCACCTGTTAGAACTAACATAGCATTACATAGCACCACCAGTCCCATAGCTAGCACTCAAAAATACGTAGATATAGCAGTTTATAGTTTATGCCCTTAGCGAGGTTAGCCCCCCACTTCACTTTTTTTATTTTTTTTCTTGCACTTGCTAGTACTAACACCGCACCGCATAGCACCACCAATCGTATAGCTAGCACCCAAAAGATGGCGGAGATATAACAGTTTAAAGTTTAATCTTTTCTTTGACTTGCTAGTGCGTCAGCACCCCACACACACTTTTTGAAATTTTTCCTTTGCACCTGTTAGAACTAACATAGCATTACATAGCACCACCAGTCCCATAGCTAGCACTCCAAAAATGACGTAGATATAGCAGTTTATAGTTTATGCCCTTAGCGAGGTTAGCCCCCACTTCACTTTTTAATTTTTTCTTGCACTTGCTATACTAACATCGCACCGCATAGCACCACCAATCGTATAGCTAGCACCCAAAAGATGGCGGAGATATACAGTTTAAAGTTTAATCTTTTCTTTGACCTGCTAGTGCGTCAGCACCCCACACACACTTTTTGAAATTTTTCCTGTTGCACCTGTTAGAACTAACATAGCATTACATAGCACCACCAGTCCCATAGCTAGCACTCCAAAAATGACGTAGATATAGCAGTTTATAGTTTATGCCCTTAGCGAAGTTAGCCCCCACTCCACTTTTTAATTTTTTCTTGCACTTGCTATACTAACATCGCACCGCATAGCACCACCAATCGTATAGCTAGCACCCAAAAGATGGCGGAGATATAACAGTTTAAAGTTTAATCTTTTCTTTTGACTTGCTAGTGCGTCAGCACCCACACACACTTTTTTGAAATTTTTCCTCTTGCACCTGTTAGAACTAACATAGCATTACATAGCACCACCAGTCCCATAGCTAGCACTCCAAAAATGACGTAGATATAGCAGTTTATAGTTTATGCCCTTAGCGAGGTTAGCCCCCCACTTCACTTTTTTAATTTTTTTTCTTGCACTTGCTACTACTAACATCGCACCGCATAGCACCACCAATCGTATAGCTAGCACCCAAAAGATGGCGGAGATATCACAGTTTAAAGTTTAATCTTTTCTCTTGTACCTGCTAGTGCGTCAGCACCCCACACACACTTTTTGAAATTTTTCCTTTTGCACCTGTTAGAACTAACATAGCATTCATAGCACCACCAGTCCCATAGCTAGCACTCCAAAAATGACGTAGATATAGCAGTTTATAGTTTATGCCCTTAGCGAAGTTAGCCCCCACTCCACTTTTTAATTTTTTTCTTGCACTTGCTACTACTAACATCGCACCGCATAGCACCACCAATCGTATAGCTAGCACCCAAAAGATGGCGGAGATATCACAGTTTAAAGTTTAATCTTTTCTCTTGTACCTGCTAGTGCGTCAGCACCCCCACACACACTTTTTGAAATTTTTCCTTTGCACCTGTTAGAACTAACATAGCATTACATAGCACCACCAGTCCCATAGCTAGCACTCCAAAAATACGTAGATATAGCAGTTTATAGTTTATGCCCTTAGCGAGGTTAGCCCCCACTTCACTTTTTAATTTTTTTACTTGCACTTGCTATACTAACATCGCACCGCATAGCACCACCAATCGTATAGCTAGCACCCAAAAGATGGCGGAGATATAACAGTTTAAAGTTTAATCTTTTCTTTTGACTTGCTAGTGCGTCAGCTACCCCACACACACTTTTTGAAATTTTTCCTTTGCACCTGTTAGAACTAACATAGCATTACATAGCACCACCAGTCCCATAGCTAGCACTCCAAAAATGACGTAGATATAGCAGTTTATAGTTTATGCCCTTAGCGAAGTTAGCCCCACTCACTTTTTAATTTTTTTCTTGCACTTGCTACTACTAACATCGCACCGCATAGCACCACCAATCGTATAGCTAGCACCCAAAAGATGGCGGAGATATCACAGTTTAAAGTTTAATCTTTTCTCTTGTACCTGCTAGTGCGTCAGCGACCCCCACACACACTTTTTTGAAATTTTTCCTGTTGCACCTGTTAGAACTAACATAGCATTACATAGCACCACCAGTCCCATAGCTAGCACTCAAAAAATAACGTAGATATAGCAGTTTATAGTTTATGCCCTTAGCGAGGTTAGCCCCCCACTTCACTTTTTAATTTTTTTCTTGCACTTGCTACTACTAACATCGCACCGCATAGCACCACAAATCGTATAGCTAGCACCCAAAAGATGGCGGAGATATCACAGTTTAAAGTTTAATCTTTTCTTTGCACTGCTAGTGCGTCAGCTACCCCCACACACACTTTTTTGAAATTTTTCCTGTTGCACCTGTTAGAACTAACATAGCATTACATAGCACCACCAGTCCCATAGCTAGCACTCCAAAAATGACGTAGATATAGCAGTTTATAGTTTATGCCCTTAGACGAAGTTAGCCCCACTCCACTTTTTAATTTTTTTCTTGCACTTGCTAGTACTAACATCGCACCGCATAGCACCACCAATCGTATAGCTAGCACCCAAAAGATGGCGGAGATATAACAGTTTAAAGTTTAATCTTTCTTTTGCACTTGCTAGTGCGTCAGCTACCCACACACACTTTTTGAAATTTTTCCTTTGCACCTGTTAGAACTAACATAGCATTACATAGCACCACCAGTCCCATAGCTAGCACTCCAAAAATGACGTAGATATAGCAGTTTATAGTTTATGCCCTTAGACGAAGTTAGCCCCCCACTCCACTTTTTAATTTTTTTCTTGCACTTGCTACTACTAACATCGCACCGCATAGCACCACCAATCGTATAGCTAGCACCCAAAAGATGGCGGAGATATCACAGTTTAAAGTTTAATCTTTTCTCTTGTACCTGCTAGTGCGTCAGCACCCCACACACACTTTTTGAAATTTTTCCTTTGCACCTGTTAGAACTAACATAGCATTACATAGCACCACCAGTCCCATAGCTAGCACTCCAAAAATGACGTAGATATAGCAGTTTATAGTTTATGCCCTTAGACGAAGTTAGCCCCACTCCACTTTTTAATTTTTTTCTTGCACTTGCTATACTAACATCGCACCGCATAGCACCACCAATCGTATAGCTAGCACCCAAAAGATGGCGGAGATATAACAGTTTAAAGTTTAATCTTTTCTCTTTGCCTGCTAGTGCGTCAGCACCCCACACACACTTTTTGAAATTTTTCCTTTGCACCTGTTAGAACTAACATAGCATTACATAGCACCACCAGTCCCATAGCTAGCACTCCAAAAATGACGTAGATATAGCAGTTTATAGTTTATGCCCTTAGCGAGGTTAGCCCCCCACTTCACTTTTTTAATTTTTTTTCTTGCACTTGCTACTACTAACATCGCACCGCATAGCACCACCAATCGTATAGCTAGCACCCAAAAGATGGCGGAGATATCACAGTTTAAAGTTTAATCTTTTCTCTTGTACCTGCTAGTGCGTCAGCGACCCCCACACACACTTTTTTGAAATTTTTCCTGTTGCACCTGTTAGAACTAACATAGCATTACATAGCACCACCAGTCCCATAGCTAGCACTCAAAAAATAACGTAGATATAGCAGTTTATAGTTTATGCCCTTAGCGAGGTTAGCCCCCCACTTCACTTTTTTAATTTTTTTCTTGCACTTGCTAGTACTAACATCGCACCGCATAGCACCACCAATCGTATAGCTAGCACCCAAAAGATGGCGGAGATATACAGTTTAAAGTTTAATCTTTTCTTTGACCTGCTAGTGCGTCAGCGACCCCACACACACTTTTTGAAATTTTTCCTTTGCACCTGTTAGAACTAACATAGCATTACATAGCACCACCAGTCCCATAGCTAGCACTCCAAAAATAACGTAGATATAGCAGTTTATAGTTTATGCCCTTAGCGAGGTTAGCCCCCCACTTCACTTTTTAATTTTTTTCTTGCACTTGCTATACTAACATCGCACCGCATAGCACCACCAATCGTATAGCTAGCACCCAAAAGATGGCGGAGATATACAGTTTAAAGTTTAATCTTTTCTTTTGCACTTGCTAGTGCGTCAGCACCCCACACACACTTTTTGAAATTTTTCCTTTGCACCTGTTAGAACTAACATAGCATTACATAGCACCACCAGTCCCATAGCTAGCACTCCAAAAATGACGTAGATATAGCAGTTTATAGTTTATGCCCTTAGACGAAGTTAGCCCCCACTCCACTTTTTAATTTTTTTCTTGCACTTGCTATACTAACATCGCACCGCATAGCACCACCAATCGTATAGCTAGCACCCAAAAGATGGCGGAGATATACAGTTTAAAGTTTAATCTTTTCTTTGACCTGCTAGTGCGTCAGCACCCCACACACACTTTTTGAAATTTTTCCTTTGCACCTGTTAGAACTAACATAGCATTACATAGCACCACCAGTCCCATAGCTAGCACTCCAAAAATGACGTAGATATAGCAGTTTATAGTTTATGCCCTTAGACGAAGTTAGCCCCCACTCCACTTTTTAATTTTTTTCTTGCACTTGCTAGTACTAACATCGCACCGCATAGCACCACCAATCGTATAGCTAGCACCCAAAAGATGGCGGAGATATACAGTTTAAAGTTTAATCTTTCTCTTTACTTGCTAGTGCGTCAGCACCCCACACACACTTTTTGAAATTTTTCCTTTGCACCTGTTAGAACTAACATAGCATTACATAGCACCACCAGTCCCATAGCTAGCACTCCAAAAATGACGTAGATATAGCAGTTTATAGTTTATGCCCTTAGACGAAGTTAGCCCCCCACTCCACTTTTTTAATTTTTTTTTCTTGCACTTGCTACTACTAACATCGCACCGCATAGCACCACCAATCGTATAGCTAGCACCCAAAAGATGGCGGAGATATCACAGTTTAAAGTTTAATCTTTTCTCTTGTACCTGCTAGTGCGTCAGCGACCTCCACACACACTTTTTTGAAATTTTTCCCGTTGCACCTGTTAGAACTAACATAGCATTGCATAGCACCACCAGTCCAATAGCTAGCACTCCAAAAATGACGTAGATATAGCAGTTTATAGTTTATGCCCTTAGCGAGTTAGCCCCCACTTCCACTTTTTAATTTTTTTCTTGCACTTGCTATACTAACATCGCACCGCATAGCACCACCAATCGTATAGCTAGCACCCAAAAGATGGCGGAGATATACAGTTTAAAGTTTAATCTTTTCTCTTGACCTGCTAGTGCGTCAGCAACCCCCACACACACTTTTTTGAAATTTTTCCTGTTGCACCTGTTAGAACTAACATAGCATTACATAGCACCACCAGTCCCATAGCTAGCACTCAAAAAATAACGTAGATATAGCAGTTTATAGTTTATGCCCTTAGCGAGGTTAGCCCCCCACTTCACTTTTTTTAATTTTTTTTCTTGCACTTGCTAGTACTAACACCGCACCGCATAGCACCACCAATCGTATAGCTAGCACCCAAAAGATGGCGGAGATATAACAGTTTAAAGTTTAATCTTTTCTTTTGCACTTGCTAGTGCGTCAGCTACCCCCACACACACTTTTTTGAAATTTTTCCTCTTGCACCTGTTAGAACTAACATAGCATTACATAGCACCACCAGTCCCATAGCTAGCACTCCAAAAATGACGTAGATATAGCAGTTTATAGTTTATGCCCTTAGCGAGGTTAGCCCCCACTTCACTTTTTAATTTTTTTCTTGCACTTGCTATACTAACATCGCACCGCATAGCACCACCAATCGTATAGCTAGCACCCAAAAGATGGCGGAGATATCACAGTTTAAAGTTTAATCTTTTCTTTTGACCTGCTAGTGCGTCAGCTACCCCACACACACTTTTTGAAATTTTTCCTGTTGCACCTGTTAGAACTAACATAGCATTACATAGCACCACCAGTCCCATAGCTAGCACTCCAAAATGACGTAGATATAGCAGTTTATAGTTTATGCCCTTAGACGAAGTTAGCCCCACTCCACTTTTTAATTTTTTTTCTTGCACTTGCTATACTAACATCGCACCGCATAGCACCACCAATCGTATAGCTAGCACCCAAAAGATGGCGGAGATATCACAGTTTAAAGTTTAATCTTTTCTCTTGTACCTGCTAGTGCGTCAGCGACCTCCACACACACTTTTTTGAAATTTTTCCTGTTGCACCTGTTAGAACTAACATAGCATTACATAGCACCACCAGTCCCATAGCTAGCACTCCAAAAATGACGTAGATATAGCAGTTTATAATTTATGCCCTTAGACGAAGTTAGCCCCACTCCACTTTTTAATTTTTTCTTGCACTTGCTATACTAACATCGCACCGCATAGCACCACCAATCGTATAGCTAGCACCCAAAAGATGGCGGAGATATAACAGTTTAAAGTTTAATCTTTTCTTTGACCTGCTAGTGCGTCAGCACCCCACACACACTTTTTGAAATTTTTCCTTTGCACCTGTTAGAACTAACATAGCATTACATAGCACCACCAGTCCCATAGCTAGCACTCAAAAATGACGTAGATATAGCAGTTTATAGTTTATGCCCTTAGACGAAGTTAGCCCCCACTCCACTTTTTTAATTTTTTTTCTGCACTTGCTATACTAACATCGCACCGCATAGCACCACCAATCGTATAGCTAGCACCCAAAAGATGGCGGAGATATCACAGTTTAAAGTATAATCTTTTTTCTTGTACCTGCTAGTGCGTCAGCGACCCCCACACACACTTTTTTGAAATTTTTCCTTTTGCACCTGTTAGAACTAACATAGCACTACATAGCACCACCAGTCCCATAGCTAGCAATCCAAAAATGACGTAAATATAGCAGTTTATAGTTTATGCCCTTAGGCGAGGTTAGCCCCCACTCCACTTTTTTTAATTTTTTTTCTTGCACTTGCTAGTACTAACATCGCACCGCATAGCACCACCAATCGTATAGCTAGCACCCAAAAGATGGCGGAGATATAACAGTTTAAAGTTTAATCTTTTCTTTTGCACTTGCTAGTGCGTCAGCGACCCCACACACACTTTTTTGAAATTTTTCCTTTTGCACCTGTTAGAACTAACATAGCATTACATAGCACCACCAGTCCCATAGCTAGCACTCCAAAAATGACGTAGATATAGCAGTTTATAGTTTATGCCCTTAGACGAAGTTACCCCCCACTCCACTTTTTTAATTTTTTTTTTCTTGCACTTGCTAGTACTAACATCGCACCGCATAGCACCACCAATCGTATAGCTAGCACCCAAAAGATGGCGGAGATATAACAGTTTAAAGTTTAATCTTTTCTTTTGCACTTGCTAGTGCGTCAGCTACCCCCACACACACTTTTTTGAAATTTTTCCTCTTGCACCTGTTAGAACTAACATAGCATTACATAGCACCACCAGTCCCATAGCTAGCACTCCAAAAATGACGTAGATATAACAGTTTATAGTTTATGCCCTTAGACGAAGTTAGCCCCCCACTCCACTTTTTTAATTTTTTTTCTTGCACTTGCTACTACTAACATCGCACCGCATAGCACCACCAATCGTATAGCTAGCACCCAAAAGATGGCGGAGATATCACAGTTTAAAGTTTAATCTTTTCTCTTGTACCTGCTAGTGCGTCAGCGACCCCCACACACACTTTTTTGAAATTTTTCCTTTGCACCTGTTAGAACTAACATAGCATTACATAGCACCACCAGTCCCATAGCTAGCACTCCAAAAATGACGTAGATATAGCAGTTTATAGTTTATGCCCTTAGACGAAGTTAGCCCCCCACTCCACTTTTTTAATTTTTTTTTCTTGCACTTGCTATACTAACATCGCACCGCATAGCACCACCAATCGTATAGCTAGCACCCAAAAGATGGCGGAGATATAACAGTTTAAAGTTTAATCTTTCTCTTGACCTGCTAGTGCGTCAGCGACCCCACACACACTTTTTGAAATTTTTCCTTTGCACCTGTTAGAACTAACATAGCATTACATAGCACCACCAGTCCCATAGCTAGCACTCCAAAAATGACGTAGATATAGCAGTTTATAGTTTATGCCCTTAGCGAGGTTAGCCCCCCACTTCACTTTTTTAATTTTTTTCTTGCACTTGCTATACTAACATCGCACCGCATAGCACCACCAATCGTATAGCTAGCACCCAAAAGATGGCGGAGATATACAGTTTAAAGTTTAATCTTTTCTCTTGACCTGCTAGTGCGTCAGCACCCCACACACACTTTTTGAAATTTTTCCTTTGCACCTGTTAGAACTAACATAGCATTACATAGCACCACCAGTCCCATAGCTAGCACTCAAAAATGACGTAGATATAGCAGTTTATAGTTTATGCCCTTAGCGAGGTTAGCCCCCCACTTCACTTTTTTAATTTTTTTCTTGCACTTGCTACTACTAACATCGCACCGCATAGCACCACCAATCGTATAGCTAGCACCCAAAAGATGGCGGAGATATACAGTTTAAAGTTTAATCTTTTCTCTTGACCTGCTAGTGCGTCAGCACCCCCACACACTTTTTGAAATTTTTCCTTTGCACCTGTTAGAACTAACATAGCATTACATAGCACCACCAGTCCCATAGCTAGCACTCCAAAAATGACGTAGATATAGCAGTTTATAGTTTATGCCCTTAGCGAGTTAGCCCCACTCCACTTTTTAATTTTTTCTTGCACTTGCTAGTACTAACATCGCACCGCATAGCACCACCAATCGTATAGCTAGCACCCAAAAGATGGCGGAGATATAACAGTTTAAAGTTTAATCTTTTCTTTTGCACTTGCTAGTGCGTCAGCACCCCCACACACTTTTTGAAATTTTTCCTTTGCACCTGTTAGAACTAACATAGCATTACATAGCACCACCAGTCCCATAGCTAGCACTCCAAAATGACGTAGATATAGCAGTTTATAGTTTATGCCCTTAGACGAAGTTAGCCCCACTCCACTTTTTAATTTTTTCTTGCACTTGCTAGTACTAACATCGCACCGCATAGCACCACCAATCGTATAGCTAGCACCCAAAAGATGGCGGAGATATAACAGTTTAAAGTTTAATCTTTTCTTTGACCTGCTAGTGCGTCAGCACCCCACACACACTTTTTGAAATTTTTCCTCTTGCACCTGTTAGAACTAACATAGCATTACATAGCACCACCAGTCCCATAGCTAGCACTCCAAAATGACGTAGATATAGCAGTTTATAGTTTATGCCCTTAGCGAGTTAGCCCCCACTCCACTTTTTAATTTTTTTCTTGCACTTGCTATACTAACATCGCACCGCATAGCACCACCAATCGTATAGCTAGCACCCAAAAGATGGCGGAGATATAACAGTTTAAAGTTTAATCTTTTCTTTGACCTGCTAGTGCGTCAGCGACCCCACACACACTTTTTGAAATTTTTCCTTTGCACCTGTTAGAACTAACATAGCATTACATAGCACCACCAGTCCCATAGCTAGCACCAAAAATGACGTAGATATAGCAGTTTATAGTTTATGCCCTTAGCGAGGTTAGCCCCCACTCCACTTTTTAATTTTTTTCTTGCACTTGCTAGTACTAACATCGCACCGCATAGCACCACCAATCGTATAGCTAGCACCCAAAAGATGGCGGAGATATAACAGTTTAAAGTTTAATCTTTTCTTTGACCTGCTAGTGCGTCAGCACCCCACACACACTTTTTGAAATTTTTCCTTTGCACCTGTTAGAACTAACATAGCATTACATAGCACCACCAGTCCCATAGCTAGCACTCCAAAAATGACGTAGATATAGCAGTTTATAGTTTATGCCCTTAGCGAGGTTAGCCCCACTTCACTTTTTAATTTTTTTCTTGCACTTGCTATACTAACATCGCACCGCATAGCACCACCAATCGTATAGCTAGCACCCAAAAGATGGCGGAGATATAACAGTTTAAAGTTTAATCTTTTCTTTGACTTGCTAGTGCGTCAGCACCCCACACCACTTTTTGAAATTTTTCCTTTGCACCTGTTAGAACTAACATAGCATTACATAGCACCACCAGTCCCATAGCTAGCACTCAAAAATGACGTAGATTAGCAGTTTATAGTTTATGCCCTTAGCGAGGTTAGCCCCCACTTCACTTTTTAATTTTTTTTGCACTTGCTAGTACTAACATCGCACCGCATAGCACCACCAATCGTATAGCTAGCACCCAAAAGATGGCGGAGATATAACAGTTTAAAGTTTAATCTTTTCTTTGACCTGCTAGTGCGTCAGCACCCCACACACTTTTTGAAATTTTTCCTTTGCACCTGTTAGAACTAACATAGCATTACATAGCACCACCAGTCCCATAGCTAGCACTCCAAAAATGACGTAGATATAGCAGTTTATAGTTTATGCCCTTAGCGAAGTTAGCCCCCACTCCACTTTTTAATTTTTTTCTTGCACTTGCTATACTAACATCGCACCGCATAGCACCACCAATCGTATAGCTAGCACCCAAAAGATGGCGGAGATATAACAGTTTAAAGTTTAATCTTTTCTTTTGACCTGCTAGTGCGTCAGCACCCCACACACACTTTTTGAAATTTTTCCTTTGCACCTGTTAGAACTAACATAGCATTACATAGCACCACCAGTCCCATAGCTAGCACTCCAAAAATGACGTAGATATAGCAGTTTATAGTTTATGCCCTTAGACGAGTTAGCCCCCACTCCACTTTTTAATTTTTTTCTTGCACTTGCTAGTACTAACATCGCACCGCATAGCACCACCAATCGTATAGCTAGCACCCAAAAGATGGCGGAGATATAACAGTTTAAAGTTTAATCTTTTCTCTTGACCTGCTAGTGCGTCAGCGACCCCACACACACTTTTTGAAATTTTTCCTTGCACCTGTTAGAACTAACATAGCATTACATAGCACCACCAGTCCCATAGCTAGCACTCAAAATGACGTAGATATAGCAGTTTATAGTTTATGCCCTTAGCGAGGTTAGCCCCCCACTTCACTTTTTTTAATTTTTTTTCTTGCACTTGCTAGTACTAACACCGCACCGCATAGCACCACCAATCGTATAGCTAGCACCCAAAAGATGGCGGAGATATAACAGTTTAAAGTTTAATCTTTTCTTTGCACTGCTAGTGCGTCAGCGACCCCACACACACTTTTTGAAATTTTTCCTGTTGCACCTGTTAGAACTAACATAGCATTACATAGCACCACCAGTCCCATAGCTAGCATCCAAAAATGACGTAGATATAGCAGTTTATAGTTTATGCCCTTAGCGAGGTTAGCCCCCACTCCACTTTTTTAATTTTTTTCTTGCACTTGCTAGTACTAACATCGCACCGCATAGCACCACCAATCGTATAGCTAGCACCCAAAAGATGGCGGAGATATACAGTTTAAAGTTTAATCTTTTCTTTGTACCTGCTAGTGCGTCAGCACCCCACACACACTTTTTGAAATTTTTCCTTTGCACCTGTTAGAACTAACATAGCATTACATAGCACCACCAGTCCCATAGCTAGCACTCAAAAATGACGTAGATATAGCAGTTTATAGTTTATGCCCTTAGCGAGGTTAGCCCCACTTCACTTTTTTAATTTTTTTCTTGCACTTGCTAGTACTAACATCGCACCGCATAGCACCACCAATCGTATAGCTAGCACCCAAAAGATGGCGGAGATATAACAGTTTAAAGTTTAATCTTTTCTTTGCACTTGCTAGTGCGTCAGCACCCCACACACACTTTTTGAAATTTTTCCTTTGCACCTGTTAGAACTAACATAGCATTACATAGCACCACCAGTCCCATAGCTAGCACTCCAAAAATGACGTAGATATAGCAGTTTATAGTTTATGCCCTTAGCGAGTTAGCCCCCACTCACTTTTTAATTTTTTTCTTGCACTTGCTAGTACTAACATCGCACCGCATAGCACCACCAATCGTATAGCTAGCACCCAAAAGATGGCGGAGATATAACAGTTTAAAGTTTAATCTTTTCTTTTGCACTTGCTATGCGTCAGCACCCCAACACACTTTTTGAAATTTTTCCTTTGCACCTGTTAGAACTAACATAGCATTACATAGCACCACCAGTCCCATAGCTAGCACTCCAAAATGACGTAGATATAGCAGTTTATAGTTTATGCCCTTAGACGAAGTTAGCCCCCACTCCACTTTTTAATTTTTTTCTTGCACTTGCTATACTAACATCGCACCGCATAGCACCACCAATCGTATAGCTAGCACCCAAAAGATGGCGGAGATATCACAGTTTAAAGTTTAATCTTTTCTTTGACCTGCTAGTGCGTCAGCACCCCCACACACATTTTTGAAATTTTTCCTTTGCACCTGTTAGAACTAACATAGCATTACATAGCACCACCAGTCCCATAGCTAGCACTCCAAAAATGACGTAGATATAGCAGTTTATAGTTTATGCCCTTAGCGAGTTAGCCCCCACTCCACTTTTTAATTTTTTCTTGCACTTGCTATACTAACATCGCACCGCATAGCACCACCAATCGTATAGCTAGCACCCAAAAGATGGCGGAGATATACAGTTTAAAGTTTAATCTTTTCTTTGACCTGCTAGTGCGTCAGCACCCCACACACACTTTTTGAAATTTTTCCTTTGCACCTGTTAGAACTAACATAGCATTACATAGCACCACCAGTCCCATAGCTAGCACTCAAAATGACGTAGATATAGCAGTTTATAGTTTATGCCCTTAGCGAGTTAGCCCCCACTCACTTTTTAATTTTTTTCTTGCACTTGCTAGTACTAACATCGCACCGCATAGCACCACCAATCGTATAGCTAGCACCCAAAAGATGGCGGAGATATAACAGTTTAAAGTTTAATCTTTTCTCTTGTACCTGCTAGTGCGTCAGCACCCCACACACACTTTTTGAAATTTTTCCTTTGCACCTGTTAGAACTAACATAGCATTACATAGCACCACCAGTCCCATAGCTAGCACTCAAAAATGACGTAGATATAGCAGTTTATATTTATGCCCTTAGCGAGGTTAGCCCCCACTCACTTTTTTAATTTTTTTCTTGCACTTGCTAGTACTAACACGCACCGCATAGCACCACCAATCGTATAGCTAGCACCCAAAAGATGGCGGAGATATACAGTTTAAAGTTTAATCTTTCTCTTGACCTGCTAGTGCGTCAGCACCCCACACACTTTTTGAAATTTTTCCTTTGCACCTGTTAGAACTAACATAGCATACATAGCACCACCATGTCCCATAGCTAGCACTCAAAAATGACGTAGATATAGCAGTTTATAGTTTATGCCCTTAGCGAGTTAGCCCCACTCACTTTTTAATTTTTTTCTTGCACTTGCTATACTAACATCGCACCGCATAGCACCACCAATCGTATAGCTAGCACCCAAAAGATGGCGGAGATATACAGTTTAAAGTTTAATCTTTTCTTTTGACTTGCTAGTGCGTCAGCTACCCCCACACACTTTTTGAAATTTTTCCTTTGCACCTGTTAGAACTAACATAGCATTACATAGCACCACCAGTCCCATAGCTAGCACTCCAAAAATGACGTAGATATAGCAGTTTATAGTTTATGCCCTTAGACGAAGTTAGCCCCCACTCCACTTTTTAATTTTTTCTTGCACTTGCTAGTACTAACATCGCACCGCATAGCACCACCAATCGTATAGCTAGCACCCAAAAGATGGCGGAGATATAACAGTTTAAAGTTTAATCTTTTCTTTTGACTGCTAGTGCGTCAGCACCCACACACACTTTTTGAAATTTTTCCCTTGCACCTGTTAGAACTAACATAGCATTACATAGCACCACCAGTCCCATAGCTAGCACTCCAAAAATGACGTAGATATAGCAGTTTATAGTTTATGCCCTTAGCGAAGTTAGCCCCACTCCACTTTTTAATTTTTTCTTGCACTTGCTATACTAACATCGCACCGCATAGCACCACCAATCGTATAGCTAGCACCCAAAAGATGGCGGAGATATAACAGTTTAAAGTTTAATCTTTTCTTTGCACTTGCTAGTGCGTCAGCACCCCCACACACTTTTTGAAATTTTTCCTTTGCACCTGTTAGAACTAACATAGCATTACATAGCACCACCAGTCCCATAGCTAGCACTCCAAAATGACGTAGATATAGCAGTTTATAGTTTATGCCCTTAGACGAAGTTAGCCCCCACTCCACTTTTTAATTTTTTTTCTTGCACTTGCTAGTACTAACATCGCACCGCATAGCACCACCAATCGTATAGCTAGCACCCAAAAGATGGCGGAGATATAACAGTTTAAAGTTTAATCTTTTCTTTGACCTGCTAGTGCGTCAGCACCCCACACACACTTTTTGAAATTTTTCCTTTGCACCTGTTAGAACTAACATAGCATTACATAGCACCACCAGTCCCATAGCTAGCACTCCAAAAATGACGTAGATATAGCAGTTTATAGTTTATGCCCTTAGCGAAGTTAGCCCCCACTCCACTTTTTAATTTTTTTCTTGCACTTGCTATACTAACATCGCACCGCATAGCACCACCAATCGTATAGCTAGCACCCAAAAGATGGCGGAGATATACAGTTTAAAGTTTAATCTTTTCTCTTGACCTGCTAGTGCGTCAGCACCCCACACACTTTTTGAAATTTTTCCTTTGCACCTGTTAGAACTAACATAGCATTACATAGCACCACCAGTCCCATAGCTAGCACTCCAAAAATGACGTAGATATAGCAGTTTATAGTTTATGCCCTTAGCGAAGTTAGCCCCCACTCCACTTTTTAATTTTTTTCTTGCACTTGCTATACTAACATCGCACCGCATAGCACCACCAATCGTATAGCTAGCACCCAAAAGATGGCGGAGATATACAGTTTAAAGTTTAATCTTTTCTTTGACCTGCTAGTGCGTCAGCGACCCCACACACACTTTTTGAAATTTTTCCTTTGCACCTGTTAGAACTAACATAGCATTACATAGCACCACCAGTCCCATAGCTAGCACTCCAAAAATGACGTAGATATAGCAGTTTATAGTTTATGCCCTTAGCGAGGTTAGCCCCCACTCCACTTTTTAATTTTTTTTCTTGCACTTGCTATACTAACATCGCACCGCATAGCACCACCAATCGTATAGCTAGCACCCAAAAGATGGCGGAGATATACAGTTTAAAGTTTAATCTTTTCTTTTGACTGCTAGTGCGTCAGCACCCCCACACACTTTTTGAAATTTTTCCTTTGCACCTGTTAGAACTAACATAGCATTACATAGCACCACCAGTCCCATAGCTAGCACTCAAAAATGACGTAGATATAGCAGTTTATAGTTTATGCCCTTAGCGAGTTAGCCCCACTCCACTTTTTAATTTTTTTTCTTGCACTTGCATACTAACATCGCACCGCATAGCACCACCAATCGTATAGCTAGCACCCAAAAGATGGCGGAGATATACAGTTTAAAGTTTAATCTTTTCTCTTGACCTGCTGTGCGTCAGCACCCCACACACACTTTTTGAAATTTTTCCTTTGCACCTGTTAGAACTAACATAGCATTACATAGCACCACCAGTCCCATAGCTAGCATCCAAAAATGACGTAGATATAGCAGTTTATAGTTTATGCCCTTAGCGAGTTAGCCCCACTCCACTTTTTTAATTTTTTTCTTGCACTTGCTAGTACTAACATCGACGCATAGCACCACCAATCGTATAGCTAGCACCCAAAAGATGGCGGAGATATACAGTTTAAAGTTTAATCTTTTCTTTGTCCTGCTAGTGCGTCAGCACCCACACACACTTTTTGAAATTTTTCCTCTGCACCTGTTAGAACTAACATAGCATTACATAGCACCACCAGTCCCATAGTAGCACTCAAAATACGTAGATATAGCAGTTTATAGTTTATGCCCTTAGCGAGTTAGCCCCCACTCCACTTTTTAATTTTTTCTTGCACTTGCTATACTAACACGCACCGCATAGCACCACCAATCGTATAGCTAGCACCCAAAAGATGGCGAGATATCACAGTTTAAAGTTTAATCTTTTTCTTTACCTGCTAGTCGTCAGCACCCACAACACTTTTTGAAATTTTTCCTTTGCACCTGTTAGAACTAAATAGCATTACATAGCACCACCAGTCCCATAGCTAGCACTCAAAAATGACGTAATATAGCAGTTTATAGTTTATGCCCTTAGCGAGTTAGCCCCCACTCCACTTTTTAATTTTTTTCTTGCACTTGCTATACTAACATCGCACCGCATAGCACCACAATCGTATAGCTAGCACCCAAAAGATGGCGGAGATATAACAGTTTAAAGTTTAATCTTTTCTTTGCACCTGCTAGTGCGTCAGCACCCCACACACACTTTTGAAATTTTTCCTTTGCACCTGTTAGAACTAACATAGCATTACATAGCACCACCAGTCCCATAGCTAGCACTCCAAAATGACGTAGATATAGCAGTTTATAGTTTATGCCCTTAGCGAAGTTAGCCCCCACTCCACTTTTTTAATTTTTTTCTTGCACTTGCTATACTAACATCGCACCGCATAGCACCACCAATCGTATGCTAGCACCCAAAAGATGGCGGAGATATAACAGTTTAAAGTTTAATTTTCTTTGCACCTGTAGCTAGCTACCACAACACTTTTAAATTTTTCCTTTGCACCTAAACTAAATAGCATTATAGACCCCAGTCCCAGTAGCCCCAAAATACTTTAAGTTTTATTTTGCCCTTGCAGTTAGCCCCCCACTCCACTTTTAATTTTTTTCTTGCACTTGCATATAACATCGCACCGCATAGACCACCAATCGTATAGCACCCCAAAAGATGGCGGAGATATAACAGTTTAAAGTTTAATCTTTTCTCTTTGACCTGCTAGTGCGTCAGCACCCCACACACACTTTTTGAAATTTTTCCTTGCAGCTGTTAGAACTAACATAGCACTACATAGCACCACCAGTCCCATAGCTAGCAATCCAAAAATGACGTAGATATAGCAGTTTATAGTTTATGCCCTTAGGCGAGGTTAGCCCCACTCCACTTTTTTAATTTTTTCTTGCACTTGCTAGTACTAACATCGCACCGCATAGCACCACCAATCGTATAGCTAGCACCCAAAAGATGGCGGAGATATAACAGTTTAAAGTTTAATCTTTTCACTTGCACCTGCTAGTGCGTCAGCGACCCCCACACACACTTTTGAGTGCTAGCTATGGGACTGGTGGTGCTATGTAATGCTATGTTAGTTCTAACAGGTGCAACAGGAAAAATTTCAAAAAAGTGTGTGTGGGGGTCGCTGACGCACTAGCAAGTGCAAAAGAAAAGATTAAACTTTAAACTGTTATATCTCCGCCATCTTTTGGGTGCTAGCTATACGATTGGTGGTGCTATGCGTGCGATGTTAGTACTAGCAAGTGCAAGAAAAAAATTAAAAAGTGGAGTGGGGGCTAACTTCGTCTAAGGGCATAAACTATAAACTGCTATATCTACGTCATTTTTGGATTGCTAGCTATGGGACTGGTGATGCTATGTAATGCTATGTTAGTTCTAACAGGTGCAAGAGGAAAAATTTCAAAAAAGTGTGTGGGGGTCGCTGACGCACTAGCAAGTGCAAAAGAAAAGATTAAAGTTTAAACTGTTATATCTCCGCCATCTTTTGGGTGCTAGCTATACGATTGGTGGTGCTATGCCGTGCGATATTAGTACTAGCAAGTGCAGGCAAAAAAAATTAAAAAAAGTGGAGTGGGGGGCTAACTTCGTCTAAGGGCATAAACTATAAACTGCTATATCTACGTCATTTTTGGATTGCTAGCTATGGGACTGGTGGTGCTATGTAGTGCTATGTTAGTTCTAACAGCTGCAACAGGAAAATTTTCAAAAAAGTGTGTGTGGGGGTCGCTGACGCACTAGCAGGTACAAGAGAAAAGATTAAACTTTAAACTGTGATATCTCCGCATTCTTTTGGGTGCTAGCTATACGATTGGTGGTGCTATGCGGTGCGATGTTAGTACTAGCAAGTGCAAAAAAAAAAATTAAAAAAAGTTGAGTGGGGGGCTAACTTCGTCTAAGGGCATAAACTATAAACTGCTATATCTACGTCATTTTTGGAGTGCTAGCTATGAGACTGGTGGTGCTATGTAGTGCTATGTTAGTTCTAACAGGTGCAAGAAGAAAAATTTCAAAAAAGTGTGCGTGGGGGTCGCTGACGCACTAGCAAGTGCAAAAGAAAAGATTAAACTTTAAACTGTTATATCTCCGCCATCTTTTGGGTGCTAGCTATACGATTGGTGGTGCTATGCGGTGCGATGTTAGTACTAGCAAGTGCAGGAAAAAAATTAAAAAAAGTAGAGCGGGGGGCTAACTTCGTCTAAGGGCATAAACTATAAACTGCTATATCTACGTCATTTTTTGAGTGCTAGCTATGGGACTGATGGTGCTATGTGGTGCTATGTTAGTGCCATCAGGTGCAAAAGAAAAATTTGAAAAAAGTGTAGTGGGGGGGTTGGCATCACCTCAGCCCCCCCAAACTTTGAACTGTAATAACTCACATAGTTTTTAGGTGCTAGCTATAAGTGTTGTGGTGCTATGTGGTGCAATGTTGGTGCAATCAGATGCTATACAGAAAATAAAATAATTTGGTGTTGGGGGGGCCAAGGTGATCTTGCCGTACAATCGAACCTCTGTATGTGTATGCAACTGTTCTACAATGTAAAAGATTGACTTAAACCGCCATACGTTTCAACTTTTTAATGAACATATATACACGTGCATTACTTATGTGATTCCACAAACTGAAAGAATGTTAACAAAATCAGTACGTTCTGACATACTAACGAATGGCCGTTGCATGCGATGTATATGATTAGTTTTTTATGATTAGCGCATTGAGACTGTATCCGCCTGCATCCCAGCGAATCACTGTTATGCTATTATTCTACAACTTAGAAGATCAATTTAAAACGCTATACGTTATCACATGCATTCACTCATAACGAAGGACCATTAGCATGAGTTTATGTGGATAGTCTATAACCATCAGTGTTCGTATACTATCGGTGGCCAGTATACATATGCTATTATTGACATAAATTACTATAGGTATTCGATGTATTAGATTAAAATTTAACATGCTTTTGCATACTAATATGCTACTAATCATATCATTATCTTTCTTAATTGCTTGGCGCAGAGAAAGCTTTCTAAATTTAATATGTATTTACACTTAAGCAATTATTATATGAATTACTTTTCTCCATTTTTGTACGTTACAGGAATCTCACATTCTGCTTTGTAAATAATAATTAGGGAATATATTAGTAAATAAGTATAAAGCAAAAATACATTTTTCATTGTATATTTAACAAGCTTAATAAGTATACACATTTAAGGAATTAATATTTGAATTACTTTATTCAACTATGGTATATTGCAGGAAATTCATTCTGTTTTGTAAATAAAATTTGACAATCTATTAAGTTATAAATAAATATAAGAGCAAAAATACATTTATCAAGTGTATATTTAACAAAATTTAATATGTATTCCTCGACTAGGGCAAAGCCTTCTAAACATAATATATATATATATATATATATATATATATATATATATAAGTAAATAGGCTCTTATTATTTTTATAAAGGTTTATTTACAGATACATCTTATTTTTCATTGTGTTCTGCACAAATGCCTTATTACGGACTGCAAACAACTTGTCTTGTTATTATATACATTATATACATATATATATATATATATATATATATATATATTATATAATTAGGATATAGTTTCTTGTAGATTATAAGTCAGGTAATGGTAACATTACTCTTTTTTAATGCCTAAATTTTCGCATACATTTCTATGATGTGTCAAAGACAACTATAAATGCAACATTTGAATGGTACAAATAAAGTAAAGTAAAAATAAAACTACTTACATTGAGATTAGTGGGAAATTATGTAGTACATGATATTAAAAATTAAAATCTTAAAATATGTTTAGATTCATAGGCAAAATATTGACTTAACAGGTGTCATTTCTTGATTAATGTGTCATTCTTCACTTATTTTGTTATAGTAGACTGTGTATAATATTTGTGTAGTAGTAGTAGTGTACATGTGCATGTGGTTGTGTATATGTGCACTAGACAAATATTATACACAGCCTACTATAACTAATGAAACAAAATGAGCGAGAAATGACACATTAATCAAAAAAATGACACCTGTCAAGCCAATATTTTGTCTGTGAATCTAAACATATTTCAGATTTTAATTTTAATATCATGTACTACATAATTTCCCACTAACCTCAATGTAAGTAGTTTTACTTTTACTTTACTTTATTACCATTCAAATGTTACATTTATAATATATATATATATATATATATATATATATATATATATATATTAATATAAAGATGAAATTAATGTATTGATAATTTTGGTCATAATAAAACAACTGTCAACAATCATTCGTTTTGAACTTGACGTTTCGATCTATTATTCAGATCTTAATCATAAGTGTTAGGTAATTAGAAACAAACATACATATATCAAAACTTACATAAAACTTGATTATTCTTAAATTTAGGGCTAGTGTAAAATAATTTTAAATGACATAAGCAAAACTTGAGTGACAGAATTAAAATTGTTTTGTGTATGCAATTTTGATTTACAAAAACCAAGTTTATTTAAATACAATGATTTTTGAATATAAATATGATAAAAATGAAAAGAACGTGTATTGTCCATTAAATAACAGCACTACAATTAATGTTTATACAGATCGGAGTAAACAAAACTTAAGTTATTTAGGTCTTGTTTGTTGTTGATGCACTTTCTTTCTTTTTGTACATAAAATAATTCAAGTAATAAGCGTTTTTTGTAATTTTGTTCTATTTCTAAAATTTTGCTGTCTTTGAGTGAAGGTGTGTGTTTGGTAGAATGTATATGTGTTGAGAAGGCACATATGCTTTTTCCCAATTTTGCATCACTGCGGTGTTGAGTTAATCTGTACTTTAACCACTGACCAAATTGACCAATGTAGGAATGGTTGCAAATGCATTGAATCTTATATACAACGTTACTGCACATTTCGGTGTTTGTTCCATTTTAAGGCGAAAAGATTTTAATTGACTTCACGTAATAGTATGCAATGCCCATATTTGTTTTTTAATTTTAGTAAGTTGTGAGTTAGTTTCAATATATGGAAGCTGTTGAGACCAGTTGTTTGTTGTGATAAATGTTGGTATTCAACAATTTGTTGACAATTTGAATGAGATAATCATACTGATAAAGACTTGTTTCAATTCTTTAATGTTCTTATTTAGAAAAATTGGTTTACTTAGTTTTGTAATTCGATTGTTTAGTGCTAAGATGGTATTGACCTTGTGTTTATTGCTGTGACTGGAGTTGTAGTTAATGTATTTATCAGAATTTGTAGGTTTTTTATAGTAATTAAAAATCAAACTGTTGTTTTCTGATCGAATAATCAATGTGTCAACAAATGGAATTTTTCGTCTTCTATTTTTTTTAAATTGAATTTTAAATGTTCATTAAAGTTATTGAAGTATTCAAGAGTGATTTCAATTTGATTGTGTGGTACAGAGCAAACTATGTCGTCTACATACTTAGCTAAAAATGTAACATTTCAAAATTACATTTTAGCTAAGTATGTAGACAACATAGTTTGCTCTGTACCACAGAATCAAGTTGAAACCACTCTTGAGCACTTCACTAACTTTAATGAACATTTAAAATTCAATTTAAAAAAAGCAGAAGACAGAAAAAATTCCATTTGTTAACACATTGATTATTCGATCAGAAAACAACAGTTTGATTTTAAATTACTATAAAAAACCTACAAATTCTGATAGATACATTAACTACAACACCAGTCACGGCAATAAACACAAGATCAATACTATCTTAGCACTAAACAATCAAATTACAAAAATAAGCAATCCAATTTTTCTAAATACGAACATTAAAGAATTGAAACATGTCTTTATCAGTAATGATTATCTCATTCAAATTGTCAACAAATTGTTGAATACCAACATTTTATCACAACAAAAAACAACACAACAACTGGTCTACAACAAGCTTCCAAATATTAAAAAACTAACTCCACAACTTACTAGAATTTTAAGAAAACCAAATATAGGCATTGCATACTACTATGTAAAGTCAATTAAAAATCTTTTTTCGCTCCTTAAAAATAGAACAAACACCGAAATGTGCAGTAACGTTGTATATAATATTCATTGCATTTGCAACCACTCGTACATTAGTCAAATTGGTCAGTGGTTAAAGTACAGATTAACTCAACACCGCAGTGATGCAAAATTGGGAAAAAGCATCTGGGCCTTCTCAACACATATACATTCTACCAAACACACACCTTCACTCAAAGACACCAACATTTTAGAAATAGAACAAAATTACAAAAAACGCTTATTACTTGAATTATTTCATATACAAAAAGAAAGAAAGTGCATCAACAACAAACAAGACCTAAATAACTTAAGTTTTGTTTACTCCGATCTGTATAAACATTAATTGTAGTGCTGTTATTTAATGGACAATATACGTTCTTTTCATGTTTATCATATTTATATCCAAAAATCATTGCACTTAAATAAACTTGGTTTTTGTAAATCAAAATTGCATACACAAAGCAATTATAATTCTGTCACTCAAGTTTTGCTTATGTCATTAAAATTAGTTTACATAGCCTTAAATTTAAGAAAAATCAGGTTTATGTAAGTTTTGAGATATGTATTGTTTAGTTTCTAATTACCTAACTTTTAGCTGATGATTAAGATCTGAATAATAGATCGAAACGTCAAGTTAGAAACGAAAGATTATTTGACAGTTGTTTTATTTATGACCAAAAATATCTCAATATATTAATTTCATCTTTATATTAAACATTGATTTCTGGTCAATAAAGTAGAGTTTTATAATAAATATATATACAGTTGATAAGATGAAATACTAAGTTTCACTTTTATGCAAAGCCCAAATGATCATTTCAAATCGAGGTAGTAATTGAAAGATGGAAAATTTAAGGTCTTGAACAGGACTCGAACCTGTATCTTAGTCTTTCTAAAACAATGCTTTTCCCAATTACGCCACAGACATCGATGACCACAATTAAAAAATTTACAAATCTAAATAATACGTTAGTATTTATCAACTTACCCTGTATAATAACAACCTAATATATATTGCTGTGAAACCTCTTAAATTAACTGGTCCGTTGACTTTCTTCAGTTATTCGCCTCTTGTCTCATTCCGCCTCGGCTGCTCACCTAGTTAAAACTTTCATCCTCATTCATAAAAAAAAACAAAATACATTCCTACCACAAACATCAACGTTAACTATATTTACATCAATATTCATAATACATTAAAATTTCAAAATTAAATTTCAGCATAAATTTCAGTATCATAAAATTTCAAGATCAAATTTGCCATCATTTTAATTTGCATCCAGAATTAAAGTCCTTGTAGGATGCCTACTAATTAATTGAACAATATATGCAGACCTGAGTCTGAATAAAAGGGAGCATCTTCCACCCCTTTACGTTAATTAACCAGGTTCGTCTAATTGAGCTCAAAGACATACCCAAATTTTCATCATAATCAAGAACATAAATACTAAATACTCCTTTCTACTTAAACAAGAAAATTTCACCTTAAAATTAAAATTTTGTTGTTTGTACAAATTCACTACTGTCCATTTTAAGTAAAAAAATTATAAAGTTATTCAACACACACCATCCCTATAGTAGGGGATAAAGAATACTACTATAGTAAGCCTGCTTATCGTAAAAGGCGATTAAAAGGCGCAGCAAGGGGCAGCAGCCTTGCTGGCTAAAAGATATTGGAGGAGGGTCGGTTGGTCTCGGGCGATCCTCAATAATTTACAAGCTTGTTGGGGGTTGGCCGTGACGGATACGGCTTTTTGCTAAAATCTTTAAAAACTGCGTTGTGGAAAGATATGGGAGCCTACCACAATATTTCCCAGGTGTGCGTGGCCTAAAACACGAAATAGATATGATGGAGAGCTCACAAGTAAAATTCTTGTCCGGAGGTAAAATACTCCCTCATTCGGATCTCCGGGAGGGGTACTTGGGGCTCGTCATCGTAAGAATATAAAACAACAGTTTGATTTAGTGATAGGGACTTGGAATGTAAGGTCATTACTCAGAGTAGATAAGTTAACGAATTTATTAGTCGAAATGAGAAAGCAAAAGCTGGACATTTTAGGTATTAGTGAGGTGAGATGGCCAGATAGTAATGACTTTTGGAAGGATAATTATAGAATAATTACAACTTCTTCAACTAATGCACAGGCAGGCGTAGGAATAGTGTTAGATAAAAGATTAGGGCATAAAGTTAAAGAGTACTTACAATTTAGTGATAGAATAATTATGGTTAGATTGAGTACAAAACCCACAGACACTGTTTTAGTACAGGTTTACATGCCAACAACTCAGTACGAGGATGAGGAAGTAGAAAAGGTATACGAGGATATAAATAGTATAGTGAGAAAAGTAAAAGGAGATGAGAATTTAATAGTTATGGGCGATTTTAATGCATCAGTGGGAGAAGGTAGTGAGGGAAAAATGGTAGGAAAATTTGGGTATGGCAGACGAAATGATAGAGGAGAAAGATTAGTTGAGTTTTGCCAGGAACATAGATTAGTAACTGTAAACACCCTATTCGAACAACATGTTAGGAGAAGATATACCTGGAAAGCCCCAGGTGATAGAGCTAGATACCAAATAGATTATATTTTAGTTAAACAAAGATTTAGAAACCAAGTTAAAACTGTCGTAGTTATCCAGGGGCTGACATAGATAGCGATCATAACTTAGTTAAAATGAAGTGTAAACTAAAATTCAAAAATTGAGAAAGGTGAAAAGAGAGGATGGGATCTAGGTAAGCTTAATGATAGTAGGGTAAAGAGGAATATAAACAAGTATTAGATAATAAGAGCAAAGAGATAGCTGTAGGAGGAACGTAGAAAATAGATGGAAAGAAATAAAACTGACGGTACATGATACAGCAACACAGACTATAGGTAAGAAAAAATAGAAGCTAGAAAACCGTGGGTAACAAAGGAGATATTAGATTTAATAGAGAATAGAAGAAAGCTTAAACCTTTCAGAGAAGTGGATAGTGAAAGGAAGCAAAAATATAATACAGTTAGAAATAAGATAGTACATGAGTGTAGAAAAGCTAGAAATAAATGGATGGAGGAGAATTGTAAGGAATACAAGATGATTTGATAGTAGGTAAGACAGACAGGGCTTACAGGGCAGTTAAAAAGTTTTTTGGGGAAGATAGGAAAAAATATAATGGTATTAGAGACGAGAATAATGAGCTTCTAATAAATAAAGTTGAGGTAGCTGATAGATGGAAAAGATATTTAGAAGATTTATATAAGGGAGACGATATGGATGAGTTAGAGAACGACCAAGAAGAGGATGTAGAAATAGGGTTCTTAATATTAAGAGAGGAATTTGATAGAGCTATTCGGAATCTTAAATTAAATAAAGCGCCAGGGATAGACGATATTCCCGCAGAAAACTTTGGACAGATTATATGAACTAATAAATGTAATATATGACACAGGTGAGGTTCCAATAGATTTCGAAAAAAATATTATTATCCCAATCCCAAAAAAGTCAGGAGCTGATAGGTGTGAGAATTTTAGAACGGTTAGTTTAACTTCTCATGCTTCCAAAATACTAACAATAATAATTAAAAATAGAGTAGAAGCTTTGACTGAGAATTATTTAGGCGAAGACCAATATGGTTTTCGTAAAGACAGAGGGACTAGAGAACCGATACTAATGATTAGGGTAATTATCGAAAAAAGGTTACAAAAAAATAAAAAGACTCATTTCGCGTTTGTAGATTTAGAAAAAGCATTTGATAGGGTTAATTGGATTGTTATGTTCAGGGTTTTGCAAAAAATAGGAATCTCTCATAAAGATAGAAAAATTATTTACAGTCTATATAAAACCAAAGCGTAGTAATTAGATTTGATGAAATAGAAAAGGAAGCTAAGATTAGAAATGGTGTTAGACAGGGTTGTATACTGTCTCCTTGATTTTTAATGTTTATATTGAGGAAGCTTTAAACTTAGCCAGAGAGAGAAAAGAGATAGGTATTAGTGTACAGGGACAGAAAATAGACATGTTACGTTTTGCAGATGATATAGCCATTATAGCAGAGTCTAGAAAAGAGTTAGGAGAGTTTTTAAATATTTTAGATGAGATACTACAGAGTAACTATAGTATGAGAATTAACTCGGTAAAGACAAAGATAATGACAAGTGAGTTACAGCCTAGTTCTAAACCAAAATTAAAAATAGGTAATATCGAGTTAGAGGAGGTAGATGAATTTTGCTATTTAGGTAGTATAATTACAAAGGATGGACGTAGCAGAAGGGATATAGTAGCTAGAATAGCTCAAGCTAGAAAAATGTTTTTAAAAAAAAAAAACTTACTCATAGCTAATAGTATTAGTTTAGATAATAGAAAAGTTTCTTAAAGTCGTACGTATGGAGCGTTCTACTATACGGTAGTGAGACTTGGACAATTAAAGAAGTAGATAAGAAAAGATAGAAGCTTTTGAAACTTGGTGTTATAGGAGAATGTTAAAGATTAGTTGGACAGATAGGGTAACAAACGAGGAAGTTTATAGAAGGATAGGTGAGGATCCCTGTATGTGGAAACAATTGAAGGTCAGGAGAGATAGAATGATAGGGCACCAGTTAAGACATGAGGGACTATTTAGTAAAGTCTTAGATTATAGACTACCAAATAAAAATAGAGTAGGAAGGCCTAGACAAAGCTATATTAGTCAAATTATTAGAGATTTAGGTTGTGAAGGGTATGTAGACCTTTTTAGACTAGCTCAGAATAGAAAAGAATTTAGAGCTGCGTCAAACCGCCTTTAAGTAAGTTCGAAAACAAAACAAAAAAAAAATAAAAATCAGTTAACTAAATGTCACCAGAACATAACTCACAATTAGTTAGCGGTCTGGCATGTTGGTAGCGTTTCGTTGCTTAAGCCTTACCATAACATATAATTTAATAAACGTCACCATGACATAACTCACAATTAGGTAGCGGTCTGGCATGTGGGTAGCGTTTCGTTGCTTAAGCCTTACCATAACATATAATTTAATAAACGTCACCAGGACACAACTCACAATTAGGTAGCGGTCTGGCATGTTGGTAGCGTTTCGTTGCTTAAGCCTTACCATAACATATAATTTAATAAACGTCACCATGACATAACTCACAATTAGGTAGCGGTCTGGCATGTTGGTAGCGATTCGTTGCTTAAGCCTTACCATAACATATAATTTAATAAACGTCACCATGACAACTCACAATTAGGTAGCGGTCTGGCATGTGGGTAGCGTTTCGTTGCTTAAGCCTTACCATAACATATAATTTAATAAACGTCACCAGGACACAACTCACAATTAGGTAGCGGTCTGGCATGTTGGTAGCGTTTCGTTGCTTAAGCCTTACCATAACATATAATTTAATAAACGTCACCAGGACACAACTCACAATTAGGTAGCGGTCTGGCATGTTGGTAGCGTTTCGTTGCTTAAGCCTTACCATAACATATAATTTAATAAACGTCACCATGACATAACTCACAATTAGGTAGCGGTCTGGCATGTTGGCAGCGATTCGTTGCTTAAGTCTTACCATAACATATTATTTAACACTTTTCATTTTTGAAGCGGATAACCAGGTTATATTTCATTTCCTTATAAATGGTAATCATGTAAACATGTTAGAGTTCTTTAACAACCACCAGGTTGCTAATATCTATGTAGAGTCAGCTGGATAGGAAAAAGATAGAAGGATTTAGGAAGATCTAGACCAAACTATATTAGTCAAATTATTAGAAATTTAGGTTGTGAAGGGTATGTAGAGCTTTTTTAGATTAGCACAGATTAGAAAAGAAGTTAGAGCTGCGTCAAACCGACCTTAAGTAAGGTCGAAAACAAAATGATGATGATGATCAACACACACCAAAACATCAAAAATCGAACAACAAAGTATAAGTTACCTGAAGGTTACTGCACTAGTGGCTTCAACGTACATCGTCCTTGCTAATTTCACCATTTCAACTGGGTTATGTTTGCGGCTTCTGATTCTAAACGCTTTTAAAATTTTCTACACCACCATTGATCTAAAATTGTTTCAGGGCTTCTCAGGACTCATCTAAGTATATCAACATCTTGTTTTGTGGATCCAATCACGATTACGAATACCATTTAATTATTAACACCCCCGAAAAATAGCAAAGAAATTCATACTTCTTTCACGCTATACGCCAAAACTGCCTACTTTTGTGTATTCAGTTATCGTTTCAAATTCGATAGTTGGTACAGTAATACTCGTAAATATAACTAGACGTTATTACCTTGTATCTTCTTTTCTAAATGCACTAAATAACTTTCATCGTAGCACGTAAAGAGCAAACTGTTTTAAAGTATTAACTAATCACCAAAATATACGAGCAAACTCTTTAAATTATTGAATCCAAGTCGAAAATCTAAGAGAGAGAAACTGTTTAAAGTCTGGGTTTACATAATGGCTAGCCTGTCCGTCGCTTTTGTCCCCAAAACGGACAATTCTTAGAATTTCGCATTCTATGTTCCCATCTCGACCGCCCGGCACGCGGTTCTACAAAATTTGCACACGCGCCAGTTGAAAATCTGAGAAATTTTCCGCACGGCACGCAACGTCTCAGAACAACTAATTAAATTTTGTACAGAAATTGTTGTTTCTACCTCTCATATTTGCATCTTATTTTCAACCAATCGTGACCCTCGTGACGTTGCTCAACCCACCTTTAATTATTCGTGTCTCTGTCTTGCGCATATTTTCTTTCGTTTTCTAACCTGTTTTTAGTGGTACAAATTGATATTCTTTACTATCGATTATTTCAGTCCACGTGTATTTTTATCTGGGTTAAATAACCCCGTATCTAGCCTTCCCGTAAATATTAAGCGACGGTTTCTCCAACATTCTCTGTAACCATTTGTTATCTGCAGAATTTACGCAGAACGTGACTTTTAAATAAACGCTGTTTTGTATTTCGTGCTAAAGCATCCGACCGTTTCCAATATCCGTAGAATCGACATGTTTATCTAAACAAATTAAACTGAAATTGCCTTTTAAAAATACGCAGGTGTGTTCAATCGTAACATTTTCAATAACCCTTCTACGATTTGAATATTATTGGGTTTTTACAAGTTTTTATGCTTATTATATTATTAATAATGGTTCAATTAACTCCAATTAAAATAATACCCTTTAATTTTTAGTGAATCCTAATTAAATATTCAATTATTTGTTGTACATTTTGATTAATACTCGTTACTTAAACTTGAATAACTTAATATAAATTTTGCACGTAATTTCCATTTGTTTCTTTACTTGGAATAATTAAATTACACGTTGAGCATTTTAATTCTGCTTCTTTTTATAGAAAGCGTCTTGTAAATAATTTAAATCCCTTATTTTTAATGAAACGAATGAATTTTTATGCTCCACGGTTTTTTTTAATAACGCGTATTATCTAATAAAATTCCTTATACACGGTGATTAAAATTATTTGATGTAATTAATTAATTTTCTACCCTGGTCTAAATATAAGTATTTTCCCCCTATTTGAATACAAATAATCCCACTTATTTGAATGCAAATATAAAGCATTTAGACTGCCAAAACAAATTTACAAAAAAAATTGCCTATCTCTCTCTACCCTTATCTATCTAACTTACCTAACTTATATCCAATCCTAAAAATATTTACCCCTATCCTATATCCCTATGCTATTCCTAACTCTCACCTAATTTTATAAACATCCTATATACATCCTATCTACCTATCCTATTCTTAACTTTTGACTATACTCACTTCCCCCTACCTAATCCTATATACCTATCCTATTCTTATTCTATTCCTAACTCCCCACTAATCTTATAAGAAATATCTACACTTAACCTATCTTATTTTCTTCCTACATTTAATTTTCCTTCTCATCCTATATACCTATTTCTAACTATCTCCCCTATTTATCCTATACCTAGCTTTATTCTCTATAAACACTTACCTCTACTCCTCTATATACACCTATTCTATCCCTCTCCTATTTAAATTTTACTCTATTATACACCTATCTACTCTCTATTCTATATCTATACTAAAATTCACCTATCTCTATCCTTTGTTCATCAAGTTATTTAAATCTAACTCTCTTCTTGACCCTCCAAGTCTTTCTTCTCACCGTCCTAATACTCTTCATCCCTATTTCTCCTCCTTTTATATCTATACCTATCATCCCTATTATCTCACATAAACTAAACTCATCCCTATTATCCTTACTCTTAAATATTGCTTCTTCTTTAGTCCCTACACTTGTCTGTTTTTCATTTATTATTGTTTCCCTTTCTGCCGACAAACCAAACGATACTACCTTAAAATTATCGATTTTTCCCTCTACGGAAAATCCTATGTACCTTCTAGAATTCTTGTGAAATGGAATCAGCCAGAATGAATTCCTTACATCTACTTTATTAAAAACAAACTTGCCATTTAACCTCGTCAAAAATGTGTCCATGGATGGTGGACAATGGAATTGCGGTTTGGTCCGTTGATTAATTTTTCGCGCATCTTTATTTAATTCTGTCTTCTCCTGCTCCCGATATGCTGCTTTTAGCCCCACTAATTCTGCATGTTTTTGTACTAAAGCTTGAACCTCTACTCTCCTATCCTCTGGACATCTTATTGTGTTGATCTGTTTAACTTCATCATCCTCTACCTCTACTACATTAATACTAAACCCAGTGTCATCCTCTGTGACTTCATAACTGCACTTCCATGGCACTACCCTATCCTTAATCCTTACTACCTTCCTTTCCATATCTATCAAAACCCCTAACTGCATCATACAGTCAACACCTAAAATGCTCTGAAACTTCAGTCCAGGTACAACTACAAACTCCTGTTCACAGCTTAAACCTCCCATATCTATCCTAAGCACTACAACACTATTTACTACAGCAAACTTCTTTTTATTTGGAGCTACTAAATGGCTACGCTTTATAGGCATAATTCTATCACAAACCTTATCCCTAATTTTGCTGACGAATTCCTCCGATATTAAACTCGCCTCTGCCCCTGTATCTAGTAATACTTCTACATTATTCTCAAAAATTTCTATATTAATAATTGGCAAACATAATTTTTCTACAGTTTCTGGCTCTATTTCTTCCTCAATTTTGAAAAATTCACGTGGATGTTCATACACATTTACACTGAAATCTAGTGGTCTGTCGCGTTCTAAAATTCCTGTCTCGTCCTGTTTTCTGTGCTTGGTCCTGGCTGTGCTTCTTCCACCTGTGCGTACGTCCTCCTTTTATTTATATCCGTGTCCCTGTCTCTATTCGGCGTGCTCGTCACAGTCCTGTTTACTTCCGGTAAACTGTTCTGTCTCGTGTAACTCGGTCTTGGCGTCGGTCCCCTAGTCGCACTATTGCTTCTGTATTCCTGTCCTCGTCGTTCCCAATTCTGTCGAAAATTTCTGTTGTAGTCAGGCCGTCTCGCAAAATTCTGTGTCCTGTTGTCAAACCTAACCGTGTTAATGTTCCGTTCCCGTATCTCTCTTGTCCGTCCTACACATACATCGTCATATCTCTGTAAATACTCCAAAAATGTCTCCCGTTCTGTGATGTTTTGCAATGCCACGTGTTGTCTAATTTCCAGTTCAAAATGTCTTGATAGGTGCTTGATTATCTGTCTGTCCGTCAATGGTGGATGAAGTTGTTTGGCCACACTGTACTTTCGAATGGCATATTGTTCCCTAGAACCTGCAAACTCTCCCTTAAATTTTCCTGTAATCAAGTCGTCCCTAATCTGATCCTGTTTGTGATCACTCCAGTAATGTTGTAAAAATTTGTTTTCAAAGTCCTGATATGTGTCTATGTCCTGTCCTACTAAATTGTACCATGCTTCCACATTGTCTTTCAATAAATCCTTGATCGTATTCAGTTTAATCTGTTCGTCAAATAAATTTCCCACTAGATTTCTTACACTATTAATAAAAATTTGTGGATTTACTCTGTTATCGCCATAAAATTTCATGTGTTGGTCCAATGATACGCCACCTGTATAAAATCTGGGACCATCCCCCGTTAAACTTGCCATGTTGTATTTAATACTACTAACTTCGCGTTCTACCCTGCCTAACTGATCCCTACATGAGTCCGTTACTTCAGTCATTTTTACATTTATTTCTTCTTCACAAAAAATGCGTACTTCGGACCTTAAATGTCCCATTTCCTGTCGAAGACCTGTAATATCACGCTCATTTTTTTAACCCTATTTTCAACTTCCCTCATCTTTACGGTAAGACTATTTTTAAATTCTGTAAATTCTTTAGTATTTTGTTCAATTTTCCCGCTTATCTGCTCTAATTTTTGGTTGGACTCTTACCTCGCTCTATTCGATTCTTCTCTAGCTCTATTAGATTATTCCCTAGCTAATCGCATTTCCTCTAACATTCTCATCATTAACTCATTTCCTTGATCCCCTGATTCCGTCCTCGACTGATCTCTACTGCCTCCAGCTTCTTCCATTTTCGAGTTTTTTTCACACAATGCACAATCGTCACTTCCAATTTCCACTCCTTGACTCCTTAACCACTCCTTTCTCTGCATACGTTCTAATCACTCTCACACACTCTAAAATACTCTTAAATTTATCCACAAACAGAAACTCTCTCTCTCAGATCGCCAGTTTCCTGGAATAAAATCACAAAATTTTATTTGGAACTCGAGCCTTACTTTTGGGTCGCCAAGAATGCTGTGAAACCTCTTAAATTAACTGGTCCGTTGACTTTCTTCTGTTATTCGCCTCTTGTCTTTTTCCGCCTCGGCTGCTCACCTAGTTAAAACTTTCATCCTCATTCATAAAAAAAAACAAAATACATTCCTACCACAAACATCAACGTTAACTATATTTACATCAATATTCATAATACATTAAAATTTCAAAATTAAATTTCAGCATAAATTTCAGTATCATAAAATTTCAAGATCAAATTTGTCATCATTTTAATTTGCATCCAGAATTAAAGTCCTTGTAGGATGCCTACTAATTAATTGAACAATATATGCAGACCTGAGTCTGAATAAAAGGGAGCATCTTCCACCCCTTTACGTTAATTAACCAGGTTCGTCTAATTGAGCTCAAAGACATACCCAAATTTTCATCATAATCAAGAACATAAATACTAAATACTCCTTTCTACTTAAACAAGAAAATTTCACCTTAAAATTAAAATTTTGTTGTTTGTACAAATTCACTACTGTCCATTTTAAGTAAACAAATTATAAAGTTATTCAACACACACCAAAACATCAAAAATCGAACAACAAAGTATAAGTTACCTGAAGGTTACTGCACTAGTGGCTTCAACGTACATCGTCCTTGCTAATTTCACCATTTCAACTGGGTTATGTTTACGGCTTCTGATTCTAAACGCTTTTAAAATTTTCTACACCACCATTCATCTAAAATTGTTTCAGGGCTTCTCAGGACTCATCTAAGTATATCAACATCTTGTTTTGTGGATCCAATCACGATTACGAATACCATTTAATTATTAACACCCCCGAAAAATAGCAAAGAAATTCATACTTTTTCACGCTATACGCCAAAACTGCCTACTTTTGTGTATTCAGTTATCGTTGCAAATTCGATAGTTGGTACAGTAATACTCGTAAATATAACTAGACGTTATTACCTTGTATCTTCTTTTCTAAATGCACTAAATAACTTTCATCGTAGCACGTAAAGAGCAAACTGTTTTAAAGTATTAACTAATCACCAAAATATACGAGCAAACTGTTTAAATTATTGAATCCAAGTCGAAAATCTAAGAGAGAGAAACTGTTTAAAGTCTGGGTTTACATAATGGCTAGCCTGTCCGTCGCTTTTGTCCTCAAAACGGACAATTCTTAGAATTTCGCATTCTATGTTCCCATCTCGACCGCCCGGCACGCGGTTCTACAAAATTTGCACACACGCCAGTTGAAAATCTGAGAAATTTTCCACACGGCACGCAACGTCTCAGAACACCTAATTAAATTTTGTACAGAAATTGTTGTTTCTACCTCTCATATTTGCATCTTATTTTCAACCAATCGTGACCCTCGTGACGTTGCTCAACCCACCTTTAATTATTCGTGTCTCTGTCTTGCGCACATTCTCTTTCCTTTTCTAACTTGTTTTTAGTGGTGCAAATTGATATTCTTTACTATCGATTATTTCAGTCCACGTGTATTCTTATCTGGGTTAAATAACCCCGTATCTAGCCTTCCCGTAAATATTAAGCGACGGTTTCTCCAACATTCACTGTAACCATTTGCTATATGCAGAATTTACGCAGAACGTGACTTTTAAATAAACGCTGTTTTGTATTTCGTGCTAAAGCATCCGACCGTTTCCAATATCCGTAGAATCGACATGTTTATCTAAACAAATTAAACTGAAATTGCCTTTTAAAAATACGCAGGTGTGTTCAATCGTAACATTTTCAATAACCCTTCTACGATTTGAATATTATTGGGTTTTTACAAGCTTTTAAGCTTATTATATGATTAATAATAGTTCAATTAACTCCAATTAAAATAATACCCTTTAATTTTTAGTGAATCCTAATTAAATATTCAATTATTTTTTGTACATTTTGTTTAATACTCGTTACTTAAACTTGAATAACTTAATATAAATTTTGCACGTAATTTCCATTTGTTTCTTTACTTGGAATAATTAAATTACACGTTGAGCATTTTAATTCTGCTTCTTTTTATAGAAAGCGTCTTGTAAATAATTTAAATCCCTTATTTTTAATGAAACGAATGAATTTTTATGCTCCACGGTTTTTTTTAATAACGCGAGTTAGAGTTCGTGGCTTCGAGCGGTCCTTTTTAAAAAGACTTCTTTGAACTTTAACACATTTATTTAGTTTAATACAGAATTTAATTATTGAATTTGAACAAACTTGATTTATAAGTCTAAGTCGAAATACTTTAATTAATTGTACAGTGAGTTACCAGTGAACTGCAAGGTTAAAGCTGAACGTCTGATGAACTGACTAGGAGTGGAGCTCCTGGTCCTTATATAACTTTCTCCCCCTCACATTTCTGTGGGAACCTGCGGACGTAATGTCCGCTTACACTTTACAATACTTAGTTGCTATCTTAAAAGCTATTCATAATTACAATGTTGCAGGCTTATTCTGCGTAATCACGGTACGTGACATCTGTCGACCGTCTGTGACCTGACTTTTCCAGTGTCACTTATCCTTGTGCTACTTTGTAGCGTTTCCACTCGTGGGAATTGAAATCATCATAATATAATGTAATAAAAGGTTGCAACGAGGTTGTTGCACTGTCTTAACATTTCTTAATGTTTCCTAATATTTCCTAATACGAATATTAGTATTATATATATATATATATATATATATATATATATATATTTAGATGGGGGTTCCTATAACTCCTCCCAACGTACATTAAAAATTAAGGGTTTTAACCTTTTTCTTGATTTTTAATTAAATCATTTTCGTTTTCGTTTAATCTCATTTAAAATTTATAATTTCTAGGTGTACATTTGTTTGTTTGGGTTTCTTAAATCTAAAACTGTTTTCTTTATTGTTCTTAAATCTAATACATATTTTGTAAGTTACATAAATGGTCAATAAAATAGTCAATAAAATCAATATAATTGTCCATACACTAATGTTATCATAGTGCACTTTGGGCGTCTTGATCTCGTTTAATTTTTCTTTATATTCTTCCATGAGTTTCATGGCGTGGTTTAAGTTGTCTAATTCCAGGTGTTCCAATTGCATTGGTTTTTGAAGGGTTGCTTCATCTTCTTCTTGGGTAATCTTGATTTGCAGATCGGGTAGATTTGCTAATTTCTTGCTTTGTACTGGATCTTGGTAAACTCTAATTATTTCGTTTTTTAATTTTAAATAACAATTTTCCTTAAGGGTGATTAATTTACTTCCGGTTAATGCTAAATTACTTTCGTCTTGATTACAATACATTGTTGCGATTACTTCGGTGGGAAAAATGGCTATCCATTTATTTTCCGTTACTTTCTGAATTTTCATGTTGTTGATTAATACAGGTTTGGCTTCACAATTTTCATAGTGATTGGTAAATTTTAGTAGTTGTACTTCGCAAGGGCTGTCTTCTTGAATTGTTGTGGTTGTTAATGATTGGCATAAGTATTGATTGGGTGTGACTTCATTACATTTGTCGTTGGTATAACCATATCTTTGTTCATTTAAGGATAGGAATTTGGTTTTTGGAATAATAACTTGGTATGTGCTAGTCATTTTCATTGGAAAAGCAAATAAATGATAATAATTGTAATTGTTAATCTCTACTATTGGTATTTCTATTAAAAATGTTATATCGTTGTTTTTTACATAGCCTTTAACTATGGCTATTTTTTCAAATATTAAAATGTTTGATTCTAATACATCGAAAGGTAATTTACTATTAGTTATAAAAGATTTGATTCTCAATAATTCTTTTAATAAATCTATCGGTTCTATTATACTTGAATGTAGGGTATTTAATTTTGCAAAGGTTACTGCGTTTTCTAATGTTGCTAGGATTTGTTGAATTAAAGTTAGGGTTGACATTATCTGATTATATATCGTATTGAATCTGATTAAATCTCGCATGCCTAACATAGTAGTTCGCATGTTATTTTCTAAGGTTTCTATTCGATTGGCTATACTATCTTGATTTCTAACTAATTTTCTTAGGGTTTCATTAAATTTGATGATCGTTGATTGTGTTAACGATATTTGATTATTGATTATAGTGTTAATGTCGATTTGATTTTCTATCAATTGTTGTATCGCGTTATCATAGCGTTCTACGTCTTGGTTATCTAAATTTCCGGTAATTGCTTTAATTACGTTTCCTAATCCGTTGATTAGTCCTCGTTTTCTTCTCGTCATCTGCTCTGTAGGTATTAGTCGATTAAATTTGTCTTCTATATTTTTCAAAATGCTTTCTGTTATACTGTCGTAGTTCATCATTTCTATTGCGTATTCTTTTCCGAATTTTGTTGTGTCCATTGATTGTTTTAGTCGAAAATAATTATTTTTGATTATTTGAAATTCTTGTTTTAGCTCGGTTAAATCGAATTTTTGTGCAAAGGTCCAATAATCTATAGTGTTTTGCATACTGCCTAATTTTATTGGTAGTATACCGGGGTTATTCTTTATGTCTTCAATTATAATTTCTGTGTCCGTTCTACCTGGGTGGAGGTTGACGGTAAGGGTGACGATTGTCCATCTGAAAGTACAGGGTGTCTTAAATTTTTGAGGTGAACATATTTTGTTATCTTGCCGTCGTCTATCGCGGCTACGTTTTTGTCAGATATTCGTTTTATTTTAAAGGGTCCTAAATTTCTCGGTGCCGTTTTGTGTCTTTTACTTTGGTAATTTTTCTCGAATACGGTTTGTCCTATGGAAAATTTGTTTATGTCTGAGTTTTTATTACGGGTCGCGGTAATTCGCTCTTTATCGTTATCTAATTTGTCCTTTACTTTGTCATAGGTTATTTTTAGTTTCTCCTTGTGGTCTTTAGCGTATTGTTGATAGATTTCTTTGTTATAATGTATATCGATGGGGTTGCGTGAATCTAAATGTCCTAAGGTTAGTTCTAAGGGTGTAAAATTTGTAGTTGAATGAATCGTGTTATTATACGCGATTAATGCGTATGACATTAAGTTAGTTATGTGCTCTTTCTTGTAATTTATTCTTAATAGTCTGATTTGTTCTAATAGGGTTGAATGTAGTCTCTCAATTAGTCCGTTTGATTCAGGGTGGTTTTCCGTTATAAAGTGAATTTTTATTTTGTGTAATTCTAAAGTGTTTTGAATCGTTTCGTTTTTAAATTCGCTTCCGTTATCTACCGTTATTGTTTCGGGTGTTCCGTAAAATGCTAAATAGTGTAGAAATCCTTGGGTTACGTCTATACTATTTTTTTGAAGTGATTGGTATCGCTTGTCCTATTTTCGTAAATGCGTCCACGATTGTTAGGTAACTTTGTGCTTCTACTACTAGAGTATCTGCATGTAATTTCTGGAAAGGTTTGTCTGGTGTTTTAGTTAACATTAAGGGTATCTTTGGGGGTTTTCTGTCATATTTAGCTTTATCACATAATTCGCACTGGTTGATAAAGTCTGTAGTTAATTCTTTCATGTCCTTGAAATAGTAGCGTTTCATAATTTGTTTTAGGGTCTCGTTTATTCCTCGATGGTTGGTCTTTCCTTCGTGTTGGTTTCTTATTACGTCATTTATTTCGTCTGGGTCGTCTAATGTTGTTAATTTTCTTGTGCATCTTATAAGTTCGGGGCCAGAATTGTTAAATAGTTTTACATATATTTCTGAAAATCGTTTATATAAGTTTTCCGTGTTAAAATAAAAGTAAAATCGTTTTTTCTCGGGGGTGTATTCCTTTAATATTTTAATTATCTGTGATTCATTGTCGTCTTTGGTTATTTGAATTTTGTAAATTTTCTTATTATCCACTTTCATGTATTTTACAGGGTTGGGGTTGTTTAAAACTTCTGTGATTATAAATTGATTGGGTTTCATGTCAATAGCTTCGTTTAAAATTTTTATTGCGGTTTCCGGTTCGTCATTTTGTGTTGAATGTATAGTTTCCATTTCTTCTGGGTCTTCTCTGACTTCGGTTTCGTCTACGTTTCCTGCTAATGATTCTGTCTCAAGTGCGTTAAGTTGGATTCTACTTAAGGCGTCTGCATTATTGTTGTAAATTTCCTTTTTGTATATGATCTCATAATCATATTCTTCTAGTCTAATTCTCCATCTTTGTAATTTCGAATTAGGTTCTTTGAGTTTGCATAGCCATACTAATGGTCTATGATCGGTATATATATAAAATTTCCCTCCGTATAGGTACGGTCTGAAATACTTTGTTGCCCAAATTATGGCTAACAATTCTTTCTCTATCGTACTGTATCGTTGCTCTGTTTCGTTGAGGGTTCTTGATGCGTAACTGATAGGTTTGTCGTTACCTACTGTTCCTTGGCTTAGTACTGCGCCTAAGGCTACATTTGATGCGTCTGTTGTTAAAATAAATGGTTTCGAAAAGTCTGGGTATTCTAATACGGGGTGGTTTGTTAAAATGCTTTTAATTTTATCTACTGCTTTTATGAATTCTGGGGTATGTACAATTTTGTTTCCTTTCTTTAAACAATTGGTTAGGGGCTTTGTTATTTGAGCATAACCTTTTATAAATTTTCGGTAATATCCGCTAAGGCATAAAAATCCTTTAATTTCTTTATTCGTTTTGGGTATAGGGTAATTTAATACAACGTTTGTTTTATCGGGGTTTGGCATTACTCCTTGGGGTGTTATTACGTGTCCTAAAAAGGTTACTTCTTTCTGTAGAAATTCGCTTTTGTCTAGTTGTACTTTAAATTTTGCGGTTCTTAATCTTTCGAATACTTCTCGTAATCTTTCTATGTGTTCCACTAATGATGTTGAATACACTATTATATCGTCTAGGTACACAAGGCATTTTTCGTTGTGTATCCCTCGTAGTATGTTATCCATTACTCGTTGAAAAGTTGCGGGTGCGTTCTTCAGTCCAAATGGCATCCGTTTATACTCATAATGTCCTCTAGGTGTGCTAAAGGCTGTTTTCTGTGTATCTCCTTCTTCCATTTCTACTTGATGGTATCCTGATGCTAAGTCTAGCGTCGAAAAGTATTGGCACTTGCCTAATATGTCTAATATTTCTGTTATGTTCGGTAACGGGTATTTATCGTCTACCGTTTTTTCATTTAATTTGCGGTAATCTATTACCATTCTGTATTTCCGTTTTCCTGATGCGTCTAGTTTCTTTGGTACTATTAGTAAGGGGCTGCTCCATGGTGAATTGGAGTGTTGTATAATATCTTGATCTAATAGATCGGTTACTTGTCTGTCAGCTTCTTCCTGACTTGCCTGGGGTAATCTGTATGCTTTGGTGAATAGAGGTTTGTTATCCGTTAGTTCAATGTTGTGTTTAACTGTGTTTGTAAACGTTAGGGGTATTCCTTCGCAATGGAATATATCGCGGTATTCATAACATAATTTTTGTATTGCTTTTTGTTATTCGTGATTTATTTCGCGGTTAAATCGTATATTATTTAAATTTTGTTTTAACATTTCATCATTTTCTACGGGGTTATAATTTTCGTTTGGGGATTCATCTATTTCCATTTCGTTAAAGTTTAGGTCTTCTACGTTTATCGGGTTTGTTAAAGATATTTCTATGGGGTAATCATTTGAGTTTATTATTGTTGTTGTGGCGTAATTATTTTTGATTTTTACTAATGCGGTTGGGGTTTCTACTCCTTGTTGAAAAGTTATGTGGTTTATTATTCCTAAGTTTTTATTTGAATCTACGGGGATTCTTATTTTTTTTTCCGTTCGGGGTTCTAATGTATATTTTTCGTCTATTTGGGTATTTTGAAATTTAATGGGGATTCGTCCATACTTGGTTCTTAATAATCGGTTTTTGATATCTATATTGGCTCCTAGTTTTCTTAGAAGGTCTATTCCTAATAGTCCGTCATATTTGTCATTGAATTCAAATATGCAGAATTTATGTTTCATCTTTACGTTAAAGGTTTTTGGTAAAGGTATGTTTGCTACGAATTGGTGTATGGTTGTTTGATGGGCGGTTTTAATTTTAAAGGGTTCTCGCTCTACATAGTTTAAATAGTGCTTTTTTACTGTTCGCGGGCTTATTAATGTTTTAGAAGATCCGGTATCGATTAGTAATTTAAATTCAGCGTGGGGTATTTCGATATAGGGTAATACAAGGTGATTCATATTATTTAGATTTATTACGTTAGGTCGTTTATAAAATGGTCCATGCGAAAATTTGAACATGTGTTCTCTTCGTCGTCTTCCTCGTAATTTTCGTGTGATTCTTCGCGTTCATAATGGTTTGATTGATTTTGTTCGTTATTCGTACACGGTTGATTATTATTCTGTTCGTCTTCATACTCTTCTACTTCCTGATGAAATAGCTTTTCTGAAGTGAAAGTGCGTTTTTGATTAGGGTTTGGTCTTATGTGCGTTATTTTTGTGTTGGGTCTGGTGTTACCAGATGAGGTATCCATTGGTGTAGGTTTGTAATAATTATTTGAATTATTAGTGTTTATCATCGGTGAGTTTCTGTTAGGATTCGCGTTTAATGCTGGTCTTTGTTGATTTATATTTTGGTTAAATCTCGGTTGAAATGCGGGTTTTGAAAAGTTCGGGTAAAATGTTGGTTTTGAGAATTGTTTGTATTGGTTGTTAAAGTTTGAGTTATTAAAATGTGGATTATTTGTTCGAGTTTGGTTTGTTTGTGCATTGAATTGGTTAAATTTTTGTTGTGGATTTATTTGTCTTGCGGGTTGTATAGTTTTCATTGGCGTATAGCTTTTATTCGCGTTGGGGTTATATAGTCGGTTTCTATAGTACATTACATTATCTTCTTCAATTATCATATTCATTGCTTGTTCTAAGTTTTGGGGATGTTGAAATCTAATTTTATCTGAAAGTCTCTCGGGTAGTGCATTTAGATAGGTGTCTAATGCCATCTCGTCGTACATTTTAGTTTTTATTAGTCTCACGTTTGGGTCGGTCTCTTCGATTTTGAGTTTTGTCAAGATTAAACTTCTTACATCTTGGCATCTCATTTCAAATTGATAGGGTGACTGGTTGTGTTCCATTCGTAGACCGGTTAAGTCCCTTACTAAACATTTTAAGTTCCGTTGATCGCCGAAATATGAAATTAATATCCGTTTAAAGCTTTCCCATTCATCTACGTCCTCTCGGCTGGCAATTAGCGTTAGTGCCCTTCCGGTTAGTTTACTGGTTATAAGGCGGATAAGAAGAGTGTTTCTGTCGTTATCGCCTGGCTTATAAAAGGTCTTTAAGAATATTTCGGAAGCCGAAATATAATTACTGAGTAAGCAGGTATTATTTCCGTCAAAGCTGGGGATCATTTCGAGATACAGCTTCATTTTATTAGTCATCTTGGCTGGGGTAATATTTGGGTAATTTTAAAAAATAAAAATTTTTTTTTTTTTTTGAAAAAATTTGGTTTTATTTTGTAGTTTTTGGGTGTTATTTGATGAGTTTTACGCTTGGTATTAGTTTGGTTGAGTTTACTTTTGATTTGCCGATTTTTAATTTTAATTTCTGAAGTTTCAGTGGGCTGGGTTATTTTTGTGGTAATTTATCGGGTGTGAATGTTTTGCGTTATTTGAATCAGTTATTACTTCTCTAATTTTTTAATTATGTCGATTTTATTTAGGTGCGTATTAATTGTTTTGTTGGTTTATGCGATTGTAAGGTGTCTACAATGCTTACAATGTTATCATCTGTTACAGGATGTTGTTAGTCACTTAGTTGCATTTGCGTCTTTATTATAAGTTATATTTAATTTTTGCGTGAGTGTAAATTATTACTCGCAGTGTTTTTATACTGAATTTTTGCGTCTTTAATTTATTGCAGTAAAATTTTCAGGTTTAATATGCGTTTTAGTACCGTACTTATTTATTGTTCCTGAGTAGTTTTAGCTTGATAATTAAATAAAGTTTCTGGTCGTAATTTTATGTTGTTTATAATGCTTGGATTCTGAAAGGTTTCGCGATGTATTTAAATAGCTTTTGATGTGATTTATTATTAGATTTTTATGCGTGTTTATTCAAGGTTAGTTTCTATTCACTTTGATGAAGTATGATGAGATATTACGTTCATTTTGAATTCGCGCTTTGTTAATTCTCGTATTAAGATGTGGGTTTTAATTAATAGAATGCGTTTTGTCTATTTATGGATGGTATTTGAATTTGAATCGTGGTGTTATAAGGTTTTGATTTTTTAATTGCTCGTTTTGCTTTCGCGTTTTTTTTCTTGGTGTATTTAAATTATTTTGTGCGTCAGTTAAGATTGAATTAGAAATTCTAAAATTTGTTGTGCCAGTTAGATTAGAAATTCTAAAAATTTTTGTATCAGCTAAGGTTGTCGAGTTAGAGGTTTTTTAAAAATTTTTTTGCGCTAGTTAAGGTTTAATTCAGCAATCTTAAGAGGTTTGATTTTGTTTTTTAAGAATTTTTCTTACGTTAATTAAAACGTGATCTAGTCTCTTGCGCTTTGCGACTTTTTTAATAATTGTCTCTAGTTTTTGTTTCAGAATAATTTTTCTCAGTTCTTAGTCTCAGAATTTTTTGTTGTCTCAAGTTTTTGTAAATTTTTCATATATACAAATAAAATAATAATAAAATTTCAATAAAGGCTTGAAGATAATCTCTAGCAATTGCTAAGTCGATTATTTTCAACAATTGGCATAAAATATTTGTAACAATAGTTAACATATACATAAATAAATCATAAATCATAAACTAGCAAATATCAATTGTCTTTGTTAATAATAAAATAAATTTCAATTGGTTTAGGAAAATGAACTTACACTATTTGCTTGGTTGCTTTCATTGATTTGTTTTCTTTGTTTCTGTTTTTTTTGGCTTCTTGGATTTGATCTATTCTTGTATCGCCTCCAATTTTTCTTTTGTTGAATTCGAACTATGCTTGTTTCTCCTTCAACGGCTGGATTCGAACAATGCGTGTTTCTTCTCCAGTTTTTGGTTTTGCTTTGCCAAAATCGGAACTGAAATTCCCGGACCACCAGTTCCTCGAAGTTGGATTCGCTAGTGCCCTTTTGACATCCGTTACGACTGCGCCAGTTAGAGTTCGTGGCTTCGAGCGGTCCTTTTTAAAAAGACTTCTTTGAACTTTAACACATTTATTTAGTTTAATACAGAATTTAATTATTGAATTTGAACAAACTTGATTTATAAGTCTAAGTCGAAATACTTTCATTAATTGTACAGTGAGTTACCAGTGAACTGCAAGGTTAAAGCTGAACGTCTGATGAACTGACTAGGAGTGGAGCTCCTGGTCCTTATATAACTTTCTCCCCCTCACATTTCTGTGGGAACCTGCGGACGTAATGTCCGCTTACACTTTACAATACTTAGTTGCTATCTTAAAAGCTATTCATAATTACAATGTTGCAGGCTTATTCTGCGTAATCACGGTACGTGACATCCGTCGACCGTCTGTGACCTGACTTTTGCAGTGTCACTTATCCTTGTGCTACTTTGTAGCGTTTCCACTCGTGGGAACTGAAATCATCATAATATAATGTAATAAAATGTTGCAACGACATTGATGCACTGTCTTAACATTTCTTAATGTTTCCTAATATTTCCTAATACGAATATTAGTATTATATATATATATATATATATATATATATATATTTAGATGGGGGTTCCTATAACTCGCGTATTATCTAATAAAATTCCTTATACACGGTGATTAAAATTATTTGATGTAATTAATTAAGTTTCTACCCTGGTCTAAATATGAGTATTTTCCCCCTATTTGAATACTTATTTGAATGCAAATATAAAGCATTTAGACTGCCAAAACAAATTTACAAAGAAAATTGCGTATCTCTCTCTACCCTTATCTATCTAACTTACCTAACTTATATCCAATCCTAAAAATATTTACCCCTATCCTATATCCCTATCCTATTCCTAACTCTCACCTAATTTTATAAACATCCTATATACATCCTATCTACCTATCCTATTCTTAACTTTTGACTATACTCACTTCCCCCTACCTAATCCTATATACCTATCCTATTCTTATTCTATTCCTAACTCCCCACTAATCTTATAAGAAATATCTACACTTAACCTATCTTATTTTCTTCCTACATTTAATTTTCCTTCTCATCCTATATACCTATTTCTAACTATCTCCCCTATTTATCCTATACCTAGCTTTATTCTCTATAAACACTTACTTCTACTCTTCTATATACACCTATTCTATCCCTCTCCTATTTAAATTTTACTCTATTATACACCTATCTACTCTCTATTCTATATCTATACTAAAATTCACCTATCTCTATCCTTTGTTCATCAAGTTATTTAAATCTAACTCTCTTCTTGACCCTCCAAGTCTTTCTTCTCACCGTCCTAATACTCTTCATCCCTATTTCTCCTCCTTTTATATCTATACCTATTATCCCTATTATCTCACATAAACTAAACTCATCCCTATTATCCTTACTCTTAAATATTGCTTCTTCTTTAGTCCCTACACTTGTCTGTTTTTCATTTATTATTGTTTCCCTTTCTGCCGACAAACCAAACGATACTACCTTAAAATTATCGATTTTTCCCTCTACGGAAAATCCTATGTACCTTCTAGAATTCTTGTGTAATGGAATCAGTCAGAATGAATTCCTTAAATCTACTTTATTAAAAACCTCGTCAAAAATGTGTCCATGGATGGTGGACAATGGAATTGCGGTTTGGTCCGTTGATTAATTTTTCGCGCATCTTTATTTAATTCTGTCTTCACCTGCTCCCGATATGCTGCTTTTACCCCCACTAATTCTGCATGTTTTTGTACTAAAGCTTGAACCTCTACTCTCCTATCCTCTGGACATCTTATTGTGTTGATCTGTTTAACTCCATCATCCTCTACCTCTACTACATAAATACTCAACCCAGTGTCATCCTCTGTGACTTCATAACTGCACTTCCATGGCACTACCCTATCCTTAATCCTTACTACCTTCCTTTCCATATCTATCAAAACCCCTAACTGCATCATACAGTCAACACCTAAAATGCTCTGAAACTTCAGTCCAGGTACAACTACAAACTCCTGTTCACAGCTTAAACCTCCTATATCTATCCTAAGCACTACAACACTATTTACTACTGCAAACTTCTTTTTATTTGGAGCTACTAAATGGCTACGCTTTATAGGCATAATTCTATCACAAACCTTATCCCTAATTTTGCTGACGAATTCCTCCGATATTAAACTCGCCTCTGCCCCTGTATCCAGTAATACTTCTACATTATTCTCAAAAATTTCTATATTAATAATTGGCAAACATAATTTTTCTACAGTTTCTGGCTCTATTTCTTCCTCAATTTTGAAAAATTCACGTGGATGTTCATACACATTTACACTGAAATGTAGTGGTCTGTCGCGTTCTAAAAATTCTGTCTCGTCCTGTTTTCTGTGCTTGGTCCTGGCTGTGCTTCTTCCACCTGTGCGTACGTCCTCCTTTTATTTATATCCGTGTCCCTGTCTCTATTCGGAGTGCTCGTCACAGTCCTGTTTACTTCCGGTAAACTGTTCTGTCTCGTGTAACTCGGTCTTGGCGTCGGTCCCCTAGTTGCACTATTGCTTCTGTATTCCTGTCCTCGTCGTTCCCAATTCTGTCGAAAATTTCTGTTGTAGTCAGGCCGTCTCGCAAAATTCTGTGTCCTGTTGTCAAACCTAACCGTGTTAATGTTCCGTTCCCGTATCTCTCTTGTCCGTCCTACACATACATCGTCATATCTCTGTAAATACTCCAAAAATGTCTCCCGTTCTGTGATGTTTTGCAATGCCACGTGTTGTCTAATTTCCAGTTCAAAATGTCTTGATAGGTACTTGATTATCTGTCTGTCCGTCAATGGTGGATGAAGTTGTTTGGCCACACTGTACTTTCGAATGGCATATTGTTCCCTAGAACCTGCAAACTCTCCCTTAAATTTTCCTGTAATCAAGTCGTCCCTAATCTGATCCTGTTTGTGATCACTCCAGTAATGTTGTAAAAATTTGTTTTCAAAGTCCTGATATGTGTCTATGTTCTGTCCTACTAAATTGTACCATGCTTCCGCATTGTCTTTCAATAAATCCTTGATCGTATTCAGTTTAATCTGTTCGTCAAATAAATTTCCCACTAGAAATCTTACACTATTAATAAAAATTTGTGGATTTACCCTGTTATCGCCATAAAATTTCATGTGTTGGTCCAATGATACGCCACCTGTATAAAATCTGGGACCATCCCCCGTTAAACTTGCCATGTTGTATTTAATACTACTAACTTCGCGTTCTACCCTGCCTAACTGATCCCTACATGAGTCCGTTACTTCAGTCATTTTTACATTTATTTCTTCTTCACAAAAAATGCGTACTTCGGACCTTAAATGTCCCATTTCCTGTCGAAGACCTGTAATATCACGCTCATTTTTTTCAACCGTATTTTCAACTTCCCCCATCTTTACGGTAAAACTATTTTTAAATTCTGTAAATTCTTTAGTATTTTGTTCAATTTTCCCGCTTATCTGCTCTAATTTTTGGTTGGACTCCTCCCTCGCTCTATTCGATTCTTCTCTAGCTCTATTAGATTCTTCCCTAGCTAATCGCATTTCCTCTAACATTCTCATCATTAACTCATTTCCTTGATCCCCTGATTCCGTCCTCGACTGATCATTTTCGAGTTTTTTTCACACAATGCACTATCGTCACTTCCAATTTCCACTCCTTGACTCCTTAACCACTCCTTTCTCTGCATACGTTCTAATCACTCTCACACACTCTAAAATACTCTTAAATTTATCCACAAACAGAAACTCTCTCTCTCAGATCGCCAGTTTCCTGGAATAAAATCACAAAATTTTATTTGGAACTCGAGCCTCACTTTTGGGTCGCCAAGAATGCTGTGAAACCTCTTAAATTAACTGGTCCGTTGACTTTCTTCTGTTATTCGCCTCTTGTCTCTTTCCGCTTCGGCTGCTCACCTAGTTAAAACTTTCATCCTCATTCATAAAAAAAACAAAATACATTCTTACCACAAACATCAACGTTAACTATATTTACATCAATATTCATAATACATTAAAATTACAAAATTAAATTTCAGCATAAATTTCAGTATCATAAAATTTCAAGATCAAATTTGTCATCATTTTAATTTGCATCCAGAATTAAAGTCCTTGTAGGATGCCTACTAATTAATTGAACAATATATGCAGACCTGAGTCTGAATAAAAGGGAGCATCTTCCACCCCTTTACGTTAATTAACCAGGTTCGTCTAATTGAGCTCAAAGACATACCCAAATTTTCATCATAATCAAGAACATAAATACTAAATACTCCTTTCTACTTAAACAAGAAAATTTCACCTTAAAATTAAAATTTTGTTGTTTGTACAAATTCACTACTGTCCATTTTAAGTAAAAAAATTATAAAGTTATTCAACACACACCAAAACATCAAAAATCGAACAACAAAGTATAAGTTACCTGAAGGTTACTGCACTAGTGGCTTCAACGTACATCGTCCTTGCTAATTTCACCATTTCAACTGGGTTATGTTTACGGCTTCTGATTCTAAACGCTTTTAAAATTTTCTACACCACCATTCATCTAAAATTGTTTCAGGGCTTCTCAGGACTCATCTAAGTATATCAACATCTTGTTTTGTGGATCCAATCACGATTACGAATACCATTTAATTATTAACACCCCCGAAAAATAGCAAAAAAATTCATACTTCTTTCACGCTATACGCTAAAACTGCCTACTTTTGTGTATTCAGTTATCGTTGCAAATTCGATAGTTGGTACAGTAATACTCGTAAATATAACTAGACGTTATTACCTTGTATCTTCTTTTCTAAATGCACTAAATAACTTTCATCGTAGCACGTAAAGAGCAAACTGTTTTAAAGTATTAACTAATCACCAAAATATACGAGCAAACTGTTTAAATTATTGAATCCAAGTCGAAAATCTAAGAGAGAGAAACTGTTTAAAGTCCGGGTTTATATAATGGCTAGCCTGTCCGTCGCTTTTGTCCCCAAAACGGACAATTCTTAGAATTTCGCATTCTATGCTCCCATCTCGACCGCCCGGCACGCGGTTCTACAAAATTTGCACACGCGCCAGTTGAAAATCTGAGAAATTTTTCACACGGCACGCAACGTCTCAGAACAACTAATTAAATTTTGTACAGAAGTTGTTGTTTCTACCTCTCATATTTGCATCTTATTTTCAACCAATCGTGACCCTCGTGACGTTGCTCAACCCACCTTTAATTATTCGTGTCTCTGTCTTGCGCATATTCTATTTACTTTTCTAACTTGTTTTTAGTGGTGCAAATTGATATTCTTTACTATCGATTATTTCAGTCCACGTGTATTCTTATCTGGGTTAAATAACCCCGTATCTAGCCTTCCCGTAAATATTAAGCGACGGTTTCTCCAACATTCTCTGTAACCATTTGTTATCTGCAGAATTTACGCAGAACGTGACTTTTAAATAAACACTGTTTTGTATTTCGTGCTAAAGCATCCGACCGTTTCCAATATCCGTAGAATCGACATGTTTATCTAAACAAATTAAACTGAAATTGCGTTTTAAAAATACTCAGGTGTGTTCAATCCTAACATTTACAATAACCCTTCTACGATTTGAATATTATTGGGTTTTTACAAGCTTTTATGCTTATTATATTATTAATAATGGTTCAATTAACTCCAATTAAAATAATACCCTTTAATTTTTAATGAATATCGTTACTTAAACTTGAATAACTTAATATAAATTTTGCACGTAATTTCCATTTGTTTCTTTACTTGGAATAATTAAATTACACGTTGAGCATTTTAATTCTGCTTCTTTTTATAGAAAGCGTCTTGTAAATAATTTAAATCCCTTATTTTTAATGAAACGAAGGAATTTTTATGCTCCACGGTTTTTTTTAATAACGCGTATTATCTAATAAAATTCCTTATACACGGTGATTAAAATTATTTGATGTAATTAATTAATTTTCTACCCTGGTCTAAATATGAGTAATATATATATATATATATATATATATATATATATATATATATTACTGTGTATTTTTACGCTGGAACTCTCGTGCCCTAGCGTTGGGCTGCTATAATACTGTGAGCTTAAGCTGAAATCATGCCCCACAAATTGGGTGCCAAAAAAATGCTGTGTAATTACGCTCAAATCTTGCCTCGGCTGCTCCTGAATCGTCCTCTTAATTTGATTCTTCCTATATATTACATACACCTACCTGTTACATCTAAAAAACTTCCTCTCATTGTCACTATAGAAACCTAAATAGAAATCCACATCAATCATGCATTCAAAAATAAATCAATAAACTAAAATATCACACTTTATTGATCTAAAATCCAAATTACATTTTTTTTCAAATTTAAAATACCATCGCTTTATATACATTCATGTGTTCACTAAATTTTATAACAATCATTTTGCATATTGATAACCCTTTCAACACATAACTTTTTATTAAAGTAAGAGAGCATTCCTCATACCTTACGTTACCCTTCGTCTTAGCATGAGCTCATCTTAAAACTTTATATATGTGCATATAAATTCTCTGCACGACCAAATATCAAAAAGCCTTCTATACCTCTTTACAACTTTAGGTTATCTGCAAATTACTGAATAATGCTCAAAAATCAATTTCGTTTTAACAGTCCTATAAATGTCTGTTCAAATAAAAATCAAATCAAATAATAATAAAACACATCAAATCACAGACACTATGTAAATATTCACCATGAAATGTCTTATTCTATCTCCTACCTTGTAGTTGTCTTCGTACTGCGGTCCACCAACTAGCCCCTTTTAGATGTTGCCGTCTGGTAGGTCCTACGTCTATCCATTAATTCCATGGTCGAATCCCCATGTGTACCATACATGCCTCTACTCCAAGAACTCTTCTTTTATCAATTTCAATCAAAATATCCAATCTCCAAGTTTGGTTCTTTTTATTGCAAATAAATTCTACTACTAAAACCTGGCTTTTATCCTCATCCAAACAATTTTCAAATTCCACTACTTCTCGTGCATCCAAACAAAAATCTTTGTACTTACATCTTAACTTCACTATTTAATAATAACGCTTTATCAGCTTTTACATAAACTTTATTTAATTAGACTGCACTAATTTACTTGGAAGTAAACTAACTGTATCACAGATGGAATAAAAGAGAGCGAGACCCCTCTCTGTTACTGATTATATAATGCAAACTGTCTCCCCCCTGTTTACAAAATAGCACGTATACTTGTTTAACTGATACTTTATTTTTCCCGAAAATCACCAACGCCCGTCAATTTCTCGTAATTTTTAATAACACAATACAACAGTACGTGGTAATTCACTTAAACCTGTCAACTGTCGTTTCAAATTCTCCGGATTAGCCTCTACTCCTCGCTTGATACACGCCTTTAACTTCAAGCAAACATCATTGGTCTTCCTTGTACATATCGCTTTATCCCACATCGACTTTTTAGCGCTTCCCGTTTAATTTTCACCAATAATCTCGCTTGGCTCCATTTCCCACCTTTTCTCTCTTGTACTCATAGCCTTTTATTCAATCTTGGTCTTTTCATTGCTCCTTCCGACTATATATCTAAGATTAAAAATCAATATTTTAACTCACGTATACTGTGTTTAGATCAATTCTGTGTGGTTTTGTTTACGTCTTTGGCTGCTTTAATTCCAACGGCTGTTTTTTCTATTAAGTTATTAAGTTTGTTTGTAGCAACTCTACTAAAAAATATATATATCTCTCCTTTTGTTATTTAAAACGTGTTCGTTTTTACGTTTAAAACCTAGAAATCGTTATTTTTAACATACTCAACGCTTCTAAAACTGCTTCATAGTACTTCATTATCAATCCAATATGCTATAGTTTTACCCCAAATTATCATTTCTTATTATCGTTATTTACATACATGCTATAATACATAGTCCTTAACTAAATCTAATTAAGATAAATTAATCCTACATTAATCACGCGTTAAACTAAATCGATATTCCTCTATTATCCACTATTCAAGATAGCAAATAATTGTTGAAAATTTTTTAACTAAATTAATTTATTTTACTGTATCCAATCGCTCTCAACCCTATGAGTTCACTTATGTCTTTATGTATTCTATTTTAATTACTCGATAATATATATATATATATATATATATATATATATATAAATGATCATTTGGGCTTTGCATAAAAGTCTAAGTTATTATTTCATCTTATTCACTATAATACGATAGTATTTATCAACTTACCTTGTGTAATTAACTACCTAAAATATTTATATATTTAATACTTGGCTTATAGCCATAATTTTGAGCGTAGCTTCCTGTATATAACTGACATAAGTTAAAAACTTGACAATGTCAGATATGATTGACAAAAATGCTGAACATAATTGAAAGTTAGGTTGATGTATCATCGTATACACGATATAAATTAGTAAATTTCACAATTGTCGTCATCGGTCTCGGTGGCGTAATTGGTAAACGCATGGTTCCGGCAAAACCAGGATACAGGTTCAAGTCCTGTCCAAGACCTTATATTTTCCATCTTTTAATTACTAGCTCGATTTGAAATGATCATTTGGGCTTTGCATAAAAGTCTAAGTTATTATTTCATCTTATTAACTATAATACGATAGAATTTATCAACTTACCTTGTGTAATTAACTACCTAAAATATTTATATATATATATATATATATATATATATATATATATAAAGTAAGATGTATCTGTAAACAAACTCTTATGAAAATAATAAAAGCTATTGACAAATACAAATCGGGCAAGTAGTTATATAGTCATTAACAAAACAATAGAGGACTGCAAATAACTTGTTTATATATATATATATATATATATATATATATATATATATATACACATACACACAAACTTAAGCAATTAGTATTTGAATTATGTTTTCCGTTATTAAATATCCCAGGAAACTTAATCTGTTTTGTAAGGAAACAGTTGAGAATGTGTTTTCTATGTGCATATTTAACAAACTTAATATGTATTCTTCGACCCAGAGGCAGCTTTCTATACTTAATATGTATACACACCTAAGCAATTCATAATTGAATTACTTTTTCCCATTATTGTACAGTGCAGAAAACTCTTTCTCTTTTGTATACAAAAATTTGGAAATGTATTATGTTGTAGAGGAATATAAAGCAGGAGTACACTTTCCAAGTGCATATTCAACAAAATTTAATATGTATTTCTCGAATGGGAGGATGCTCTCTAAATTAATAAGTATACAAACTTAAACTATTAGTGTTTTAACAATTTTTTGCATTACTCTACATTGCAGAAAACTAACTCTCTTTTGTAAATACAAATTTGCAGGTGCATTAAGCTGTAAATAAACATAAAGCAAAAGTACATTTTACAAGTGCATATCCAACAAACTAAATATGTATACTCACTTATGCAATTATTATTTGAATTACTTTTTTCCATTATTATACATTGCAGAATATTTATTCTGTTTTGTAAATGAAAATTAGGGAATGTATTAAGTTGTAAATAAATACAAGAGCAGAAATATGTTTTTCAAGTATATATTTAACAATATCTCATATGTATTCTTTATCCCGGAGACAGCTTTCTAAACTTAATGTGTATATACACACAAGCAGTTAGTATTTCAATAATTTTTCCCATTATTGAACACTGCAGGAGACTTATCCTGTATTGTAATATATAAATTTGGGAACGTATTAAGTTGTAAATAAATATAACGAAAAGATTTGTTTTCCAAGCGCACAAATAACAAGGTTAACATGTATTCACACTTAAGTAATTAGTATTTGACTTACTTTTTTACAGTATTGTATATTACAGAAAATTCATTTTCTTCTGTGCATAAAAAATCAAGGAATATAATGAGTTCTAAATAAATATAAAAGCAAAAATACAATTTCCATATGCCTATTTAACAAAACCTCGAACCGGAGACTACTTTCTAAACTTAATATAATTACGCACACCTAAGTAATTAGTATTTAAATAATTTCTTTTATTTTTGAACACTGCAGGATACTTATTCTGATTTATAAATAAAAATTTGGAAATATATCAGGTTGTAAATAAATATAAAGCAAAAATACGTTTTCCCTGTGAATATTTAATAACATAATCTGTATACACATTTAGCAATTAGCATTTGATTTACTTTTTCCACTACTGTACATTGAAGGAAATTCATTCTGATTTGTAAATGAAAATTCGGGTATGTGTTAAATTATAAATAAGTATAAAAACAAAAATTCATTTTCCAAGTGCATATTTAACAAAGCGTCATATGTATTCCTCGACTCGGAGGAACCTTTCTAAACTTTATGCGTATACATACTTAGGCAATTAGTGTTTGGCGTATTTATTCCATTATTGAACACTGCTAGAAAATTATTCTGTTTTGTAAATAAGAATTTGAGAATGTTTATGTAGTAAATAAATATAAAGCAGCAATATGTTTTCCAAGTACATATTTAACAGCACTTCACATGCATTCCTCGACTCGGGTACAACTTCCTAAACTTAATATGTATACACACCTATGCAATTAGTATTTGATTTGTTTTGTTCCATTATTGTACCTTGCAGAAACAACTCGTTCTGTTTTGTAGATGAATATTTGAGAACATATTAAATAGTAACTAAATGTAAGTCAGTAGTGTTTTAAAAGTGCATATTTAATAAACTTAATGTGTATTCCTCAAATAAAATTAAGCTCTCTAAGCCTAATATGTTTACACATTCAATAAATTAACATTTGAGTTACTTTTATCCATTATTGTACATTGCAAGAGACTGTTTTGTAGATAATAATTTAAAAATTTAAAAAGCTGTAAATAAATATAAAGCGAAATTGCGTTTTCAAAATGCATATTCAACAAAATTAATATGTATTCTTTACTCGGAGATAGCTTTCTAAACTAAACATGTGTACACACCTAAGTAATGAGTGTTTAATTAAATTTTTCATCATTGATCACTGCAGGGAAACTAATCCTCTTTTGTAAACAAAAAATTTGAGAACATCCTTAGTAGTAAATAAATATAAAGCGAAAATATGTCCTCTGAGTGCATATTTAACAAACTTAATATCTACTCGACTCGGAGGAAGCTGTCTAAAGTTAGTATGTATAACACTTAAGCAATGAATATTTGAATTATTTTTCTCCATTATTGTACATTGCAAGAAACTCATTCTGCTTTGTAAATAAAAATTTGGGAATCTATTAAGTTGTAAATAGATATGAAGCAAAATACATTTTACAAGAGCACATTTATCAAACTGAATATGTATGCACACCTAAGTAATTAGTATTCGAATTACTTTTCTCCATTATTGTCTATTGAAAGGAATTTGTTCTCGTTTGTAAATAACTATTTAAAAATGTATTAAGTTGTAAATAAGTATAAAGCAAAAATACCATTTCCAAGTGCCTATTTAACAAACTTAATACGTATTCCTTTACTCGGAATAAGCTTTCTATACTTAGTATATATACACCCTAAGGCAGCTAGCGTTTAAATTACTTTTTTCCATTATAATACATTGCAGAAAACTTATTCTGTTTTGGAAATAAAAAATATGGGAATGTTAAATTGTAAATAAATGCAAAGGAGTAATACGTTTTCCAAGTGCATATGTAATAAACCTAGTATGTATTCGTGGACTCAGAAGCAGCTTTCTAAACTTAGCATGTATACAAACCTAAACAAAGGGTATTGGAATAACTTTTTTCCATTGTTGTACATTGCAGGAAATTCATTCTTGTAAATAAGAATTTGAGGATGTGTTCAGTAGTAAATAAATATAAAGCTATAATACGTCTTCTAAATGCATGTTAAACAACCTTAACATGTATTCATCGACTCGAAAGAAACCTTCCAAACTTAATATGTCAACACTTAAGCAATCGACATTGAATTATTTTCTTCCACTACTGTGTATTTGTAAATAAACATTTGAAAATATGTTAAGAAGTAAATAAATATAAAGCAGCAATATGTTTTCTATGTGCACATTTAACAAACTTAATATGTATTCCTCGGAGGAGGAGGCTTTCTAACCTTAATACGTGTATACACTTAAGCAATTAATATTTAAATTACTTTTCTCCACTATTGCACATTGCAAGACACTCATTCTGATTTGTAAAAAAAAATTAGAACTGTACCAAGCTGTAAATAAATATAAAGCAACAATACATTCTCCAACTCCGTATTTAATAAAATTTTACATGTATTCCTCGACTAGGAGAATGCTTCTACAGTTAATATGTATACACACCTAGCAATTAGTATCTGAATTATTTTTCCAATTATTGAATACAGCAAGAAACTTATTCTGTTTCTTAAATAAGAATTCAAGAATCTGTTATGTAGTAAAAAATATAAAGCTGCAATATGTTTTCTATGTGCATATTTAGCAAACTTAATAGATACTTCTCTTCTTGGAAAAAGCTAACTGAACTTAGTAACGTTTATACACTTGAGTAACGAGTATTTGAATTACTTTTTTTCATTATTGTACATTGTAGGAAACTCGTTCTGTTTTGTAGATAATAATAAGAAGAAATATAATAAGTTGTAAATATTTATAACGCAAAAATACGTTTACTAGTTGGATATTCAACAAAATCAATATGTATTCCTTGACCCGGAGACGGCTTTCTAAACTTAAGATTAATTTTTTCCACTATTGAACACTGTGGGAAACTAATTCCGTTTTGTAAATAAAACCTTGAGAATGTGTTTAGTAGTAAATAAATATAAAGTGAAAATATATGTCCCTCTAAGTATCCAAAAAACTTTATATCTACTCCTAGACTTGGAGGAAGCTTTTTGAACTATATATATATATATATATATATATATATTGCTGTTGTAAGGCCCGCGTTGTGAGCGTCCCTAGAATAGTAGTGTGATACAGATACAGCAAATTGTAAACTTGAAATTTTTCACTTACCTTCCTTTCTAATTTTGCCTGGCTAGCTCAACGAAATTGACGGAGTTTTCAAAATGAAATAAAACACAGCAATATCACAAAGCATTTATACAGTATTAAATATTTTCTATCATGCAAAAGCATTTACAGCATAGATTCTTTCAAACATAAAATAATTTTTAAGAAGTACTTATTGTCTAAAAACAAAATTGTTCCTTACCTTATTTTAAATTTACAGAACTGAATTTCTTTTTTTTATGGATGGTTTACCTGGTTATGTTTATTGCCACGCTTGTGAGGTTTGTTTCGCCAGAGGATCCTTGGCAGATAATCTATTAAAAGGTCAGAGTGTTTCGAACTCCGATCACAAAGTTTCCTGCTAAAAATCCCTTACAAAATAAATTATTAGATGATTAACACTTATTATTCTACCTTATATTAAATGCAAATACTCCAATATCAGTTAAAAACAAATCTAAAAGTAATACTTGCAGAATCCACAAAAACGTTCCTCGTAATTAAATATCTTCTTATTTTAAATTGATGTCCAAATCAGTTTACAAAATTTTTCATATTTAAAATCCTCGTTTCAAACAGCAGTTACCAAAGAACATTTTTGGTTAAATTTTTCTTTTGATTATTTAATAAAACTTTTAAAATAGCGTTATCTTGAAGAATTTTAATTATTTTAATATAATTTTCTTGAAAATACCCATTAGCGTGCAAATTCGTCGAGCTTTATCACCTTGTTTCTGGTTCCAATTATTCGTCACGCGCGCTGCCTCTTCTTGTTTAACGCCCAAAGTTAATGTGTCGCATTGTTTCTAACATGAATGCGAAAGGTAATAACCATTTTTTATCAGTTTTACGTATTTCATATATTAATTAGATAATTACGTAGTTCTAAATACCAATAACTCATCTCTTTATATTCCAAACATTCTAGAAAATTCTTTATTTAAAATAAGTTTCTGTAATCCACGGAGTAATTAATTTAAACTTTAATTGCTTTTTAATGCAAAAGGGGTTGTATATTTGCTTCCGTGTTTCAGTACACAAAATTTATTAAAATTGGAGTTTAAAATACACGTTGATTGTAGTTTCTTAAGCAAACTTCATAAAGCTAGTGCTATTTACAACAAATCAAAAGCATTTTTATCAAAAATGTATTGATGATTAATAAGTGAAAATAAATGGCTTTGTATTTATCTAAAAATGATGCGTTTTACGGTATCTTGCAATTAATTACATTTACATATACAACTTACGTGTCTTGCTATTTATTTACAATGTGATTATACAATATAGGATGATTATTTATACACGGGCAATTTGCGTTTTCCACTTGTACCTCAATGACTAAAAATACGCTTGTATTATACAAGTCGTAACCATTTCTATTTTTCCGGATTCTATTATAATTTAGTGGGAGTTATTTGTAGGATTTAGGTTTCAATGAGCTCTCGTGGCCCCTTATCACGTCAATATATATATATATATATATATATATATATATATATATATATATATATTGTTACAAACTATTAGGCAACCCGTCAAACATGCAAGTTGCATAACCGAAGTGTATTCTGCAGAAGTCTAGAACATTCAAACAAACACCAGACTATGAATCATCTAGTTAATTTTAGGGTATATATATATATATATATATATAAGATCGGCGATGAGTATACATCAGTTAGTCTATATCCAAATGTCGTATATAAATCATATCGTGTATAGTTAGTTAGTCATTACGTTTTGAAGGTCCTATAGCAAATATAAATTTGTGTTATGTAAATGTGCATATTGTACCGCCAGCTTGTACATAAATAGACAAAAGGGTAATAAATAAATTATAGTAATGTTGGTGTTGTTAAGAAGACTTATGGTTAAGGATTTAGTTTAAAAAGATATTAGTGCTTGTAAATAGCATTAGTGTAATAGTGTTTCATTGTAAATTGGACTGAAAACATCTATAAATAAGGCATATACTGTTAATTGAACTTGGGAATAGTGAACAAAAAAACTTTTGTTATTACTTGTTCTAAATTGGTGAACGCGTTAATAGTAGTCCGCATCAATATACATATATATATATATATATATATATATTTGTTATGGATTCAAAAGGTTAAATTTGGGATAACCAATGCAATTTTAAACACCCTGTATAGAGAAACGAACAAATTATTTACGCCCAAAATTTATTTCATTTATTTAATTTAAATTTACAAATATTGACGTAATTTTATAATTAATGATTGAAAGGTTGAAGGTACATAAAGAAAACCAATTTAAAAAACAAATAGACACGCATAATTAATTTAATTTATTTTAATTCAACGTGTAGTAGCATTGGAAAACACACCAGGGTAAAGAAAATCGATAATCCCATGGCGAAAGGTTTCTTGGTAACAAACAAGGACGTCAGTTTATAGGATACGTTGAAATATAGACTCCAAGAATTGTTGTTTTAAACAGTCTATAATTAAGAACACCTGCATGTTTAAAAGGTTACCTTCTTAGAAATTATCAGCATAATAAAGCGAGCTTCATAGAAAATAGTGTTCAACCGTCAGTGGCTTCGAATAACAAGCTAACAAAGTTTCTTAAAGAGTAGGTGAGATGCACGCTCAGTAATATGCTACAAATAGAGACGGATATAAAGGGATTGGATTCAAAACGCACGCAGTGATGAGACGCTGTCAGCATTATTGATTTTCTACAACTTAAGTAGGGTTTGGAACGCGACATCAAATATGCATAAGACAGAGATAAAAAATATTACAGGTGGAGTTTCATGACGACACAGAACAGAATCATTGGTTGAAACGAATAGTTTTACAAACGGACGAACATGTGACAGATGGAAGCAAGCTTCGGATTATACGGCGCGTCCACGAGGTGAATTTCTGGAAGTCGGTTTTATCAAAATTTGCAGAAGTGTTATTTTAAAATAAGTTTTTCGCGTAAAGTGTGGCCTAGAGGTGGCATCTTTAAAGATATAAATACTCTGAGAGAATTGGGAGCTTTCTCTTTATATTCTCATCGCTTTTAACTACTTACAACAATAGACCGACGTTATAGTAGAGTTTTTGTAAGTATTAAATATATTTATTATACCGTAAATGTACTGCTAGCACTTATAAATTGGTAGTAATAACCTTCAAGTTATTAACGTAAAAATACGAGTAGTGTAGTGAAAATCGAATTAACAGAGGTCCAATTACTACCATACCAGGCTAGTAAATCAATAAATAGACGCATAATATACATGAGTTTGTATGCTGTTATGGAATGGTATTTTGAAGCAATGCTTGGTGAACATTGGGGTTTTCATCTATGAATATGTGGAGGAGCAGAGCGCATAATCACGAAACCGTGGGGTTCTGGAAGTCATCGTCTGAAGGGATAGTTGCTTGAAGCATTCTCCAGGTAACTTATTTAAATTTTCTGTTATCTGATAAACTTTCGGTATTAGTTTGGTGATGTGTGAGTGAATATTGGAGTTATTTATAGTTATTAACACAAGATACGTGTACTGGAGAATATTGGGGTTATTTAAATTATTGAAAAAGAGTGTATTGAAAACTTATTGAATTTTGTTATGAATATAAATTGGATTGTTAGGGGTACATGGGTTTATTAGTTTTGTAGTAATTTTATGCAAGATAAAAGGCATACATTAATAAACTGGGTTATTATGAGCTCACTATTCTCCACTGTGCAATAAATATAGGGTATTATTTTGGGCCCATCTACTCATATTGTATTAAATGTGTTTGCAAATAATAATTTAAAACAAGGACTTTGAAACATATCACTTGTACTTTGAATAAATTTATCAAGCCTAAATTCTCGAAGGACCAGAACATAAATACATATGTACACACACACGGGACCAAGTATTTCAATTTATATGTAAATTCAACACACTCACCTGAACAAAACACATCACGATCCAACTGTACTCTGGACACAACACATCACCTCCGTTCGTCTCTAAGGATGGTGGCAAACAGCGCGGAATGTCCGTTTTCCATGCATCAGGTAACAAACCACAGCAGGTGGTCGAGAGTGGTGGTTTCACTAAATTAAAATACTAGTCTATCCGCGAACAAAATTTACACCCACAAATTTACAATATAACCCCTATTAATTCTAAACATCACTTATTGAGTTGTAATTAGTGTACCAAACTGTTTATACTTGTGAATAATTTGGCTGTAAATAGCGTAAATAAAAGATTGTATGATTGTTGTATTATTTGGTTTTATTGAATGGTGTGCGAGTAGGAAGAAAGAATGATTGTAAATTTAGGTATCCGACAAGAGGCACTGCTGAGCTAGCCAGGGAAGCTGCTGAAAATATTTTGAAGCAGAAATCAGGGTAAAAAAATTTTTTTGTTGTTGAAATTTTTAAATTTTGCAAATCAGTGTTGACACTGGTGATGTCAAACCCATAAGTCCACGATCCACAGCAATCTTATGACGTCCCAACGTTGGGGCTTGAATGGAAGTAGGGAGATCCAAAGGCTAGTCCCCGATCCACAGCACTCTTATAGCGCCAAATATATATATATATATATATATATATATATATATATATATATATGGACAAGTTGATATTTTAATTTTTTGGGATATTTTTCGTTCGGATGTTTTTATTAAATATTCATTTGCTGGTTCCTGACGTTTCGATTTTATTTAAAATCTTTTTCAAAGAGCTAAAAGTATAAAGATTATAACAGTATTAAAATTATAGTTTTATGGCATACACAGCTTGAATAGAAAAATTTGACATTGACAATGACATAAAAATAAGCGTGTAAATAAGGTAACTTGTAGAAACTGCAAATTATGGATGTAATGTTTTGATCATGTGGGGTGTATAGTATGGTGTGGTGTGCTGATTTAAATATATTTTGAAAATGTAGAGGTAAATTAGTAAATTAGTTTTATGGATGGTTGTCTATTTTGGTGATGTTATATAGTTGTGAGTACACTATACTGAGGTTATTGATGTCTTGCAGTTTCTACAAGTTACCTTATTTACACGCTTATTTTTATGTCATTGTCAATGTCAAATTTTTCTATTCAAGCTGTGTATGCCATAAAACTATAATTTTAATACTGTTATAATCTTTATACTTTTAGCTCTTTGAAAAAGATTTTAAATAAAATCGAAACATCAGGAACCAGCAAATGAATATTTAATAAAAACATCCGAACGAAAAATATCCCAAAAAATTAAAATATCAACTTGTCCATATATTTACGTTCGCTAAAAAAGAATCTATATATATATATATATATATATATATATATATATATATATATAGGGTCCCAAAATTGCTGGGAAATAACGCTACCACGTATTGTAGACGTTAAAATAAATCGAATGGACCCAATTTACTTATATACCAAAATGTACCGTATGCTCGTGAGAAGAGTTCAAAGTTTACTTAAACAATCACATTTCTGTATGCTGTTCTGAAATGTGTGAAACAAATTTATTGAAATGTGACAAAAGTGCATTTTAGAGGATTATCCTACTTTCAGTAATCAAACAGATACAAAGGAAATTGTAGAAGGCACACCTCGCAATTTTTGTTATACTTTTCTTAGGGGTGGTATTACTGTTCTAATACTTTTTTAGCAGAAAGACTTGCCCTCTATCTTCATTTTTGACTCTTGTAAAAACTCCGAATTTCGCTTACTTTCGAGGGAAAAAAATGTTTTCTCAAACACTGCTAAACGATATTCATAAACATAAATTTCATAAAATACAATCCTATCACTTTAGTTTTGGGGTACTTTTGACAGTAAATGTTACAATAATTTGTTCGCTTCAGTTTGCTTTTGTACTGTTTTCTTTAACGCAATCATCATTATTGCTTTAATTGCTATTGCTGTTGTGTAATTTGGCAGCTATTAAATTATGGAGTGCCCTTTTAATAAGCAGGTGGACATGCTATTAATTTTGTATTCTATTTGGGTAACTACCTCGAAAGTATCCGCGTGTATCAAGAGAAGTATCCAAGGAAGAAAATTTCAAATTGCAAAACCTTTGCGGAAATCGAAATACGTCTTCGAGAAACGGTAACTTTGAAGTCGGTCACAACTAACGCAGGAAGACCTTGACAAGCCCGAACACCAATTACGTAATATGCTGTTCTTCAAATGATTGATGACAATACTGAGACCAGTACCAGAACATTGCAACGAGAGACTGGGATTCGAAATAGCACCGTGAGTCGGATCGTTAAAGGTCAACTACTTCGTCCATGCCACATTCAGCCAGTGCAAGAATTACTGCCACTTGACCACGGATTACGTTTAAATTTTTCACAAATTGTTCGGGAACGCAGGATAGTTGACAGCGGATTCCACACTAGTATCTTGTTTACTGATGTGTCTTGCTTTACACGTCGTGGCATTGACGAACCTGCACAATGTGCATGTGTATGCAGATGAAAATTCACATGCTATTAAAAGTAGACATTATCAACGAGAATTTAAAATTAATGTCTGAGTCGGAGTTATTAGCAATTATATGGTTGATCGTTTGGATGTCACTAATTACCTTCGATTTTTTCAAGAAAGATTGGCAGAATTACTAGAAAACTTGCCCCTTAATGTTCGTCGAAACATGTTCTTCATGCACGACGGTGCACCACCACATTTTGCACGTGCCGTAAGAGAGTATCTTAATAAACAATATACTCGTAGATAAATTGGCAGAGGCTGCGGAGCACCCATTCAATGGCCTTCGCGTTCTCCTGCCTTAAATCCTTGCGACTTCTTTATCTGGGGAAGTTTAATAATACTAGTGTACAAGGTTCGAATTAATAATCCCGAACAATTGTGGAACAGAATTCAAAATGCTGTAAACGCATTGCAACAAGACGATGATATTTTCAGATGGGTGCGTGTCAAATTTATACGTCGAATTGATCTCTGCATTATTGAAAGTGGAGGTCACATTGCGCACTTGTTGTAAAAATGTGATGTTTTTGAGTCTACAGCCAACTGAATTTGTGTTTGAACTCTTCTTACGAACAAATGGTACATTTTGGTATATAGGTAAATTTGGTACAATCGACTTATTTTGACGTCCGCAATACGTGGTAGCTTTATTTCCCAACAATTTTGGGACACTCTATATATCCATACGTAAGCAATTAATATTTGAATTATGTTTTTCCATTATTGTACACTGCAGGAAACTTATAGTTTTGTACATAAAATTTTGAGAATCTATTAATAGTACGTATATATAATGCAAATCCCCAATGATCATTTCAAATCAAGCTAGTAATTGAAAGATGGAAAAGATAAGGTCTTAGACCGCACTTGAACCTGTATCTTAGTTTTGCCGGAACCATGCATTTACCAATTACGCTACCGAGACCGATTTGATATGATCATTTGGGCTTTGCATAAAAGTCTAAGTTATTATTTCATCTTATTCACTGTAATACGATAGTATTTATCAACTTACCTTGTGTAATTAACTACCTAAAATATATATATATATATATATATATATATATATATATATATTTCTGTGGTATTGGAATAGTAAAAGGGGTTAGATAATTCATTTTAATAATTTATTTCAAGTTTCAGCATGTAAATATCAAAAAGCAACAATTGGTAACGCTTTTACAAATTACTAGTGTAGGATATAATTTTACAAAGAACTTTCAGGAGGCTTAAATGCAATGTAGCATAAACGTATAACCATAAATACTAATTAAAGTAGCGTGCGTAATGTAAATATTTTAGTATGTATTTAAAAAAATTATAAACATAGTTAATCATTGTATGTAATAAGTGTAGCATAGGGTGTAAATATAAGGCATTAACAATTTCTGTTCCATATTTAAACTGTTTTCTTAGTAATGTTTCTAAAAGCAAACATTGACCGTTGTAGTTGTTGTAGTATTCACAATGGTTTGCTGATACTTTTAATTCCTTCGGTAGTTCAGCTGAATTGGGCAGAGTTGGTGTATTTGTCCAGGGTTTACTGAACTTAGGATTCCAATACCTGTATTTAACTTGTACTTATTTTATTTTGAAAACACTTATTAAAAAGAGTCTATCAAAACTTTATTTTAAAATTGACAAATCTGAATGTTTTCTTTGCTAGGATACAAAACTAAATCCCAACTCATGCAACTATGATTAATAAATGTAAATGTTTACATATTAACTATTAAAGGCCTTTAATAACACCTTAATAATTATTGTCCATACTCCCCCTTTTGGACGATTAAATCGACCAATAATAAGTTAATTCTTGTGAATGGGAAGTGGACATAACTTAGAAACCATATTGAGTTTTTAGTGTAACTACCCGAACAACATTATCAACACCAGGATGTGTTCCCATAATTCGCCCAAGCACCCACTTGCACGGAGGTAGTCTATCATATTTAACAAGCACTAAATCTCTTAGTTGTAGATCAGGTACAGGCTTCTGCCACTTAGATCTTTGTTGAAGTTGATTGAGATACATTTTTGGCCAATGATTCCGGAATCCTTGGTTCATGTGCTGCAATAATTGATAGCTGGATAGTTGCGTATATCATCTGGGAACGTTGGTTCTGCTAACATGTTGAGTGGTTTTCCAACAAGAAAATGTGAAGGCGTGAGAGACTCTAAATCGTTTGAATCATTTGGCCATGGATATAACGGACGAGAATTCTGCGTGGCTTCTTTTTGCACCAAAAGTGTGGTGAATTCTTCATATGTAAATATCGTGTCTTTAATAACATGAGACAAATGGTATTTTACCCCTTTAATGTTTGATTTCCACAAGCTTCCATAAGTTTGAGAATTTGGTGGTATAAAATACCATGCCACTCCACTACTAGCAAGACTATTAGAAATATCATTGTTTGAATGGTGCAAAAATTTATAAAAAGCGGTTAGCTCTCGTTTTGCTCCTATGAAATTTGAACCATTATTGGAGTACACGAGAGTAGGAGTACCACGTCTGGAACAAAAACGCCGAAAGGTTGTAATAAAATTTTCAGAAGTTAAATCTGTCACTAATTCGAGGTGCACAGCCTTAGTCGCAAAACATATAAACAAACAAATATATGCCTTATATGTTTTACAACTTCTACCCTTTCGTTCTTTGAGAATGAAAGGTCCTGCAATTCCTACAACAGTAAATGGACTTGAAATAATTACTCTAGATGCTGGTAAATCGGCCATCAATGGGTTATTAGAAGTCGATTTAAATTTGAAACATGTAAGACATTGCTTGACATTCAATTTGGCAGTTGTCATACCTGAAGTTAACCAGTACTTTTGTCTCACTGTCGCTAATAAGAGTTGTAGGCCTGCATGTAGTTGTTTGAGATGTTCATATTTGAAAATTAGTCTGGTAAACTTATACTTACCGTCAAGTAATATGGGATGTTTTCAGTTGAACGGTAAAGTTCAATTCTTTAAACGACCACCAACTCTCATTAGTCCATGACTATCAATGAATGGATTAAGAGAGAGAAGCTGATCACTCAGTTTTGCCTCCTTTTTTGACCTTAACATATTTAACTTTGTATAAAAACTCTCTAGTTGAGCTAATTTAACAAGACTAACTTTGCTCACATGTAACTCAATAACAGTCAATAAACCACTTTGTCGATCCTTTATACATACTTTTAAGTTTGATATAAATCTTAAAAAATAAGCATGAACTCGTGTTAATTTAATTAAATCAGAAAATTTGTCAAAAATAGAATGTAATGTTTCTGAAACTATTATACCCCCGCCGGTGCGGTACGCGAGCCACTACAGTCAGTTGGTAGTAATGGTAAATAACTGCAAAAATAATGTGCAAATAAGACATTACGTCACATAATTATTTAAAATTACTACATCAAATAAAAACGAGAAAGGTACTTACGTAAACTGTAGGACTTCTCACAGCATTACTCCATGATGGCGGCAGCTGGGCTCCGTTGATCTTTCGAGCGTGGGTGATCGTTGGCCCCGGTCGAATCCAAATTCGATTTGTCTTCTTTCTGGTGTAGAGGTACGGTAAGAAAAACAGGTAGAGGTACGGTAATTGGGTGTAGCAGAAAACGTACATATCGAAAAAAGAAGACACGATAAGACACAAAGATAACTACATTCGTCCACGTCTGGCTCACTAGTCCCGACGTATCCGGAAATCCACCACTTCTCCCTTTTTGCACTCCGCGTCGGCGCAATCTCGCGCAAACGCAACTATTTCAAGCGATGGAAATACACGCACGTCTTTTTAAATTTATTGGCGCGAAATCCTTACAAATTAAAACTAAATTTGGAAATGTTTACGGCCGATTTTTCGGCACGTAACAAAACCATCAATACGTTGGAGTGTTTACGTATTTCTGGTATCTTTATCGATGATGAGAAAGTTAGAGGCTGAGGCCATTCGCCAATGCCCTTGAAAAAGGAAGGACCAGTCCACCATAGTGTACAAGATATCAACGCATTAGCAAATACTCCACGTGATACAAAGTCAGCTGGATTGTTCTTTGTATTTACATAATTCCAATCTTTAATATTGGTTAGATTTTGGATTTCTGAAGCCCTATTTGAAATAAAAGTTTGTAATAAACTTGCTTGTGTATTGATCCAATAAAGAACTATTGTAGAATCACAACAGTAACAAAATTTGAATTTATTCCCAAGCGTATTGGAATTATTTTTTGCTAAACGAGCCAATAATAAAGCTCCACACAATTTGAGCCTGGGAGTTGTCTGAGTTTTAAGAGGTGAAACTTTAGACTTGCTACAAAGTAAATGAACGAATGGTTGGTTATTCTTGTCGATGATTTTCATATTAATAGCAACACCATAACCCTTTTGAGATGCATCACAAAATCCATGTACTTCGATAAGTACAGGATGCTCACATATAACATGTCTTGGAATACTGAATGTATTAATAGACGATAATCCTTGGCAAAGTTGAGTCCAAAATATTTGCAATTTTTGCGGAAGTGTATCGTCCCATTCCAGTTTTATCGACCATATCCTTTGCATAAGAATTTTTATGAGCATAATGACAGGGCTCAAAAGACCGAGCGGGTCAAAAATTCTTGCAATTTGAGACAATACTTCTCTTTTTGTAACAAATTGTGAATTTAAAACATTCTTAATTTGAAAATGTTAAGTATCTTGTGTACTAGACCAGTAAATACCTAATGTTTTCACTGATTGATTATCGGAAAAATCCAAAACTCTCAAATCATCAGTATCATCCTTTAGATGTGCAAGAACAGCTGAACTATTAGATATCCATTTGTGTAATCGAACGAGGCTGAGTCAAGAATTTTAGAAATTCATGGCATTGCGTAATTGCTTCGTCTTCAGTTTCATAAGCTGAAATTAAGTCATTAACGTAGAAGTCTGATGAAATAGTTTGAGATGAATGAGAAAACTGCCTTTGATTTTTAATGGTTAATTGCTTTAAACAGCGAATAGCAAGATACGGAGTACTTGCAGTACCGTATGTTACTGTATTTAATTGAAATGTGGTTATAGGTTGGCTTGAATCGCTGCGCCAAAGGATTTGTTGCAATGATCTGTCATCAGGATGAATCCAAATGCAACAATACATTTTTGCTATGTCTGCAGAGACAACAATGTTGTATTGTCTGCATCAAATCAAGATGTAGAATAAATTGTTCTGTAGGGAAGGTCCAATAAATTGCAAAATCATTTAAAGATTTTCCAGTCGTCGTGACTGCGGAACCATCAAATACTACCCTTAGTTTTGTAGTTAGTCTTTCTTCCCGCAAAACTGCATGATGCGGTAAAAAGTAGTGTGGTTTGCACTCGTTAGTACTTGTAACTGGCGACATATGCTCTAAAGCAATGTACTCATTCACAAATGAATTACATCGCTCTCTTAAGATCGGATTACCATTTAGCTTGCGTTCCAAATTCGCAAATCGATTTAAGGCACTCTGCTTTAATTCACCCAATTCAAAAATAGGGTATTTGAATGGAATTCTAACAATAAATTTTCCTTTGCTATCTCTGCTTATATTGTCAATAAAGTGTTTTTTGCACAGCAGTTCATCATCAGTTGTTGTCCCGATAGATTGTGTTTCCTTCATTAGCCAAAACTTCTGCAACTCGTCATGAAGTACTTGGTTGCAAACAAAATAGCATTGTACATTTGAAATAAATTGACGGATTTGTCCCGAAACCACATAACCAAAAACTGTGTTTTGAAGAATGGGCATGTTTTTGCCTAAATATCCCATCCAAAATTAATTTCCAAAATAGATTTGCTCCAATAAGCATATCTATAGAATTAGAAACATGAAAGTGCGGATCTGCAAGTCGTACATTACTTGCTATCTTCCACTGCTTAGTGTCAATGTTGGTCAATGGAATATTGTCTGTAATTTTTGGTAAAACAAAACATTGAATTGTACAAGAGAAATCAATAGAACACGACTGTATGAAAACAATGCACCTAGAACGAGGGCATGATTTGACATTAGCAAAGCCCGTAATAGACACATTTACTTCTGTTGCATTAAATTGCAATCGTTCACACAAATTTTGTGAAATAAAACAAGATTGGCTTCCCCTATCTAATATAGCTCGTATCTTATGCTTGACTCGTAACGCATCGTAAGCATAGATTATAGCTGTTGATAGTAGAACATAGGTATTACCCTCACTTCACAATGTAACTGTATGTGAATTAACGAATTCCGCTTCTTTGTGCTGAGCAGACGTACTCGGTGATATTTGATGTGAAGTGGTAGGATGATTAGAACTTACAGAAGCAACCATGGAACAACCGTTTTCATTCCTGAGCTCTGCATGAAGTAATGAATTGTGTTTAGCATAGCACATTTTGCAAGCACCGCGCTTACAAGCCTTGCTAAAATGACCTGAATGTAGGCAATTTGAACATAGTTTCAACTTTCGTATTTCATCCCAACGTTCAGGGATAGTCAGTTTTAAAAATGATGCACAATTATAAATGAAATGTGACGATAAATTGCAAAAATTGCTCCGTGGTCGCTTTTCCCACTGTTCTGTCAACAATGAAATGCTCCGTGTGACTATACCTGGTCTCCCATTAGAAACTTCTCTTTGCTTACCTTCAAAAGTAGCCAAAAAATCTGCTCTATTTTTTAAAAATTTATTCATTTGTTCAAACGACGGTAATTCATCTTTAGATGCTTTGAATTTTTCCCATTCTGTAGAGCTATTTTTGTCTAACTTCGATGATACAACGTATACTAATAATGCATCCCAATGTTGAGTAGGTAAATTTAAAGAAGTAAGTTAAAGGAGCCATATTGAAGAGTCCTTTAATGTGTGAACCGACTAATAGCTTTGGATTGTTAAAGTGACTGCACAATAGTACCCATGCATTGTGATACTGTTGAGCTGAAAATTCAAGACTTTGAATAATTTTTAATGTATCGTGACTCAATGAAGAGCGCAAATAGTGATACCGTTACATATTCCCTAAAGATTCATTATTGTGAATTAAAGATTCAAATGTATCTCGGTATTCCACCCAAGTGATTATATCAGAATTGATCGTAGGAAGCACAATTGGAGGTAATCGAATATTAAAGTTTGCGTCTTCCGAAATAGCAACAGTTGAATTAACACTTGCTTGATCAGTACCTTCTGACGTATTATGATTAGTATGATAATTGACAGACTAGCTTTTAAGTGTACTCAATATGAATTCTGCTGATGACAAGCATTTTATTTACCGTTCGTCAAAGTCCGTACGTTCCGTATAATGCCTGTCTAAATCAACATCATCGCATAATTTTTCTAAACAAGTTTGATGTTCTTCAAACTCTGTGTAAATTGCTTTTAACTTAGGAACCCTTAAATGTAGTTCAGCATGAACCTTTGCATCAAGGGCACCATGGTCATCAAATTCCCTTTGAATGGGATCAAGATAGTTTATAAATAAAGTTAATTTATACTTTATGGCACCGAGTTTACGTGAAATTGTTTTCAAATCTTCAACTATTTTTAACTAGTTACTAATTACCTACTTTTGATATTAAATGAATATCTTATGATGTTTGATACCTAATTGTTAATGCATCTATATACTACCAAATTGTGAACAACTTAAAGTTTAACGTACCTTTACACTTTAAACTGTTGAAATAGTAGTAATCGCAACAAATAGCAATGCGTTACTTGCTAGATAAGTAATCTTAATATCAAACTCAAATAGTTTGACGTTTGCAATAGATAAGTGTTGTCAAATACCTAAAATTGAATGGCGTTAAATAAAGTTTAATAGTACCGAGTTTAAATTGAAAGATGTTTATCAAATAGCACTTGTTCTCGCGTTTTGTGTTATGTATTTGCTCAACTAGATAGTGTTTGACACTAAGAGGTCAACGTTCTTGCTTCCAGCAATTACAACCATAAACCAATCCAAGTTGTAAAGCCGTGTTTCAATATGAAATGCACGTTTTCCCAGGTCCGCAATACCCCAATTCTTGCTCAAAAATCCGGCTTCGTATCGGACCAGCTATGTTGTAGTATTCACAATGGTTTGTTGATACTTTTAATTCCTTCGGTAGCTCAGCTGAATTGGGCAGAGTTGGTGTATTTGTCCAGGGCTTACCAAACTTAGGATTTAAATGCCTGTATTTAACTTGTACTTATTTTATTTTGAAAACACCTATTAAAAAGAGTTTATCAAAACTTTATTTTAAAATTGACAAATCTGAATGTTTTCTTTGCTAGGATACAAAACTAAATCCCAACTCATGCAACTATGATTAATGAATGTATATGTTTACATATTAACAAGTAAATGCCTTTAATAACACCTTAATAATTATTGTCCAGTAGTTTTCAAGTATATGATCTAACCTTCAAAAGTACGTTATAGCAAGGAGGAGCATTTTCTAAAACACTTAGATGTATATTGGAAAGAGGGTGAGCATTTTAAATCTTTAGAATTCTAGGAATTGTGTATAACAACAATACTAGCGGTTATAGTTTTAACAAGGTTTCCGAGTATAATTTATAGACAAGGTGAGACAAACAACATTAAGTTCAAGGAAAGGCGGTAGGCGATGACCACTTAAGAGGGATTTATTGTTTGTAGAATGGGTTGGCAGATAGAATATAGGGACAAAAACCGAACAAGGAGGGTTATTTCACGTATCAAGTGTTCGTTTAACATGGGGGGAAAACTATATAAAGATAGTCCATATTAATGCATTTGTATAAGAGGGAGATGAGCTTATTTGAATGTTATTTAGAGTGGGTATTTCATCAAGGACAGATGAAACTTGCTAATAGTGGAACAAAGAAGGAATATCAGACAGAATGGGCATGGGACTGAGACGAGCATCGTTTTGAATATTGTTAGAGAGGATAATGTTTGGTTACTTCTGCAGATGGCCAACAAGCGCAACAAGGATGGGTTATTTGGTTAGTATGGATAAGAGTAGGAGAGAAATACAATGTGTTAATATAGACATATTTTGAGTAGGGTTATTTTGTCGGTTTGAAATGCAAGTGGTTAACTAATTTAACTGGAATTGTTTTGGCAGAATTAGTGGAACAAAGAAAGACATAATACAAAATTCGGTAAGCTTGGGGTTTAGACAAGGTAAGGAATAGGAGACTGAGGGAGTATGTTAAAGGGAGACGGCTATAATATGTGTATTATGGGAGGCGTGCTTAGCATTAACTTTTGCCAGTAGGGACTAAATTTTGCGGAAATAAGTGTCTGTTGAGCGATATACGGTGAAAATATCGACGTGAGCGTGTTTGTGCCGGGGCAAACTTCCAGGATTTGAATGGCAGTTGATGTTTTGGTATATAAATTTTGAAGAAGTGAGTGAACGTTAGCTTGTGGGTTTTAAGAATTTTGTAACCGTTGGAAGTTTACTTAAAAGTCTTGTTTGTTTGTATCGAAGGATTTTGTAAGAATGTAGGAGCTTTAGCGGGCAGATAAGCCTATATAAACACAAGAAGTTGGTGGTATAGCTCTCTTGTCTTCTCTCCTCTTTACTCTTTGTCGCTGATAAGTACGCTAGTGAACGAGATTACAGTTTGAAATATAATTGACACGCAGACGTCGACGGTAGGATAGCAGATCCTGGATACTGGAGAAATCCAGGTAACGGATGTTTGCTAAAATTTGCATTTTGTGTTTAACTGGTGTAATGACTTTTGTACTTTATCGGTATGTGTCGTTGAACTAAACATAACAGAATCGAAAAAAGTTAATGATTGAACTTTTATGATATTATTTTACTATATTTTTATGTGGGAATTTAGGTCATTAAAAATGATTGATGTACTATTTTGTTATGTGCAAGGTAAAAGGAAATTTTGAGAATTTGTTGTGCAGAAATTAGCACGAGCAGTTAAAGGTTTTACTATGAGCTCGTATTAAGCCAAGGTTAACGTAAGGTTGATGGTAAAGACCTATTACTTTTAATGATTATTAATCTGGGTAATATGTGATATAATTGTATTATTTGAAAAAGGGTAAGCATGTAATATAATTGATCTGTAAACTACACGTTGATGATGATTTTTGGTGTATAATTTTTCCCTGAATAGAGCTAGGAGAGTTACCGTTGCAGATTTTTCTTTTTGTAGAGTAGTTAGTTGTATTTTGCAGACAGCAGCAGAATAGCCGTGGTAAACTACACTGTTGGAGATGAAAATTTAGTTTTCCTAATTTTGAGCTTTAGTAACCAGAGTTTGCAGAATTATATTACGCATACAGATGGAGCTCGAATCCGTAGTTGTAACATTTAAAGGTTTTAGTTTTTTACAGTCTTTAACAACGGAATACTTGCAGTAATTTATGAGGAACCAAACGCGAAGCTTGAGATTGCACACGGTAAATTTCTCAGGAATTTATACGCCCTAATCGTGGGGCTTTAGTAAAGAGTAAGTTCGCAGGAATTTATGGCGCTCAATTTAGGGATTCCAATTTAACACAGGGTAAACTCGTAGAAATATACATATATATATATTATATATATATATATATATATATATATATATATATTGCTACGATATCGCCCTCCGCCAGATGTACAACGATCTATTGCCTGCTGATCACCACCTCTCTGTGCCTCTAAAATAATTTAAAATTGACGCAATTATATTTTTGCCTTGACTCGCTCAGTGATACCACACAGACCAACGATTTGTATAATGAAATAAATAAGACTGTGCCCTTTTCAATATCATTTGCTTTTTATAGAATTTTTAAATCATATTTAAATAAATATTTCTATCAAATTAGCTCTTTACTAAGATTATAGCTTTTTATACCTTTTTATAGTAATTAAAGCCAGCAGAAAAAAATGTATTTTTACCATAAATAGTTTCGTTGAACGTTCAAAGAAATATGCTTTTCTTAAGCATACTTTTACGTACCAACCAATTTTTTGTTGACTTTTTACACAAAATATTGATCACATGCAACTTTTTAGAGCTCGCCTTCGAATACACAAATTATTTAAAATTATAAATGTAACATACTATAAATTGAAAAGATAGTCCTGACATTTTTTTCGCTGGAGCTTTCTGGCCCAAATTGGTCGTTTGTTCAGTAGCTTGGGGTCGTTAACCAGCAGCTTAGCGTGTTAACCCAGTACTTTGAAATATTTACCAGCAACTCGGAGTCGTCTGCCCAATGATTTGAGGTATTAACCTTAAAGTTTTACTTGGAATATTAACGTCGTGCTCTTGTGTATTATTAATGCCGTGATCCAGTTTATTATTAATGTCGTGATCCAGTGCTATAAATTAATAAATTGAATTTATATTATATTTCAATCTCTTCAACTTATAACTTTCACTAAATTTTATTCACGTAATAATCTTCTTTCAACTATTACAGTTGGCGCGTCGATTATGGAATGAATATACTTTATCTGTTTTGATTAGTTTTATAGACAAATTCCTTTCCGAATGTTCCATACGTTCTCATTGGTTAACAGCCCGCTATCAGTCGTTTGTTCGTGGAAAAGGTGTTTCAATGGTTATCTTCAAGGTAATGGATTTTAGCGGGTTCAATATATACGTTCTAAATGTCACGTATCTCGCAACTTTGTAAAGGGATTTATTAACAAATGGTATCCTGTGCACGTTCCAAACTGCACGTATATGGGAACTTTAATTTCCATACTTTAATTACATACGCTTGTTTTGTTAACTATGACATTTTATTTACGTTCTACACTGCACGGATTTTTGAAATTTCAAGCGGGATTTATTTAACAACTGGTATTTCGTGTACGCTGTAAATTGCATGTATCCCATCGACTCTAATATCCATACTTTATTTAATATGCTTGTTCTTTTAATGTTTGCTTATACAAACTGGTATCAATTATGCGTTTATTGACTTCTTTACGCAACTGCTTTTAGATTGAAAGAAATTTCATTTCACGGTTATTTTTCTTCAAATATGTTGAATTTGTAATTTGATTTTATGCTTAAAATGTCTTATAGTTTCTAAAAATGATTGGACTGCTTCTGCAATTATTTATTTTCGTGAATGTGGTGAAGTTATTACTGAATGAGCTTCCTTTGATTAATTGTAGCTTGTTATTGATTTTACACAGGGTGATTTATATTTGCTTTTTGCATAATGAATGAATTATGTACATTTTATGATTAAAGTGTTTGGTTTTCGTGATTTTTATAATAGTTACATGAATATTTCTCCCATGTGACCATAAATAGTAGTAAATAAATATAAAGTAGCAATATGTTTTCTAAGTGTATATTTAATAAAAGTAATGTGTACCTTTCGACTCATTATGTTTTGTAAATAATAATTTAAAAAAGTATTAGGTTGTAAGTAAATATAAAACAAACATACATTTTTCAAGCGCTTATTTAACAAACTTAATATGTATTTCTCTACTCAGAATAAGCTTTCTAAACTTAGTATGTATACACGCTTATGTAGTTAGTGTTTGAATTACTTTTACCCATTATTGTACATTGCAGAAACCCCATTCTGTTTTGGAAATAAAAATTTGGTAATGTATTAAATTATAAATAAATACAAGAGCAGAAATATGTTTTCCAAGTGCATGTCTAAGAAACCTAATATGTATTCGTGGACTCGGAGGCAGTTTTTTAAACCTAATATGTTTAAACACATAAGTCATTAATGTTTGAATTACTTTTTTTCAATAGTGTACATTGCAGAAAACTGATTCGGTTTTGTAGATAAGAATTCGGGAATGTATTAGTTTTAAATAAATACAAAGCAATAGTATGTCTTCATAGTGCATATTTAAGAAGCTTAACACGTCTTCCGACTCGGAGGCAGCTTTCTAAACTTAATATGTATACACACTTAAACAATTAGTATTTGAATTACTTTTTCTATTAATATACGTTGCAGAAAACTCATTCTGCTGCATGAATAAAAATTTGGGAATGTATTAATTTGTAATTAAATATAAAGCAAAAGCTATTTTCTAAGTGTAGGATCAGGTAGGGTAATTGTAAATAGATTTTACAGATGTAAAACACTTTATTCTGTAAAAATTTTAATTTGTATGGGGCAACAACCAAAGGCATTGTCATATAATCTTTGGACATTGATTCAAACATTTTAGACAAAAGAATGAATGAATTTGGATATTGAAGAGGCTTTAATTGTTATGTACTATAACTCCAAGCATTTATAATTACCCCGATGTTTTAGGAGTAATTGAAAACAAGTAATTTGTATGCCTTTGATCAATGTCTTTTAGAGTCGGGGCAATTGCAAACAAGCCATCTTAGTAATTTTTACCGTTGAAAATTATGTTATTATTTAACAGTTTGTTTCAGTTTGAAACAACTTTTATTTTAAAAAAAGGCACCACGTTGTGAGCGCCAGTGTAACTATTTTTGCTAGGCCTTACGTTGGATGGGTGCCACTGAAACGACTTGTTTTAAAAAAAGACTGAAACGTCTCTTCTTCTTTTTTTTTTAACATTAAGGCGCTAGAGAACAAAGTCTTCCGACATAGCTAGGAGTCTATTCTTGGGTAGAGCAATGAGAAGTGGGGGGGGGGGTAAGTCGAATTCTGTTTGCAAACCAAAGTTAAGCTAAATCAAATAGGCGCCACCATGTCCGAGATAATTACGATAATTGCAAAGCACAGTTCTAAGGGCGGACGTGGAAACCCAAAGATAAAATGATCGCCTTCGTTAACAAAAACCTGTCTTATTAAGATAAAACGCAGCTCCTGTAAGAAATTGCTAAGATTAAATAAATAAAAAAATAGAACACCATTTGTGTCCTATAAAAAAATATAAAGAAATAATAAAAAAAATATTTCCAATATAATATTGGCATCGAATTATTACTCTGAAAAATTTTAGCTTAATGTAATTAGACTTGATCGCATTTGACCAAAATGAAAGTCTTAGATTTTGAACTAAACGTTTACTAAAAAAACTCTTTTAAAATATCAGAACTTGTAACAAAAAATTGTCATAATCAACTACATCAAAGTTAAAGTTTTAACTTTCCTTTTTTCTTTCATTAATCAACCAACTTTACTTTAAACATGAATTTGTTATACAAATTAAAGTGATAATGATTTGTAAGCATAACACAGTGAATTAAATTCTAACCTGGGCAGATCTTTTCAGGTAGATAACAAATTACTAGAACCTAACATGATGAGAATTTGAACTTTCATATTTACGTTTAATAATCTATGTATAGATAAAGCTGATCACAAAAATAGGCATGTTTGTTTAAATTGCAATACAGCTGCTCAAAGCATTTGCTTTCAAGACAACATCTGTCAACTGTGCAAAACAGAAAAATATGACGTCGAAAACATACGTTGAACTTATCGAAGATTCATATGGAACAAAGCATGTTATTTGAGAAAGCTAATTCGACAAAATTTCGTTTTACAACTTGTAAAACCAGCTCAACAATTAATTGAAATTTACACAATTTACGTGTACTAAACATAAAAGCAAGTTTACGTGTTCTAAACTTTAAAGCACCTGCAAAAAATATCTTACAGCTAATAACGAACCAAAAACTGCATTAGCCGCTTCACAACAAATTGAGACGGGATTTCCGTTCTTCAAGCAAAGTTACCAGTCATTCTAATTTAAAACGACTGCATCCAAATTAACCTCCATAATTTCTTATCAGACAAATTTCCCATTAGGCCAATTTCAAATCGACTGTTCCTAAATAACGATAATTCTTTGGATCCTAGATGACGAATTATATTTGTTCCATTCTTTATCGTTGCATTCTACATTGTCGAATTATATTTTGTCGCATTCTACAGGTCGCGCGTTATTAGAAGATATCCCAACGATTAATAGCTGATGCGAAGGTTGTCAGCGTCCAGCCGAAAATACATCTTAACACAGCTGTTGCAGGCGACCGACCGTTTGTTGAAACCAGAGTCGAGCGGTCGCGCCGTCAGAGGGGGGAACACGAAACAATCAAATAGAGATGTACTTGGAAATAGCTTTATGCGACACAGATATATTAATATAATTAGATCCCTAAGGAACAATGCACGCTTAGCGCATTATTTTTGTAATTCAATGCAATTAAATTACGACTGAAAAATAAAAATGTTACAAGTTATCCTTGTGTAGACATTAAGGGCATACGTTTTTATTCAAATTTGATAATACCTATTCAAAACATGATTGCTACAAGTGTGTTTATTGAATTTTTATAACAAAAAAAAGGAATTTGTTTATTTTTATAGACAAAAACACTTACTAGAAATTTGTGAACAATTTTCTATCAATCTCTACAATACTTAGATTGGGCAATATTGCAAGTACTTGCGCAAAATTTATTAAGCAAACATCATTTTCTTTACGAACAAACTGAGATACAACATCATCGTGCCTTTGGTAGCCACACACTTGAAGTTCACCGCCATCAACATCAACGTTTTCAATACAGCATACATATTTATAGTGTGTGTCTTATTTCTAGAGCCACCTAGGAAATTACCAAAATAAATGCTCCGGCTGCAGTTTGTCCTATCGGATCTCTTCGTATTCCACTCCATTGGTGTTTTCTTTCAAAATAAGTGTCGCCAGTGTTTCTAGATCCGAGTCATCCGATCCAAAATTTTCAAAAGTCCCTTTTTTATATTCATTCCTTTCCTTAGTATCAAAATTAAAATTTCTTTAATTTGACAAGATTAGCTTAGGTTTTTAGCGATTTCAGGATTTTTAGACTAACTTTTTTTCATCTTCAGTTGTTTTACTTTCTGTAATGTTACTTGTGTTGCCAAAATTTCCCCATATTCGACTGGTTTTAAAAGAGGCACTTTTCTAATTTTCTTCTCTGGTGTTTGCTGGTTTTTACTTGGTCCATTTGATTTATGTAATGCTTGAGGGAAAATTTTAATTATACTTTGAGGAAATTACTTGATCTGGGTATATAAGGTACATTAAAATCAACCAAGTCAGTAGATGCAGTAGAAGTAGATGGAAGTGGGTTGATAGGATTTTCCTGAAATAGGTTTAAAGTTGGCAAGTGAACAACGACTTGACTTCTTTTGTATGCCCTCAGTTCGCTAGAATTAAATTCTGATTTTGTTGCATCAACGGAGAATATCCCTCTTGTACTATTGCTGCTTTCCATCGCTTCTCTCCAAGGTTGTCCTATCATTACAACAAATTCGCTTTTACTCAGTCTACCAGTACATAGCTTGCCGATTTCTTGATTTCCAAATGCAATAAGTTTTTCTCCCAGCAAATTTTGACTAGACCAAAAAAAGATTTGTCTAAGGGTTGTAGTTTATCTCACAAATGGCTAGGTAATATGACCAGTTCTGTTTTGCAGTCTATTGCAAGTGTGATGATCCTGTAACTTATGTTGTTATCATGTCCGTTATAAAGAAGTATTGCAATCTGGTTTGGTAAGTTTCGAACAGCACTTAACTAAACCGCATGAAGTACAAAACAGTGCTGCACCACTCGTTAAACTGGAGCTATTCCATCTACCCACTTGGTGATGTTGAATATATAGTTCAAGAATAGTTTCATCTGACTTCCATCTAGCTTGGACTTCGACACTTTTGAATGCAATCAGAGGAGGTAAATAAGAGTCATCAGCAGATATTGTAGCTAAAACTGTAGTTGGTTCTCTCTCCGACTCTCCTGAAACACTACCAGGGGTTTCCTTTTCTCTCCAATTGCTCTTAAACGCTTAGGGTTCGATGAAAATCCACTTTCATCACGATTAAATACAAACGATGCTTTGTCTTGTTAACGTAATTGAGATTTGTTAATAACTTCATTCGGCTCTGAGTATAAATCATAAATTACGTCAGGAGTTCTAGATGTTTATCCATTTTTTGCAAGTGTTTCCGCTTTTTAAAAGAAAGCTTGGGGTAACGCAACATGAATGAATAATACCAGTCATTGCCTGGAATGCCGTCTTTGAAAAGGGTATCCATATTGTTAATCAATACGAAGTCCGCAGCAAGATTTATTATACCCCCTTGTTGCTTTATCGATAATATAATTTTTCAAGTCTTTCTCATCTTCTGAATTCAATTGAAAATTTTATCTCTGAACTACAAAATATTGATTTTCCAAAAGATGCTCAGGCGAGGAAGTTTACCGTGACTTGCTATTATCAAAAATTAAACAATGGAGAAACACTCATCGACAGTGGGTATTGTATTCTCTTTCTTTAATAAGTGTGTTGCATGTAAGCTTTCTGAGCTTGAAGTTGCTCAAGACAAACTGGAACACTTAGTCGGGGTACGTGATGGGCAACATTTATTTCTTATTCTCAAAAACATGATTCGAATTTAAATCATATCAAAAATATTAAAAAATGGCTGACCTAGTCTAATTTAAAAGGACACCACTATAAATGCTACTGAGTTTCGTATTTGTAATTTAAAAACAGTCACCTTATGGAGTGATTTAAAGGCTGCTATCGCTTGTCAAATCTTTATCAAAGCAATGTTTAGCATTCAGTGGATCTTTTCAAAAACTATTCACGCTTAACAACGGGAATTAGCTTTATTTAACCCATTTAATTGATCAATTTGAGGTTTCTTTGTCGGAACGTATTTATCGCACACAGTCTTCTCAGCACAAGAGCATGCCACATTATCTCGGTATGCAAATTCAAAACGAAATGACTTCGTTATTAGTCTAGACAAAAAATTATTAAAAAAGCCCGTTGCTCAAAATATTTTTCAATAATTTTTTATTACAGTCCAGATATGGCCCAGACGAAACAAATTACTGTGATTACCTAATTGGTATCAGTGGATGAACTAATTGAAATTTTTTAACAGGCAATACAAGTAAAACTGTTCTAATTTTTATTTAACAAATTGAAAAAAAATCAATTTAAATATAGTAATTTACACAGCCAAGGGTATAGAGATGGTGCAAATATGCGTGGAAAAAATATTGATCTTTAAAAACGAATTTTAGATTTCAATCCAAGAGCATTGCGCTTTCCAGGTTTCCCATATAGTTTAAATTTAATTGTTTTGAATCAGTTAAATTCTTCAATTTTATATAAGAATTTCAGGTGTATTTTTGTTCGTCTATACATAGATAGAATATACTTTTGAAAGATGTATGTAATCTTACATCGAAATCGTTATAAGAAGCCAAATGGAAAAATCGAATTGACAGATATCTATGACGCCTTAGTTGATCTGACTAACGATAGCGTTCGAGATACGAGTACTTAAAGTATGGTGTTTAACCTAGGCCAAAAAATCAAGTCTTTCATATTTGTTTGTTCTGTTTTTATCTGGCATATTTTGAATAAAGTGAATATGGTCAGCAAAATTATGCAAACTCACAAGATTAATATTAGAATTGTGTAGATGCATTAAATAACTTGAAATTTTCTTTTCAGAACTCAAAACAGATATCAGATTTGGAATAACAGTGAATGAGGTAACAAACATAACAATCGAATTTGGTGCAGAAGAACAGTTTCAAGTGGGAAAATCGAGACACGTAAGAAAGCATTATTTACAATTTGACTATGAGCACCAAGACGAATCAATTCAGGATCCAAGAGAAAATTTTACGATGAATTACTTCATCACAATTCTAGATTGCCCATTAACTGTTAGTTACTTTTAGGCCACAGTCAAATACCAGACAACGTTCCAATAATTAGATGCAGTAATCCCTAATCGTTGATGGTTGGAAAGAATTGAAATTTTTAAGTTTGGAAATATGGTTTCACGTAGTGCATGAGTTAGTTATTTTTAGGCTTTGGTCAAATCCGGACAACGTTCCAATAATTAAATGCAGTAGTCCCTAATCGTCGATGGTTGGAAAGTATTGGCCGCTTTAAGTTTGAAAATATGGTTGCATGTGACACGATTCGTATAAAGTATAAGAACAAGTTCGACTAGATACTGGTTAATTGAGTCAACAGCTGTGATGTTTTCGTTGCTCGAAATCATCTAATTTGTCATGAAGGAATTATTAAAGTGAATTCTATAAAAATGGCGGTGCTGGACTCGTTAAGTAAGCACTTTCCTTTTCTTCGTATAAAATTTTAGAACGTCAATTCTTATTCAATACATTTTCATTATTCAATACATGTACATATTATCATGGGAAATAGTCCAAATCAAACAACAGAAACTGATTGAAAAGTTTAATCAACACCTAACGTTTCGGTACATTCTTTTTGCACCTTTTTCAAAGGCTGAAATGGAAACAAAAAATTCGAAATTAGTAAGAAATACATAACCTGTCGCTAACTACTTACATTGATCATTTATATTAAAGGAAATTGAAAACAAATTACTGCACGATTTACATAATAAATGTGGGTCAAAAATTAAAAATTAAAAATTGTCAGAAGGGCAATGTCAAGCCACGTTGGCCGTTAAAAAGGTAAAGACAAAGTTGATAATGACAAATTCTATAGAAGTGACAGGACACGTTCCGAAAATGGCATTGATTACAAACCTGAAGGAAATTACCTAACGTTGTTTGAAAATATCATTATTATACAAAGCAGAATAGACGTTATGTACCCTATCAATATCAATCTTATTATTGATAGGATTAATTTCACTATTAATATAAAAAGACTCAATGAAAAGTCTAGTTTTGTAATTGGCCTCGTTCTCCAAAATGGTGGTGTCATCGAAAAATGGTGTATGACTGGTTGCCGCAACATGAGCAGACAATGCACATTTAGTGGAGTTAATCCTACAGTCACTCCTGTGCTGAGTTAAACGACTCTTTAGCCACTGGCTAGTCTGACCAATGTAACTGTTGTTGCAACTGCAGGTAATCTTGTAGACGACGTTGCTGTTTAACAATTTCGGAGTACGATCCTTTAATTAGGTAAACAAATTCTGGATAGAAAAATTGTATTCATAAACAATGGCGATCTTAGGTTGTCTAAGTAATCGTACTAAAAGTGGAGGTAACTTCTGAATAAACGGAAGCTTCTTGTACGTAATATCAGTTTCTGAAGGGTTTACTTTTAAGAAGTTGCCATATATCAATTTATGCAACATTCCCTTTGGGTAACCGTTGTTAACTAACGTGTTAATCAATAACTTCTTATTTTTCTCCATAAACTGTGGGTCTGATATATGTTCTATTCGGTAACGTAGAGCCTTCACCGTGTTAACATTGTGTTTAAAAGAATGGTTAGAGTGGAAATTCAGATATCTGCCCGAGTTAGTTGGTTTAGTGTACCAATCAAATAGTAATTGATTAGAACTATCTCTGATGACCAACACATCCAAGAAAGGTAATTTTCCATCCACTTCAATTTCAAAAGTGAACTGAAGGTGATCATTAAAATCATTAAATACTGTTAACGTCTGGTCAACAAATTGGGCTGGCAACAAACAAATGATATCATCCACATACTTTACCAAGAAAAACATCTCATATGGTAATCTAGGTAGAACACTAGACAGTAAATTATCCATAATCATTTGAGCGATTATGGGTGATAAAGGTGACCCCATTGGAGTTCCAAATAACTGTAAGTAGAACTTCTCTTGGAAAACAAAATACGTGTTGTTGAAAACCAAATTGACAGTAGTCAAGAACATATCTTCAGACATATTACAATAGGGCTTGATCTTATTCCAATTTTCTTTTATGATGTTAATAACCATAGATAGAGGAATATTAGTAAAAAGAGAAGCTACATCCAGTGAAATGAGTATATGTTTTTCAGGTAGGTGAAAATTCTTGAATTGTTGCACAAATGTAAAACTATCTTTCACATTGTGTCCACCAAGTGGGAAAGCCTGTTGGAGAATATTCGACAAAAAAGAAGCAATACCATAAGTAGGTGTATTGACCGTAGATATGATAGGTCGTAACGAGAGTACTGGTTTATGTATTTTTGGTAAACCATAGTATTTACCCGGAGTCGAGTTGTTAATGCAAAATCGATTCTTCTCAGACTCGTCCAACATCCCCTTCTTATGTAATAACTTTATGTGTTTGTTCACCTTTTTTTGCGTAGTGAATGTAGGATCTCTACGTAACATTTTATAAGTAGTAGTATCTGATAAAAGATCAAGAGACTTATCTATATACTGGTGCTTATCCATGATCACAGTAACTGCACCTTTGTCAGTCTTAGTGACAACAATTTCAGGATGGTCAGCTAAGTATTTTTTGACTTTGTAGAACTGTTCATTAAAAATATTAAAATGTTGGTTATTTCGGGGGTTGTTAGAATAGTTCAGAATTACATTACAGATCTTACCCCTAATCACATCTTTTTTTCTTTGCGACAGCGTATCGTTATCGATAATAGATTCAACCCGACCGATTAATTTACCCAAACGAATGTCTCTTGTTTGTGGTTGTAAACTAAACTGAGGTCCCAACGAAAGAAAGTTCAACACAAAGTCAGGCACTACCGCACCACTAATGTTAGAAACCCATTTTGAATTGTCAATGTAAGGTTTGGGGTTGTATAACTGTTCATCTAACAATCTATTAAATTTGTTTCTATTGGATGATTTAATTTTATGGTGTAAAAAACCATATCTAGCAGCTTGTCTCAGATCAAAAGATTTAAGTAATGCATGAGGCAAAACTCCTTTAAGAGAGTTAATAACAAATTGCAAGTTCCTATTATAATGAGCCAACATGCCATGGCTTTCCTCAATTTCTATATTTAAAATAAATCTTGCTGACCTGTATAAATGCCGGTTGATCCTAGTTAGTCGTCTCTGATCGTACACATTGATGCTCCCGGATGCACTACTATACATCCCCCTGATGTGCTTTGGTATCACATTTCTGCATCTGCACCTCTCTAAAAAATATATACGATTATTCAAATTAGCTAATCTGTATGTTATATTAGCCCATCTTTTCAGTTTAAATGCCACTTCTTCTCCATATGTCCTACGTATAAAATTGAAAAAACCTATATTCTATGGACACCAAAATGCAAACAAAACCGATTGAATTTTAATTATTTGTTGTATTTCCGCTTATCTCTTCAAATCTGCTACCATGAAGTGGTGAGAATATAACATATGGCCCAATAGATCTGCAATTAGATCGTCCTTTTCAGTACATTAATAATTAATGGACTGGTCAGTCTTATAGTATAATATACATGTACATATTATCATGGGAAATAGTCCAAATCAAACAACAGAAACTGATTGAAAAGTTTAATCAACACCTTACGTTTCGGTACATTCTTTTTGCACCTTTTTCAAAGGCTGAAATGGAAACAAAAAATTCGAAATTAGCAAGAAATACATAACCTGTCGCTAACTACTTACATTGATCATTTATATTAAAGGAAATTGAAAACAAATTACTGCACGATTTACATAATAAATGTGGGTCAAAAATTAAAAATTAAAAATTGCCAGAAGGGCAATGTCAAGCCACGTTGGCCGTTAAAAAGGTAAAGACAAAGTTGATAATACTCCCTGTATGTTTGTTGTGGTTTGTTTAGTATTCTTCTTAATCTTCTTTGGGGATTAAACCACTCATAGTTTTTAAAGTTATCTTTATTAACGTTTCGATCCATAACCTAGGATCGTTTTCAAAATAATAAAAACTTCATGTTTGACATTTATGACATAAATTGAAGGTGACTTTGATTTATTGATGTTTGAAATATTTGGTTTGAGTACACTAAGCAAAAATTTTTAAGGTTTAAATGAATAATTGCCTTCAATTTGTGTTACGGCCTGGGACCGACTTTTTTAGGTAGCCAATATGCTTAACGTGAAATCAGCTCATTAATTTTTATTGTAAAAATTCAATAACTTGGGAATTGGAAAACATTTTTTAACATGTTTCTATTTATACAATTTAGAGGATGGTTATTAAAGAAGTGTGCAATTGCATTATTAAAAGGCTTAAGTAGTCGTTTTTTTTTCCAATTCCCATCATCATCATTTTGTTTTCGACCTTACTTAAGGTCGGTTTGACGCAGCTCTAACTTCTTTTCTATTCTGTGCTAATCTAAAAAGCTTTACATACCCTTCACAACCTAAATTTCTAATAATTTGACTAATATAGTTTGGTCTAGGTCTTCCTATATCCTTCTATCTTTTTCCTATCCAGCTGACTCTACATAGATATTAGCAACCTGATGGTTGTTAAAGAACTCTAACATGTTTACATGATTACCATTTATAAGGAAATGAAATATAATCTGGTTATCCGCTTCAAAAAGGAAAAGTGTTAAATTATATGTAATGGTAAGGCTTAAGCAACGAATCGCTACCAACATGTCAGACCGCTACCTAATTGTTAGTTAGGTCATGGTGACGTTTATTAAATTATATGTTATGGTAAGGCTTAAGCAACGAAACGCTACCAACATGCCAGGCCGCTAACTAATTGTGAGTTATGTCCTGGTGACATTTAGTTACCTGACTTATATATTTTTTTTGTTTTGTTTTCGAACTTACTTAAAGTCGGTTTGACGCAACTCTAAATTTTTGTTTATTCTGAGCTAGTCTAAAAAGGTCTGCATACCCTTCACAACCTAGATCTCTAATAATTTGACTAATATAGCTTTGTCTAGGCCTTCCTACTCTATTTTTATTTGGTAGTCTATAATCTAAGACTTTACTAAATAGTCCCTCATGTCTTAACTGGTGCCCTATCATTCTATCTCTCCTGTCCTTCAATTGTTTCCACTTACAGGGATCCTCACCTATCCTTCTATAAACTTCCTCGTTTGTTACTCTATCTGTCCAACTAATCTTTAACATTCTCCTATAACACCAAGTTTCAAAAGCTTCTATCTTTTCTTATCTACTTCTTTAATTGTCCAAGTCTCACTACCGTATAGTAGAACGCTCCATACGTACGACTTTAAGAAACTTTTCTATTATCTAAACTAATACTATTTGCCATTAGTAAGTTTTTCTTTTTAAAAACATTTTTTAGCTTGAGCTATTCTAGCTACTATATCCCTTCTGCTACGTCCATCCTTTGTAATTATACTACCTAAATAGCAAAATTCATCTACATCCTCTAACTCGGTATTACCTATTTTTAATTTTGGTTTAGAACTAGGCTGTAACTCACTTGTCATTATCTTTGTCTTTACTGAGTTAATTCTCATACTATAGTTACTCTGTAGTATCTCATCTAAAATATTTAAAACTCTTCTAACTCTTTTCTAGACTCTGCTATAATGGCTATATCATCTGCAAAACGTAACATGTCTATTTTCTGTCCCTGTACACTAATACCTATCTCTTTCTCTCTCTAGCTAAGTTTAAAGCTTCCTCAATATAAACATTAAAAATCAAGGAGACAGTATACAACCCTGTCTAACACCATTTCTAATCTTAGCTTCCTTTTCTATTTCATCAAATCTAATTACTACGCTTTGGTTTTTATATAGACTGTAAATAATTTTTCTATCCCTATGAGAAATTCCTATTTTTGCAAAACCCTGAACATAACAATCCAATTAACCCTATCAAATGCTTTTCTAAATCTACAAATGCGAAATGAGTCTTTTATTTTTTGTAACCTTTTTCGATAATTACCCTAATCATTAGTATCGGTTCTCTAGTCCCTCTGTCTTTACGAAAACCATATTGGTCTTCGCCTAAATAATTCTCAGTCAAAGCTTCTACTCTATTTTTAATTATTATTGTTAGTATTTTGGAAGCATGAGAAGTTAAACTAACCGTTCTAAAATTCTCACACCTATCAGCTCCTGACTTTTTTGGGATTGGAATAATAATATTTTTTTCGAAATCTATTGGAACCTCACCTGTGTCATATATTACATTTACCAGTTCATATAATCTGTCTAAAGTGTTCTGACTTGCATATTTTATTAATTCTGCGGGAATATCGTCTATCCCTGGCGCTTTATTTAGTTTAAGATCCCTAACAGCTCTATTAAATTCCTCTCTTAATATTGAGAACCCTATTTCTACATCCTCTTCTTGGTCGTTCTCTAACTCATCCATATCGTCTCCCTTATATAAATCTTCTAAATATCTTTTCCATCTATCTGCTACCTCAACTTTATTTATTAGAAGCTCATTATTCTCGTCTCTAATACCATTACATTTTTTCCTATCTTCCCCAAAAAACTTTTTAACTGCCCTGTAAGTCCTGTCTGTCTTACCTACCCTCAAATCATCTTGTATTCCCTTACAATTCTCCTCCATCCATTTATTTCTAGCTTTTCTACACTCATGTACTATCTTATTTCTAACTGTATTATTTTTTTGCTTATTTTCACTATCCACTTCTCTGAAAGGTTTAAGCTTTCTTCTATTCTCTATTAAATCTAATATCTCCTTTGTTACCCACGGTTTTCTCGCTTCTATTTTTTCTTACCTATAGTCTGTGTTGCTGTATCATGCACAGTCAGTTCTATTTCTTTCCATCTATTTTCTACATTCCCTCCTACAGCTATCTCTTTGCTCTTATTATCTAATACTTGTTTATATTCCTCTTTTTACCCTACTATCATTAAGCTTACCTAGATCCCATCCCTCTCTTTTAACCTTTCTCAATTTTTTGAATTTTAGTTTACACTTCATTTTAACTAAGTTATGATCGCTATCTATGTCAGCCCTTGGATAACTACGACAGTTTTTAACTTGGTTTCTAAATCTTTGTTTAACTAAAATATAATCTATTTGGTATCTAGCCCTATCATCTGGGGCTTTCCAGGTATATCTTCTCCTAACATGTTGTTCGAATAGGGTGTTTACAGTTACTAATCTATGTTCCTGGCAAAACTCAACTAATCTTTCTCCTCTATCATTTCGTCTGCCATACCCAAATTTTCCTACCATTTTTCCCTCACTACCTTCTCCCACTGACGCATTAAAATCGCCCATAACTATTAAATTCTCATCTCCTTTTACTTTTCTCACTATACTATTTATATCCTCGTATACCTTTTCTACTTCCTCATCCTCATACTGAGTTGTTGGCATGTAAACCTGTACTAAAACAGTGTCTGTGGGTTTTGTACTCAATCTAACCATAATTATTCTATCACTAAATTGTAAGTACTCTTTAACTTTATGCCCTAATCTTTTACCTAACACTATTCCTACCCCTGCCTGTCCATTAGTTGAAGAAGTTGTAATTATTCTATAATTATCTTTCCAAAAGTCATTACTATCTGGCCATCTCACCTCACTAATACCTAAAATGTCCAGTTTTTCCTTTCTCATTTCGACTAATAAATTCGTTAACTTATCTAGTCTAAGTAATGACCTTACATTCCAAGTCCCTATCACTAAATCGAACTGTTGTTTTATATTCTTACGATGACGAGCCCCAAGTACCCCCTCCCGGAGATCCGAATGATGGAGTATTTTACCTCCGGACAAGAATTTTATTTGTGAGCTCTCCATCATATGTATTTCGTGTTTTAGGCCACGCACACCTGGGAAATATTGTGGTAGGCTCCCATATCTTTCCACAACGCAGTTTTTAAAGATTTTAGCAAAAAGCCGTATCCGTCACGGCCAACCCCCAACAAGCTTGTAAATTATTGAGGATCGCCCGAGACCAACCGACCCTCCTCCAATATCTTTTTGCCAGCAAGGCTGCTGCCCCTTGCTGCGCCTTTTAATCGCCTTTTACGATAAGCAGGCTTACTATAGTAGTATTCTTTATCCCCTACTATAGGGATTCCCAATATCCAATTCCCAAGTTATTGAATTTTTACAATAAAAATTAATGAGCTGATTTCACGTTAAGCATATTGGCTACCTAAAAAAGTCGGTCCCAGGCCGTAACACAAATTGAAGGCAATTATTCATTTAAACTTTAAAAATTTTTGCTTTGTACTCAAACCAAATATTTCAAACATCAATAAATCAAAGTCACCTTCAATTTATGTCATAAATGTCAAACTTGAAGTTTTTATTATTTTGAAAACGATCCTAGGTTATGGATCGAAACGTTAATAAAGATAACTTAAAAAACTATGAGTGTTTTAATCCCCAAAGAAGATTAAAAAAAAAGTTGATTATGTCAAATTCTATAGAAGTGACAGGACACGTTCCGAAAATGGCATTGATTACAAACCTGAAGGAAATTACCTAACGTTGTTTGAAAATCTCATTATTATACAAAGCAGAATAGACGTTATGAACCTTATCAATATCAATCTTATTATAGATAGGATTAATTTCACTATTAATATAAAAAGACTCAATGAAAAGCCTAGTTTTGTAATTGGCCTCGTTCTCCAAAATGGTGGTTTCATCGAAAAATTGTGTATGACTGGTTGCCGCAACATGAGCAGACAATGCACATTTAGTGGAGTTAATCCTACAGTCACTCCTGTGCTGGGTTAAACGACTCTTTAGCCACTGGCTAGTCTGACCAATGTAACTGTTGTTGCAACTGCAGGTAATCTTGTAGACGACGTTGCTGTTTAACAATTTCGGAGTACGATCCTTTAATTTGGTAAACAAATTCTGGATAGAAAAATTGTATTCATAAACAATGGCGATCTTAGGTTGTCTAAGTAATCGTACTAAAAGTGGAGATAACTTCTGAATAAACGGAAGCTTCTTGTACGTAATATCAGTTTCTGAAGGGTTTACTTTTAAGAAGTTGCCATATATCAATTTATGCAACATTCCCTTTGGGTAACCGTTGTTAACTAACGTGTTAATCAATAACTTCTTATTTTTCTCCATAAACTGTGGGTCTGATATATGTTCTATTCGGTAACGTAGGGCCTTCACCGTGTTAACCTTGTGTTTAAAAGAATGGTTAGAGTGGAAATTCAGATATCTGCCCGAGTTAGTTGGTTTAGTGTACCAATCAAATAGTAATTGATTAGAACTATCTCTGATGACCAACACATCCAAGAAAGGTAATTTTCCATCCACTTCAATTTCAAAAGTGAACTGAAGGTTATCATTAAAATCATTAAATACTGTTAACGTCTGGCCAACAAATTGGGCTGGCAACGAACAAATGATATCATCCACATACTTTACCAAGAAAAACATCTCATATGGTAATCTAGGTAGAACACTAGACAGTAAATTATCCAGAATCATTTGAGCGATTATGGGTGATAGAGGTGACCCCATTGGAGTTCCAAATAACTGTAAGTAGAACATCTCTTGGAAAACAAAATACGTGTTGTTGAAAACCAAATTGACAGTAGTCAAGAACATATCTTCAGACATATTACAATAGGGCTTGATCTTATTCCAATTTTCTTTTATGATGTTAATAACCATAGATAGAGGAATATTAGTAAAAAGAGAAGCTACATCCAGTGAAATGAGTATATGTTTTTCAGGTAGGTGAAAATTCTTGAATTGTTGCACAAATGTAAAACTATCTTTCACATTGTGTCCACCAAGTGGGAAAGCCTGTTGGAGAATATTCGACAAAAAAGAAGCAATACCATAAGTAGGTGTATTGACCGTAGATATGATAGGTCGTAACGAGAGTACTGGTTTATGTATTTTTGGTAAACCATAGTATTTACCCGGAGTCGAGTTGTTAATGCAAAATCGATTCTTCTCAGACTCGTCCAACATCCCCTTTTTATGTAATAACTTTATGTGTTCGTTCACCTTTTTTTGCGTAGTGAATGTAGGATCTCTACGTAACATTTTATAAGTAGTAGTATCTGATAAAAGATCAAGAGACTTATCTATATACTGGTGCTTATCCATGATCACAGTAACTGCACTTTTGTCAGCCTTAGTGACAGCAATTTCAGGATGGTCAGCTAAGTATTTTTTGACTTTGTAGAACTGTTCATTAAAAATATTAAAATGTTGGTTATTTCGGGGGTTGTTAGAATAGTTCAGAATTACATTAGAGATCTTACCCCTAATCACATCATTTTTTCTTTGCGACAGCGTATCGTTATCGATAATAGATTCAACCCGACCGATTAATTTACCCAAACGAATGTCTCTTGTTTGTGGTTGTAAACTAAACTTAGGTCAAAACGAAAGAAAGTTCAACACAAAGTCAGGCACTACCGCACCACTAATGTTAGAAACCCATTTTGAATTGTCAATGTAAGGTTTGGGGTTGTATAACTGTTCATCTAACAATCTATTAAATTTGTTTCTATTGGATGATTTAATTTTATGGTGTAAAAAACCATATCTAGCAGCTTGTCTCAGATCAAAAGATTTAAGTAATGCATGAGGCAAAACTCCTTTAAGAGAGTTAATAACAAATTGCAAGTTCCTATTATAATGAGCCAACATGCCATGGCTTTCCTCAATTTCTATATTTAAAAAAAAACCCCAAAAAAAAACCCAAAAGGGGTTATAAAAGAACCGAGTCAAACTAATTACTACAGTAGTGGAATAGAGCACATATAATACGAACTACAATCCTTCAGCTCAACGTTTATCTGTTAAAATGAATTTAAAATTGAACTAATACTTGGTGAACGTACATCAAACCGGTACGTACTTAAATATATAGTGATAACAAGCAAATGCTGGCTAATTGACAACTTGAAAAATATATTACAATTAAAATAAACATTACGATTTACTGTATACACCTAATACCACGTTGAATTTATATACGTTTGTGAAATCTATAGAGCCCTGAATAAACAGCACTCAAATTTTTTACATCCAACTTGTTATTTAATGGGTCCCGTTGTTGGAGAATATAAAATGATTCTAGGAATAATCTTTTGTGGTAATTCTCTTCGAAATCTAAAATTTTTGTTCTATCTAAATTCGCTATATGATTGGTGGCATAAAGATGAGAAGACAAGGCGCACAAGGACTTCCCCACAACGATTTGTCCGTCTTATCCTTTAATTTAGTAAATAACCTTCCAATTGTATTGGCATAAGTGCACGCTATAAAAATATCAAGTTGTTTAAGTATTCTAGCGATTCCAGGGAAGTTTCTTAAATTTAGTGGTATCCGAAACCATTCGAGAATGGTTCTGCAACATATTAGAAAAAAGTACTCTTTTTACCAGACCTTTGGGAAATGAATTATCCACCAACGTACACTCCAATTGTTTAAAATTCTTATTGCGAAATTCCGGTTCACATATGCTGAGAATACGCTGTTTAAGACAGATGATTGTATTTAACTTATGCCAGAATGATGATTACACAAAAAAATAACATACCCACCCGAATCTGTAGGTTTTTATAGGTGTCAACTTCAATTGGTTAGTCTTAGGTCCTTGACTAGCCGATCAAGGTTTGACATCTATAAAAAACCTACAGATTCGGGTAGGTATGTTAATTTTTTGTCTAATCATTTATTCCGGCATAAGTTAAATACAATCATCTGTCTAAAACAGCGTTTTCTTAGCATATGTGAACCGGAATTTCGTAATAAGGATATTAAACAATTGGAGTGTACGTTGGTGAATAATTCATTTCCCAGAGGTCAGGTAAAGACAGTTCTTTTTTTTAATATGTCGCAGAACCATTCTCGAATTTGTCGCCGAAACGTCGAATAAAATTAGGTCTGACATATAAGTCTAATTAATTTTGAACGAGTGTATCCCAAGAGTTCACCAACCTTTGTTTTTAGCTATTGATTTACGTTCAAAAATTTAGTATTATTATATATATATATATATATATATATATATATTTATATATAACTGTTGATTTATAAGCTTACATAGGTGTACATAAGTCAAGTATTTATTTATTTGTAGGTACCCTGTATGTAGAAATCAATATATAATTTAAATCGTGTCAATATAATTAAATAGAGATAAGATTAGGTAAGATAATGTAGGTTTAATTTTTATGCTTTAATTTAGGACTAGGATAATAATTAATTACTAATAAGATCAAGGGAAGGACAGAAATCGTCATCATCATTGGGTCTTCAGTCCTGAAACTGGTTAGACGCGTACCATCATTGTTTCCTATTCTGAACTAACCTACAGATTTCCCCGAAATTTGCACAGTCTGCATCTATCACTATCTGATCTAGGTCTATATCAAGGCCGCCCACAGAATAATTTGTAGAGGGGGTCAAGACTACTTTCAAAAATATTAGTTATGTTACACAAAGGATGAACACTGTTAATGCAACCCCGTTACCGGACGTATTGGAAAGTAATGTAAGGCATAAAATCTTATTTCCTTAGAGTAGCTCAAAAGAGGTTAGGACCATCGATAATGCAGCGTTTTTTAATATTATAGTTGAAATCACGAAAGAATGCATTCACGCCATAGGTTACTGAATTTAAAAGCGATATACATTAAAAGTATGTCGGTGTTTAATTCAGAAACCTATGACGCGAATGCATTCTTTCGAGATTTCGGCTATAGTATTTGAAATTGAAAGAAAAACGTAGGATTGATAGTTTCTTAATAAATGCAGCATTCTGTAATTAATCGAATTTTCATAAAGTGTAAAGTTACTTACTAATCTGGTAAATTGCTGGTGCAGCAGGCTATCAATTCTTTTGGCTTGATGATGCACAGGGTAGCAAATGGAAAAGATTGGATTTTACATTAACACACACTAATTGAAATTGAATGGACTTATTCCAATACACGTAATAAGCTGCCCATAAGAAAATGTAAAAATACAGACACGACACAACCATATTTGACGGAAACAGAAAAGCCACATTGTCAATCAAATGGCCACAAACCACAGATATTAATTAATAGTAAATAAATATCCGACCGGCACTTTAAATAGTGTCTTTAATATTTGTTGCACAAACAAACATGACTAAGAACTAAGAAGGGTACAACAAACTATTATAACTGGCACTGCTGAATAGGACTGTTCTTGCGTTTTATTAATCGTCATCATTTTTGAACGAAAATATCAATCTTCCAATCTTGACTAAATCTATTTAGGATATCATTTATAAATGCTTGTTGTTTGTTTCTCCCTTCCTACCAGGTCCTTATGTAAACTAAGCATGCATAACCCTGATAATCTATCCTTTGATATGCTTGATTTAAGTCACGCTTTTACCCACCTTAGCGTACTAAATGACCTTTCTATTGTTGCAGTAGTTGGAGACAATGCCAAAAAAATATTCAGTGCAGTTTTGATGACCGGAAAAAAAGAAACTTCATTATCAAGCAAATGTACAAAGTCTGTATCTTGTTGAACCTCTCTATTTTGCCAAAGTTCAACCCACGTTTGCAACTGTTCTGAAAAGTTATCAATGTTGAAACTTCTGGCTATTTCTTCTTTTTATTTAACAATGCTCTTTTATATTGTTGTCTTTTAAGTTATTTGGATGTAATCCAGAGAGTAAAAAGAAGTCGTAGCATCTTCAGAAAACCTTGTGGAAATAGACTGTATAACAGAATCCAAATAAGGAATAAAAAGGCTTACTCGAAAGTAATCTTCAACACTACTCATATGATAATTAGACCTATGAGTTTGTCTTGGTGCAATACGTGGTAATGTAATTTCCAATCCAAAACCATGGGCAAGTTCAACACTTTTTTTATAAACCTCTTTAAAATATTGTTCAGGATCACTACGGTGTGTCTTAAAAAGTTTGAGTAGTTCATCTATGTGCTGTTTAACGGAAAATAAGTTTATACTTTTAGACTGCAGTGCATTACAAACAGGTTCCAATTTGCTAGAATATTTGGCCATAATATGCAGACAAAGAATAAATTTCGACGAAGAAACGCAATTTAAAAGTTGACTGGCCCTATTTCTTGTCTGAGCATTTATTTCACGGTTATGAGCTAAATTTTCCAGAGCGTTCATAGTATCTGCAAAATGTTCCGCAAACAACCTCATTGATTTATATTTCGCGGACCAGCGTGTTTCACATAATAGTGGAATATTAGAAACATATCTACGTCTTAATGGACTATCTCGAAAGAAAGTAATTACTTCTTTAATGGTACCTACTGAATTTTGAATATCCGGAATCTTGTTCAAATCATTTATCACTAAATTTAATCTATGGGACGCGCAGTGAAAATATATCGCTTTTGGATATATATATATATATATATATATATATATATATATTTTAATAAGTTTTTGGACTCCCTGCTCATGACCTGCCATCGTCGAGCAACCATCAAACCCTAATCCAACTAATTTATCCATACAAAGACCATATTCACTACAAGCGTTTAAAATTGCAGCAGTTATACCTTCTGCGTTCATCGATGTAAGGACTACAAAGCCTAAAAATTCTTCTCTGACTGAATTGTCATTACTAACAAATCTTACTCCAAGCGATAACTGTTCTACCCCAGCAATATCTGCACTTTTGTCAGCCAGAATTGAAAATGCTTCACTCAAATTCACATCTTTCACAATTTTTTCCCTAATTAATGTTCCACAAATTGAAATTGTTTGATTTTGAGTTCTGTGAGAGGTGTATTTTGAGTTCTTCTTGCAAAACTTTAAGTGCTCGTTTAGAATGTGATCCCCACTTTCTATTCTGAATTGTAAAAGATCCTCAAAATTACCTTTTTTATCACCTCGTAATGGCAAATCATGCATACCACAAAAAATGACCGTGGATATTATTGGTATAAGTTTTTTGCGATTTGATTCAATCAAATCCCGCTCAGTTTCATTTATTTGAGAGGTAATTGATAGACGTTTTCCTTCAATAATTTTTGTAAAACTAGAAGCTTTTATAGTTGAATCACGATGCCATTCGGTTGTAGCATGTGCTTTTGCAGAAGCGACAAAGTCATGATATTTTGTGAAGGGCTTCACAATGAAAGAACCAAGAACCCTCTTTAACAGTTGGCCGAAAACTACGCAATATTTGCAAAGTGCGCCTTTGAGTTTTGGAGAATACGCAAGCCAATCGTATTGTTGAAGCCAGTCATATCTAAAAGCACGTCTTCTTTCTTCGGAATCGTTCTTGAAATTATATTTGGGATCTGGTTTGTAAGGATTTGTTAATAATGAAAAGCGAACATCGTCGGAAAGTGTTTCATTCGAGTTAACAAAATTGCCCAAATCGAGCATGTACTCATTCTTATCAGTTGAAAGATTGGTGTCATATTCACATGTGAGAGATTTTAAAGTATTAGGTGACGAACTACCATCTTTATTTAGATCATTGACACTATCTAATAACTATAAATTTCGGACGCCCGTCTTTGTGTTAAAGTTGAGAGGCGCAAATCGATCGCTTATTGGGATTTGCGTCCGAGGGTTTCTGAGTTGGGGGCGCGGACGGGTGGTGGTTAGGTGGAGAATTTTTGCGTGCTTAGGATAGGCCGGTTTTTATGGCGGAAAACCGATAACTTGCGGAGAAATAAGGATTTTCCGGGAAAAGATTAATTTGAAGCGACGTATTCGTTAACGTGTTAAAAAAGCTTGGATCCCTCAAAAATTTCCGATCTAAAAACCGAACCAGTCGTGCGACGAGGTCGGGAACTGTTCCGTTGACGTTAGTACGAGAGAGAAGAAAGATCGAGTTGGTTTGTAAAATTCGTATTCGGGCGTTAAAAATTTCTAATATATGCCAAACAACGCTATTCGTATTCTAAAACTGAATAATTCACCATTTGCGGGCTACCACTGCAGTTTTTCTTAAAACACTTATTAAAAATTGTATAATTTATTCGACAAACGTCAAAATCAGGTAACGATCACCAACGGAAAAGTACGAGCGTTTACCTTCAAAATCTATGGTAACATACTTCCTTTCAAATTTCTGGAATTTTCCATTACAATTCAACCAATATGATTTAGAAGTACCGTTACTTGATTTAAATTATAGGAAAACGTCGCTTTTCCACATACGCTGCCTATTTATTTCAAAAATCATAAATTTTCATTTTGGCGTTTCTTCACGATGATAGCCGAGCATTTTCAATAGACCGTGATTTGGTCAGAATTCGGTGTATTTCGTGTTTGGTCCGCTAAATTGAAAGTAGTTCGAGGTAATTAAAAGTAAATGAAAGTATACTACTAACCAATTTACAAATACTGACACCTCCATAGCGCGATGCTATAATATCTGGCTACCAAGCGTAAGTTTAATGGTTCAATTCCCAGTTCCATTTACTTTTTTTAATTTTTTCGTCAACTTTATAAACAACACCAGCATTTATTTAATTCAATAATATGCATAAAAAGTACCAGAACATTTTTTCGTATGCCTTACGCCGCTCTTTCATTTCAATATTGTCACTTACGTTTTTTTAAATATCATTACTGACGCTTTTCTGTTTCTGGAATTCTCCGCATTGTAGAAACAAACGCTGCTTTGTCTTATGCATCAAGCAAGGTTCGGACGTTTAAAGTTGATCGTTCTAAAAACACGGAGCGCTTTAGTAAGAGAGAGGTGGAAAATCGTGTTGGTTTCGAAATTCGTATTAGGCTTCTGAGAAATTACTAATATATATGTCAATAAACACAATCCGTATCCTAAAACCTGAAATGTTAACAGATTGAAAGCAGGTACTGCGGTATTTCCCTAAAACATTTATTAAATTTTAAATAATTAATTCCAGTTACGTCAACAACAGATTAATACACAGACTATAGTCAAATAATAGAATTCAATGTTTTTCTTTATGTAACATAAAACATTTGCTATACATAGAAATCTAGATTAATTTAATATCTAATTTAGTATCTAATTTAAATAATAGCCGCTTTACAGAATAAATTAATATGCGCGGTCTATTTTTAAAAAGGGCCCTCTTATTTGGCAGTTGTGGGCATATCGCAGTTCATTTAAGTATTTCGAGTTCTCTACATTGCACACATGATAAATTATTATATTTTCTAATAATGGTCTAACGTACTTTTGCAGAAATCCAAATGCTTTTCAAACGTGCACAACTATGTCTCATTTTATATGTGAAAATCATTCAAATTTATTGGGATAAATAAATCATACGGAATGCCCAATTTAATAGGTTTGCACTGTAACTACAACAGTTTGGGGTCGACTTCGATTTCTATCACTTTTGTTGTTACTTAGGCCGTTTAATAATATCACTATCACGACAGCTTTATTTCCATTTTCATTCAAAGGGTGTACATAAAATACATAGCTTTTCTTATGTATAACTCAAAAATCAAATGCCGCGCATATACCACTTTTCAGAACACACAGTTTCAACATTACACCTCATGTATATTTATAATTACTAAAAGTTTATTTATATTCGTTAACAGGTACATTCGAGGTTAGATTGATTTCATACGCCTTCACAGGAGATACTCAATACCAATGAAAAATATCTAAAACGTACATGTACATTATTTTCATTCGCAATATGTTAAAAGAGATATTTCAAAACATATCACTTTTAATGAGGCTACATTAATCTCATACTTCTTTGTTTAACCATTTGCAGCTTCGACAAACGCAAACGCAAACGCTAAACGTCCGAGCCACTTTCGTGTAGAATCACCGTGATTTTTAAATCGCTTGCCAATTTAACCTGCGATATACTATTCGAGATATTGTTAACATTTCACCTTATGCTTTATCCAACGGTTGCTTGCAGCACTTCTATAACTTACTACTTTTAACTATCATCATATATCGGAAATATAAAATACGCCTGTTTATTAATATTGAAGGAAGAAAATTTATTACCACACGAATTAGCATACACAAGTATCCAAATATATCCTCGATACATTCATTCCACGTAAATTAAACTAAACCAATCACCTCATTTCGACTACTTTCACATATCAGCCTTATAAAACAAATTAAATATATTATATAATATACATCTCTTATACATCTTACATATAGTACATACACAGAATATATATCATACACAGAATATATTACATACACAGAATACATTGCAAAAGTAGACTGAGATCTATTCGTTTGTTTAACATACATTATTTCCTCTATACAGAAAGCTCCAGTAATATTAGATATATTTAAATATCCGCTTTAAAAGAATACATATACTCAATAACCTTCATTTTATAATACATCAAAAATCAAAAAAAAAACCATTAGCAAAAATTCGTACGCATTTTCTACTTTAATATTTATAATTGCAAAAATAAATACAGTTGCTTCTTTATTTAGCCACTAACAAAACTTCTACGAAAGAAAGAGCTTAACAAAGTTGCCGCTTTAGTTTACAGACTCGAAAATATTTAGAAGAATTTTTAAACATACTCTAACATGCTATTCCGGGAATTGTTTACATTTCAACTTATGCTTCAACACTTTCATTAATTTCTACTTATAAAACTGCTGCTGAAAACCACCTCAAATATTGTTTATTAATTTTGAAAGAATTAAGGGATTGTTCGAAATGCCCTTCCTTCAAATTATCTATTCTCAAACGGAACGGCAACTACCAACCGGCGTTATTTGTAGGAATTCTCTATTCGTTCAAAATTGTTCTGCTACGTTCTCATTTGTCCTGCATCGTTCTTCATCGTTCTGCATCGTTCTGCATCGTTCTGCAACGTTCTCAATCGTTCTTGATCCGTTCGACTCCTAGAAGTGATTTCGACAAAGTCCACTAGAGCGAAGTGATCTTCCTCAGATCAATTCTCCGAAGTGATTTTGCCAAAGTCTACTGGGGCGAGGTGGTCTTCATCCGAACGACACTTCGAAGTGATTTCGACAGTCTACTTGGGCGAAGTGGTATGGATCCGATCGACACTTCGTAGTGATTCCGACAAACTCTACTTGGGCGAAATGGTCTTGACCCTATCGATTCTCAGAAGTGATTTCGAAAAAGTCTACTACAGCGAAGTGGTCTTGATCCGATCAATTCTCCGAAGTGATTTTGACAAAGTCCACTTGGACGAAGTGGTTTTAATCCGATCGACACTTCGAAGTGATTTTGACAAAGACTACTTCGGTGAAGTGGCCTTGATCCGGTCGACACTTCAAGGTGATTTTTACAAAGTCTACTTGGGCGAAGTAGTCTTGATTCGATCAACACTTCAAGGTGATTTCGTCATAGTATACTTGGGCGAAGTGATCTTGATCCGATCATTTTTCGAAGTTATTTTGACAAAGAATACTGAGACGAAGTGGTCTTGATCCGAACGACACTTGGCTGTGATTTCAACACAGTCTACTTGGGCGAAGTGGTCTTGGTCCGATCGACACTTCGAGGTGATCTTACAAAGTCAGCTTGGGCGAAGTGGTCATGATTCGAACGACACTTCGAAGTGATTTTGACAAAGTCTACTTGGGCGAAGTGGTCTTGATCCGATCGACACTTTGAAGTGATTTCGACAGTCTGCTTTGGCGAAATGGTCTAAACCCGATCGACACTTCGAAGTGATTTTGGCAACGTCTACTTGGGCGAAGTGGTCTTGATCCGATCGACACTTTGGAGTGATTTATGCAACGTCTACTTGGGCGAAGTGGTCTTGATCCGATCGACACTTCGAGGTGATCTTACAAAGTCAACTTGGGCGAAGTGGTCATGATTCGAACGACACTTCGGAGTGATTTTGACAAAGTCTACTTGGGCGAAGTGGTCTTGATCCGATCGACACTTTGAAGTGATTTTGACAAAGTCTACTTGGGCGAAGTGGTCTTGATCCGATCGACACTTTGAAGTGATTTCGACAGTCTGCTTTGGCGAAATGGTCTAAACCCGATCGACACTTCGAAGTGATTTCGGCAACGTCTACTTGGGCGAAGTGGTCTTGATCCGATCGACACTTTGGAGTGATTTCGGCAACGTCTACTTGGCGAAGTGGTCTTGATCCGATCGACACTTCGAGGTGATCTTACAAAGTCAACTTGGGCGAAGTGGTCATGATTCGAACGACACTTCGGAGTGATTTTGACAAAGTCTACTTGGGCGAAGTGGTCTTGATCCGATCGACACTTCGAAGTGATTTCGACAGTCTGCTTTGGCGAAATGGTCTAAATCCGATCGACACTTCAAAGTGATTTCGACAACGTCTACTTGGGCAAAGTGGTCTTGATCCGATCGACACTTCGGAGTGATTTCGACAACGTCTACTTGGGCAAAGTGGTCTTGATCCGATCGACACTTCGGAGTGATTTCGACAACGTCTACTTGGGCGGAGTGGTTTTGATCCATTCGACTCCCCGAAGCGATTTTGACAAAGTCTACTAGGGCGAAGTAGTCTTGATCCGATCGTTCCACGAGATGATTTCGACAAAGTCTACTAGGGCATCTTGATCCTATCGACTCCCTGAAGTGATTTTAACAAAGTCTGCTAGGACAAAGTGGTCTTGATCCGATCAACTACAAAGGTGATTTTGACAAAGTCTACTAGAGCGAAATAAATTTTGATCCGATCGACTCCGGTGTGATTTCGGCAAAGTCTACTTGAGCGAGGTGATCTTGATACGATCGACTCTCCGAAGTGATTTCGACAAAGACTACTAAAGCGAAGTGATCTTGATCCGATCAACTCTCCGAAGTGATTTCGACAGAGTCTACTAAAGTGAAGTGATCTTGATCTGAGGTACTCCCCGAAGTGATTTTGAACAAGTCTACTACAGCGAAATGATCTTGGTCCGATCGACTCCCCGAAGTGATTTCGACAAAGACTACAAGGCGAAGTGATCTTAATTCGATCGACTCTCCGACGTGATTTCGGCAAAGTCTACTAGAGTGAAGTGATCTTCATCTGATGTACTCACCGAAGTGATTTCGAACAAGTCTACTACAGCGAAATGATCTTGGTCCGATCTACTCCCCGAAGTGATTTTGACAAAGACTACAAGGCGAAGTGATCTTAATCCGATCGACTCTCCGAAGTGATTTCGGCAGAGTCTACTAGAGTTAAGTGATCTTGATCTGAGGTACTCCCCGAAGTAATTTCGAACAAGTTTACTACAGCGAAATGATCTTGGTCCGGTCGACTCCCCGAAGTGATTTCGACAAAGACTACAAGACGAAGTGATCTTAATCCGATCGACTCTCCGAAGTGATTTCGGCAAAGTCTACTAGAGTGAAGTGATCTTCATCTGATGTACTCACCGAAGTGATTTCGAACAAGTCTACTACAGCGAAATGATCTTGGTCCGATCTACTTCCCGAAGTGATTTTGACAAAGTCTACTAGGGCGAAGTGGTCTTGATCCATTCCACTCCCCGAAGCGATTTTGACAAAGTCTACTAGGGTGAAGTAGTCTTGATCAGATCGTTCTACGAGATGATTTCGACAAAGTCTACTAGGGCATCTTGATCCTATCGACTCCCTGAAGTGATTTCAACAAAGTCTGCTAGGGCAAAGTGGTCTTGATCCGATCAACTGCGAGAGGTGAGTCTACTACAAAGTCTACTACAGCGAAATAAATCTTGATCCGATCGACTCCCGGTGTGATTTCGGCAAAGTCTACTTGAGCGAGGTGATCTTGATCCGGTTGACTCCCAGAAGTGATTTCGACAAAGTCTACTAGAGTTAGGTGATCTTGATTCGCTCAACTTCTTAGTCGTTTTAATGAATTCTACTAGGGGAAGTGAAGACGCGGTGTACAGAGGGCGGGGCGTAGAGAGGGCGGGGCGTAGAGAGGGCGGGGCGTAGAGGGTGGGACGCACAGAGGGCGGGACGCAGAGAGGACGGTGCGTAGAGAGGCCGGTGCGCAGAGAGGGCGGGGCGCAGAGAGGGCGGGGCGTAAAGAGAGTGGTCCACAAAGCGAGTAGAGGCGCTCAAAGTAGTCCCGTAGGGACTACAAACCGCTTCTAGTTATGTACTATACTATTACACTTAAAAATAGCATTAGCATCAGCACCGCTACTACTACAGCCTATGCTAGATGATTCTTTTAGTTCATTTCGTTTGAAAAATTTTCTAATATCCATTGTTAGTATTGTTACTGATCTTAGATCTGAATTTCTGAAAAAAAAATAACACGCTTTACTTTTCTGATACTTCAAAGAAGAGATTTGTTAATCAAATAGACTTTAAAGAAAAAAAAATAAGAATCTCCCAATTGCAAATAAATATTATTTTTAAATATGTATTCTCACGCATTAGGTACATTAGTACTTACTGCTATCCTATCCGTAACTAAACTGTCTGTGCTGTGCTCCACACATACGCTTTCAACAACTTTTTGTTCTATGTTTGTTGTCTTTTATCATAAGCGCCGTTCTTTCTTGTTAGATACAGTTCAGTCCCCTTCTATTGTTTTACAATTATATACCCTATTTCTCCGACATTCAGTGGTTGCGAAGGGGGTTAAGCAGCCTGTGGCTGCCAAGTTGCCCCAGCACTTGAACATTTACTGATTTAATATTTTTTCCAATATATCTTTTCGCACAGTCAACATTAGTTGCAGATATTTCACAACAAACAACTAGTTGTTTATACTAATCATCAGATATATCTGCGCCTATTTTTTTGTCATTGGGTTTCCCGTCTCAAAACTGGTTGGACATGTACCTGCACTTATTTATTTTCTAAACTAACCTACGTAGTTCCCTGAAATTCTCACACAGCAATACAGCTCGGTTCCCCTTATATTGTTTTCTAATATTATGCCCTATTTCACTGAGATTTATTGAAGGGGGTTAAGCAACCTGTGGCTGCCAAGATCACCCAACACTTACACATTTGCCGAAATAATAGTTTTCCAGTAAATGCTTTCACGCAATTACCAAAATTCGAGAATATTGCCCATCCAATGCTTTAAGTTGCTTATAATAAATATCATGTTTCTTCTATGGTTTTCTAATATTATGACCTATTTCACTGAGATTTATTGAAGGGGGTTAAGTAACCTGTGGCTGCCAAAATCCCCCAACCCTTAGACATTTGCCGAAATAATAGTTTTCCAGTAAATGCTTTCACGCAATTACCATTATTCGAGAATATTGCCCATCCAATGCTTGTAGTTGCTTATAATAAATATCATGTTTAAGTGCAGTTACTTTCTTCGTCATTAATTTATCCATCTTGGGACTGGTTGGATGCGTACCTCCATTGATTTTCCCTGAAACACCTACAGCCTACATATTTCACTATCTGTGTGCAGTAGTCTAACCTAGGTCTACCTCTTCTTCTCTTTTTTCCTATCTCTGCCTCTAGTATATTCCGCACTATTCCCTCATGCCGTAGTATGTGGCCTATCATCCTATCTCTCCTATTTTTTACCGTTTTCTACATATTTCTTTCTTACCCTACCATTTTTAGTACCTCTTCCTTCTTAATTTTGTCTGTCCATTATATCTTTATCAATCGTCTGTAGCACCACATTTCAAAGGCTTCTACCTTTTTCTTGTCTGCTTCTCCTACTGTCCAGGCTTCACTGTGCCCCATACATATGTTTTAAGCAATCTTTTCCTTGTTTCTATGTTTGTTGTCTTTGAACACAGTAGTTGCTTTTTCTTGTTAAATGTAGCACGACCTTGTGCTAATCTTTGTTTTATATCTTTTGTGCTTTTCCCATCTTGTGTTATTTGGCTTCCTTGGTAGCAGAAATTTTTAACTTCTTGTAAGTTCGTGTTACATATTTGTATTCTTGTTTCTGATTTATTTTTGCCTCCTTTGCATACTAGTACTTTAGTTTTACCTTTGTTAATTTTCATACCGTATCTCTCTGTTAGAACCGTTTCCATTTCATTAAGAGCAGCTTCTAACTCTTCCTTGCTAGATGCTAATACCGCTATATCATCTGCAAATTTAAGCATATCAATTTTTTGTCCCTGCATAGTAATTTCAAATGTCTTCCTGCATTTGACAGTATTCATTGCCTCTTCAATGTACAAGTTAAAAATTATTGGGGATAGGGAACATCCCTGTCTCACCCCTTTCCTGATGTTTACTTCTCTACGTTCCTGCTCTAATTCTATTACTCCTGTTTGCTCTTTGTATAAGCTATGTACTATCCGTCTATCCCTATAACTCATTCCATTCTTTTTGAATATTTTGAACATTTTTTTTCATTTTACATTGTCAAATGCTTTTTCCAGATCTACAAACCCTATATACACATTTTCCCTTTTTCTATTGTTTTCTCCATTATCACCCTCAGAGCTAAGATAGCCTCTCGTGTTCCCCTGTTTCGCCTAAACCCAAATTGTTCTTCTCCTAGTATTTTTTCAGCCCGTTTTTCCATTCGTCTTTGTACAATTCTAGTTAATGTTTTTGATACGTGTGCTGTCAAACTTATTGTTCGAAAATTTTCACATCTCTCTGCGCCTTTCTTTTTTGGTGTGGTTGTTATGATGTTGTGTTTGAAATCTTTGGATATCTCGCCTGTTTCATACATATAGCTTACAAGTTGGAAGAGACGTTCTGTTACTGCTTGACCAGCGGCTTTTAGAGTCTCCGCTTTCACCTTATCTGTACCCGGCGCTTTACCATTTTTCAGACCTTTTAATGCTAATTCAAATTCATCTCTAAGTATAGGATATCACAAGTCATCATTTTCAATGTCTCATTCCTTTTCTAATGCAGTTAGTTCTTCTTCTGCATATAAATTCCCTATATATTTTTGCCATCTACCCACTTTCTCTACATTTTCTATAATAACATTTCCTCCCGTGTCCCTTATATTTTTGCTATACGGTTTTATATCCCTAAAATTGATTCTATTTAGTTTGTATGCTTCGTCCGTCTTTCCTACTTCCATCTTAATTTGTACCTCTTTGCACTTTTCATCAATCTATTGTTTTTTAGCTTTCCTGCATTTGCGAATAATTTCCCATTTTATGGCTTTGTATCTCTGTTTTCCTGTTTCGTCTGATTTATTTTTGTATTTTCGTCTTTCTTCTATTAACTTCAGGATATCCTTTGTTATCCATTTTTTTTTTATTTTCTTTTTGTGTATACCCCTAAATATCTCTGGCCGCCATGTCGAGGCTGGATTTAATGTTATTCCATTCTGTTTCTACTTCCTTAGTATCAGATAGTTTCTCGATATCATTGAGCAATTCATTTGACATTTTTTCGAATCTTTCTTGAATATCTTTATCTTTTAGTTTCTGTAGGTTCAAGTGCCTTTTTCTGTTTCTTTTTTTCAAATTTTTAAATTTAAGTGCGGCCTTCATAATTACGATGTTGTGGTCAGTGTCTATATCTGCTTCTGGGTAGCTTCATTCTAATTAATTTGTATGCTTCGTCTGTCTTTTCAATTTCCATCTTAGTTTGTACCTCTTTGCACTTTTCATCAATCCATTTCCTGCATTTGCGAATAATTTCCTATTATATGGCTTTATATCTCTGTTTCCTGTTTTTGTATTTTCGTCTTTCTTCTATTAAATTCAGGATATCCCTTGTTATCCATGATTTCCTGTTTTCTTGTTGTGTACATCCCACAATATCTCTGGCCGCCAAGTCTAAATTTAATGTTATTCCATTCTGTTTCTACTTCCTTAGTGTCATAAATTTTCTCGATGTCTTTCAGCAATTCATTCTACATAATTTCATCTATTAGTTTCTTTAAGTCAAATTGCCTTTTTCCGTTCCTCTTTTTCAAATTTTAAAATTTAAGAGGGGCTTTCATAATTACGATGTTGTGGCCAATGTCTATATTTGCTTCTGGGTAGCTTCTAGTATTTTACTTGATTCCTAAACCGTTGTCTAACAAGAATGTAATCTATTTGATATCTTCCTGTATCTCCTGGCATCTTCCACGTATATCGTCTTCTAGCATGATGTTGAAATAATGTGTTTGTAATGATTAAATTGTTCTTGTCGCAAAATTCTACCAGCCTATTTTCTCTGTCGTTTCTAGTGCCTTTACCAAATAAACCTACTATCGCTCCTTCCCTACCCTCACCTACCACTGCATTAAAATCCCCCGTAATTATTAAATTTTCATGTCCTTTACGTATCTTAATATGTCTTCGATATCTTTGTAGATGGCTTCTACCTCTTCGTCACTGTAGCTAGAGGTGGGCATGTGTACTTGTATTATTACTGTGTTTACCGGTTTAGATTCTAATCTAACCATGAGTACTCTTTCATTGTTTTGTAAGTAATTTTCTACACAGTATCCTATCTTTTTCCGCATAACTCTCCCCACGCCCAAATTTTCCTCCTCTGCTCCTGTATGAATTACCCTGAAGTCCCCACTCCAAAAATCCCCCGCCTCCGGCCACCGAACTTCGCTGATCCCTACTATGTCTAGTGATAACCTATTCATTTCGATTTTTATGTTCTCTAGCTTACCCACTTGCTTCATAGTTCTAACATTCCACGCTCCGACTCGCAAAATGTTCCTGACTCTTAATCTTAACTTTCCGATCGCATCCTCCGAAGTAGTGTCCTCCCGGAGATCCGAATGGGGGACTATTTTAACTCCGGAATCTTTTACCCCAGAGAATGCCATCATTTTATTATAATTTAGGTACGCTGTGTACTTGGGAGATAATGTGGTGGTTTCCCGTTGCTTTCCACATCGCGGTAGTGTGTCTTAGACTGCCATACCGACCCCTATGGTCTCTGCCAATCTAAGTACCGAAAGAGCCGCTGCCCTCTTTCGGGGACCTATCTTTGTCTGATTCCTCACTAACGACCCTACTACTTTGGTTGGACCTGTAGTTTGGCTCTTTAGCTCATTAGAACACGCAGCCATTTTACCTGTTCTAGTAATCTAGAACTTCGGCAAGGTGCAGGTCCATTTGAAATGGACAGAAATCGTGTACAAATATTATTATAATAGCTTTTCATGTTGAGTGTAGTGTAAAAATCAATAATTTCTTAATGATAGCATACGCTAAAACATTTGTATAACTGTACAAGGTTGAATATTCGAAAACAAGCTACAACGGCTATGAATTTCAAGGAACGAATGTGCAGTAGATAAATTATTTCAATAAATCTTTTAAACGTTGAGAATATATTTCTAGGTAAAAGTCTTTAACTGAAAACACAGGTCTATAAGAGCAATGGTCGGTGACATGTAGAAAACAGATCGATAAAATCAAGCGAGAGACGATATTTAGCACGTAGTAGACACAGAGGGAAGATATCATATGGTCAGCGGTTGGGACTTTCAAAGGTCTGTAATACGCGAATATTTTAAAAGGCAATAATCGGGACAAGGATGAAGCGTGTTCGCAGAAGATATTGATCTTGAAGGCGCACAGAAAAGTAGGGAGCAACAACTCTGAACAATGTGATTATACAGGGACTATGCAAAGGATAGAAAACGTGGAGTAGACAAGAAAACTAGAAACGTAAAAATGACAAAAACAAGTTAGGAAGGATATGGTAAACAAGGCTAGAGGATGTTATGATGAAAGTTGAAGCGAGATAATAGTATGTACGCGCATATAAGGGACGTGATTTTAGTTGTTTGGGGTGATAGGAGTGTTAATTTTTCAGAGAAAATTAAGAAGGTTGAAAAATTAAACACCTTTTTTGGAGTAAACCGTGTTTGCGTTTCAAAATTCTACGTTTTCGACGACGGTTGTATTATTGTGCACGTAAATTTTAGAAATTGAGCAGCCGTTGGACAAAAGTTTCGAGGAACTTTTTTTGAAAAATACGGGCAACTTGGGAGGCGTTTTGGTTATATAAACGCGCTGGATATGGTAGGCGTTCTCTTAGTTTTTCGAGTCTGCAGAATACTTCATTCTAGTTTCAAACTACGCGATTAGTGAAGTCCAAGATATTTACAAGTATTTAAATGCACAAGTCGGTGTGATTTAAAAACGGAGTGAACCGTATAATATTATTTTGATTTAATAGAAGCAGGATAAACAGTAAGTAGCAACTTATTTGTAAATTGGATGAGGGTGTTTGTTGCACTTGCTTGAAAGAAGCGATTGGTTATGGATCTGTAGAGGCGGTCCTGAGGGTTTGCAGTATGGTAATTTGGATACCAAGCGAGTTCGAGGTATAATTGCTGTTACTAATTGGAAGGCAGCAATATGGAGTGATCAGGTACGAGCAGTCGGTACAGGGGAGCATTTTTAGAGGTGGTGATCTGGATAAAAAATACTCTCCAGGTAATGAATTTTTTTGAAACTGTTGTGGTTGTGCTTATTTGTTGTTTTAAACTATTAGTGATTTTGGGTTATATATTGTGATGAATTTATGAACAGAAAATTAATTGATTTACCTTTGTAAAGGAAATCTTTAAAATCTGAGCATGTAAATAGATGTATATGATATAATTATGAATATTTCACAGATGTAAAAGGTAAACGGGTCTTTTGTTTATAATTTTCAGTGCTAAAATTTGGCACGCAAATACAAAAAGGTTTATAATGAGCGCACCATAGACCAGTGGAAATAAAGTAAGGTTCTGGGATAGGTCTATCTACTTTAGAATGAGCATAGGAATATAGACGAGCAAGAAATCTTTGTTGTATGAAGTTAATGTTATTTTAATATTGAGGAGGAGCATTAGATATTTATTGTGGATCAATGAGATTGTGTGATTTTAATGTTAATTTGTCAGAATAAAAAGGATCATATTTTTGGTTAGAAAGATTATTTTTTTATTTTTTTTTATTATTCTTAAATAGAAAGGTAGTTATGGATTGTAGAGCAGATGAGCAGCCGTGGTGGGTATCCATGGAAAAGCTGTGAGCAGAGCTAGCCGTGTGGTGTCAATTTTGAGAGCATCTTCAGAGGATACCTAACTAGAACATATCATGATCCAAAGATTAAGAACAAAATTTATTTAGGTGATGATTAGTGAAGTTCTCCACAGGTAGCTTTACATTAATTAATGTCGACTTAAATAGGCATTGGACACGAGTAGAGGCAATCTTCACAACACTTATGACGCCCAATTTGTGGGGCTCAATTTTACACAAGTAATGATGCACAGCATTTATGGCGCCCAACGGTGGGGCTTATTTTAAAAACTCGACGGAAATAGATGCACAGCATTTATGGCGACCCGAACGTGAGGGGCTCGAATTTTAGATAGAGTTAAAATTTTATTTTAGCAACTGGCGATCTGAGAGGAAAGAGTTGAGTGTATTGTAGATTTTGTAAATATTTTGAGAGTGTGTGTAAATGTGATTTAAACGTATGCAGAGGAAAGAATGGTTAAGGAGCCAAGGCGTTCAAATAGGAAGTAGTAACGGTGCCCTATTTGAAAAATCAGTACAAGAAATGGAGGAAGCAGGAGGTAGCAGGATCAGTCGAAGACAGAATCAGGGGGACAAGTAAAGAAATTAATTTTGAGGATGCTAGAGAGGATGAGTGAGGAATCCAATAAAAAATTTGAAAGAATAAATGAAGCGTTGAGTGGAGTCAGGGAAGACTCAAATAGAAGATTTGAACAACTGAGCCATGAATCAAATAAAAAATTAGAATAGATGACAGAAACTTTAAGTAAAAAAATAGACAGATCTACCCAAGAATTTAATGAGTTTAAGAACAGTTAAACAGCAAAAATGGGGGAGGTTGAAAACAGGGTAGAACGAACCGAGGAAAAGATAATAGGTTTGAGTCATGAAATGGGACAATTGAAGAACGAAGTCAGAATTTTTTGTGAAGAAGAGGTAAATGTCAAAATGACTGAAGTAACAGATTCGTGTAGAGATCAACTAGAAAGGGTTGAAAAAGAGGCAAGCGGCATTAAACAAAATGTGTTGGGTTTGGTGGGGGATGGTCCCAGATTTTATACAGGAAATATATCGTTAGACCAGCAAATGAAATTTCCCGTGGATAATAGGGTGAATCCCCAAATATTTATATATAGCATTAGAAGTTTTGTTGGAAATTTATATGATGAACAGGCGAAACTGGACACGGTAAAAGCTTTGCTAAAAGATTATGCTGAGGACTAGTATAATTTAATAGGTCAAGAAATAGAGTCACATAGTGAGTTTGAAGTTTGAAACACTACTGCAGTGACCACAAGCAAGATCAGTTACGAGATGTTCTAATTACGGGAAAGTATAAGGGCAAATATGCTGGATCGAGGGATCCATTTACGATTTGCAAGTACAGCATAGCGAAACAATTGAGTCCACTTTTGCGGACCGACAAATTATTAAGTATCTTTCGCAACATTTTGAGGTTAGGCAACATGTGGCGTTGCAAAATATTGTATAGAGGGAGACATTCTTAGAATACCTGCAGAGGTATGACGATGTGAGCACAGGACAACCGAGAAAGAGTAGGGAAAGGAACGTTAATTTGGTTAGATTCGAAAACAGGGGTGACAATTTTCAGCGACGAGGAACTAATTTTAACAGGAATTCTGGACACAACTGGAAACCTAGGAAGCCATTTTTCCGAAGTAATAGTGCGACCAGAGGACCGACGCCGAGACCTAGGGTACAGATACAGAATAGCTCACCAGACATAGATAGGACTCAGACGACGACAGCTGTAAGGGACAGTGAACGGAGTAGTAGAGTAGAGACTACACCACAGACATATGCGGAGGTAGTTGCAGGAAAATTAGGACCTAGTGGAATAAATTAAAATAAACAAGATTTTTAGACAGAGATAAACCACTAGGCTTGCATGTGTATAAATACAAACATCCACGAGAATTTTCAAAAATCGATGAAGAGGTTAAACCAGAGATAGGGGAAAATTTTTGTTTGTCAATAATAGATGTAAAAATTTTTAATCATAATATAGGATCATTGCTCGATTCCGGAGCAAAGGTGATTTTGATATCGGAGGAATTCGTCAGCGAAATTAGAGAAAAGGTGTGCGATAGGATTATGCCAATCAAAAGGAGTCATTTGGTATCTCCGAATAAAAGCAATTTGGTGTGATGAAAAGCATTGTGGTGCTAAGAGTAGAGATTGGTTCAGTAAGCTGTGAGCAGGACTTTGTTATTGTGCCTGTACTGAAATTTAAGGGGATTTTAAATATTGATTGTATGGTGAAGTTGGGGTTAATTATAGATATGGAGAGAAGGATAGTTAGAATTAGGGACAGGATATTGCCCTGGAGAGCAAGTTATGAGGTCACAGAGGATGACACGGGTTTGAGTATTAATGTTGTGGGATTAGATGAAGGATATTTTACAGAGATCGACACAATTAAATGTCCAGAGGAAACATTGGAAGAGGTACAAGCTTTATTGAATAAACATTCTGAATTAATTGGTGTAGAGGCGAGCACAGCGTTAGGCTACGAGCATGTTTTAGAAGTAGATAATTCTGAACCGTTTAGTTCAAAAAGTTATCCAATACCTGCAGCATATAGAGAACAAGTGAATGAAGACATAACTAAGATGTTGAAAGATTGCATAATTGAGTTTTCAAACACGCATTTTCTAAATCCATAGGTTGTGGTGAAGCAAAAAATTATTGTATTCGTTTATGTTTAGATGCAAGGAAGATTAATTAGTGGACGAAACCACAATTTCATTGTCCACCGTCCATGAACACACTTTTAACGAGGATAAGTGGCAAATTTATTTTTAGTAAATTAGACTTAAGGAATTCTTTCTGGTTAATTCCATTACACAAAAATTCAAGAAGGTATACAGGGTTTTCCGTAGAGGGAAAAGGTTATAATTTTAATGTAGTACCGTATTGTTTATCTACGTCAAGTGCAGTATTAATGAAGAAAAAGCAGACAAGTGTAGGGGCAGATGAACAAGTTGAGAATCAGACCGATAAGGACAGTTTAATTTTTCATGAAGTCGCTACGAAGGTAATAATAGAAATAGGAGAGAAGACAAGGGTGCATTTTATTAAATATGTGAGGAGGATGGTTTTCAGGATCAAAAAGAGAGTCCGGTTTAAGTAGTGAAAATATAGGATAGGGTATGAGTATTACATAGAGATAGTTAGTAGCAAAAATACTTCATATTTTAATGAAATAAAAGCAAGGTGTTTGTTTTTTTGTATTCAAATAGGGGGATAGTACTGTGGATTTATAAGCTTAGATAAATGTACTTAAGTCAAGGATTTATTTATTTGTAGGTACCCTGTATGTAGAAATCAATATATAATTTAAATCGTGTCAATATAATTAAATAGGGATAAGATTAGGTAAGATAATGTAGGTTCAATAGGATAAAAAACGTGAGTAGACAAGGAAACCAGAAACGTAGAAATGACATAGACAAGTTAGGAGCGGTACTGAAAACAAGGCTAGAGAATATTATAATGAGAGTAGAAGCGAGATAATAGTATGTACGCGCATATAGGGGATATGATTTTAGTTGTTTGGGGTGATAGGAGTGTTAAAAATTCAGAGAAAATTAAGACGGTTGGAAAAGTTAACGACTTTTTCGGAGTAAAGCCGTGTTTACGTTTCAAAATTCTACGTTTTCGACGACGGTTGTATTATTGTGCACATAAATTTTAGGAATTGCAGCCGTTGGACAAAAGTTTTGAGGAATGTTTTTGTTTTGGTTATATAAACGCTATGGAGATGGAAGGCGCTATCTTAGTTTTTCGATTCGGCAGAATACTTCATCCTAGCTTCAGACTACGCGACTAGTGAAGTTCAAGATATTTACAAGTGTTTAAATGCACAAGTTGGTGCGATTTGAAAACGTAGTGAACCGTATAATATTAGTTTGATTTAATTGAAGCAGGATGAACAGTAACTAGCAACTTATTTGTAAATTGGATGAGGGTGCTTGTTGCACTTGGTTGAAAGAAGCTATTGGTTATGGATCTGTAGCGGCGGTCCCAAGGGTTTGGAGTATGGTAATTTGGATGCCAAGCGAGTTCGAGGTATAATTGCTGTTACTAATTGGAAGGCCACAATGTGAATTGATCAGGTACGAGCAGTCGGTAGAGGAGAGTATCTTTGGAGGTGGTGATCTGGATAAAAATACTCTCCAGGTAATGAATTTTTTTGAAACTGTTGTGGTTGTGCTTATTTGTTATTTTACACCATTAGTGATTTTGGGTTATATATTGTGATGAATTTATGAACTGAAAATTAATTGATTTACCTGTGTAAAGGAAATATTTAAAATCTGAGCATGTAAATAGATGTATATGATATAATTATGAATATTTCACAGATGTAAAAGGTAAACGAGTCTTCTATTTAAAATTGTCAGTGCTAAAATTTTGCACGAAAATACAAAAAGGTTTATAATGAGCTCACCATAGACCAGTGGAAATAAAGTAAGGTTCTGGGATAGGCCCATCTACTTTAGAATGAGCATAGGAATATAGACAAGCAAGAAACCTTTGTTGTATGCAGTTAATGATATTTTAATATTGAGGGTAGCATTAAATATTTATTGTGGATTAATTTTGTAAATAGTGAGATTGTGTGATGTTAATGTTAATTTGTCAGAATAAAAAGAATTGCATTTTTTGTCAGAAGGATTATTTTTTTTTTGTTATTCTTAAATAAAAAGGTAGTTAGGATTCTTGAGCAGATGAACAGCTGGGGTGAGTATCCCTGGAGAAGTTGTAAGCAGAGCTAGCCGTGTGGTGTCAATTTTGAGAACATCTTCAGAGGATACCCTACTAGAACATATCATGATTCAAAGATTATAAACAAAATTTATTTAGGTGATGATTAGTGAAGTTCTCCACAGGTAACTTTGCATTAATTAATGTCGAGTCAAAAAGGCATTGGTCATAAGTAGAGGCAATATTCATAACATTTATGACACCCAATTTGTGGAGCTCGATTTTATACAGGTATAGATGCGCAGCAATATATATGTAGATTTAATTATTAATTATGATATGGTTTATTAAATCAAAAGTTTACGTCTTAGTAAAATATCAGAATCATTATCATAACAACAAAACAAATATGATGTTCTGTTATCTACACTCACAAAACTTACGCCTACACTTTGTTTTAAACAGTCCAACAGTTAACATATATATTTCAACAATCGACACAATATCCATTAAGGTTTTCATGTTTTTAATATGTAAACTCTGCTATTTAATAATTGAACGGGTATAAACTATAATGCTATTATTTTAAACAGTATTTATACCAAATAAAGTTTTATATATTGTAATTAATTTTATGTATTTTAAATATTTTGATAATGGTTGCAATAAACCGAAACGCGTCAATAGATATACAAAAATAGTTGAATATTATTGATGACCAATACCCAGAAAATCTACATATAATAATAATATGGTCAGAAAAGCAAGCATATATATATATATATATATATATATATATATATATATATATATATATATATATATGATACATCTTATTGGGTGTTTAAATATGCACTCGTTTTATTTATTAAAACTTTATTGTATAATTGTTGAAACAAACAACGCCCACTACTGTACCATATATCATCTACTCTAATTGCCAGAAAATTCATTAAACTAAATTAATTATAAATTATGGAAATACAAAATAAGTTTATCCAACTCCGGTCAAAGTTTTTAAAAAAATCTCAAGTATAAAACCTATAAGAATTTCTCAAAGGGTAATAAGTTTATTTGAGTAGTTCCGACGTGAACTGTTAATTGGATATTATTTTGTGTATTTTATGAGGCACAAACAGTAACCTCGGTAATTGATTTTTCTTGTATGAATTTTTATATTTCAGATTCAACCAAGACAGTTATTGCTTCTGATGCTCATCACAACTTAAAAGTTTCTGCATCTTACCATTTAGGTTTTTCTAGTAAGTATTCTTAGATGCAGTGGAGTCCTTCTATCCTATCTTTGTTTTGATAGTCTCATTCCATGACCACTTTTATGCTCCCACGTGACGTAAAAGCAATTTAGCCCGTAAATACATTCAGCGATCTCGTTATTTTCAAAGCTGTTCTTCTACTCTGCCCAAGTGCAAGGCTTATCTCAGTTTTTAAAGAATCCGCTGAACCCCATCAGGTGTTCCACTCTATCTATATGTGGAGCACCTTCATTTTTTAAGAAGCTAACTTAAAAAATTGAAAAACTACAAAGTAGCCATCAGAACGTGGGGCTCGAGTTGTTGTTCAGTCTTTCCAATATGTAAGGCACTGATTTTTCTTTCTTGAAACTAAATGGTATCGGTTCATGGGGCCACCTTTTTGTACTTGGTTGCTCAGTGGTCTTGATAAATAAGTATTGTAGAAGCAACTTTAGTAAATCCCATCTCGTTAAACCTGATCATTTGCTTAGTTCGGTTACATATTTGTTGGTCTCGTACATTCGGTTGATATATCATCCAATTTTTTTGTAGAATCATAAATTTTTTAATAGTACTTTCCTAATAGTACTCGAATAATTCTTTTCTTAGCAAAATATACTTTTACTTTTTATTTTTCCGTTATCATTAGTTTTAAAGACGACAGGCAGTACCAATCTGTTTATTTACATAAAGAGGAATTGACTATCAATTAAAAATACGTAGGTATGGTATTCGGTACTCGACAGATTTCTGAAAAAAGAAAAATTGTAAGCTGTTTGTTGGCGAAAGAAGCCAAAAAGCCAGGTTGTTTAATTGATTTGTCCAAGTATAATGTCGAATTTTCGATAAAATGTCAGGAAATAAAGTCAACATTACAGTCGATTAAAAGCCTCACTTCTGAATTTGAAGGAAGTCCGACAGATTTGATTTTTAAAAAAGTGTTGCACTTATATCTGGTCGTGTTAAATGAATAAATGAATGAAATCAATGAAACTTCTATAAGTAGATTTTGAGAATGCTCTCACTTATAGAAATGAAACAGTAGCTACCATATTAACGTTAGAAGCCGAATTTTATTAAAATGTTGAACAATATACAAGTTCGACAACTCCTACTTTCTCATACAGACAATATACCCGTACCTACAGTAACATACCTTTCTCCGCCTATACTGATAGGCTCTTGTCACTGAAGTTTGCTGGTGATTTTAAGCAACTGTATCACTTTTAAGATATGATAATGGAACTTGAACAGTCTTGCAAGGTTCCTAACTTAGATTCGTATAATGAATCAGTTGCATTATTCGTGGGCAACACCCTTATTTGGTTTCGTAGTATAAGTTCTGTAACAGATTGGGAGTCCTTAGAAAAAAACTTTAAAAGAGATTTTCTTTCTGCTCATTCAGTATATGAGATCTGGCGCTTAATATAAGTTTGTTTAGTAGATTACTTAATGTCCCGGCAGAGGTAACTTAATTGAGATTAATTAGAAAAACTGTACTGGCTGCTTTTATCTCACAAGTGGCCTTGTCCGATATTGAGGACGTTGCAACTTTAATAAATTTGTGTAAGAAATTAGAAGAAGCCAATCAGATAAAACAAAGATCAGTCTTTACTTTTTCGAGTAATAATTTTAAATCTCAATTTGAGGAGAAACGTTCGATCTCAGAAATCGAGTTTATAAAAATTTACCGCGTTCTCAAGTTCAAATAGTCAGTAATGAAGATCCTAGTTTTTCGATAGCTGAGCCATATTTAGGCCCGGTTAAGGTAAATAAATATGTGTTGAAATTGTGCATGTGCTGCTCATACGTTCACACATTGTAGAGCTCCTTAAAAAATATTTTGTTTTAAATGTGGTTGTAAAGGAGTTATTATACCCTCATATCCGTGGTGTTCAAAAAACGAATAGGGAAGCAGGTGCTTGGTAGTCGGCACGCTGCTACGTTCCCTAAGGCTACTATAATGATGTGTAAAGAAAAATATTTCTTTTGTAGAAAGATTGATTTAAATGGCTTGAGAAAGTAAAAAGCTTCTATCAGACTTCCTCAGAACCCAAAACATATTTGTTGTCTATAAAGAAGAATTGTGACAATCGTCCATATGTCATGATGAAATTGTATGATAGAACTATTACTAGTCTATTAGACTCTGGGTGTACTACCTTAGTAGTTGAGTCGTTAGCTGTTTCATTGATACAGGAATTGAAATTAAAAATTTTTGCTTCAAATATAGAAGGTATATCAAGAGGAAATGGTTCCGTTAAGTATGTCATAGGTTCGGTATCTACCCATGTACGCTCGAAAGGTGTGTCGCGTTCTTAGTGCGATTGTTAAACCATCGTTACCTCATACATTCATTTTTGGAAGTAAGTTTGCTGAATTATTTAGATTGGTTGCGAATTTTAGAAATAATTCATGGCATATTCAAGGTGACATTGAAAATAATATCTTATATGTTGGTCAATCTTTTCTTTGAATATAGATAATTGTTTGTTCAGTTTAGATGACCTTTCCGACGCCCAAAGGTTGGACGCTCAGTTGGTGATTAGGTCTTTTGATGAAATTAATAGTGATGAAAGATTGGGTCATACAAATAAAATTGTGATGCATATTGAGATAGAAGATGAGAAACCAGTTCGTAGAAAGTCATATGTTAAGTCTTCATTTATGAGCAAAATATTAAATGATGCGTTAGATGGCATGCTCCGTTTGAAAGTCATAGAAGCACGTCAAAGTCCTTAGAATTTGCCCGTTTTACTAGTAAAGAAGTCGTATGGTGAATATCGTATTTGTTTTGTTGGACGAATGTTGAATGAAGTGATACAACAGGATGCGTCCCAAATGGCAAACGTGGATAGGATTCTTAATATGTTACTTGGCGCTAATTACATATTCAGCATTGACCTTCGTAACAGTGTTTTGGCAAATCCCACTCTTTGAGAGTTCTAAAAATAAAACTGCATTTAGTATAACATCAACAGGACAATATAGGTTTGTTGAAATGCCGTTTAGTTTGAGAAATTCTTGAAACGCAACAGTGCCTGGTTGATGCTACTTTTGGTCCTCAATTTGAACCTCGTGTGCTCTGTTATCTTGATAATACAATTCTGTGTTCACCGCCGTTTGGGGAATACTTAAAATTGTTGATTGAAGTAAAAGAGCGTCTGAAGGAAGACAATTCGACTATTAATTTGAAGAAATGTGAATGTTTTAAGAACACTTAAAAGTTTTTAGGTTACATAGTAGGGTCAAATTCTCTTCGTACTGATCCAGAAAAAGTTTCAGCAATGTTCAATTTTTCGTGTCTAAAAATGACTACAGGGGTCGTGCGTTTTATAGGAATGCATAGCTGGCATTGTAGATTTATTAAAAATTTCTCTGCATTAGTTTGGCCTACAAGCGACTTAATTTAGAGAAAGAAGGATAAGAAGAAGAAGAAGAAAAAGAGGAAGTAGAAGGGTCAGCCTATTGTTTGGACTTCAGAAGCTGAATCCTAATTTGTGCAAATTACATAAAGATGCTTCCGCACCGTTGATTTCTCAGCCCAATTATTCGGTTCTAATTTATTGTAGAATATGACGCTAGTCATATTAGTGTTGGTGCAACTTTTATACAAAATATTGATGGTGAGAAAAAAGTTATTTCCTATGCGAGTAGATCTCTAAGTGGTACAGAAAGTAACTATTCAGTTACGAAGAAAGAGTATCTTGTCGTCATATTTGCGATAGAAAAATTTCGTCCTTAGGTCGAAGAAACCCGTTTCACTGTGGAATCTGGCCATTCTTCTTTGCTCTGGCTTAATAATATTCGGAATCCCACAGGGAAGTTGGCAAGATAGGCTGTTCGCTTAAGGCAGTATATGTTTGATTTAGTTTACCGAAGAGGCTAGTTCAACGTTTTTCCTGATTGCTTAAGTCGCGCAACTGTAGATGAAAACCAGCAGTTGATCTAGTTGAAATTCACCTTGATAAGTTGGACCCATGGTAAATTGCGCTACGTAAAAAATTTTGTCGTCTCCAGATTCTTACCCTCATTGAAAAGTTTGAGATAATTTTATATATGTTTGGTTTTTCAAATTTGCGCTCTCGTCAAATAAGTTGGAATGAAAGTGTTTAGTCCATAAGTCACAATGAAAAGCAGTTATTCGTTCGTGTCATAATTCTTTAGTTGCAGGGTGCTTTGGGTTCTCAAGAACTATTGCTCGGGTGCGAGAAAATTATTAATGGCCCAATATGAAAGTTGTTTAGTTTGTGGGGCCCAAAAGTTTTCGAATAGAGGTCCGCTTGGTTTGATGGGGAAAAGAAAGTTGCAAAATTTCCATTTCAAACTAATGTTCTTGATTTGATGGATCCTTCCCTTCGCTCGAAAGCATGACATAATTGGTCATTAGATGTTGGAGATTGGTTTTCTAAGTATACGCTGGTACACCTTCCACATAATGCTAAGGCGCATACTACAGAATGATTTTTGGTAGAAAAAGTATTTTTGGTATATGGTGTGCCACGATTCATTACTTGTGATAATGGGCCACAGCTATCAACTAGTATTTTAAAGTATTTGTGTAAAAGTTTTAAAATTCAAAGTACTTGGTATACCTCAGTTCATTCCCCATAGTGTAATTTTGTTGAGAGAATGAATAGAACCATAGGAACGGCAATTCCTCTATATGTTGAAGAACATTAAACGTGGGATATCGAGTTGACTCACATTCAATATGCCACTAATTCTGCAAGGCATGAAATCAAACACAGCAATATCACAAAGTATTTATACATAAAATATTTTCTCTCATACAAAAGCAGATAGAACATTTACAGCATGTTCCTTTCAAACATTAAATTATTTGTAACAAGTACTTATTTACTTAATTATAAAAAAAAGTGCCTTGCCTTATTAAAATTTACAGAACTAACTCTATTCTCTTATAGATATTTTACCTGGCTTTTATTACCATCCTTGTAAAGTTTGTTTTGCCAAAAAAAATCTGTGAAAGATAATCTATTAAAAGGTCAGAGTGTTTCATATTCTGGACACAAACTTTCCTCGTAAAGATCCTTACAAAAATAAAATTATTATATAATTCAGACCTATTCTACTTTAGACTTAAATTAAATGACAAAATTCAAGTATCAGTTACAAACAAGGTTAAAAAAATTATACTTGCAAAAATCCACGAAAGGCTTTTCCAATTAAAAATCTTCGGTTTTTGGATTTATTTTAAACCGACGTTCAAATCCCAGTTTACAAAATCTTGCATATTATTTAAATCTTCATTTAGAAACCAATGTGCATCCTCGGATTTATTCAATAAAATTTTTAACAGCTTTTTATATCGAAGCATTTTCCATCTTCATTGTATATAATTATATTTAATAATTTCCATTTTTATGTGCTTTAACGTTTAAAACATACTTCTTTATTCACAGTTACATTTTAAATATTAAACTACAGTATATGTATTGCATACCTCAAATAACGTTTTCGCGACTTAAATGAACATTCCGCGGTCGAATTCATGAATGAATGTTTTTAATAGAATTTCTCATTTACGTAGTTCTAAATACAGATGGCTCATCCTTTTTATATTCCTAATCTTCTAGAAAATTCTTTATATAAAATGAGTTTATGTAATCCAGTAGTCAATTTATATGATTAACTTATAATACAAATGGGTTTCATTCCAAAGAAGATATTTGCTTTCACAACAAACAAACATAGAAACAAGGAAAAGATTATTTAAAACATATATATGGATCACAGCACTGTACGGCTGTAAAGCCTAGACAGTAGGAAAAGCGGACAAGAAAAAGGTAGATGCCTCTGAAATGCGGTGCTATAGACGTATGATAAAGATATCATGGACATACAAAGTTAAGAACAAAGAGGTACCAGAAATGATAGGGAAAGAAAGAAATATGTAGAAAACAGTAAAAAATAAAAGAGATGGGAGGATAGGCCACATACTAAGACATGAGGTTACACTATTGCACACAGATAGTGAAAGAAGTAGGATGTAGGAATTTCAGAGAAATGTGTAGGCTACCTCAGAATAGAAATCAGTAGAGGTATGCATCCAACCAGCCCTAAGATGGAAAAATTCATGCCGAAAAAAATAACTGTACTTACACATGATGATTGTTATAAACAACTACAGGTATTGGGTCTTGCAATATTCTCAACTAATGTTAATTGTGCCAAAGGATTTACTGAAAAACTATTAATAAGACAAATGTCTAAGTTTGGGGGATCTTTGGCAGCCACAGGCTGCTTAACTCCCTTCACATACCACTGACTCTCGGTGAAATAGGGCATATAATTGGAAAACAATAGAAGGGGAATCGGGCTGTATATAGGCCATTGTGAGAATTTCAAGGAACTATGTAGGCTGGCTCAGAATATAAATAAGTGGAGTTACGCGTCCAACTAATTTCAAGACAGAAAATCTAATGACGAAGAAATAAGTGCACTTAAATCTAATGATTATTATAAACAACTACAGGTGTCGGTTGTGAAATATTTTCAATTAATGTTGCTTTAGCACGAGGATGTATTGAAAAAACTATTAATTGGACAAAGGTTCAAGTGCTGGGGGAACTTGGCAGCAAGAGGCTGCTTACCCCCCTTCACATACCTTACATTTGGCATTCTAATGCTTCACCCGAAGGTACTACATTGGCCAGGAAGCGAGTTTTTTTACCTGGAAAATTTGGAATTTTGCCGAACCCTTGCTGTTCCAAGCAAGGTAGGGATCTTTAACGTGCATGACAACACTCACACACGGGACCTCCATTTTACCTTTCATCCGAACGAGGGCATATTTTTATGAAAAATGATTGCCTAACATTTTTCAAGCGGACCATGTCGGGATTTGAACCCGGGACCTTGGGCATAGTAGTCACACGCATAGCAACTACGCCACGGAGCCGCCTCCCCATTCACATACCTTACTTTACATGTGATTTTCCAATGCTCCACCCAAAGGTACTACATTGGCCAGGAATAGAGTTTTTTTTACCTAGAAAATTTGCAATTTGCCGAACCCTTGCTGTACCAAACAAGGTAGGGATCTTTAACGTGCGTGACAAAATTCACACACGGAACCTCCGTTGTACCTCTTATCCGAACGAAGGTGTATTTTTGTGAAAAATGCTCGCTTAACATTTTTCAAGCGGACCGTGTCGGGATTCGCACCCGGGCTTGGGCGTAGTAGTCACACACATACCACTACGCCACGGAACCGCCCCCCTTCACATACCACTGAATATCAGGGAAATAGGGTATATAACTGTAAAACAACAGAAGGTGACTGAAGTGCATCAAACAAGAAAGAACCGCAACTATGTTCAAAGACAACAAACATAGAAACAAGAAGAAAATTGTTCAAAGCATATGTGTGGAGCACAGCACAGTACGTCTATGAAACAGGGGCATTAGGAAAAGCAGACAGAAAAAGATAGAAGCCTTCTGGAATGTTGTGTTCAGATATATAAGGATGGTCGCATGGACAGACAAAGTTAATAACAAATAGGTTATACAAATATTTAAGGAATAAAGATATCTGTGGAAAACAAAAAAAAAATAAGAGAAATAGAAAGGCAGGATACGTTCTAAGTCATTTCTGGGGAATATTACGGGATATATTACAAACGGAGATAGGAAAAAAAAAGGTAGAAGTAGACCGAGATCAGATTTTCGCATGCAGATAGTGATAGATGCAGAATGTGCAAATTTGAGGGAAATGTGAAAGTAGTTCAGAATAGGAAACACTGAGAGCACGTGTCTAACCAGTTCCAGGACTGAACCTGATGATGATGATGATGATGATGATGATGGAAGAGAAATGTTTCAAATAGAAGTTATTGAATATTTTATTCTTAACAAGTTTTACCCATTGGTTTTACATAATATATCTTCACATTTTATCCTAAATTAAAAGAAGAGATTCGCTTTTTGTATCCAAAATACAGTTTACAAAAACAAACATGAGACCCAGAAAATATGTGAATTGAATCGACTTATCAACATATGTAGCAATTTAAAACCGATCGGGTTAAATGTAGATTGCGTGACAAAAGTCAATTTTTCCTCTTTCCAGTGACGGGATAAATTAATATTTGAAATGATGCTTAAATGCGTCAAGTTTTGTAATTGGCAGAAGTGTAATTGCTGCGCGAAATATACAATTAATTAAAGAATGTCTACAATGTTCCGTTCATAAGCACTAATTTGCACTATTGTTTGTCTACTTTTTCTTTAGTTGTACTCTAGAACCAGCAGAGTCATCACACTACACTCCTCCAGTTCTCATGTTAACTATAGCATTTGCCATAAAAACGCGATGAACATAAAGTGTAAACTGAAAAATGTTCGGTAACCCTTAAGTACTACCGACGGGTCTCTGAGACCCAGCATCTTGTTGAAACATGTAGAATTTTGCTTTGCACATGTCTGTATGCATCGTGCCCTTTAATATTCCTAAATCAGTTGGTTTGTAAACGTGTAACGTGATATACCTGTCTGTAAAGCGATTTTTTAACCGTATTATTGTAATTTTGGGTCTGAGCGACCCGTCTGTAGTAGAAGCGTAAGTATTTTTGGTAGTTGTGGAAAATTATCATGTTTTAGATTTTGCATATTTAGAGTGCAAACGTACAAGTAAAATACTCTATTTTATGATTTAAAACGTCCTTATTATCGGTTACATTTGTTTAAGGTTAATGGAAAACAGAAGGGGTCTTTCTGATGCGGAACTTCTGCAAATTATTGAAAATGATGAGTTTTGGGAGGACTTCGATGATAGCATTGATAACGACAGTTCAGATAACGACGATGTTGTATCTTTAGCAAAAGATAGGCGTGAAGCGTGCGAAAATATATTAAATGCTGGCGATGTAAGTGACGAGGAGGAAAATGATTTTGAAGAACATAGTGATCATGATTCTGACAGTGAAGTCGAATGGAATCCCTCTGATCAAAGCGATGAAGAACAGGAAGATACTTAGTCGTTAGAAGATGGAAGAGTGAAGACGACATAGAACAGCAAGCGTGGTATAGAAAAGACAGGACAAAATGGGCGCAAGATGCACCAGTAAGAGGAAAAACTTTAGCAAAGAATATAGTAACAGTTTTGCCAGCCTTGAAAGGTTCAGCCCGACAAAATTCTCCTTCATCTCCATTAGAAGCTTGGAGACTGCTAATATCTGATAGAATGATTTCAGAACTTGTCGTTTGGACTAACGCCAAAATTGAGATGATTAAAGTAATGTATAGTAAATTTAAAAGGCGCAGAAACAGCAGACAATTTTCTGCTTCATTTATTAATATTACTGATAAGATTGAAATAGAGGCATTTATTGGTCTTCTTTATTTATTAGGAGTCTTCAAATCTGGTCATGAAGATTTACGGTCTTTATGGGCAACTAACGGAATTGGTGTAGATATATTTCGTTGTACCATGTCTCTGGCGCGATTTTGTTTTTTACTGTGCTGTCTTCGATTTGATAGTGAAGATACCAGGAAGGAAAGAGTTAAAGAAAATAAATTAGCGGCTATTTCAGATATTTTCCATAATTTGTTCAAAATTCAAAAAATTGTTATTCACCAGGTCTATACATGACAGTCGATGAGATGCTTTCGCCTTTTAGAGGTCGATGTGCTTTTAGAATGTATATACCTAATAAACCGGCGCGATATGGCATTAAATTAAAAATTTTGGCGGATTGTAAAACACACTATATGTTCAATTGTGACGTGTATACTGGAAAGAGTATCAAGAAAAACGAATCCAAATTTTTTTAACCGATTGATGTTGTACTTCGTTTAACGGAACCCATAGTAGGCACTAAGAGAAATATAACAGGAGACAATTGGTACACTTCCTTAGAATTAAATGAAGAACTTAGAAAGTGAAAATTGACATATGTAGGAACTGTGAAGAAAAATAAAAGATTTATACCTCCTCAATTTCTGCCATCTAAAGAACGTGAAGTTGATACTTCAGTTTTGGATTTACTTCGAATGATACAATTGTATCATATGTTCCTAAAAAAAAGGAAAGCAGTTATTTTAACATCTAGTATGCATAATGAGAAATCAATAGATGTCTTAACTAAAAAACCTGAGATCATTCTATTTTATAATTCAACTAAGTCCGGTGTAGATTCGCTAGATCAAAAATGTGCCAATTACTCTACATCTCGTAGAACAAGACGTTGGCCAATGGTATTATTTCACATGATGCTGAATGTATCTGGGGTCAATTCACGAGTTTTATATAAATTTTCTTCAAATGCTAAGGAAATTAAAAGACTAGATTACTTACATCAACTTGGTCGTAGACTTTGTACCGGACATATGACTCGCAGAATCAACAACAACAAAATACCACGCAAACTGCGAAGTCTCACAGCAGATATCCTTGGTATAGTTCTAGATCATAACACTGAACGTCAGGAAACTACTACCCTATTAAAAAGTAAAAGATGTGGTATATGTCCTGGGAATAAGGACCGCAAAACTAACACTTACTGCGAGACTTGTAAAATACCAATTTGTTTAACATGTGCTAAAAAACTTTGCCCCAACTGTATTTAGGATAGTTCATTTACTTTAAGTTCATTGAGTGTGTGCATTTTACTTGTATTTTGAGAAAATAAACAATTTGCTTTTTTCTAAATTGATTTAATTGCCAATTACATATTGGGTCTGACTGGCCCGTCTGTAGTACCAATGTAATCATATTTGGTCGGTAGTACTTAAGGGTTAATATATGAAATTATAGGTACTTGTAAGTACATATGCACTGGTTTAAATTTGACATTTCCTGTTCATAGTTTTTATGGCAACATCTATTTTGGATACAAAAGGTCAACCTTCTATTTTCCTTTTTTTAAAAAAATTTATCGCTATTTTGGGCAACTAATTAGTAAAATTTGTTAAGAATGACGCAAGTCTAAATGGGACCTACGGTATGAAAAATAAAAGAAATGACACTTTATAAATAATATAAGAATCATACATTTGTGGATGTTACTTCAAAATTCAAACAAACATTAAATTTACAGTTAAAATATTTCTTAAAATAATAAAATAATTGTTCTAAAAACAAGCTTAAATTAACATTTAAGGTAATTTGTTATAAAGGTTTAACTTAATGAATTTGAAGTAACTGGAAAGTGTATGTTATATTTCATATATTACAAAGATCAGCGACGGAACCATGTGACTGGTCGAATTCTTTAAAGGGTTGCAACAAGAAATTTATGCTAAGTCAGCTACCGGCCTGTTTTACGAAAATTAATAAACGTTATTTTGTTACACGATATTACAAAACGCCAAATTGATAAACGTTTTTATCCAGTCACTGAAGAAGCTATACTCCTTTTACCGACTTTTACTTTACTGGCTTAATGCCAAGTTCTTCTTTACAATATTAATCGAAACTAAAATTTATGGGAAGTTAAAAGAATGAATACTCGTCGGTGATATTTTTGTCACAGCCGCTTTCCAAAATCATAATATTTAAGATATGTAAATCGATCTCATGTTTCAACCAATGAAATTGAGGATTTTTATTCTTTATGCTTTCATCGCGTTATTCTCTGGTGGAACGATATATTGTCCATATGGAACCACAAATTGTAGTGCATTTTACAATACTTTCTTTTCAGTGTACCCATATGATTTGAAAAAATACAAATGTGCGTTTCTTAGCTGACTCGAGGTTTCTTAAAATTACAGGTATGTATATATTACAATATGCGGAAACAATTTAATGATTGACCAAAAACGCTTTCCGTTTCGTTTCCATTTACTATTTATATTAGCTTAAATAAATTCATATTTTCGTTAACAACCTTTGATTAATGTAATGTAATTGATATCTTAAGAAATGATAAAGATACTTAAAATATTACCCATATATTTCAAGGCTTTGTCAAGGACTTACGATAAATCATTCTCCATTCAATTAGCTATAATTATATAAACGATAACATTAAAGCGGTTGTCTTAGGTCAGTTTATTTGATTATAAACCACTTTAGTTTTTTCTATGAAACCTTCCAATATTTTTCATACCTTATACTTCTAAAATAAGAAACCCAAAGGAAAATTTAATTAGAGTCGAGGTATATTAACATCATGGTCTTGCTTTTATGCAATATAATGCAAAATTAATCTAACTACTAAAAGAAATATTTGATCATTAAGCAGTTATAGCAATAATTGCTCTATGATATATGCATGCGCATTTATGCACGTGTAAATATATTTTTTGGTTATTTATACCACAATTGCGATTTAAGGATTAAGTGGCAAGGCCAATGTCATTTATTTCTGATTATGGAAAATGAAAAGTTGCGTTAGCAACACTGTCTGTGTTTTTTCTTGCTTGATGAACTGTGATCTGTTATGTAATAGGACAGTTGTTGGAAATGCAAATTAATTGTATATTCAACAATTTAAATGATTTAACAATAAATACACGAGACGCATTTGTGATGTTTTTTGTAAGGGATCAACTATGCACAGTATGCAGGAGCGAATGACAAATTTATAGAACGACCAAGTTTTAAAAAATATTTTTATTTTAAATTCTAATATGTTATAAACAATCTTGATTCACTTTACTTCTATATAATCCAATATCGATAATTTCTTGTAATAAAATAATATATATATATATATATATATATATATATAATTATATATATATATATATATATATATATATATATATATATATATATATATAAACCTTCTTAATTTGAAAAAGGCAACAACCCTTGCCGAAACGTTAAATGATTAATTAAATATACGCAAAACACTATTTAGTTTATATTTGGACTACAATATAACAATTACAATTATAGCATTTTCATCAAGATTATTATGTATATATATATATATATATATATATATATATATATATAACTAAAGAATGAAATTTATTGGCAAGTGACTCAATATTAGCCACAAGGGCATCCTGTCGACGCGTTTCGCCCTAATTGGGGCTCATCAGGACAGGAGTAGCAAAGATGTAATATTTAACACGAACACATTATGGGAAGTACAGCATCACCTAGCTCACAATTTGTGCCTTCGTGCTGTTTCACCTGACTTTGCAGGTTTTATCAACAGTCGGCACGGAGGAGATCCGGTTCAACTGCCTTTTTCCATAGCCAAAAGATTATAATTATAAAGAATATGTAAATTTAATGAGTCTTAAAATAATATTAAAGAATGAAATTTATTGGCAAGTGACTCAATATTAGCCACAAGGGCATCCTGTCGACGCGTTTCGCCCTAATTGGGGTTCATCAGGACAGGAGTAGCAAAGATGTAATATTTAACACGAACACATTATGGGAAGTACAGCATCACCTAGCTCACAATTTGTGCCTTCGTGCTGTTTCACCTGACTTTGCAGGTTTTATCAACAGTCGGCACGGAGGAGATCCGGTTCAACTGCCTTTTTCCATATTGAGTCACTTGCCAATAAATTTCATTCTTTAATATTATTTTAAGACTCATTAAATTTACATATTCTTTATAATTATAATCTTTGGCTATGGAAAAGCAGTTGAACCGGATCCTCCTCCGTGCCGACTGTTGATAAAACCTGCAAAGTCAGGTGAAACAGCACGAAGGCACAAATTGTGAGCTAGGTGATGCTGTACTTCCCATAATGTGTTCGTGTTAAATATTACATCTTTGCTACTCCTGTCCTGATGAGCCCCAATTAGGGCGAAACGCGTCGACAGGATGCCCTTGTGCTAATATTGAGTCACTTGCCAATAAATTTCATTCTTTAATATTATTTTAAGACTCATTAAATTTACATATTCTTTATAATTATAATCTTTGGCTATGGAAAAAGGCAGTTGAACCGGATCTCCTCCGTGCCGACTGTTGATAAAACCTGCAAAGTCAGGTGAAACAGCACGAAGGCACAAATTGTGAGCTAGGTGATGCTGTACTTCCCATAATGTGTTCGTGTTAAATATTACATCTTTGCTACTCCTGTCCTGATGAGCCCCAATTAGGGCGAAACGCGTCGACAGGATGCCCTTGTGGCTAATATTGAGTCACTTGCCAATAAATTTCATTCTTTAATATTATTTTAAGACTCATTAAATTTACATATTATTTATAAATATATATATATATATATATTTTTATATATTGCTATGATATTGGGGTTATGTAAGGGTATATAAGGTCACAAGGGAGGTATACTTCATGTGAACATCATAAAAATCAAGAAAACCAAACATCTAAATCATGAAATGTACATAATTCGCTCATTATGCGGAAGCAAATACAAATCACCCTGTATAAAATCACGAACAAGCTACAATTAATAAAAGGAAGCCTATTCTGTAATAACTTAACCACATTTGGTAAAAAAAAAAATTGCGGACGCAACCAAATCCATTTTAAAACATTTACAACAGTCGTAAACTCAAAATCAATACAATTTAGGCATATTTAAAGTAAAATAAACATGAAATGAAATCTCTTTCAACTCGGCGCATTTGCATAAGAACTAGAAGTTAATAATACGCATATAATTTGTATCAGTTTGTAATAAACAAACTTTTAAAAAACAAACATATTTCATAACGCAATAAGATATTGAGGCGAAAGCGTACGTGACATTTGGAATGTAGAAATTGCCACATTTAACAAAACCCAACTTAAGTAAACAAGGTATAGAGACTAAAAATTACGCCTACCTGTAAGTCGAAAGGTATAAAATACCACTTGGTGTTAAATTCCATATACAAAGCTTTTGTCTACGTGCTAAATCAAACGTCTAAAGAGTATGCAATACCAAATAAAACGTAACAGGTTGCCGATAGCGCATAAAAATGAAACGCTTTATCCATGGTCTAATAACAAAGGGAGAAAACTAATTTGACTATAAAACGAACTACAGAAGATAAAGGAAGGACATTCCAAAAATGAATGGGAGGATTGTAATAGTCGAGCCAATTTTATTACGTAAAACTGAAATTGAGTGAAAGTAGAAGTGGTATAAAATAAAACAATTGAAATTAAAAAATTTAAAGTGAAATAAACAGTAAAAGTGCGCGTTGAAATATGTAAAACTCTGCTGTTGGTACAAAACGTAAGTCTAGATTTAATTCAAATAAGTAAAATCTTTACAACTTATTAATTTAAGGCTCTAAGAAATAAACCAGTAAGCATCTAAGTAATCATTTAAGAAATCTCTAGAAAATCATGTAAAAAATTTCTAAGTAATCTTTAAAAAATATCTAAGAAATCAACTAAATCAAACTGAACTAAAATTAAATTAAGAGGTTAAGACATTAACTTACTAGAAAACTGTCCGAAATACTTAGTTTCAAGCTAAACTACTGGTCAACGACTTGGAAACTACTGAACTAGCAACCGATTTGAACAAGAAGCTCCGATAAGAAGCCGCAAAATCAGAATTAAATTTTTTATTTTTTTAATTCATAGTATGTTATATGCATTATCTTAAATATAAGGTGAGCTTAAAAATTGTTTGTAATTTGAATGTCTCGTATAATAGGGCGGCAAGAATGTACTTGGTACGTGAAAGTACGTTTAAAAAAAGGAATAATTCTTTGAACGTTCAACAAAACATTCATAGTAATATACAGTTTTTTTCTGACTTTAATTGCTATAAAAGTTTTAAAAAGGGTTATAGCTTTGGTAATGACCAAATTTAGCAGTAATATTTATTTTACTCTGGATTCAAATCTCTGTAAATAATAAATGATATTTAAAAGGACGTAGAGTTGTAAATTGAACATCTTCTTAGCTTATTATATAAATTTTGATGAATCTCGCTTGATTTACTTAGGTATATAAAGTGTTAAAGGGGAGTGGGTAAAAAATCTCTGTTACCATATCGTCGTTCACTCCGTGCGGGCATCACTGAGCTAGACCGAGGCATAAATTTAACTGTGTGAATTTGTAAATTATTTCAGAGGCACAAGAGGTGCAATCAGTCGGCAATTGGTCGATGTACATCAAGGCGAGCGGCGATATCGTAGCTATATATATATATATATATATATATATATATATATATATATATATATATACAGGGTGTCCACGTCCTCCGTGAAAGTTCTATAACTTTTATGTTATTCAAGATATCAACTTCCGTTTTTTTTAAACGATAGCCACGGCTAGGCTGCACAATTTAAAAATATTTTCATCTATTTACAAGGTGTGCCAATATGGTTTCCAACCCAAAGTTATGTTTTTTTAAATGAAATACCCTAGATTTGATACCATATTCTAAAAGCTCTTTTGATGCCTATCTCTCTCTACCCTTATCTATCTAACTTACCTACTTTGTCTCCAATCCAAAAAAAATATTTACACCTACCCTATATCCCTATCCTATTCCTAACTCTCACTTAATTTTATAAACTGAAATTATCCCTAACTTCATCCTACTTATCCATCTAATCCTATATACATCCTATATACCTATCCTATTCCTAACTTTTAACTAATCTTCACTATACTTTACTTCATCCTACCTAATCCTATATGCCTATCCTATTCTTGTTCTATTCCTAACTCTCCACTAATCTTATAAGAAATATCTACACTTAACCTATCTTATTTTCTTCCTACATTTAATCTTTCTTTTCATCCTATATACCTATTTCTACTTATCTCCCATATTTATCCTATACCTAGCTTTATTTTCTATACACACCTACTTCTACTCTTCTATATACACCTATTCTATCCCTATCCTATTTAAATTTTACTCTATTATACCCCTATCTACTCTCTATTCTATATCTATACTAAAATTCACCTATCTCTATCCTTTGTTCATCAAGTTATTTAAATCTAACTCTTCTTCACCCTCCACGTCTTTCTTCTTACCATCCTAATACTCTTCATCCCTATTTTTCCTCCTTTTATATCTATACTTATCCTCCCTATTATCTCACATACAATAAACTTATCATCCCTATTATCCTGACTCTTAAATACTGCTTCTTCTTCAGTCCCTACACTTGTCTGTTTCTCATTTATTATTGTTTCCCTTTCTGCCGACAAACCAAACGATACTACTTTACAATTATCGATTTTTCCCTCTACGGAAAATCCTATGTACCTTCTAGAATTCTTATGTAATGGAATCCGCCAGAATGAATTCCTTAAATCTACTTTATTAAAAACAAACTTGCCATTTAACCTCGTCAAAAATGTGTCCATGGATGGTGGACAATAGAATTGCGGTTTGGTCCGTTGATTAATTTTTCGTGCATCTTTAATTAATTCTGCCTTCACTTGCTCCTGATATGCTGCTTCTACCCCCACTACTTCTGCATGTTTTTGTACTAAAGCTTGAACCTCTACTATCCTATCCTCTGGACATCTTATTGTGTTGATCTGTTTACCTTCATCATCCTCTACCTCTACTACATTACTATTCAACCCCGTGTCATCCTCTGTGACTTCATAACTGCCCTTCCATGGCACTACCCTATCATTAATCCTTATTACCTTCCGTTCCATATCTATCAAAACCCCTAACTTCATCATACAGTCAACACCTAAAATGCTCTGAAACTTCAGTCCAGGTACAATTACAAACTCCTGTTCACAGCTTAAACCTCCTATATCTATCCTAAGCACCACAACACTATTTACTACAGCAAACTTCTTTTTATTTGGAGCTACTAAATGGCTACGCTTTATAGGCATAATTCTATCACAAACCTTATCCCTAATTTTGTTGACAAATTCCTCCGATATTAAACTCGCCTCTGCCCTGTATCAAGTAATACTTCTACATTATTCTCAAAATTTCTAAATTAATAATTGGCAAACATAAATTTTCCTTAGTTTCTGGCTCTACTTCCTCCTCAATTTTGAAAAATTCACGTGGATGTTCATATACATTTACACTGAAATCTAGTGGTCTGTCGCGTTCTAAAAATCCTGTCCAGGTCTGTTTTCCCTACTCGGTCCTGGTCTAGCCGTCACCTCAGCGTATGTCCTAGGCGTTTCCACTCGTTCCGTGTCTGTATTAGCAGTCCCGCTCATGTCTGGTGAACTATTCATTCTGGTAGGTCCCGGTCTCGGTGCAGGTCCCTTCCTAAACTATTACTTCTAACGTATGGTCGTCTCTGTTTCCAATTCTGTCGCTGGTATCCGTAATTATTCCCCCTTCTAGCATAGTTGTCCCGTCTATTGTCAAACCTAACTGTGTTGATCTGTCTTTCCCTATTTTCCCGAGGTCGTCCACTACTTACGTCGTCGTACCTCTGCAAGTATTTTAGAAACATTTCTCTGTCCACTATGTTATGTAGTGCTACGTGTTGTCTTATGTCTACCTCGAAGTGTCGTGATAAATACTTAATAATTTGTCGGTCCGTCAGTGGTGGGTTCAGTTGCTTTGCTATGCTATACTTGCGTATAGCATATTGCTCCCTACTTCCTGAAAATTCTCCCTTAAATTTCCCTGTGATTAAGTCGTCTCGTACCTGGTCTTGTCTGTGGTCACCCAGTAGTGCTTTAAAATCTGTCCTCAAAGTCCATGTAGGTGTCTATGTCCTGTCCTACTAAATTGTACCACGCTTCCGCATTGTCCTTTAATAAAGCCTTTATCGTATTCAGTTTAGTCTGTTCGTCAAATAAATTTCCACTAGATTTCTTACACTATTAATAAAAATTTGTGGATTTACCCTGTTATCGCCATAAAACTTCATGTGTTGGTCCAATGATACTCCACCTGTAGAAAATCTGGGACCATCCCCCGTTAAATTTGACATGTTGTATTTGATACTACTAACTTCGCGTTCTACCCTGCCTAACTGATCCCTACATGAGTCCGTCACTTCAGTCATTTTACATTAATCTCTTCTTCACAGAACATGCGTACTTCGGACTTTAAATGTCCCATTTCCTGTCGAAGACCTGTAATATCACGCTCATTTTTTCAACCCTATTTTCAACTTCCCCATCTTTACGGTAAGACTATTTTTAATTCTGAAACTTCTTTATTCGTCTTATCTATTTTCTCACTTAGGGTTTCCCTAACTCCTGTTAATGTCTCATTCATTCGGTCAAATTTCCGATTTGAGTCCTCTCTCGCTCTATTCGATTCATCGCTTAGCAGTTCTAATTTTCTGTTAGACTCCTCCATCGCTCTATTCGATTCTTCCCTAGCTAATCGCATTTCCTCTAACATTCTCATCATTAACTCATTTCCTGTTTCTCCTGATTCCGTCCTCGACTGATCTCTACTGCCTCCAGCTTCTTCCATTTTCGAAATTTTCTCACACAATGCACTATCGTCACTTCCAATTTCCACTCCTTGACTCCTTAACCACTCCTTTCTCTGCATACGTTCAAATCACTCACACACACTCTAAAATACTCCTAAATTTATACACACAAAAACTCTCTCTCAGATCGCCAGTTTCCTGGAATAAAATCACAAAAATTTTATTTGGAACTCGAGCCTCACTTTTGGGTCGCCAATTTTGCTGTGATACCACCAAAATCCGGGTACTCCTCTTTTCGAATCGAGCCCCTACGAATTGGATGTCCAGAATGCTGTGAATCCTACGAAAAGCTATTCATTACTTTAACTGTGTTGGTCCATTGACTTTCTTCTGTTAATCGCCTCGGCTGCTCCCCTAGATAACTTTCATCCTCATTCATAAAAAAAACAAACACATTCCTACCACAAACACGAACGTTAACTCTATTTACATCAATATTCACAATACATTAAAATTTCAAAATTAAATTTTGGCATAAATTTCAGTATCAGAAATTTTCAAGATTACATTTATTATCATTTAAATGTGCATCCTGAATTAAAGTCCTTGTTGGATGCCTACTAATTAATATAACAATATATGCAGACCGGAGTCTGAGTACAATGGGAGCATCTACCACCCTTTACGTTAATTAACCAGGTTCGTCTAATTGAAGCTCAAAGACATACCCAAATTTTCATCATAATCCAGAACATCAATACTAAATACCCTTTCTACTTAAACAAGCAAATTTCACCTTAACATTAAAATTTTATGGTTAGTACAATTTCACTAATGTCCATTTAAAGTAAATCAATTATAAAGTAATTCAACACACACAAAATATCAAAGTTCAAACAAAATAGTATAAATTACCTGAAGGTTACTGCACTCGTAGCTTCAATGTACATCGTCCCTTTGTTAATCACACCATTCCAACTGGGTTATATTTACAGCTTCTGATTCTCAACGCTTTTCAAATTTTCTCCATCACCATTTATTTAAAGTTGTTTCTGGGCTTTTCCAGAACTCATCTGTGTATATCTGACCCTTGTTTTGTGGATCCAGACACATTTATGAACCATTTAATCATTAACACCCCGAAAAATAGCAAAGAAATTCATACTTCTTTCACCAATATACGCCAAAACTGCCATACTTTTGGTGTATTCATTTGTCGTTGTAAATTTTACTAATTGGTACAGTGATACTAAATTTTATTACCTTGTATCTAAGTGCACTCAAGTACATTCATGTTAGCACGTAAATAACAAACTGTTTTAAATCACCAAAATATACGAGCAAACTTTAAATTATTCTATCAAACTAAAATGCACTGTTTAACGTATTGAATCAAGTCGCGGATGTAAGAGAGCTTGTTCATATTCCCCTGGGTATATATAGAGGTTAGCCTGTCTGTCGGTCGAGTCCTCAAAACGGACCATTCTAAAGAATTTCGCATTCTCGGTTCCCATTCCGTAGCCCGCGCGTCGGTTTTACGAATTTTGTACTCGCCCCAGTTAAATCTCAGAAATTTCAACACGGCACGCAACGTCTGGAAATAACTAATTGACTTTTATTCAGAAATGTTATTTTCACCTCTCAAATTTTGCCTTTACTTTCAACCAATCGCAACCCCATGACGTTGCTCTACTCACGCCTTTTACTATATGTGTCTCGGTCTTGTGCATATTATCTGTCTCTATCTAACCCGTTCTTATTGATGCAAATTGATATTCTTTATTATCGATTCTTTTAGTCCATGTGGAGTGTGAAATATCCCACCTTTAGCATTTCTCGTAACTATTAAGCTACGGTTTCTCCAAGATTCTTTGAAACCATTTGTTATCTACAAAATTTTCGCCGTACGTGACATTTAAACTACGCAGGTGTTCAAACATAATATTAATTCTCAGAGCTTTATTTTCTGGTATTTTAATCTTGGATTTTCACAGGCTTTTATGCTTATTATTAATAATGGTTTAATTAACTCCAATTAAAATTGACTTCTATCCTTTCATTTTAGCGAATACAAATTAAATATTAATTATTATGTGTACACTTTGTTTAAACCGGTTACTTAAAATAGGGTTAATTAATATAAATTTTGCACGTAATTTCCATTTGTTTCTTTATTAGGAATAATTAAATTACACGTAGAGCTTTTTAATACTGTTTCTTTTGATATAAACCGTCTTGTACATGATTTAAATCTCTTATTTTTACTGAAACTAATAAATTTTTATGCTTCACGGTTTTAATAACGCGTATTATCTAATAATATTCATTATACACGGTGATTAAAATTATTTGATGTGATTATTTAATTTTCTACCCTGGTCTAAATATGAGTATTTTATATATATATATATATATATATTATATATATATATATATATATACAGGGTGTCCACGTCCTCCGTGAAAGTTCTATAACTTTTATGTTATTCAAGATATCAACTTCCGTTTTTTTTAAACGATAGCCACGGCTAGGCTGCACAATTTAAAAATATTTTCATCTATTTACAAGGTGTGCCAATATGGTTTCCAACCCAAAGTTATGTTTTTTTAAATGAAATACCCTAGATTTGATACCATATTTTAAAAGCTCTTTTGATGCTGATCAAAATCATACAGAGGTATTATAGGTCTACAATGGACGGTTTGCTTTTTATGAGTCATTTTATGTCAAAATCATATCAACTTTGAAAAATTGCAGAAGTTTTCGTATTGAAGTTGGAGAGTAGATTCTTTCACGACATAATTTTTTACATTCTGTTGTATTATTATCCATAGCGTGTGTGCTTGTTTTTAATTTTTATTGTGCAAGTGAAGCAAAACGCAAAATGAACAAAAAGTCAATTTTTTTAAATGGCATCCGCCATATTTTATTTTGCCATTGAATAGCGTTTTTGTGGAGCTTTCTATTGACATAATTTTTTATAGATTACATGAGAAAAAAATCTAAAAAATTGAGAAACATTCGAACTTGTATCTTCAACTAGCTCGATTTGAAATGATCATTTAGGCTTTGCATAAAAATAATTTCATCTATATATATATATATATATATATATATATATATAAATACTCATATTTAGACCAGGGTAGAAAATTAAATAATCACATCAAATAATTTTAATCACCGTGTATAATGAATATTATTAGATAATACGCGTTATTAAAACCGTGAAGCATAAAAATTTATTAGTTTCAGTAAAAATAAGAGATTTAAATCATGTACAAGACGGTTTATATCAAAAGAAACAGTATTAAAAATCTCTACGTGTAATTTAATTATTCCTAATAAAGAAACAAATGGAAATTACGTGCAAAATTTATATTAATTAACCCTATTTTAAGTAACCGGTATTAAACAAAGTGTACACATAATAATTAATATTTAATTTGTATTCGCTAAAAATGAAAGGATAGAAGTCAATTTTAATTGGAGTTAATTAAACCATTATTAATAATAAGCATAAAAGCCTGTGAAAATCCAAGATTAAAATACCAGAAAATAAAGCTCTGAGAATTAATATTATGTTTGAACACCTGCGTAGTTTAAATGTCACGTACGGCGAAAATTTTGTAGATAACAAATGGTTTCAAAGAATCTTGGAGAAACCGTAGCTTAATAGTTACGAGAAATGCTAAAGGTGGGATATTTCACACTCCACATGGACTAAAAGAATCGATAATAAAGAATATCAATTTGCATCAATAAGAACGGGTTAGATAGAGACAGATAATATGCACAAGACCGAGACACATATAGTAAAAGGCGTGAGTAGAGCAACGTCATGGGGTTGCGATTGGTTGAAAGTAAAAGGCAAAATTTGAGAGGTGAAAATAACATTTCTGAATAAAAGTCAATTAGTTATTTCCAGACGTTGCGTGCCGTGTTGAAATTTCTGAGATTTAACTGGGGCGAGTACAAAATTCGTAAAACCGACGCGCGGGCTACGGAATGGGAACCGAGAATGCGAAATTCTTTAGAATGGTCCGTTTTGAGGACTCGACCGACAGACAGGCTAACCTCTATATATACCCAGGGGAATATGAACAAGCTCTCTTACATCCGCGACTTGATTCAATACGTTAAACAGTGCATTTTAGTTTGATAGAATAATTTAAAGTTTGCTCGTATATTTTGGTGATTTAAAACAGTTTGTTATTTACGTGCTAACATGAATGTACTTGAGTGCACTTAGATGCAAGGTAATAAAATTTAGTATCACTGTACCAATTAGTAAAATTTACAACGACAAATGAATACACCAAAAGTAGGCAGTTTTGGCGTATATTGGTGAAAGAAGTATGAATTTCTTTGCTATTTTCGGGGTGTTAATGATTAAATGGTTCATAAATGTGTCTGGATCCACAAAACAAGGGTCAGATATACACAGATGAGTTCTGGAAAAGCCCAGAAACAACTTTAAATAAATGGTGATGGAGAAAATTTGAAAAGCGTTGAGAATCAGAAGCTGTAAATATAACCCAGTTGGAATGGTGTGATTAACAAAAGGACGATGTACATTGAAGCTACGAGTGCAGTAACCTTCAGGTAATTTATACTATTTTGTTTGAACTTTGATATTTTGTGTGTGTTGAATTACTTTATAATTGATTTACTTTAAATGGACATTAGTGAAATTGTACTAACCATAAAATTTTAATGTTAAGGTGAAATTTGCTTGTTTAAGTAGAAAGGGTATTTAGTATTGATGTTCTGGATTATGATGAAAATTTGGGTATGTCTTTGAGCTCAATTAGACGAACCTGGTTAATTAACGTAAAGGGTGGTAGATGCTCCTTTGTACTCAGACTCCGGTCTGCATATATTGTTATATTAATTAGTAGGCATCCAACAAGGACTTTAATTCAGGATGCACATTTAAATGATAATAAATGTAATCTTGAAAATTTCTGATACTGAAATTTATGCCAAAATTTAATTTTGAAATTTTAATGTATTGTGAATATTGATGTAAATAGAGTTAACGTTCGTGTTTGTGGTAGGAATGTGTTTGTTTTTTATGAATGAGGATGAAAGTTATCTAGGGAGCAGCCGAGGCGATTAACAGAAGAAAGTCAATGGACCAACACAGTTAAAGTAATGAATAGCTTTTCGTAGGATTCACAGCATTCTGGACATCCAATTCGTAGGGGCTCGATTCGAAAAGAGGAGTACCCGGATTTTGGTGGTATCACAGAAAATTGGCGACCCAAAAGTGAGGCTCGAGTTCCAAATAAAATTTTGTGATTTTATTCCAGGAAACTGGCGATCTGAGAGAGAGTTTTGTGTGTGTATAAATTTAGGAGTATTTTAGAGTGTGTGTAGTGATTTGAACGTATGCAGAGAAAGGAGTGGTTAAGGAGTCAAGGAGTGGAAATTGGAAGTGACGATAGTGCATTGTGTGAGAAAATTTCGAAAATGGAAGAAGCTGGAGGCAGTAGAGATCAGTCGAGGACGGAATCAGGAGAAACAGGAAATGAGTTAATGATGAGAATGTTAGAGGAAATGCGATTAGCTAGGGAAGAATCGAATAGAGCGATGGAGGAGTCTAACAGAAAATTAGAACTGCTAAGCGATGAATCGAATAGAGCGAGAGAGGACTCAAATCGGAAATTTGACCGAATGAATGAGACATTAACAGGAGTTAGGAAACCCTAAGTGAGAAAATAGATAAGACGAATAAAGAAGTTTCAGAATTAAAAATAGTCTTACCGTAAAGATGGGGAAGTTGAAAATAGGGTTGAAAAAATGAGCGTGATATTACAGGTCTTCGACAGGAAATGGGACATTTAAAGTCCGAAGTACGCATGTTCTGTGAAGAAGAGATTAATGTAAAATGACTGAAGTGACGGACTCATGTAGGGATCAGTTAGGCAGGGTAGAACGCGAAGTTAGTAGTATCAAATACAACATGTCAAATTTAACGGGGGATGGTCCCAGATTTTCTACAGGTGGAGTATCATTGGACCAACACATGAAGTTTTATGGCGATAACAGGGTAAATCCACAAATTTTTATTAATAGTGTAAGAAATCTAGTGGGAAATTTATTTGACGAACAGACTAAACTGAATACGATAAAGGCTTTATTAAAGGACAATGCGGAAGCGTGGTACAATTTAGTAGGACAGGACATAGACACCTACATGGACTTTGAGGACAGATTTTTAAAGCACTACTGGAGTGACCACAGACAAGACCAGGTACGAGACGACTTAATCACAGGGAAATTTAAGGAGAATTTTCAGGAAGTAGAGCAATATGCTATACGCAAGTATAGCATAGCAAAGCAACTGAACCCACCACTGACGGACCGACAAATTATTAAGTATTTATCACGACACTTCGAGGTAGACATAAGACAACACGTAGCACTACATAACATAGTGGACAGAGAAATGTTTCTAAAATACTTGCAGAGGTACGACGACGTAAGTAGTGGACGACCTCGGGAAAATAGGGAAAGACAGATCAACACAGTTAGGTTTGACAATAGACGGGACAACTATGCTAGAAGGGGGAATAATTACGGATACCAGCGACAGAATTGGAAACAGAGACGACCATACGTTAGAAGTAATAGTTTAGGAAGGGGACCTGCACCGAGACCGGGACCTACCAGAATGAATAGTTCACCAGACATGAGCGGGACTGCTAATACAGACACGGAACGAGTGGAAACGCCTAGGACATACGCTGAGGTGACGGCTAGACCAGGACCGAGTAGGGAAAACAGACCTGGACAGGATTTTTAGAACGCGACAGATCACTAGATTTCAGTGTAAATGTATATGAACATCCACGTGAATTTTTCAAAATTGAGGAGGAAGTAGAGCCAGAAACTAAGGAAAATTTATGTTTGCCAATTATTAATTTAGAAATTTTTGAGAATAATGTAGAAGTATTACTTGATACAGGGCAGAGGCGAGTTTAATATCGGAGGAATTTGTCAGCAAAATTAGGGATAAGGTTTGTGATAGAATTATGCCTATAAAGCGTAGCCATTTAGTAGCTCCAAATAAAAAGAAGTTTGCTGTAGTAAATAGTGTTGTGGTGCTTAGGATAGATATAGGAGGTTTAAGCTGTGAACAGGAGTTTGTAATTGTACCTGGACTGAAGTTTCAGAGCATTTTAGGTGTTGACTGTATGATGAAGTTAAGGGTTTTGATAGATATGGAACGGAAGGTAATAAGGATTAATGATAGGGTAGTGCCATGGAAGGGCAGTTATGAAGTCACAGAGGATGACACGGGGTTGAATAGTAATGTAGTAGAGGTAGAGGATGATGAAGGTAAACAGATCAACACAATAAGATGTCCAGAGGATAGGATAGTAGAGGTTCAAGCTTTAGTACAAAAACATGCAGAAGTAGTGGGGGTAGAAGCAGCATATCAGGAGCAAGTGAAGGCAGAATTAATTAAAGATGCACGAAAATTAATCAACGGACCAAACCGCAATTCTATTGTCCACCATCCATGGACACATTTTTGACAAGGTTAAATGGCAAGTTTGTTTTTAATAAAGTAGATTTAAGGAATTCATTCTGGCGGATTCCATTACATAAGAATTCTAGAAGGTACATAGGATTTTCCGTAGAGGGAAAAATCGATAATTGTAAAGTAGTATCGTTTGGTTTGTCGGCAGAAAGGGAAACAATAATAAATGAGAAACAGACAAGTGTAGGGACTGAAGAAGAAGCAGTATTTAAGAGTCAGGATAATAGGGATGATAAGTTTATTGTATGTGAGATAATAGGGAGGATAAGTATAGATATAAAAGGAGGAAAAATAGGGATGAAGAGTATTAGGATGGTAAGAAGAAAGACGTGGAGGGTGAAGAAGAGAGTTAGATTTAAATAACTTGATGAACAAAGGATAGAGATAGGTGAATTTTAGTATAGATATAGAATAGAGAGTAGATAGGGGTATAATAGAGTAAAATTTAAATAGGATAGGGATAGAATAGGTGTATATAGAAGAGTAGAAGTAGGTGTGTATAGAAAATAAAGCTAGGTATAGGATAAATATGGGAGATAAGTAGAAATAGGTATATAGGATGAAAAGAAAGATTAAATGTAGGAAGAAAATAAGATAGGTTAAGTGTAGATATTTCTTATAAGATTAGTGGAGAGTTAGGAATAGAACAAGAATAGGATAGGCATATAGGATTAGGTAGGATGAAGTAAAGTATAGTGAAGATTAGTTAAAAGTTAGGAATAGGATAGGTATATAGGATGTATATAGGATTAGATGGATAAGTAGGATGAAGTTAGGGATAATTTCAGTTTATAAAATTAAGTGAGAGTTAGGAATAGGATAGGGATATAGGGTAGGTGTAAATATTTTTTTTGGATTGGAGACAAAGTAGGTAAGTTAGATAGATAAGGGTAGAGAGATAGGCATTTTTTTTGTAATTTTTTGTCTAAATGCTTTATATTAGCATTCAAATAAGTGGGATTATTTGTATTTAAATAGGGGGAAAATACTCATATTTAGACCAGGGTAGAAAATTAAATAATCACATCAAATAATTTTAATCACCGTGTATAATGAATATTATTAGATAATACGCGTTATTAAAACCGTGAAGCATAAAAATTTATTAGTTTCAGTAAAATAAGAGATTTAAATCATGTACAAGACGCTTTATATCAAAAGAAACAGTATTAAAAGCTCTACGTGTAATTTAATTATTCCTAATAAAGAAACAAATGGAAATTACGTGCAAAATTTATATTAATTAACCCTATTTTAAGTAACCGGTATTAAACAAAGTGTACACATAATAATTAATATTTAATTTGTATTCGCTAAAATGAAAGGATAGAAGTCAATTTTAATTGGAGTTAATTAAACCATTATTAATAATAAGCATAAAAGCCTGTGAAAATCCAAGATTAAAATACCAGAAAATAAAGCTCTGAGAATTAATATTATGTTTGAACACCTGCGTAGTTTAAATGTCACGTACGGCGAAAATTTTGTAGATAACAAATGGTTTCAAAGAATCTTGGAGAAACCGTAGCTTAATAGTTACGAGAAATGCTAAAGGTGGGATATTTCACACTCTACATGGACTAAAAGAATCGATAATAAAGAATATCAATTTGCATCAATAAGAACGGGTTAGATAGAGACAGATAATATGCACAAGACCGAGACACATATAGTAAAAGGCGTGAGTATAGCAACGTCATGGGGTTGCGATTGGTTGAAAGTAAAAGGCAAAATTTGAGAGGTGAAAATAACATTTCTGAATAAAAGTCAATTAGTTATTTCCAGACGTTGCGTGCCGTGTTGAAATTTCTGAGATTTAACTGGGGCGAGTACAAAATTCGTAAAAACCGACGCGCGGGCTACGGAATGGGAACCGAGAATGCGAAATTCTTTAGAATGGTCCGTTTTGAGGACTCGACCGACAGACAGGCTAACCTCTATATATACCCAGGGGAATATGAACAAGCTCTCTTACATCCGCGACTTGATTCAATACGTTAAACAGTGCATTTTAGTTTGATAGAATAATTTAAAGTTTGCTCGTATATTTTGGTGATTTAAAACAGTTTGTTATTTACGTGCTAACATGAATGTACTTGAGTGCACTTAGATACAAGGTAATAAAATTTAGTATCACTGTACCAATTAGTAAAATTTACAACGACAAATGAATACACCAAAAGTAGGCAGTTTTGGCGTATATTGGTGAAAGAAGTATGAATTTCTTTGCTATTTTTCGGGGTGTTAATGATTAAATGGTTCATAAATGTGTCTGGATCCACAAAACAAGGGTCAGATATACACAGATGAGTTCTGGAAAAGCCCAGAAACAACTTTAAATAAATGGTGATGGAGAAAATTTGAAAAGCGTTGAGAATCAGAAGCTGTAAATATAACCCAGTTAGAATGGTGTGATTAACAAAAGGGACGATGTACATTGAAGCTACGAGTGCAGTAACCTTCAGGTAATTTATACTATTTTGTTTGAACTTTGATATTTTGTGTGTGTTGAATTACTTTATAATTGATTTACTTTAAATCGACATTAGTGAAATTGTACTAACCATAAAATTTTAATGTTAAGGTGAAATTTGCTTGTTTAAGTAGAAAGGGTATTTAGTATTGATGTTCTGGATTATGATGAAAATTTGGGTATGTCTTTGAGCTCAATTAGACGAACCTGGTTAATTAACGTAAAGGGTGGTAGATGCTCCTTTGTACTCAGACTCGGTCTGCATATATTGTTATATTAATTAGTAGGCATCCAACAAGGACTTTAATTCAGGATGCACATTTAAATGATAATAAATGTAATCTTGAAAATTTCTGATACTGAAATTTATGCCAAAATTTAATTTTGAAATTTTAATGTATTGTGAATATTGATGTAAATAGAGTTAACGTTCGTGTTTGTGGTAGGAATGTGTTTGTTTTTTTTATGAATGAGGATGAAAGTTATCTAGGGAAGCAGCCGAGGCGATTAACAGAAGAAAGTCAATGGACCAACACAGTTAAAGTAATGAATAGCTTTTCGTAGGATTCACAGCATTCTGGACATCCAATTCGTAGGGGCTCGATTCGAAAAGAGGAGTACCCGGATTTTGGTGGTATCACAGCAATATATATATATATAAATGCAGTAACGGGTTTATAGGTCTACGTTCAGAAAGGTAAAATTAAAAACTCTTCATTCTTTACCAAGCTTTCAATTTAATTTTAAATCATCCTCAGGGTGCTACAACATTATATAAATATATATATTTAATGCTGTAATTATAGAGTTAATTTATGGGTAGGTTAAGTCATTGGAGTTGTAGAATAAGCAAGGGAAACCCCCAAGCAACAGAAGCACGAAATTATAGATATTAGGAGAGTAAATAGGTTATTATAAAAATTATAAGTTGCGAGCACACTATATATAGAAGTACAAACAATTAAAGCACATCCAAGTGTAGCTACTAGCAGAGATTAGAATTTAAAAAGGTAATGAAACGCATTAAAATTAAGTCAGTAAAAAACCTGCATGAAGTGGCTAGATAAACATTCATTAAGTGTGTAAAGATATTATCGTAAAACGTACGCAGAAATTATACATTATTTAAAAGCGTACGTGATCTAAGAGAATCACAGTTGTTCGAAAATCCAATTTATTGGGAAATAAACAAATACCAAATTTACTCAATTTAGATTAGAATAAAGCGAACAAACAAGACTACGTGCTCGATATGTACAAAGTTCCTGGGATTCCTGAAGTAAATATAAGATGTAACAATTGAATTACGTGACTTCAAGCACCGCGACACACAATTAAAATACATACAATTGGTAAATTTTCCCAAACATAACAAGTGATAATATACCTGGCCTCGCCTAGCACGTAAAGACAGCGAATCACAAACAAGAGTGGGACGACCTTATAAATATCTGGAGAATTGAATATCAAGTTAGTATACTTTTAAACTGGACAGTGATTATAATTGAAAGTGCCAAATATTTACGTGAATAATAAATATTGGTTAACAGTGAAATTATAAAGTGTAGAATTGTGAAAATTATGCCGTATTTCTGAGACGTAAGTAAATAAGATTTAGGAAATTATAACATTTCTAATAATAAATAAAACAGGGCTCTAAATGTCGATCTAAATTCCTCTCTGAATGTCGATCTGAAGGTTGATCTAAATTACTCTCGGAATGTCAACCTGAATTTATCATCTTAATTACGATATAAAATACAATCATAAACTACAAGTAAAATAATGTTACGATTCCTGTAGAACCATAAATTACGAGACATTACGATCAAATTACAATTTTGGAGAATGCTGCCCGTTCAAGCAAATTGATGGTAATTATTTTATGGAGAACATAAAAAACCTTTCATTGCAATAAACGTACCAATAACGATTTGGATCTTTTGGGAGCACCTATGAAAATTATTCAGGTTAGAGATTTTGATATGATTTATTTTTGAAACTGTTTTATCTCAAATATTTTTGATATGATTTATTTTTAAACTGTTTTATCTCAATCATAATTTAAAGTGTAAAAGCCGACAAATTGGGGGTTTCTTGCAAAAGTTTTATGAAAAGTTACAGACAGCTTGAAACGTTTCAATAAGTCTTTAAAGGTAATAAAATCTCGTTTTGCTGGCTTGATTTTGTAATAATTTGACAGATGTATATGATATAAAAGGAGAGAAGATAGTTAAAAGTGTTGTAAATATTCAATCATTATACCACGTACTATAGAAGTGCTTTATTTAAATGAATCAGCTAGTCAAGGCAAAAGATAATTATAAATTTACATTTTCGCAAGTGTTTGAGTAATAAAAGGGGCTGTGAGAGAATAACAGGGCTTAACAAGCATTTTATAGCATCCAATTGTAAGAGGAGGCGAATATCACAGCATATTTATGGGCTGCCCAAGCCGTGGCTCGAGTTAACACGAGAGATCACTGAATCTCAAATTCTACAAATAAAGTCCACTAAAATATAGAAGAATCCGAAAAAAATAAAAATTTCTGTAAATTCATGGTTACGACCGGTATAATACAAGCGCACTTTTATTCATTAAAGTGCCAACTGAAAAATCCAATTCCGCGTGTATAAATAATCACCCTGTATGAGATAAGTGTATTGTAAATACATAGCAAATAATGTAAGCAGCATAGTAAAAATAATTATTTCTTTTAGATACCTTAAAACGCATTAAATACAAAGACAAACCGATCATTTTAAGATAAATACAAAAGCTATTTGTTTGTGCACTTTCCGTGCATAAAAATAAATAATTTGGTGTTTTAATTTTGGGTAGTAAACACGTTTTGCCCTGGAAGCAAATATTTTCTATAAAAATGAAACCCTTTGGCATTACAAAGCAATTAAAGTTTAAATTAATTTTCCTATGTATTACATAAATTCAGTTAAAATAAAGAATTTTCTAGAATATTAGGAATATAGGATAAATCATCTATACTTAGAAATACGTCAACTTCGTATGACCTAATTAACAAAAAAAACGTTTATTCCAAGAAGCGGTCAGAACTTTGAAAAGCCCAAAAAATGTAATAACAATTGATAAGAAATATATATGATCTTTTGAATTGACTGTACGAAAGCAAGAGACCACGAGCATTAACTTTAGGTATTAAATAAAGACGGACAGCACACATAAATCAACACTAACCAGGTAATAAAATGCGGCGATTTTAGACGCTGAGTTTTTCTAAGAACCTTGCATCATTATTGTGTAAAATATTCCATACGATACTAGTAGGTTTTAGAAACTAGATAATTTTGTATATAAAAGGAAGCGTTTATTAAATAGGGCCATTTATAAATTCAATCGCGAAAGTGTCACATTGAGAAAAGAATTTCGAAGCTATTGTTTCAAAGTATGCAATACGCATACTGAAATTTAATAATTACGATGATACAATGAAAAAGGAGATGATGTTTTAAACGTAACCTATATAAAACATACAAAGTTATGCCTTTTAAAGACCCAAATCTCTAATTTAACTGCATCCTTAGAACCTTTTTTCGCTACCCAAGACATATGCTTTAACCAACTACTTAGAGGTATTAACACAAAGAAATTAAGCACACAAAAATTTAATAATTTTTTTTATCCGATTTACAGTTTAATAAATTAATAGAATACAATTTTTACATTGCAAAGTATAACATTATTTTGTTCATGTAACCGAATTCAAGCAGCTGAAAGTAACCTGTAGCATAGATATATAGTGATTAATTAAAAACACGAGTCTAAAGACATTTGAGTAGTTCAAAAAGAGAGGAAACGTGTTTTCGGTCAATAAGACATTTGACGTTAATCTAACAATATGTTTTACCGTCCAGCGACACCATGTGAAGGTAAACACAATTTTTTAACCATGCGATACATTAAATTAGTCTAGAATTTTACGCAGAATCCAAATATATAAACAGATTTAAAATAGGACCGCTCCTTACAAAGTTTCTGAAAATCTAAAACCGTGGGGGTTTTAGAAATGAACCCTTTATCAGCCATAAGTGTTTAATATTTAAAACCAATTTCAAACAGTAATGTACTGTTTTTAGAATATTCAAAACCGGGACTTTTAAAATTTTAAACACGTCATAACATAATTATGTAGTCAATGCTAATTAGGTACTTGGAAAATACAATTCGTTTCCAAACTAATTTCTTGACGATTATGGATTACCCAAATTACATGTGAAAACCGTGTATAATTTCTTTTCAATGGACTTTCTATTAATTATGCTTCAATACCGTACATTAGCAATCGACGTATAATTGCTGGGTGATTTATATTCCTACGAGACGATTAATTGTATTTACCAGAATTAAAAAATGTCGTCGGCATTACTGCTCAATTTTGAAAAATTCCCATTTAACTCTCCATACTATTAACCACATATTTGGTGACGCTAAAAGGAATGCAGTTATCGGATACACCCCTTTAAACCTAAAAATAAAAACAAGATAGTTTAATACGTCTATTAACAATTTTTGCTAATGTTGGCGATACAAATATGTAAAAACAAACTTTATCAAGAAATATGTTTTTAATAAAATACGTACATGTATCGATAACATCTATAAACCGCTGTGGTAACCAGAGTCTGGCGAATCTGGGATAGTCAAATTTCTAAACATTTGCGCAAGCGATTGCCTAGCAGTCGCATCTTCTAAGTATTGGTTGGGGTAACATTTAATAACTTCCAACACTGTCAAGTAATTTAAATTGCTGCAATCATTAGACAGAGAAACACTGACATGGCTCTCTTCCTCTAATAACATTTGAATCTTTTCTTCCTCCGTCGTATTTCCACATACATTTGTTATATCACCTCCAAATTTTTAGTAAAATTCTGGAAAGTTTCTACACCTCAACTCAGCCATTTTAAAACAGATTAATTTTCGCAAATTTAATGGTTTGATACACTCGTATGCCGGTAGCACAATAACATTCCGATCTTTCGTAATTTCCATATTATATAAATTCTCTTTTTCAAAATTATTCAACAGCCATATATTTCTATTAAAAGCTGTGCTCAGCTGCAATTTGAAATCTTGATCCAATTGTATGTCAACAACGTCGTATCCAGTAGTCACCCCATTTAACCTGATTTGTTTTGAGTCTTGAGCAAATTGGTGAATTTGAAATTCCACTTGAAATGTACACAATTTCTTCCAATCGAAGTACGAAAATGTTATCGCAGAATCTGCACACATACCACTACAGCAAATAACTTGGATGCCAGGTTGAAGACCACCATATAAATCAAAACCAACTTCTATTATATGGTGGAGAGAATTTGGTGGAAATTTGCCTAACCTATAGGTTGTCTTACCAACTAGTTGATTGATATTTAATTGTGGTACTCGCACATCACTAGTAAAGTCAAAACAAGAAAAATCCATCTTTAACTTGTAATTTTAATCAAACTCGACGATACTTTGACGACTAATGCACTGGAACATGACTCCCTCGCTTTTTTATGCCGATGGTCGAGCGTGCGCAGCTCCTTATTATGTTAATTGGTGTTACATGCAAGTCTTGACTGGAAAACTGATGCTTATAATTGTTTTATAGTGGGTTTTACCTGTATGTATTTAACCACCAACACCATTTTTAGAATTATTATACAAAATTACTCCTAGCAGTTTTTTAATATAACTCGTGTAAGATATCAATTATTATTGCGTTTTTCCTCAGGTTCTCAAATTCTTCAGAATTTACAGATCAACCTTTTGCAAACCATATGGAATTCATTTTTAATCTATTTCTAAACAGTATTGCTCTGTCTTTTGAGATAAACCCATCGTGTAATCTATCAAATTAGTATAGAATATTCCTGGGGAATCAAAATTTATTATCACGTCTTTTAAAATTAGCTCCAACAAAGACCTGTATATATTGTATTAATATTCAAAAACCTAACAGCAAAACACCTCTGCATCTTTATTTAGATTTAACTCGATAATAGAGTAAAACTCAAAAAAATATTTATTAGTATCTAGAATTGTTAAAATTTTCAATTAGTGCATCCACATTCAAATAATTAAACCAAAAGCTATAATGTATATTAATTCTGCACGGCGGGCTAGAAAGTGGTTCGATAATATATTTTAAATGTAGTTCTAAATAAGACGTATTTTCCAAATAAATTTAGTGAAATGTATGATCATCAGCCTTGCATTGTTTTGTCGATGACGTGTGACTATTAATTTAATAAAAGTACCTTTCACATTTCTAGTTAATATACTGGGAATACACATTCTATAATTTGATTTAAAGTGGGTTAATGTAAGAACAAATTATACTTATAATTTCTCTATGTACATAAATACGGGGGAAATGATATCAAAAGTTCATTTTAAATTTATTTTGTGAAACGTATAGTCGTTCAAAGTGTAATTAATTGTATTACAGAATTTTCAGTCTTTGAAAATTTCGTGTGAGGACTATCGACAAAGAAGAGTAAGTCTTAATTTGAATTCTGCAAGCGTAGAAGAAATTAATATTTACATGTATAATTCCAAAACTGTTAATCATTAATTTTTTCTAGAATGAAAATCTTAAGTATTGCATGCAGTGTGTACAAAAATGTTTTTACTGGATGTGACGCTATAAAAAACACAACGAGAGGCACATCGAGATGGTTTATTTCCAGGAGGAACTAAAAATTACAGACAATGAGTAGGAACAAATTAAGGATTTGGAAACCAATCGACCGCAGCGCATAAAGAATGTTTAAACGCCGCAATTCAGTTAGAGCGAACCAAGTTGCTATTTGAAAAACCATGTGCTACAACAAAATCTTTTTCCAAAATCATAATTGTAGGCCTAAACCCGTTCGACGATTACAAAATAATTTTCAGATTTGTTGACACCATTTCGCAGACCGTACTTGATGTATCTCTCAACGTATTTAGGAAGTTTATATCAAGTCTTCCATACATTATACCCACTATGGAAGTTGGCATGCGAAATTAGATATGCAAATTCGACAACTTGCGTTTATATTTAAATAAGAATTGTTTAGTGAAGATGGTGATATTTGATGAGAATTATATGTTATTTACTAAAGGAACTTTAGAGCACTTTTTAGGGGTATCTCAGATCGTTCTCAACCAAGCTAATACTTTAAAAGAACTAACGGAAGACGGTACTTACTGCTAATATAGATCTGTTTCTGTTAGATGTCGCAATGGAAAGATATAATAGAAATGGTGTCTTACAGAATCTCGCACATGATGTAATTAAAAGCAAATACAGTAATAGTGATATTGGGGTCATATTATACGAATTTATAAGAATCTACTCAAGATTGTTTGAAACAGTATTTGTAGACACGTTGAGTATATGAAAGAGTACGACAGGTTTCCATTTCCAGGCATTTACGAGCGATGTTTAAATTTTAAGCCATAGATTTTAGAGAAAATTCTGTAGCACTATTAATTACACTTTTGTTTTCTTATACGTTTGAAACGTATTTTCTAACTAAGGCCTGACGTTGCCGGCACCAGTGAAACGAATTTTCTTGACTTACTAAAACACTACTTTATTATCACCATGCTCCAAGTCAGGTGTCTGCAAAACAAAGTCTTCCGACATAACTAGGGGTCTATTCCTTGGGTAGAGCTATGAGCAATGGGGGTAAGTCGATATCTGTAGGGGGTCACACTCAAACTAAAACAAACAGGCGCCACCAAGTCCAGATTGATTTATATTAATGGCATAGCAAATTTCTAAGGGCGGACGTGGAGACCCAAAGAAAAAGATCGCCTTCGCTGACACAAAAACTTGTCTTAACAGAATAAGACGCTGTTCCTGTAAGGAAAAATAATAATTAAGTCACCTAGAAAATGGGAACACAATTTGCGTCCTCAAGTATACCTAAAATGCATAAAGAATATTTTCTACATAATGGAGTTATAAAAATTTAATTCTTATTGTTTTTGTTTATCAGGTCTGATCAAACTAGATCAGAATAAAAACTTTAAATGTGGATTATAAATTTACTAGAAAGAATTTTCTTTGTTTCAGTAAATAAAATTCAATGTGATAAAATAAAATGAATACTTGATATACTTATAAAGTTGTTGTAAGGTTTAACAACTGATCCTTACTCAAATATATTACAATTCAGTGTGACTGGTTATGCTAAAGTTTTCTAACCCAATCAGATCTGTGTAGGTTATTTACAAATTACCATATAAAATTTCTCTTTAAGTTAACGGTATTAAAATTAATTTGAAGTCAAAATAATCACAAAGATATTCTCTAATTTTATCAAAAGTGGCAGTACTGTAATACTAAACATCTGTTAGCCATTATGCAATTGTTGACGGCATTGTTCAAACAAACAGGTGACGTAATTGCAGCTGTTAATTTATGCTGAAGCCACGTGTAGTCACATATTTACGAAACTAAATGAAATCAAATTTGATACTGGGGAAAACAGCTTAGTTACAGGTAAACTGAATAACAATTTTGTACTTCTAACAAACAAAACGAAATAATGTGCTTTCAGAATGAAGTTCTGAGGAAGTTCTTAAATCTACTACGAACCAACTACCGGCTGTTGTCCTTGGTTGGGATGGAAACAACCTCGCCGTGCTGAATCTGCTACTAATTATTCCTGCCTTCCATGCTTTAATACAGGTGTTGAAGTGAGCGGATTCTTACATTGATTCAAGGCAACATTACTTTCGTAGCGTAATCTTCCGTTGTCTAATCTTATTTACAAATATAATTTTCATTACGTAGTCCATAAGTTAAGGTTTCTAAGTTGTAATTTCAAAGTAGTCGTGGTTTCTAATTTATCGTTGCAGTTTCTGACATGTCGTTGCGCTAAATAAATTTTTAAATTAGCTAATATGATAACGAACATACAAAATGTGGATTATGTACTAACCGTTACTCAGGAAATGTTTCACAAAAATAAGGCGACCCGGAGGTCACTCGCCATTCTTTTCAACTGCATCTTGTCGCTGCTTTTAACTATCGACGAGTGCGCTCGCTGCGTTCTTACATGGTGGAGGATCCGGGTGGGTTGTCAAAACCTCTTACGCGCGCGTCAGTGGCTGTACAATACACCGAACTCCGAAACTAATAGACTAATGATTCTAGATATTGTAATACTGTAAAAATTTGATTGTTACTCGTATCATTATTTTAGTTAATAAAGGTATTTTAATATTCGTTTTACCTTTAATGAATAGATTCTTTTACTGCGAAAATAAAATTGTTATACGTTTCTAAATTGTTGTATTTCAACTACAGATATTAATAGCTATAAATAAAATTATGTTCTAGTTTTAAATAAAACGATTCTGATTAATAATTTTGCAAAAAGTTTATAACACCCTTTTAAAAAATAATACACATCTTTGTTATAATTCTTTTCATAAGGACCTATATACCCATTTCAGTTACGTGGATATTTGAAAAATTAAACAATACCAATGTATACTTTATATTTTATAACATAAACAAGCTAATATATACAAAAATAATTTCTAAATTCACATCATTTATTTCTTATGATAAGTTGGGGTGGTTAAATTTTTACTTTAAAACTTACAATTTAGTATATATTCCATTTGAATATCTGCCAACAGTTTTATAAACCCCATCTCCTCAATTATTTTCATAAAATCATCCAGATCCTCGGGCATTACTAACACAGCAGTACAGTGCTGTATTGCTTTCTCGTATGACTGACACATAAGACATTTTTTTCCTTCTATCGAAAAGCGTTCCCCACATTCTGCTTTTTTTACTCGTACAGCATTGCGAAATCTTCAAATAACCTCCCCAAAGTCTTTATACATATTTGTTATATCGTCCCTTTTAAACTGTACAATCAACAAATAATAACTTCTACGCGAAGAGTCCTTTTATATGAGCTACTCCTATTCGGATATGCATCGATTGTACCCGATTTGTGTGCACGCACGAAACAACCGGTAGGGAATGTATTCTATGAACTAATTTATTACATTCCTTAAGAAAATGCTAAGGACTTTAAAAATAATTATAACTTTTGTTAGACCTCTAGATTCCGGATAAACGTTATTATTTTAGGTTGTGTCACTGTTTTCTGAATCAATTTCCTACACACTTTTCCCAAACTATGCGTATCAATTGGGGGTTATACTTTACTCCATAGACCGATTTGTATATATTTTTGTATTCGTCTCTAGCTAAAACGTCCGTATAATAAAGATGTACAGACTCGTCGTTAACTGGTAACTTAATCTTTTTTAAAAGCTAGCCTTTGTTTTCAGCTTTAACCTGCTTTATAGCTTTTGACATTCTTTCCGCTATTCCTTGTCACTAGGAATCGGTGATTTGCAAGGGATCGATCAATTGTTTGTGCACTTCTTTGAATTTTTGCAGAGATATAGTGCTTCCTTTTTTGTATCCCGCAAACTTCTTTCGTACGGAATCCTGCGTAAAATGAAGCTTACGCTTATTTACAGTAAAATCTTTAACGTTTGTCATCATGAAACTTCGGATTGGGGCTAACCATTGAACGCCTTCTTCTATATTTATATACTCCTCGAAATTTTTACTATATCGCCCCTTATCCAAATCAAAATCTTTTACAATAGTAATAAAATTATGTTTCGAGTCACCCCACCCCAACACTGCAAGCACATTTCTTTAAATTTTGGATATGACATGTCACCACTTATATGATCAAGAAAGATATGGCAAAAGTTTGTGTGACCCTGTTTCCATAATGCGATTACATTGCGTCATCTCAGAGTCTATATTTTAAGGTCCTAGCGAAAGTTTGACATAAGTAAAAGGAATCAATGATCTTATGTCGGAGACACTTTCACCTTATAAGGCAATTTCACCCTAAGAGGCAATTTCACCCTATGAGGCAATTTCACTCTATGAGGCAATTTCACCCTATGAGGCAATTTTACCATATAAAACAATTTCACCCTATTCTGATGGAGATAAATTCAAGGAACTTTGCCATTAATGCACCCCACAACTAGACCTAGATCCGATTATGCAAATAAAAAATAGTTCAATATTATTGCAATATCACAAAAGTTATACGCAACAACCAATATTAAATAAATCTGTGTAGGTTATTTACAAATTACCATATAAAATTTCTCTTTAAGTTAACGGTATTAAAATTAATTTGAAGTCAAAATAATCACAAAGATATTCTCTAATTTTATCAAAAGTGGCAGTACTGTAATACTAAACATCTGTTAGCCATTATGCAATTGTTGACGGCATTGTTCAAACAAACAGGTGACGTAATTGCAGCTGTTAATTTATGCTGAAGCCACGTGTAGTCACATATTTACGAAACTAAACGAAATCAAATTTGATACTGGGGAAAACCAGCCTAATTACAGGTAAACTGAATAACAATTTTGTACTTCTAACAAACAAAACGAAATAATGTGCTTTCAGAATGAAGTTCTGAGGAAGTTCTTAAATCTACTACGAACCAACTACCGGCTGTTGTCCTTGGTTGGGATGGAAACAACCTCGCCGTGCTGAATCTGCTACTAATTATTCCTGCCTTCCATGCTTTAATACAGGTGTTGAAGTGAAGCGGATTTCTTACATTGATTCAAGGCAACATTACTTTCGTAGCGTAATCTTCCGTTGTCTAATCTTATTTACAAATATAATTTTCATTACGTAGTCCATAAGTTAAGGTTTCTAAGTTGTAATTTCAAAGTAGTCGTGTGGTTTCTAATTTATCGTTGCAGTTTCTGACATGTCGTTGCGCTAAATAAATTTTTAAATTAGCTAATATGATAACGAACATACAAAATGTGGATTATGTACTAACCGTTACTCAGGAAATGTTTCACAAAAATAAGGCGACCCGGAGGTCACTCGCCATTCTTTTCAACTGCATCTTGTCGCTGCTTTTAACTATCGACGAGTGCGCTCGCTGCGTTCTTACATGGTGGGAGGATCCCGGGGTGGGGTTGTCAAAACCTCTTACGCGCGCGTCAGTGGCTGTACAATACACCGAACTCCGAAACTAATAGACTAATGATTCTAGATATTGTAATACTGTAAAAATTTGATTGTTACTCGTATCATTATTTTAGTTAATAAAGGTATTTTAATATTCGTTTTACCTTTAATGAATAGATTCTTTTACTGCGAAAATAAAATTGTTACACGTTTCTAAATTGTTGTATTTCAACTACAGATATTAATAGCTATAAATAAAATTATGTTCTAGTTTTAAATAAAACGATTTTGATTAATAATTTTGCAAAAAGTTTATAACACCCTTTTAAAAAATAATACACATCTTTGTTATAATTCTTTTCATAAGAACTTATATACCCATTTCAGTTACGTGGATATTTGAAAAATTAAATAATACCAATGTATACTTTATATTTTATAACATAAACAAGCTAATATATACAAAAATAATTTCTAAATTCACATCATTTATTTCTTATGATAAGTTGGGGTGGTTAAATTTTACTTTAAAACTTACAATTTAGTATATATTCCATTTGAATATCTGCCAACAGTTTTATAAACCCCATCTCCTCAATTATTTTCATAAAATCATCCAGATCCTCGGGCATTACTAACACAGCAGTACAGTGCTGTATTGCTTTCTCGTATGACTGACACATAAGACATTTTTTTCCTTCTATCGAAAAGCGTTCCCCACATTCTGCTTTTTTTACTCGTACAGCATTGCGAAATCTTCAAATAACCTCCCCAAAGTCTTTATACATATTTGTTATATCGTCCCTTTTAAACTGTACAATCAACAAATAATAACTTCTACGCGAAGAGTCCTTTTATATGAGCTACTCCTATTCGGATATGCATCGATTGTACCCGATTTGTGTGCACGCACGAAACAACCGGTAGGGAATGTATTCTATGAACTAATTTATTACATTCCTTAAGAAAATGCTAAGGACTTTAAAAATAATTATAACTTTTGTTAGACCTCTAGATTCCGGATAAACGTTATTATTTTAGGTTGTGTCACTGTTTTCTGAATCAATTTCCTACACACTTTTCCCAAACTATGCGTATCAATTGGGGGTTATACTTTACTCCATAGACCGATTTGTATATATTTTTGTATTCGTCTCTAGCTAAAACGTCCGTATAATAAAGATGTACAGACTCGTCGTTAACTGGTAACTTAATCTTTTTTAAAAGCTAGCCTTTGTTTTCAGCTTTAACCTGCTTTATAGCTTTTGACATTCTTTCCGCTATTCCTTGTCACTAGGAATCGGTGATTTGCAAGGATCGATCAATTGTTTGTGCACTTCTTTGAATTTTGCAGAGATATAGTGCTTCCTTTTTGTATCCCGCAAACTTCTTTCGTACGGAATCCTGCGTAAAATGAAGCTTACGCTTATTTACAGTAAAATCTTTAACGTTTGTCATCATGAAACTTCGGATTGGGGCTAACCATTGAACGCCTTCTTCTATATTTATATACTCCTCGAAATTTTTACTATATCGCCCCTTATCCAAATCAAAATCTTTTACAATAGTAATAAAACTATGTTTCGAGTCACCCCACCCCAACACTGCAAGCACATTTCTTTAAATTTTGGATATGACATGTCACCACTTATATGATCAAGAAAGATATGGCAAAAGTTTGTGTGACCCTGTTTCCATAATGCGATTACATTGCGTCATCTCAGAGTCTATATTTTAAGGTCCTAGCGAAAGTTTGACATAAGTAAAAGTAATCAATGATCTATGTCGGAGACACTTTCACCTTATGAGGCAATTTCACCCTATGAGGCGATTTCACCCTATGAGGCAATTTCACCCTATGAGGCAATTTCACCCTATGAGGCAATTTCACCCTATAAGACAATTCCACCCTATTCTGATGGAGATAAATTCAAGGAACTTTGCCATTAATGCACCCCACAACTAGACCTAGATCCGATTATGCAAATAAAAAAATAGTTCAATATTATTGCAATATCACAAAAGTTATACGCAACAACCAATATTAAATAAATTGTCTTTGAAACTTAAAATGGATGTTATGACTAAGTTTTATCATTACAGTGGTACCATATCTGGTTGAACCGAGAAACAGTGCAATTAAGTTGATGAATCGATGTGAATTGGTGTAGCTCCGATTCCCAGCAGGTGGGATTGGGCCTGTCTGACCGCAGAGTAGTCGTAATAACTGTCTTTGTAAATTTTGGTATCTATATCAGTTTTCGAGTTAGAGGCCTTGGTATAAAATTTACAATTTTATGTTAAAATTTTTCCAATTCCAAACTACTAAAAATTTTGTCAAGTCCCAAAATATTCAAAATGGACATATCTCAGGTGTATGTTGGATATAGTTTGGATGTATGTCGTACGGATGCGAAAGGACAAAGTAGGGTGGAGGGTTTAGGCTAGTTTACGTTGTTTGGAGTTAGATTAGTCGGTGTTGTCTGAAGTTAGGTTAGGGTAGTTGGACTTCTCAGGAGTTAGGTTAGCTAGTGTTGTCTGGTGTTAGGTTAGGTTAGTTGGATTTGTGTGGACTTAGGTTAGATAAAAAGAACAATTGATAGGTTAGGTGAGCGCGGCGGCGCTGACCTAATCTATCAATTGTTCCTTTTTAGAAGTTCTGGACTTTAAAGAAGTATAACTTTGCAGGGAGTACTCGGATTTGAAATCTGTTTGCAGATTCGAATTTTGCATAAAATTCTAGACTAATTTGATGTGTCGCATGGTTAAGAAAATTTATAAGGACGGTTAGAAATCGCTACCGGTAAAAAAATTTAAATTGAGGGTAGCACCCTGGGGGATAATTCTATCTGAAAAATTCCTAGAGATTTGGGTAGCTGAGAAAATTCTAATATTAATTGATACCAAACTAGATAGGTTTATCTCGATAGATGCAATGGCTAGTCGAAGAAGACTATTTGTTAGGTTAGCTTATAGAGCAAAAAGCAAAATTTAGAGGTTCTTGACTTTAAAGGGGTATAACTTTGCAGGGGGTGCTCGAATTTTAAATCTGTTTGCAGATTCGGATTCTGCGTAAAATTCTAGACTAATTTGATGTATTGCATGACTAACAAAATTTATGCGGACAACCAAAAAATCGCTACTAGCAAAAAATCTTAAAATGAGGGTAGCTCCCTGGGGGATGATGCTATCTGAAAAATTCATAGAAATTTGGGTAGCTGAAAAAAATCTATTATCAATTGATACCAAACAAGATAGGTTTATTTCGAAAGATGAAAATGGTTAGTCAAAGAAAACTTTTTGTTCCAGACGTGGGAGGGCATGAGGATGCTAAGATTAAAATGCGAGATATATTTATCTCGAAAAATGCTATCTCGAAAGATGAAAAATGGATAATCGAAGAAAACTATTTTGTCCAGATGTGTGTGGAAATGTGGATGCTGGTGGAAATATGGGGGCAGTTCGTCACTAAATACTCTACTCTGAAATGTCGACAACAACACAAATGCCTTCCAATAATATGTTATCTATAAAAATGCAATATTTTGCTGCAGTCTTCTTTTGAGGGAAGCATTTATAGGCATACATACACCTTCATAAACTCCAAAAGCCATCTTTCTATTCTTCAATTCAAGAAAATGTCACGTCTAAATAGTTCCGATGTACCACATTATCTGACCACAAATCAGTTGTGACGGCTATACACTTTTCCTTTATAGATTTTTGCAAAGCAGCTTTTATAACGACCTGTACTTAATTGCACATTTTACTAATTCGCTTCGAACAGTTATTTGGTTATTTAAAGCGGCCGATGCCTCTATGTTTCCATATCTTGCGCCTATGGTAATCATTCTTTGTGGAAAGTTTAAAAATGCGGATTTTCATTGAGAGCAAACGGTAAATACGTGCCTGCAGTTAAAAATACTTGACGATTTCTGACATTTATAAAATCCGAATTACTTATCTTTATTTCTTCAGAAAGTCGAAAAATATCCATTTTGTTTATTCTAACTTATCATAATATTATTTAATGTACTCTATTAACATGACTTAGGTACTTCGCAGGTCAAAGAACAACACTAGAACATCTGCACAACCACTACCACTGACACCAACGTTGGAAATAAGACACCGTTTTGCTTAAAATCTAAAATTGTTATTCATTTGGTACAGGGTAAGGTAAGACTAAATTTAGTCTTACACGTAAGTTGTTTCTTTGCGTATAACAGGTATTAGTTACTGTTTAAGCAAATTTACTTAGTATTCAATCACACCCCTTTCTTAAAAGCCTATTATTCTAAACTTCAAACAACCAACAGATAGTATAGCTAGTCATCTATTATGTTTCTTAATAGTCTCAAGAAAAATATATTGTTGTAATGATTGACAAGAAACGTTTTACTTTGAAAACTGTACAGAATTTGTCAGAGTCGTTTCTTTCTTTTAAAGTTTCTAATGACTATATATTTCTTTGTTTCACAACAACAACGTTAATCTAATTAATAATCACCAACATTCACTTTTTTCTGTTAATAGTTTACTACCACTTCCTTCAAAAATCCTGATTGTTTAAATATTTAACACATTACGAAAATACAAAGTCGTTTTTATGTATTGGAATTCTATACATATATTTGAAAAACGCTGAATGTTTTTTAATAGTGGGTTAGTTTATATATTATATTGTAATATAGCTAAGCAATTAAGCATTTAAAATACCTATAGTAATCAAGTTGTTAAATCAGCTCAGCACATCATTTTCCCTCAAAACTGCAGTTAGCGCATTTCCCAAAATTTTAAACAAAGTGTAATTGTCTTATAACTATCACAGGTCATCTAAGGTAGAAGAAGGGGTGAACCTCCAAGAAAATGTAAAAAAATCGCAATTTGTTATACCCATTGCATATAATTCTAACCATTGTATTTGTATTATGACTTCACCCCACTTCTTGGAGATATACAAAATTTGGCACTTATGATATGTCTAAGGTTTATATTACAATTCAAGTGATGCTTACTGCTTAATGATATATAAACTACAAACGTAATGAAGCATAATATTTAAATTTTTGCCAGAAATTATGTTAGTTCTTATGTGAAAGAAAATTTTATTGGCAAACTATTTTAAGTGTTTACTTAATACTATGATGATTACTCTATTAGTTTTTAATTGGCAATGTTTTTCTTTTCTTAAGTATTGCCTAACTACAATGTACAATAACGCAGTCTTTAATATCTTTAACGTTTCACACGACTCGCTAAAGTAATATACTTTTAAAAATCAAAGATTTAATATAGAAAGGCTTACTTAGATATTACCCCAAGAGAGAGTTAGGGATAGTGCTGGGCTACAATTTTCTTAGTTAAACAACAATTTAATCTAAAACAGAAACCTACTTTATCTAGTAATTACTAAACAAAAAGGGTAGATACAAAAGCCATTTCGTAGTTTTTAATTCTAAATTTATCTATTTAAATTTTTGAATCAATTTACAGCATAATCGATTAGACGTTTTCAACATACAAACATTTCTAACAGATGTGTTTTTATAAAAATAGCACTTGCGTGGTAACACGTCTGTTTCATAACAAATAATCAAGATATAGAACAACTATATTTAACAATTAAATTATATCAGAGATTTTTTTAGTTTTAAAATACTTGAACAAAATTTTGTTACATATTGGTATCTTTATAAGTGAGTGTCAGATCTGGCAGTCACTTCCAAATTTAATTTAGAAAAACTGGTGTTTTAAGTAATCTTAATATAAATCTTATTTTGTTACTAATGAAACCAGCTCGTTTAGGCTTCTCTTAAGTGAGAGAGCTTCAGATATTACAAAAATGTAACGCTTGATTTTTCTTATACAGAATATATGCAGTTATAGAAAATTGATAATATTAAGTATTACTACGACTCTTTAAAAAAACGGCTTCTGTGAACTGAAACGATGGGGTTTTTACGGCAAGTATTTTGACCATACGTTAAGAAGGGGGTTGTTTAATAAATTCGGTGAAGCATTCAGCAAAAGCCACCCACTGCTACCCTTGCGCTGGATATGATAAGGTTTCAGTTCATCTTCTGCCGTTCACTTACAGGTATCGAATTCAAAGAACTCCAGATTGACTTTAAATTGTGGTATTATTGATTTATTAGGAAAACAACTTATGAAGACAACTCGATCTTGGAAATTGTTATCTCCACGGAATTTTATGCTAATCAGAACAAACGTTTGGCGACCAAGTGCCGTGTTTATGAAATAAATTGAAAGCCTGGAACAATAAGTTATTTATTCTGACTATTAATGATGAGAATGCTATTTAAAACGTTCGAAAGAAAGTTTCAAAACACCTGAAGTATTTTCAAATACTATTATTGCGACAAAATGTGAAGTTTAGCCTTGTCATTGAATTAACCTAGGAAATAACAAATCGTTTGATGTTTTCCATATGGGACTAAAGATTTATTATGAATTAGAAAACTTATTTAGGTTTGCAAATAAATAATTTTTAGCGAATTTCTTCATTTTCGTTCTTTCCCAAATACAGCTTTGTTATACTGTAAATAAATTTTGTTACAGCAAAAAAAGATTGTTACAAAATCTAGAAACAAAAATTTAAAGATTTGTGTACATTTATTATATGTACAGGGTGCGTCTCCGTTGACGCGACGGTCCATTATGGATAAACGGTTTAAAATATTTGCTTGTGCAACGATATATACGTTATTAATGATTACATTTTAGAATTATTTTGAAATATACAGGGTGTCCTAAAAAAGTGTGGGTATCAAAGTTATGATTTTTCTTATGGAATACTGTAAGTTATTGCATTTTTGGATTGTATGTAAAAAATGAGATAAACTCTCTTAAACAAGTCTTATAGCTAAACACTGTAGTTTCCGAAATGTTTTGATTTTTTGTAAATTTGAAGTTCTAAAAGAAAAGTGAATAACTCTCAAACAAATAAATTTATCCAAATCCAATTTTTAACCATAAATATGAGAACAATAATAGAAATTATCAATGTATTTAAAGTTATCGAAAATTCTACTGGGTGCCCAAAATGGAACACTTTGCTAATGACATTTTCAAACGTCAATATCGTACTCATGTTAAATGGAGCACCTGTCACGGAAAATTTCAGTCAAGTTAACGGCCACTAGAAAAGTGCTTAGATAGTGGCTTTTGGGTTGGGGGTGGTGACAACTTTTGCTCCGGCTTAGTCAGGGTGAGACTCTAATTCAGGGTATATCAAAAAATGTATTGCACAGATTATATTAATAAAGGTTGGTATTGAATCAAAGCCTGGACAGGGAATGCCTAGGCGCCAGGAACTGATAAAAATCGACCAGCGTATAAAACCTAAAGTCCTGGTTTCAACAGACTTCGAAGGAACCCCCTTCCAGATCATAGATATAAAACACGCAACTTCACAAAATAACTATCTTTAATATCGCATCGGAACCCAACAACAATTAATGACAAAAATTCTAAATACCAGTTGAATTTCAATATTACCTCAATTATGATTAACACAAGCCTAAAAAATACAAAAATTTGTAAATATTATCATAAGTAACCCCGCACGAGTGCATATCAGGGAAGAATAACTTTTAATTTCCCACTCGCTTTAATGTTACTAATGTACTAGTAAGGGAAAATAATAAAACCACAATAGCACAAAATAAGCACAAACACTAACGAATAATAATACATGAAATAATTTTACTCAATGATTAGCTTCTGTACGTAGTTATCTCACATGAAAGATCGTCAAAGCCCTAGGTTGCTGAAATGGTAACCCAGAGTAACGACAGCTGATCGGCAACGTCAATAAATGAGAAATAATACAGTTGGTAGTGCAAAAACGTTCTTAAGATAAAGGAGGCAGGAGCATAAACAGAATGAAGAGCATACGCATAACAAGCACAATGATAAGGCGTACGAAGGAAAACTAAAAACCCTCAAATTTGATATTAAAAATCAAGTTGCAAAGAAAATTGGGATATTAATTACCACGTAAGTGGGTCAATTAAATGTGCACTAGCTGATTTAGAGATAACAGGACGTTACAATATTTAGATTTCAATAACGAACATCTGCATCTAGAAAAATTAAAATAATAAAATTTAATCTATTTCAATTCATGCCAATTATTAACGATGATGATGAATTTAAATCCACTACAAGTGAAAATAGAAGCTTGCAAAAGGCATTCTAGAACCATAAAACCAAAATTGCCAAACTCCAATATTAATTTGTCGGTTCTGTCTAAATCCATAATTAATACGATGATATCGGTAGAAATCCAACCTTCGCCAACAACGATCGAAATAAGAATGCCTCTTATCCACAATGACAAGAGCAAAGTACGGCTTATTATCATATTTGTAATTTTAAATGCAGATAAATAACGTATATCTGAGTACACGGCAATAATATGTAATTATGAAGGTTAATATAAAACGAAGCGCAAAGGTAACAACGATATAGATGGCAGGACAATGCTATCAATAGACAATTGAGTTTAGAAATATTATATAAATAGAATGCTGACACAGAAGTGTCAACCGGAAGTTTACACACCCTGTATTTTATAATACAGTCATATAATAAATTAATTTACCTTTCAAAAATTATAAAGGTGTACCATACCTAAATTGTTTAAGTTTAGAAGTTATTTTTATTTTTGTTGAAACGTTGTATTATTTTCTTCTGTTGTGTAAAATTTGTTAGTAAATTAAAACAACGTATCCAAAATCAACAATGCAGATTTAATTGCAAAATGTTTTAAAATTAAAATTACAACAACTGTTAAAAATGATGACCATCTTCTTGAATGCAAAGTCTGACCCTTTCTTCAAAAGACTTCCTCACATTGCATAACATATTTGGAGATATTGCCTGAAATTCGTCTCTAATTCTTTCTTTCATGTTTTCTGCTGTTGTAGGAGGAGTATTATAAACAATGTTTTTCACATACCCCCATAAAAAAAATCAATAGGAGTCAGTTCAGGAGATCGAGATGGCCAATTAACTGGTCCTCCTCTCCCTATCCATTTGTTGGGAATTTTTCTATTTAAATAATTTCTTACATTAATTGCAAAATGTGCAGGAGCACCATCCAACTGAATTCACATCTTTTGTCTACTATTTAATGGAACATCTTCCAACAGTTCCCAGAAATCTCGTCTTAAAAATCGCAAAAATGTATGTCCATTTAAACGACCATCAAAAAAGTACGGACCAATAACTGTATAATTTCTCCGTAAACAATAATACTCCACCGATTTTGACGATCCTATTGTGTGGAACACGTGGCGGTTTTCTGTATGATAATAGTGAAAATTATGATGATTAACTAATCCATTATCATGGAAAGTGGATTCGTCCGTAAACAGCACATTATAAAAAAATCATATTCCTCACTTATCTTTTTCATTGCCAATAAAAAAAATCTAACCGCTTTTGAAAATCTGTTCTATACAGATTTTGATGCATCTCTAAATGGAAAGGACGGTGTTGATGTTTTTTAAAATTCTGGATACACTAGACTGACTCAAATCATTTTCCCTGGCTACAACTCGACTACTAGTGTTCGGATTTTCAACAACAGATTTCACACCATAAATTGGACGTTTTCATCATCAATAACCGGTTTTGCAGTTACATTTTTCGGATATTTAACACTACCCGTAACTATAAAAATTCCATGCAGTTTTGCAAGGCTTCTACAATCAGGATGTCGGCGTTGGGGGTACTTCGCTTTGTACATTCTTTCTGCCATTAAACAATTTTCAAGACATTGTCCGATTATGAAAATCATATCTATTCTTTCTTGCAGTGTATACTTCATTTTCTTCGTTTACAATGACAAAATTGCACAAAGAAATGTTTCAAGTTTAACTGACAGCAGCCTTAGATATTCGCGAGAATATCAAAACTTGAAAAGGAAACAACACTTGTTAATAAGGTTGAAACTTAAACACGCACGTAGAAATCCTAATAGTTTGAACGATAGTGGGAAAGTAATACAAAATAAAAGTAAGTTCAAAACTAAACAATTTAGATATGGTACACCTTTATAATATTTGAAAAGTAATTAAATATACTACATGACTGTATTATAAAATTTAACATGAGCACGATATTGACGTTTGAAAATATCATTAGCAAAGTGTCCCATTTTGGATACCCAGTAGAATTTTCGATAATTTTAAATACATCGATAATTTCTATTATTGGTCTAATATTTATAGTTAAAATTGGATTTGGATAAATTTATTTGTTTGGGAGTTATTCACTTTTCTTTTAGAACTTCAAATTTACAAAAACTCAAAATACCTCGGTAACTACAATGTTTAAGTATAGGACTTGTTTAAGAGAGTTTATCTCATTTTTTACGTATAATCCAAAAATGCAATAAAATACAGAGTGTTCCATAAGAAAAAACATAATTTTGATACGCCACACTTTTTAGAACACCCTGTATATTTCAAAATAATTTTAAAATGTAGCCATTAGTAACGCACATATCGTTGCACAGGCAAAAACTTTAAATTTTTTACCGTTTATCAATAATGAACCGTCGCGAAAACGGAGACTTACCTGTATATTATTTCATCGTACAAAATTCTGTAATTTCATACCACTGCATTCTTGGGTCATAACACGTTTCTTGAACAAAATGTTAAAATGCGTTTTCATATGATAGCAAAATCGGTAAATTTGTCACTGGGTCATTATGGGTCATTGGGTAAATCCAGGTCGATACCTTCGACCCCCTAACCCTGTGATCCAAACAAAAAAGTGACACACTTGGACTCAATGACCCACTTGACCTATGATCCATTTCACCTGTGGTTACGGGTTTAGTTAATATTTAGTAAAGTAATTTACCTAGTATTTTATATTAGAGGTGCGTAAGTAAAGTTGGCCGCAACATCTTTGAATTTTTTAAAAATATTTGTCATAATTAGGCGCCAATTAGGCGCCATTTTACGCCGCTAGAACTAAATTTTGCGCCGTCTTGGCATACAAGTTATTAATAAAATAAAATTTTTTCGACCAAATTCACAAAGCCGCGCTTTTTTTCAATGTTCAGAAAATCTTTATTCCATAATTTAGCGTCAGTTAGGCGCCATTTTGCGCTGCCGAGAATAAAATTTTGCGCCCTCCTGTGTAACAAGTTATTTGAAAAAAACTATTTTTCCGAACTATCTAAAAACGTGAAGTTGGCCGCGACTTTTTTGAATTTTGAAAATTTTTTTGTTCCACAATTAAGAGGTATTTAGGCGCCATTTTGCGCCTTTGATACAAAATTTTGCGCCCTTCTGTGTAAGAAGTTATTTGTAAAAACCTATTTCTCCAAACTAGCCAAAATCGTGAAGTTGGCCGCGACTTTTTTGAATTTTAAAAAAATTTTGTACCACAATTAACCGGTAATTAGGAGCGATTTTGCGCCGTTGAAACGAAATTTTGCGCCTTCTGTGTAACAAGTTATTTGAAAAAAACTATTCCTCCAAACTAACCAAAATCCTGAAGTTGGCCGCGACTTTTTTGAAATTTGAAAAAAAAATTTATACCAAATTTAAGCGGTAATTAGGCGCCCATTTGCGCCGGTAAAACAAAATTTTGCGCCCTTCTGTGGAAGAAGTTATTTAAAAAAAAACTATTTCTCCAAACTAGCCAAAATCGTGAAGTTGGCCGCGACTTTTTTGAATTTTAAAAAAAATTTTGTACCACAATTAAGCGGTAATTAGGCGTCATTTTGCGCCGTTAAAACGAAATGTTACGCCTTCCTGTGTAACAAGTTATTTGAAAAAAACTATTTCTCCAAACTATCTAAAATCGTAAAGTTGGCAGCGACTTTTTTGAATTTTGAAAAAAAATTTGTACCTTAAGTAAGCGGTAATTAGGCGTCATTTTACACCGTTGAAACAAAATTTTGCACCCTCCTGTGCAACAAGTTATTCGAAATAAGCTATTTTTCTGAACTACCTAGAAGCGTGAAGTTGACCGCAACTTTTTTGAATTTTGAAAAAAATTTTGCACCAATTTTAGGCGTCATTTTGCGTCGTTGAAACAAAATTTTGCGCCCTCCTGTGTAACAAGTTATTCGGAAAAAACTATTTTTCTGAACTACTTAAAAGCGTGAAGTTGGCAACGACTTTTTTGAATTTTGAAAAAAATTTTATACCAAATTTAAGCGGTAATTACGCGCCATTTTAAGCCGTTGAAACAAAATTTTGCACCCTTCCGTGTAAGAAGTTATTTAAAAAAATTATTTCTCCAAACTACCCAAAATCGTGAAGTTGGCAGTGACTTTTTTGAGTTTTAAAAACATTTTTGTACCAAAATTAAGCGGTAATTAAGCGCCATTTTGCGCCGTTGAAACAAAATTTTGCGCACCACATGTAACAATTTATTTGAAGAAAACTTTCTCTGGCTACCTTAGACGCGTGTTTTCAATGTTGAAATTACCGGTCTTTACAATAAGTATCGTAGATGAGAGATAATTGTATTATTTTAAAACGTTACATACAAGGAATGTGCTATAGAAAATATTATTGTAGTCTAAACAAATAAATACATTATAACCAGTAGCGTCTTGCATTTTCCTGAGTACACAAGATTTATTTAAGTATAATATAGAGTGAAGAATTAAATAAATAAAAGTGAAATACAATTTGTTGCTGACTTTCACAAAATCTCAGTTAGAGATATTAAAATCGGCATTTAGGATCTTAATCTTAAATAATAGAATACTTGTGTAAGCGTTTTTTAAGAAACAACTCTTAAGCGTATAGAATAGAGAATGAAAGTTGGTATGAAAATTTTATTTCCTGTTATTAACTTGAAACTTCATAAAAGTATATTATTAATTAAGTATTTAAATTATGTAAAACTACTCCTAACCAGGGTGTGTAATTCCTTGGTAATAATTTCAAATATGATAAACAATGATATGCAAATTACAAATTCTTCATACATGAAGAGGCGGGTGACAGCTAATTTCTGATAAGAGGACACCGCCGGTGGCCAACTATATTATGTTCGCTTACTAGATGTGTCCGTTAGTTCTAGAATTTGGTATAAATCAAGATATGAATGTATATACAGTACGGAAAAATGCTTTTTTTAAATAATTTGTTACACAGGAGGGCGCAAAACTTCGTTTTAACGGCGCAAAATGGCGTGTAATTACCGCTTAAACTTGGTACAAAAATTTCTTCAAAAATCCAAAAAAGTCGCAGCCAACTTCACGCTTTTAAGTAGTTCAGAAAAATAGTTGTTTTTCGAATAACTTGTTACACAGGAGGGCGCAAAATTTCGTTTTTAAGGCGCAAAAGGGCGCGTAATTACCGCTTAAATTTGGTACAAAATTTTTTTCAAAATTCAAAAAAGTCGCAGCCAACTTCACACTTTTAAGTAGTTCAGAAAAATAGTTGTTTTTCGAATAACTTGTTACACAGGAGGATGCAAAATTTTGTTTTAACGGCGCAAAATGGCGCCTAATTACCGCTTAAATTTGGTACAAAATTTTTTTCAAAATTCAAAAAAGGTCGTGGCTAACTTCACGCTTTTAAGCAGTTCAAAAAGATAGTTGTTTGTCGAATAACTTGTTGCACAGGATGGCGCAAAATTTAGTTTTAACGGCGCAAAATGGCGCCTGATCACCGCTTAAATTTGGTACAATTTTTTTTTCAAAATTCAAAAAAGTCGCGGCCAACTTCACGCTTTTAAGTAGTTCAGAAAAATAGTTGTTTTTCGAATAACTTGTTCACAAGAGGGCTCAAAATTTCGTTTTAACGGCACAAAATGGCGCCTAATTACCGCTTAAATTTGGTACAAAATTTTTTGAACATTCAAAAAAACCACGGCCAACTACACGGTTTAGGTAGTTCAGAAAAATAGTTAATTTCGAATAACTTGTTACGCAGGAGGGCGCAAAATTTCGTTCTATCGGCGCAAAAAGCACCTAATTACCGCTTAAATGTGGTAAAATTTTTTTTCAAAATTCAATAAAATCGCGGCCAACTTCACGATTTTAAGTAGTTCAAAAAAATAATTGTTTTTCGAATAACTCGTTACACAGGAGGGCGCAAAATTTCGTTTCAACGTCGCAAAATGGCGCCTAATTACCGCTTAAATTTGGTACAAAATTTTTTCAAAATCAAAAAAATAGCGGCCAACTTCACGCTTTTAAGTAGTTCAGAAAAATAGTTGTTTCTCGAATAACTTGTTACACAGGAGCGCGCAAAATTTCGTTTTAACGGCGCAAATGGCGCCTAATTATCGCTTAAATTTGGTACAAAATTTTTTTCAAAATTCAAAAAAGCCGCGGCCAACTACACGCTTTTAGGTAGTTCAGAAAAATAGTTAATTTCGAATAACTTGTTACGCAGGAGGGCGCAAAATTTCGTTTTATTGGCGCAAAATGGCGCCTAATTACCGCTTAAATTTGGTACAAAATTTTTTTCAAAATTCAATAAAGTCGCGGCCAACTTCACGCTTTAAAGTAGTTCAGAAAAATAGTTGTTTTTCGAATAACTTGTTACACAGGAGGGCGCAAAATTTCGTTTCAACTTCGCAAGATGGCGCTTAATTGGCCCTAAATTATGGAATAAAGATTTTCTGAAAATTGAAAAAAGTGCGGCTTCGTGAACTTGGCCGGAAAAATCTTATTTTATTAATATCTAGTTTGCCAAGACGGCGCAAAATTTAGTTTTAGCGGCGCATAATGGCGCCTAATTACCGCTTAAATTTGGTACAAAATTTTTTTCAAAATTCAAAAAAGTCGCGGCCAACTTCACACTTTTAAGTAGTTCAGAAAAATAGTTGTTTTTCGAATAACTTGTTCACAGGAGGGCGCAAAATTTCGTTTTAACGGCACAAAATGGCGCCTAATTACCGCTTAAATTTGGTACAAAAATTTTTTCAAAATTCAAAAAAGTCGCGGCCAACTTTACGCTTTTAGGTAGTTCAGAAAAATAGTTGTTTTTCGAATAACTTGTTCACAGGAGGGCGCAAAATTTCGTTTTAACGGCTCAAAATGGCGCCTAATTACCGCTTAAATTTGGTACAAAAATTTTTTGAACATTCAAAAAAACCACGGCCAACTACACGGTTTAGGTAGTTCAGAAAAATAGTTAATTTCGAATAACTTGTTACGCAGGAGGGCGCAAAATTTCGTTTTATCGACGCAAAAAGCACCTAATTACCGCTTAAATTTGGTAAAAATTTTTTTCAAAATTCAATAAAGTCGCGGCCAACTTCACGATTTTAAGTAGTTCAGAAAAATAGTTGTTTTTCGAATAACTCGTTACACAGGAGAGCGCAAAATTTCGTTTCAACGGCGCAAAATGGCGCCTAATTATCGCTTAAATTTGGTACAAATTTTTTTTCAAAATTCAAAAAAGCCGCGGCCAACTACACGCTTTTAGGTAGTTCAGAAAAATAGTTATTTTCGAATAACTTGTTACGCAGGAGGGCGCAAAATTTCGTTTTATTGGCGCAAAATGGCGCCTAATTACCGCTTAAATTTGGTACAAAATTTTTTTCAAAATTCAATAAAGTCGCGGCCAACTTCACGCTTTAAAGTAGTTCAGAAAAATAGTTTATTTCGAATAATTTGTTACACAGGAGGGCGCAAAATTTTGTTTTGACGGCGCAAAATGGCGCCTAATTACCGCTTAAATTTGGTATAAAATTTTTTTCAAAATTCAAAAAGTCGCGGCCAACTTCACGGTTTTAAGTAGTTCAGAAAAATAGTTGTTTTTCGAATAACTTGTTACACAGGAGGGGGCAAAATTTCGTTTCAACTTCGCAAGATGGCGCTTAATTGGCGCTAAATTATGGAATAAAGATTTTCTGATAATTGAAAAAAGTGCGGCTTCGTGAACTTGGCCGGAAAAATCTTATTTTATTAATATCTAGTTTGCCAAGACGGCGCAAAATTTACTTTTAGCGGCGCATAATGGCGCCTAGTTGGCGCCTAATTATGACATAGATATTTTTGAAAAATTCAAAAATGTTGCGGCCAACTTCACTATCCCGACACGGCCGACTGCTTGAAAAATGGCAGGTGAGCATTTTTCACAAATATTACGCCCTCGTTCGGATGAGAGGTTAAATGGAGGTCCCGTGTGTGAGTGTTGTCACGCACGTTAAAGATCCCTACCTTGCCTGGATCGGCAAGGGTTCGGTAAAATTCTAAATTTCCAGGCAACAAAAAACTCGCCTCCTGACCAATGTAGTACCTTCTGGTGGAGCATTGGAAATGTAAATGAACGGCCAACTTCACGCACCTTTATATTAGTGACTAGAGTTTTAGGATTTATTAGGTCACATTTGGATCTAACAGAAAAGTACGAGCGGATTTAATAAACAATATAGAATATTAATGTTTTTAGTGTTAATCGACGTAAAGTTGACACAAATCAAAATAAATTGATTATAACTTTCGAGAACGAATCGAGAATATTGGTGCTGAGCGCATAGTTGGCACTGACCAACTTATTTTAGTTACATCGGCTCTATCCTTGTATTAGAAAATTTAATATAAGTATTACTGTTAATGTAGTGTGGAATTTTGGAAATTAAACCGTGTTAATTATTAACTCTGTATTTCTTTATTATTTTTTATTTTCTTTTCTCATTTATCCATAGGTATCCATTCCCGCACCACTGTAGTTAGCCGACGCACCCTTTTATTGTTACGGGGTCTGCGTCCCTTCAGGGCAAATTAAAATTTAAATTGTTATAACGCTTATTTAATCCGTATGTGTTAATATAATTTTACAATTGTTGTACATTGTGACACTGCTTTTGTTTTTATAACACAATGCTGTTTTGATTGCGGTAATGTTAATAACCAAAAGTCTTTATAAAATTTTAATTAATAGTAGTTTGGCGTTCCATAGTAACCAGCTGCAAAATTAAGCACCTTTGCTAATTTAACAAACTTCAAGCTTCAATAACAAAATTAGCAAAGACGTCAAGTTAATTTGAAACAGACCGTATAACAGCAAGCTTCTGATTTCTTTCTACATTTACGAGGGCATCAATTCAATACGCTTTGTTTCGAGTTCGTAAATAGGCTATTTATATTTAAAGTACGCAGAAATGACATTTTCATTATCACGTTGGCAATGATACTTCACACAACCTCGATCTGTAAAATCCTAACAAACTAACTAATAAAATTATAACCATTTTTAAATCTATAAATATTTAGTTGACCTTAATTGTTCGTGTGCATTATTATAATAAATGTCGAGTAGATCAACAATGAGTAATACCTAACGTTGAGAAAGGATGTAATATAGTTCAGTGTTGCAGACAAAGTGAAATACTTAACCGACTAATTTTAGATGATAATCAACATTTGCTAGAAACAAGCTTGCAACTAGGATGTATCTATCTATATACATGGAAATGATGGCATTATATTGTGATGATTCTGCTTTTCCGTTACGCAACTCATGTATGTCTGTTGTAACATTTAAACCCTATTGTATAACTTATCTGCTACATATTAAATGAATATCTGAATAAACAAATTACAGCGCCTAAGATTTTCAGACTTTTAAATTAAATTCGTCAGCTTTTATACTATAATTGATGATAATCAACATCGCTTACAATCGACTTTTATTGTTCCCCTGAAGCACAAGTATATAACAATTACTCAATATCTATAAATTTTACTGCATTAACCTGAAGGATATTTCGAGCAATACTGCAAATGAACTTATGTCGTAATAAGGAAGTATAAGAGACAGTTTGTGCTACGTTTATTTGTACGTAAAGGATAAGGAAGCTTTAATTCAAGGTAACAATGTACACATTTCGAGGTTGCTGCAGTTTTATTTTCTGGAGGATACCCTCTACGAAAGCAATACGTCTCCTAAGTATTATACAAATAAGAGACAATGCTATTAGCGAACAAATATTTAAAGAGCTCCGATACAGTTATGACTGTTGTAATGCGTCTGTAAATATATCCATAACTAATAACATCCGCAATTATATACCAATTCGTTTTACAAATTTCTGGCTCTATTTCAATTTTCTTACTCAAGTGTATTAGTGGAACGTAGTGTACAGTCATACAATAATCGCCCTTGTCTGGTTTTAATATCAGTTTAGAGGTTTCGAAAATATTTAAATCTAGAAATAAAGATTAAAAGTGTTCTTTTTTAAATACAAACGCATTAGAATGACCTTGGTTGTTCAAAAAATATTTTTTATACATCAATTTTTAATAAAACTAAATTAAAAATAGATTTTGATAGCACCAAAAACTATTGTAATAAACCTTCAAAGTCCACCGGAACAAAATGTTGAAAAGCGAATTATCGTGTAATCACTGTATGTTTTTTCGACGCTTTTAATTCGGGTCCTAATCAGAAGCACGCTGCTTTTGCAAAAATTTAGTTCTCACAAAAACTTTATCTGAAACTAAAATATTTTAAGTTGAAAATTATCCTCAAGTTTTGAAGCATATCGATTATCAATAATAGGTAGTTTACGAAATATAAACAATTCAGTATTTTAATATTTAAGCAAAGGTACTTTTGAAATGTGAACTCGAACAAGTCTATCGAAAATAAAACTATCAAAATTAAGAACATTACCTAAAACCCCAAAAATTTTTACTATCATCGATTATTTAAAATATTATGAATTCTGTAGTATTATCTTTAAGTGAAGGTTATATCTTATATGTTTCGTATCCGATTTGACTCAAAACAATTCGAGGTGCTCCCTAGATATATAAACACTATTGATTTTCTTTTCGAATGGTTTATTCTGCCCTGCTTAGGAAAAAAGCAGTATCTAACAAAACACCCAATTGTGAGAGAAATGACCAAAACTTCTAACCGTTGATCATTTTGTATTTCATACTCTAAATAATTTCATTGAGTATTTTATGTTTCTATAGGTTATATTCTGTATATTTTACCTTCCAAATAATGAAATATTTTATATTCTTAATTAAAAATGCAGTCACTGCTCTTAAATTAAGAATTAGCAACACATGCTTCAGATACTTAGTTAACAGGCTATGTACAAACTTCTCATGTTAATAAGGTTATAAATTATTAGGTAACTAGTACAAAATTTTTAATTAAAGAACATATTGTTTTACAACATTACAACTGAATTACTGAAAGTTAAGGTTTCTGTAGCACAATTATAAATTGCTCTGGTTATCCTCTGAAATCTCAAGGTTGAGCCAGAAATGTCTTCTATTCTCTGGGATAACAGGAAATAACTTTTTAATGACGCCATCTTTTATTTATGGCGTGTTCCGCAAGGTTTAGTCTTTTTTTCATCGCTTTTTTCACAAGAAAGTCCAGAGTTTTAAATGATTCATCTGAGCCAAATGAAGTTTTGTGTTTAAGTGTAAATAGACCTCGGACAGCTTTTACTCGAACTATTTGAGCAAGATATGGCGTATTTTCTTTTTTCTTTTTCATAGCGGAAGAATAATCTTTCCATTGCAGAAAATCATTGAAATCCATAGTTTTTACTTCAACTCGAGACTTCCTTGAACTCTCAACAGTCCTTCGAAAATCCTGAAAATCATACACTTTCCCTTGATTCTTGAGACTTAGCTCAACTTTATGATGATAACCATCCGCACACATAAACGAATGTCCTGGTTCAAAATAGCACAAGTCAATTTCTTCAGCTGTTATTTCATCGCTATTTATTACAAAAACAAGAAAGCAAATCAGACCCCAATTCTTGTTTTACTGCTACAATTGTCAACCCATACAATTATTTTTTTGCATCGCGGTGTCGTAAGAAAAAAGAATAAAAAGCACTGTTAAATCCTCTTTATGGCGACCATTTATCCCTTCATGCCAAATTGTAGAGGATGGTGGTAGTTTGCATTTTCCACCAACAGGCACGAAGCTTTCGTAGTACGCTATCAACCTTTTTGTAAATATAACCTTCTTAAACATGTCTATTCGTGGTAACATAATAATTTTTTGTAAGTCAGCAGAAAAGCAAATTATACCATCTTCCCACGTTTTCTCAGCATGAGAACGGTACTCTACCCTTGACTCTTTAGCAAGGTTTATGTGCTGATTCCAGTTTGTACAGATATCACAATCACTTTGCAAGTTAGTTTTTTCATGACCATGCAATTTGAATTGTTCACAAGATTCACATTCCTCGTGTTCTAAATGGGCAAAAGATATGTTTTTATTCTTTACTTTACCTCTATAAACATTATAGGAAATTGTAGTATCTAGATGTTTTTCAATAAAGTCTTAGTGCATAAATTTGATTGATATATCGCTTGGTAAATATTGAGCTTTGGAAGCATGTTCCCTTCGGTAATGAGACATTGTTGGCTGAAACGATTCAATATGATTGTTTATCACATGTTCTGGTATCCTTTTTGGGCATGCAGCCTTACCTCGAAGAGAAGGGTTTGGATGTATTTGTTCATATGGAGTTTTGGACAAAACATTATGTACAAATTTAGCGTTTCTTTCCTTGAAACCAAGAGTTGTTAAAAAGAAAGGTTTACATACCTGATGCTCTTCATCATTTTCACCTTTAAAATAATATTTGAAACTGTGCTTTTTTAAATCACTTTCACACGTTCGTCTCTTAACGGAAATTTTGTGCATGAATTTAAAACGAATGCTCTTCTTGCGTTGCCAGATAGAGGCCAGAACTGATGATTAATTGTAACTCTTCTTTCATGAGAAATGTTTTTGCAGCACTGTTTCTTGCAATCTGTTTCAACACAACCAATTAACACCTCATGGTCAGCTTTTAATTGTTTTTCTTTAAGTGCTTTTTTAGCTTTAAGATCGATGTGATATTTTTTACGTTTCCTTAAATTTCCTTGCTTTGTGTACCTGCTTGTTTCCTACAAATTGACTTCCAGTTCTTCATTAGTCGATTTTTCATTTATATCTTTTTCTTTTTCAGTAGAATCGCAATGATTTTCAGTTTCTACATGGCAATTTAAATCATCTAACCTAACTAATGCGTGCTTTTCTGAAGTCACTCCTTCTGGACTTTCAAATACATATTCTATAATTACATTACTATCATTTCATTAATAGAATGTGAAGTATTTAATTGGTAAACTTGAGCTGATGCTGCATCAATATAATAATTGTCCATTTCATTTACATCAAGTACTTCATTTTGTGTGTTTTCTAATTCAAAAACCACTTCTGGCATAACATTTTATCCGAAGACATGGTGTATACGAAAATGAATAACACTTTTTAATCGATAAATTAATTTTATTAAGCTTTTAAGTAAATATATTTTAAATATTAACACAAACAAATATCATAAATAAACAATTTTATCAGCAAAGTATTAAAATCTGCAGATGCTGCCACAATAACCTTAAAAAATAGGATTTAGTAATGACAGCTGATGACAGTTTAGCAAATCGACCGTATCTACAACGTGCTTAGGAAAAGAGCAGTATGTCTTAAGCATATATTGCTGTTTTCTTATAAGTAATGTACATACTGAAACTAGTTTTGCAGATACTGTTTACATATTTTAGTGTTTATTTAAATATTAAAAGTATATACAGCTATTTTACTAAGCAATATGGCATATAAATGAACTCTATTTAATGAAATACTAAAAACATCATTTTTGCACTTTTCTGTAGATAATGCTTTCTTCCTAAGCAGGGCAGTATTAAGAACCGCGTCTTTTTTTAAGGTGTTGGGCGTTGCATAAACACTAGGTTTTTCAGGAAACAACAACATACGCAAGCATAACAACCGCCACATTTCTTAAAGAAGGTTATCTGTAATTAATGGATTTCAAACAAATCGAAAGAAAAACTCAAAGTGACGCTAGCCTATTTCTTAAATGTTAGTGGTGTAACTACCATTTATGGCCTTCCCGCAAAATTTTTAATGTGGGCCTGCTTTAAGATTTATTATTAGCATATATTTTTACGTATTTCCTAATTATAGTACTTATAGGAAAAGAAACGGCATATAATTTAATACATTGTATATTAATCAAGTGCTTTATTTTAGAACTAAATGACAAAATCAAAACTTACAAATTAATTGTCATCAATACCACATATTTATACGCCGCAAAAAATTATTTACACCTCAAAATTTGATACAGCAAAAAAACATGATATAGCAGACACTGAAAATCAAATTTAAAAATTCTATTTTCTTGCCTATTTTGATGCAAATTCATTTATTGTATCATTTATATTCATATTTTGGGCAGTGCCATGTTCTATTGCCAAGAGAGATAAATCTTCTAACCTGAATTGTGAAGTGCGGTTCCTAAGATAATTTTTAATTTTGAAAAAGATTTTTCCGCGCTTGCCGTACTAACTGGTGAAGTTAGGTACAACATTAAGGCTATGATTGTGTTTGGAAAACTGCTAGAACATGTAGACTTGAAAAGTACTAAATATTCTAAAAAAGTATAAAATACCCTTACTATTTTTTAAATCATCACAAATGAGTCTATTATTTCTGAGTGTAATAGCCCATAAACCTACAGTATCATTTAAATCTTTGTGATAAAATTTTTGCAAATGTTTTGCATTAGTTAAAATATCGTCTGCAGTTAAATTTAAAAAACATTAGATGCCAGAGAATTTTATTTTTCGATTACATGGAAAAGCGATGTAAAACGATTCGACACCTGTGAAATTATAATATCTATTAAGCGATAAAACACATTTATTTTGAATTTTATTCTTCATCATTAAATTGATAATCTTTGGATAATTCATTATAATACTTTCTATTTTTGCTTGCCTTTTCTTTTACAAATTGCGGTTTAATATTCCATTGTCCTGCAACTATCTCTGCTTCCTTTTTAATGTTGGAATAGTTTTCTCTTGTTTCCTTGAAAAATGTTAAAGTTTTTTGAATTAAAAGAGTTATCTGATTAATATTCGCCTTTTCACTCTGTGTAGTTTGTGATAGACTGTTAATCTCTTCTAGAATTTGACCTAAAAAACACTTAAAAAGACAAAATAAAAATTTTGATGCTAGTTAATATTGGTTTTGCATAATTCTGTTCATGTGTTTTTTTTAATATCAGAATAATTTTATTAAGAAACATCACTATATCTTTATATCGACATCTTATGGCAGTTAAAGATTTTAGTCTGTTGGCTCAACATGTAGGATTTAACCGTTTTAATTGTAACATATTTTCTTTAAAAACAAAAAGCCATTCCCATTTTATTATAGTATTACAAAAAAATGTGTTTTCTAAAAGTTGAAAAAAAATTCAATTTCTTTTATACATTAATGGCATCATTTATGACTAAATTTAGATTATGGCACTACAGTGCATATATAAAGCTGAAGGTTCTATGATTAATTTTTTTTTGCACGCCAGAATAAGTGCCGCTCATAACGTTAGCCTAATTGTAGACCTACCCCCTACATTTATTTATACTAATTGCATGTTGGACAAATTGCTTAATATAGTATTACATAATCCTTCGGCAGGTTGGAACTCTATTTTTGTAAATCCCACAAACGTTTCATAAATAAATATTTTGGTTATCTCTCCTTCGCTATCTTTTATAAAATCAATGTATCTTATATTTTTACTTAATCGATCAGTCTTAGTTATATCTTGTGTGGTGTCTATTATGATTGAAAGAAAAAGGGCGGATCTAATTGTATCTAATAAAGAATTTCTCAGTGCTTAAAGTATTAATAATGTTTTCAGTTTTTGGGAAATATATTTAATTAACCCTTTGGGTCGTTCAAGCACTTTTTGTAATTCAGAATTATAGTTACTGGTCAAATGAGCTAAACCTAAGAAATTACCGTTGTAACTATTCTTTTTAATCAGAACAACTTTCTCTGTGTCTTCGAAATGACAACATGCGCTGGGATAGTGTTAAAGTAATCTTGAAAAGTCTGTCTAAAACATTTTTCCAAAACTCAGTTTCTTGTTTTAATAGTAGAGTATCTTTTTTATCTGTGGTATAATTTTCTTCTACACGTTATAAATAGAACAAGTTATATGGGATCGCGCAAGCAAATGCTCTTTAATTTTTTTTAGCAAACCCTGCCAATTATTAATTCCAATCGTCCAACTTGACCTTACTGAAGCAAACAGCCAACAAGTTTGACAATAAGCACAATTTTTTAATTTAAAATAACACAACCAGCCACTTGAATTGTGTGGCAAGTTTAAGGCATCGATTTTATTTCCACTTGCACTTACTAAGTTATAATAGTGAACAGAAAAACTTCTATTTTTATTATCCTTAGGAAATGCACCACTTGGCTTATACAATCTGTAATTAATTATTTTTTTTCTTAAATTGTTATGATATAAAACATTAATTTTTAAAAATGCGCAAAATTGGTAGAACATTCATTTGTCAGATCCAGAGATGGTTCACTAAGTAAAAAAGCACTAGTCACATTTACCTCCGTATTTGTTGTGGTGTCAAGTTTCAAATTTCTATTGCGATTGTCACTATGTAATGTACTTGCGCCCTGGATGAAATGTTTTGAAATTATTGGTGACTGCTGTCTGTCTAAAGTAGAACTAGTAGATGCTACGGATGAAAGCCCAATTTCCTCCATACGCTGTTTTTAATCTTGTGTTTCGGACCTTTTAGAAGTAAAAAAGGAACTTAATATTGCTCTTTGATTCTTCCAATAGTTTTCATTTTTATTTTTTTGCAGCATTGCTTGTGGAGCATATTGTATAAGATAATCTTATATCCTGTAATTTTTTAATAAAATTAGTTAAAAGTAATTATTATTTAATAGTTTTTTGAAATTAAAAAACACATATACATGCAATGTTTTAATTAGAAAAAATAAATAAATTTAAATTAAAAGTGTAAAGATTTATTTGTATATACTGCTTTACAGGAATTAAACTATGATCAAATCAATAGTGGTTTAATAAAAAATTGTTATATAAATACTTACGTTTCCGTATGAAATACATTCTATAACACCAACACATCAATTTGGAACAAAACGCACCGGAATGTTTTTTTAATTTCTTTCGGTTGTTTAGTGCAGTTAATGCAACCAGCTGACTAGACTAGCAACCAGCAAATGAATTTCTTTCTACTGTTAATACTTTTAGAAAGCGAAGCTTAATAAGCTACTCGTGAATCTGTACTTGTACAGATAATAGTCATGTAACTCTTGTTTAAAACCCTATAAACCAAACTAACCCCATAGGTCGTTTTAATAACACTTTACCACTTTATGCAGTGTATCATCTAAGAATAATTGACACTTCTTTTATTAAAGTTTACAATCTCTTTCATCGGTTTATTAACCCTTAAAAATAAAACGGAACATGTAGAAAGAAAAGATGCAGGTTGCAGGAGGTGTTCGTTATTCATTGTTTATTTTACTTATTATTCCTTGTCTTTGTAATTCAACAATTCTTAATAATTGTAACAGGAAAGCCGTTTGTTAACCTGGGTCTCATATTACCTGCAATTTTTTGCTTGACAATTTTTTGCCCACAAAATTTGGATACGTCGAATTTGAATAAATTGAGCTTCTTATAGTTTGAGCCTCGTTGCACTTGAGCCCCCGCATTGCGGGGGTTGACGGAGTGTAGTTACGCTACTGGTAAATGCAACCTGACAAATGTTAAGCGATGTGTGAATTCAAAGGTAAGTAAAGATATATTTAAATGAAATGTATGCATAATTTCAACAAGTATCTACGAAAAGAAAAATAAACCGTTGGTATAACCTAGAAGAATTTCGAAGCGTAGCGTCACTTGCTGTAAATGCTAGATGTTTGAAGCCGGTAACGCTGTTTTCGAAATTTATGATTTTGAAAATTGATCCAGATTGTTTTGACTTTGTACTATACCGTTGCAAAGTGATATTGTTTCATTTCAAACGGATTTTGAATAAAACAAAAAACATTTCTAAGCTAGCACCTTTTTTTCAAAAATTAAACATTTCGATACTGCTATATATTGTTCTGATTATTGTAAACATTGCTCTAAAAGGATAAATCCGTAAGTTCAAAAAGTAAAAAAAAAAGCTTTTGGTAAACAGCCTATGGCATAATTATTGTCTTTTTACATGTTCTTTGTATTAAACTTGAACTATTTGGATGTAAATAACTTTAATTTGTTCAATTTACTCGTTATAGTACCAGCTATCTTATTTATTATTCCAACGCATATCGTAATTTTGAACTTGCGTGGTTGTCAAGGTGTCCTTACGGTTGTGAAGATCGTGCGTTAGTCATAGTTTCGGGCGGTTCAAATTTTAAAGTATAGTTAATACATTAGTTCATGGCGATAAAAGGAAGTGCTTAAGAGGTTTCTATTCGGTATAAAATAGATTTAGTTTAGTAAATAAATCTATCAACGCACAAGTTTAAATGGTTGCTACGACAAAGTAAGTGTTATTTTAAATCCAGCATTTGAATATTGAACTTTAGTCGTGTGATGTCTAGATCTGATCAAATCGAATAACTGTTGCTACATCAAAAAATTACGGATGGATGCTGCTGCGGTTTAGTTTAAAAATATGTAAATAAATCTTGAATGGGCAATTAAACGATTTATGAAATCCTTTTTGTGTGCGACCAAGAAACTTTTGTGTTGCCCCTCGTTAACTCAACACGTCAGATAAGTTCCTTTATCAGGAACCGGGAGGTATATTTTGTTTTGTTTGAGCTTGTAGACAATTCTATGAATCCTTCTTTTGACCTGAGAAAACTGATTGTTTTATTTAAACATGCATGCCAAATTTAGATTACTAGTTCTGCACCTGATGCTTGTCGTTTAAGATTTTTAAACCTAGAAATAATGATTCAGCATCTTTTTTTAAGAATTTATTAATGTAATAAAGAAATAACCTTATCTTTTATATAAGTTTTTAAAGGTACTAAAATAAAATTTTATGAACGATATGCACACGTCGTGACATTATTTTTCGTAGACACGTATTTTTCGGAGCTTGCACGTTTTTAATCAAACATGCCGCCCGACCAATTATTTAAGTGGAGTCAACATGTTCCATAAGTTAGTCTTAGTTTTGGTAATAGCATCGACCTAAAATGGTGATGGAAATATTTTTACGGTTAGAAAGATTGCACAAGCTTACCCCAAATTTTTATTCGTTCGTTTCATTTCAGCGCAAGTTTTTGAAGTTCTTGAGATCTTCAAGTTTTTATTAACTTTTTAGTTTAGCGTTTTGAGAATTAAACTGACTATCATTAAATATGGAGATAACTATAATTCCGAATTTTAAAAATATTAAATTCAAGTTACAGGTAAAGAAGTTATGGAAATTTAAAAGCAGTTTCAATTGTTACTAGGCAAGAATGTAGAAACCCGCTCATGTTATTGGTTAATACGAAGGTTAAATCCAGACTTCGGTGTCAGTTACGCTCAATTATAAAAGTAAGGACGCAGATATAGCAGATGGTTAGCGGTGAGTCACCCTCCAGTTTTATTCTTATATATTTTTTTAAGAAACTTTTAATTAAATGCTCAGATAAATTTTCGAAGAAGCTATACCTAAGTTTGTTTAAAATTAATTCTCCAAATTTTTGCTAAAGTTCATAGTTCAATTAATTTGTTTCATTTAAAATTTAATTTAAAAATTTAGTATTTGAATAAGGCATAATTAACCTTAACATTTTTAAGATCTTTGTGCAATGTTATGTTTGAAGTTACAAAGTTGTATTAAAGGATTTGCTTTATCGAACATGCGATAGGATAAGAATTGTTTGCCGAATTATAATGTATAACACATGGTAATAATACACCTGAAGTATAATTCAATGTCGACAATAAGTACTTTCGTTGACCTTTGACTTTACTAAAAATTGTTATTAAGAATGTATAACCATAACCTGAGAAATTACTTTTGAATATGTAAATTTTGTTTGTGAACTGTATAGAATCCTGTCCAAGTAAAATGAAGTCATTGTAACGTAAATTAAAAGTAACATATTTCTTACTGAAAACTAAAATAATTTATGCATTTAATAAAACACTATTCCACGGAACTGTTTTGAAAGTCTCCGTATAAATAAGTTGTATAAACAACGTATATATAAATATTTTTTTTGAAAACAAAATTAATAGAAAAAATTTTTAAGTTGTCTCAAAATTTTCTTTCTTTGAAGCTTGTCCTACAGAAACAAACTGTTTATAATTTAGAAGCTTTAGTACTGAAGGAAGGTATTATTAGTGTTAATGTTAAAAGTTTTTCTTGAAGGTATAATTTTGATTAGTAATTTACATATAATTATTTTTGTGATAAAGTGATTAGGCTCTCATGAAGCCCTAGTTGGAAAACGTCTAGGTATGATTAAATTTTCAGATAGCACGAGATCGCCGTTCCTATTCCAGGTTGCAGAAACCACAGTAAGTATTGTTGTATATGTTTCTTGTCGTAAATTTTTTTTTCTTTCGAAGATTTCCGTATCTGATCTTCGAATAATTTCTTATAAAACACTCATTAAGATACGGTGGCGTCCAATAAAACTCCTTTTGTTTTTTTTCGTATACCATCCTACGACTCTAGCTCATAGCTCTGCCCTAAGTTGAAGAAACTTAGCTGGCTGGAAGAACTCTTTAGAGGGATCCTTTTGTCTCAAAGCCATTCAACATCCTTATACCCTGGGCTTGACCATCAAACAGGAACCCCTCGTAATCTATCGAGGCTCTGCCGCTTGTATGGTAGAGCGGACATATTTAATAGAAGACTCGAATGTTGCAATAGAGTATGCAGTGTTCTGTTTTTGCTGAATAATGTTTTCAAACTCATCTTATTCAACAGGATTTACTAATCGTTTAGCACTATGTAGTACCAGAGCTAATAATTAGAAAAATATATCCGCTTTTTTAGCTAGTCATGAAAAAAGCAGTGAACATATGACAAACTCTCAAAAGTGGAAAAAACTCGAAATCAGGTGGAAGAAATACAAAATACAGTGTTAGAAAGATCGATGGCATCCGTAAAAGTGCTTGGAACACAAAACTTAGCCTTCCGTAGATCAAACGATAATTTATTTGCTTATGGAAATGGAAGCCTTCTCAAATTCGTTGAATACTTGTCTTTGTTTAATCCTATCACGCGTCTAAAAAAGAGAACCCTAGATCTTTTAATTTGATCTCCTTCAAAAGTATCAGTGGGCCCAGGTTTCAGTGACATATAGAATTGTTCCATTAGTAAATATTCGGCTAATGATTGTCGCGACTTTAGGCTGTAAAGTCCAAAGTGTATCAATTTTATGCCTATGTGGATAGTATAAACTTAGATTATCCGGCTATTGCTGGATATATAACCATCAATCTTGTAAACATCAGGAGGATTTTTTACTAAACCTTCTGTTTTTCATCGGCGATGAGTTTATGGCTTTTTTATTCAGGAGTAATTTTTTGATACTATACTAGTGCATTGTATGGAACGTGTAGATAATGTTACCTTATTCCAGATGAGGATCAATTGTATTTATAATTCCGAATTTTATAAAGTTTATAAAGTTATAGTTGTGTACTATGATTTTGGGAACTGTATTGTTAAAAAATTGTTCTAATTGTAATTTACAGTCAAACTGAGATGATTTCTAATAGGATTACAACCAAAGATATGTATTTATTTAGATCATTTTATGCACAAGAAGTTATTAGTAAAGATAGCTGAAGTAGTTGTATTATTGATTATATGCAGTAATGACCGATTAGCTTGTTGCCGACCCAGAAATGTTTATGTGAGCTATTAAGTAGTAGAAAACAGGTAAGTACAATAAACTTGTTTCTTTGCTTATCATACCTTATCATTGTTATGTAGAAACTGCACAAAATTATAAACATAATCAAGTAGTTAATTCTTAATTCTAAATAAATATGAAAACGCATAATTCCGTTACATATTTTAATATCGGGTATTCACTCTAGGAATAATTCTGTTCGTCACCGAAATCCCGGCCCATCGATGCTTTTGAAAGATTTAAAATTATAAGAGCCCCTACTCCTTTTTCTTGGAGTGCTGCTATTGAAACTACAAAATGGACTGCCAAAATGAAACTGATAAGATTGAACTGCTAAAATCGAATTAAACGAACACCGGAAAACACCCATCCATTACAATTGTTCAAACTTTCTCTTGTTAATTTTTAAATAACATCCAGGAGGGATTAGTTTTAGTAATAGTAATTAAGCATGAAAAGCAAGTATGAGTAAACAACTTTGAAGGTGGAGTAAGCGTGTATACATAATAACGAAATATGTATTTAGTACTTAAGATAAATCGTTCCTCAAGGATATAAGGTAATTAAACCTATAGTATGAAAATATTTGCAATGGCGACGCAAATACGCTCCTAGTTGATTGCTACACGAAATGAACTTGACAAATAACATATCCTTAACCAGCAGTAAAACTAATATCTAAGACCATTCGTAACATGAGCGATACATTTTTGATATTAACAAAATAATGGAATAACAAGCAACGAATATGAAACTTAAATCACAATATTTCGTAAACTTTTGATGGCTTAGAAACTTATTTATATACAAAATAGAATCTGATAATGAGGATGCCTAAATCCATTCCATCAAAATTTAGAAACTTAGTTAAACATAATCACTTTTCCTTAAGCAAAATTTTACTCTCCAAATTAAGAAACCAAAACACTCATAACATTTAAAACCTATCTCTTAGAGTTGAGTGACAGAATAGCTGTGCCAAACAATCTGTCACGGCACATATTTTCGTTCTTGTTCCAAGCGAGTTCTTTTTGTTCCGAGTTGTTCTGGGCTTATAAATTATGATTCTATAAGAATTTCTTACCACCACCTATTTCTTCAAAATACTAAAAAGTTGAGTTTGCAGCACCTGCCGTCAAGAATAAACATGTGGTTTCTGTTTGTTTCAACCGAGCCTTTTCTGTTACGAGTTGATTAAAACTTACAAATTGTAGTTCTACAATATATTTTAGAGTATATAAATACAACATTTTAGGGTATATAAACAAATATTCTAGAATAAATAATCACAAAAACATTGAATTTTGAAATAAGACTTATATGGATAAATATTCTTTTGGATTATTACAATTGTATACAACTCAGAACAAACCAGCTGGGTTGGAACAAGAAAGAAATCATTTGAACTTCCTGTATTGGAAACTCGATTGTTTTTCGAATTTTGAGAGACAGGATGCTGATAAAAGATTCATGTCAGAACTATAATTTATAAGACTAAAGCAACCCGCAACACATAAGGCTCGATCGAAACAAGATAAATAGTATAAGTTTACTCTTGGTCAGGTAAGCTGCTTTTTTAATTCACGGACTTATAATTCATCTTACGCATTTGTACTTTCAAAAAAATGTTAGAAACTGCTAGATTATTCTACTGCGGGATCGAAATGCTCGATTTTCGAAAAAAGAGGTACCAGCTCTTCGAAAGCCGTTAGGAATGAAGTAATGTAGTTCAAAATTATAAATTTTTAAAAACTAAATGCTAACTTCATACACCTATAAATTATTGTTTTACAGCTAATGGAGCATTTATATGGGAAATTGTCGATACTGCACAATGGCGTAAAGTACAATTCACTTTTAAACGCTATACGTAATGCATTCAAAATTAATAACATTAACATGTAGTTCGTATAATTTTAAATCATCATCATCATTAGGTCTTCAGTCCTAGAACTGGTTAGACGCGTACCATCATTGTTCCCTATTCTGAACTAACCTACAGATTTCCCTGTAATATGCACAGTTTGCATCTATAACTCTATTTTCCTATCTCTGCTTGTAATATATCACATACTATTCCCCAAAAATGCCTTAGAACGTATTCCGCCCTACTATTTCTCTTTTTCCCCAGATATCCTTGTTCCCCTACTATTTCTGTAACTTATTTGTTATTATCTTTGTCTGTCCATGCTATCGTCCTCATACATCTGAAGCACATCATTTCAAAAGGCTGCTACCATTTTTCTGCCTGCGTTTCAGACTTCCCGTACTTCATAGGCATACTGTGCTGTGCTCCACACATATGCTTTCAACAATTTTCTTCTTATTCTATGTTTGTTGTCTTTCCTCGTAGGCAATGTTCTTTCTTGTTAGATGCAGTTCGATCACTTTCTATTGTTTTACAGTTATATGCCCTATTTCTCCGACCTTCAATGGTTGTGAAGGGAGGTAAGCAGTCTGTGGCTGCCAAGTTCCCCCAACACTTAACCATTTGGCGATTTAATCTATTTTCCAATTTATCTTTTCGCACAGTCAACATTAGTTGCAGGTATTTCGCAGCCATTAGGTTTTCCGTCTCAAAACTGGTTGGACACGTACCTGCACTTATTTATATTCTGAGCTAGCCTACATAGTTCCCTGAAATTCTCACACAGCATGTGTATTCAGGTTAATCTTCTTTGGGAATTAAACCACTCATAGTTTTTAAAATCAACTTTATTTACGTTTCGATCCATGACCTAGGATCGTTGTCAAAATAAAAATAAAAACTTCAAGTTTGACATTTATGACATAAATTGAAGGTGACTTCCTTTAGGTAGCCAATACGCTTAACGTGAAATCTGCCGATTAATTTTTATTGGTGAATTTCATATAAATTCAATAACTTGGAATTGGAAAACATTTTTTAACATGTTTTTATTTATACAATTGAGAGGATGGTTATTAAAGAAGTGTGCGATTGCATTATTGAAAGGCTTAAGTAGTCGTTTTTTTATATTTATTTTGAGGGGGAAAATTCATTATGATTTAGGCTACCTCTTCGGTAGATTTCAACATGGTTCTGAGGCGACCCTAAGACGGGTTTACACTTGTCAGATACCAATGTTGTTCTATGAAGATTGTATATGGATCTGAGGCGACCCTATGGAGGGTTTACACTTGTCAGATACCAATACTGTTCAACGGAGATTGTATATGGTTTTGAGGTAACCTTATTGTGGATTTATACTTGTCAGATACCAATGCTGTTTTACAAGGATTGTTAATATGCTTATTTTTATGTAGTTATTTTATGTATAAATAGAAGTCATGTATGCAGGCTGTATTTCATGTTAATATTGCAAGGAAAAACCAGGAAAAACTTGCAATGCTACCTAGATATTGTGGGCATTTAATTTTCATTTGTTATTTCATTTGTTATTTCTTTTAGTAATGGAATCCATTGTTTATTGAAAGTCACGGATTCGTTTGCAACTCAGTCATTTTTATGTAGGGTTTTATAAGCAGCTGCTTTGATTTTGCGTTTTTGGTGGTTTTCTTCATTTTCTTCTTTTCAGGGAGTATGTGTATTCAGCTCGTTCCCTTTCTATTGTTTTCTAATTTTATACCCTATTTTACCGAGATTCAGTGAAGGAGGTTACAACCTGTGGCTACCAAGATCCCCAACACTTAGACATTTGCCGAAATAATGGTATTCCAGTAAATCCTTTCACACACTTAACATTATTCGAGAATATTGCCCAACCAATTCTTGTAGTTACTTATAATAATCATCATGTTTAAGCACAGTTATCTTTTCGTCATTAGTTTATCCATCTTGGGATTGGTTGGATGCGTACCTCCATTGATTTCTATTCTGGGCTAGCCTACACATCTCCCTGAAACCTCTACAGCCTACATCTTTTACTATCTGTGTGCAGTAGTCTAATCTAGGTCTGCCTCTTCTTCTTTTTCCTATCTCTGCTTCTAATATATTCCGCACTATTCCCTCATGCCGTAGTATGTGGCCTATCATCCTATCTCTCCTATTTTTTACCGTTTTCCACATATTTCTTTCTTCCCCTACCATTTTTAGTACCTCTTCGTTCTTAACTTTGTCTGTCCATGATATCTTCATCGTACGCCTGTAACACCACATTTCAAAGGCTTCTACCTTTTTCTTGTCCGCTTCTCCTACTGTCCAGAATTCACAGCCGTACAGTGCTGTGCTCCACACATATGTTTTAAGCAATCTTTTCCTTGTTTCTATGTTTGTGGTCTTTAAGCACAGTAGTTGCTTTTTCTTGTTAAATGTAGCACGACCTTGTGCTAATCTTTGATTTATATCTTTTGTGCTTTTCCCAACTTGCGTTATTTGGCTTCCTAGGTAGCAGAAATCCTTAACCTCTTGTAAGTTCGTGTTAAATACTTGTATTCTTGTTTTTGATTTATTTTCCCCACCTTTGCAAACTAGAACTTTAGTTTTAGTTTTGTTAATTTTCATACCGTATCTCTCTGTTAGAACCGTTTCCATTTCATTAAGAGCAGCTTCTAACTCTTCCTTGCTAGACGATAATACCGCTATATCATCTGCAAATCTAAGCATATCAATTTTTTGTCCCTGCATAGTAATTCCAAATGTCTTCCTGCATTTGACAGTATTCATTGCCTCTTCTATGTACAAGTTAAAATCAATGGGGATAGGGCACATCCCTGTCTCACCCCTTTCCTAATGTTTACTTCTCTACGTTCCTGCTCTAATTCTATTACTGCTGTTTGCTCTTTGTATAAGCTATGTACTATTCGTCTATCCCTATAACTCATTCCAATCTTTTGAGTATTTCAAACATTTTTTCCAATTTACATTGTCGAATGCTTTTTCCAGATCTACAAACCCTATATACATGCTTTCCCTTTTCTATTGTTTTCTCCATTATCACTCTCAGAGCTAAAATAGCCTCCCGTGTTCCCCTGTTTCGCCTAAACCCAAATTGGTCTTCTCTAGTATTTCTTCAGCTCGTTTTTCCATTCGTCTTTGCACAATTCTAGTTAATATTTTTGACACGTGTGCTGTCAAACTTATTGTTCGAAAATTTTCACATCTATCCGTGCTTTTCTTTTTTGGTATAGTTACTATGATGCTACGTTTGAAATCTTTGGGTATCTCGCCTGTCTCATACATATAGCTTACGAGTTGGAAGAGACGTTCTGTTACTGCTTGTCCAGCGGCTTTTAGAGTTTCTGCTTGCACCTTATCTGTACCCGGCGCCTTACCATTTTTCAGACTCTTTAATGCTAATTCAAATTCGTCTCGAAGTATAGGATATTTCATGTCATCATTTTCAATGTCTGATTCCTGTTCTAATGCAGTTAGTTCCTCTCCTGCATATAAATTCCCTATAAATTCTTGCCATCTACTCACTTTCTCTACGTTTTCTATAATGACGTTTCCTTGTGCGTCCCTTATATTTTTGCGATACGGTTTTATATCCCTAAAATTCATTCTAATTAATTTGTATGCTTCGTCTGTCTTTCCTATTTCCATCTTAGTTTGTACTTCTTTGCACTTTTCATCAATCCATTCTCTGGCTTTAGCTTTCCTGCATTTTCGAATAATTTCCCATTTTATGGCTTTGTATCTCTGTTTTCCTGTTTCGTCTGATTTATTTTTGTATTTTCGTCTTTCTTCTATTAAATTCACGATATCCTTTGTTATCCATGGTTTCTTATTTTTTTTTTGTGTATACCCCAAAATATCTCTGGCCGCCATGTCTAGGCTGGATTTAATGTTATTCCATTCTGTTTCTACTTCCTTAGTTTCAGATATTTTCCCGATATCTTTGAGCAATTCATTTGACTTTTTTCGAATCTTACTTGAATATCTTTATCTTTTAGTTTCTCTAAGTCCAAGTGCCTTTTTCCGTTCCTTTTTTTCAGATTTTTAAATTTAAGTGCGGCCTTCATAATTACGATGTTGTGGTCAGTATCTATATCTGCTTCTGGGTAGCTTCTACAGTCTTTTACTTGATTCCTAAACCGTTGTCTAACAAGAATGTAATCTATTTGATATCGTCCTATATCTCCTGGCATCTTCCACGTATATCGTCTTCTAGCATGATGTTGAAATAATGTGTTTGTGATGATTAAATTGTTCTTGTCGCAAAATTCTACCAGCCTATTTCCCTGTCGTTTCTCGTGCCTAAACCAAATAAACCTACTACCGCTCCTTCCCTACCCTCACCTACCACAGCATTAAAATCCCCGTAATTATTAAATTTTCATGTCTTTTTAAGTATCTTAATATGTCTTTGATATCTTTGTAGATGGCTTCTACCTCTTCGTCACTGTAGCTAGAGGTGGGCATGTATACTTGTATTATTACTGTGTTTACCGGTTTAGATTCTAATCTAACCATGAGTACTCTTTCGTTCTTTTGTAAGTAATTTTCTACACAGTATTCTATCTTTTTCCGCAGAACTATCCCCACACCCAAATTTCCGTCCTCTGCTCCTGTATGAATTACCCTGAAGTCTCCACTCCAAAAATCCCCCGCCTCTGGCCACCGAACTTCGCTGATCCCTACTATGTCTAGTGATAACCTATTCATTTCGATTTTTAGGTTCTCTAGCTTACCTACTTGCTTCATACTTCTAACATTCCACGCTCCGACTTGCAGAATGTTCCCGACTCTTATTTTTAACTTTCCGATCGCATCTTCCGAAGTAGTCCCCTCCCGGAGATCCGAATGGGGGACTATTTTAACTCCGGAATCTTTTACCCCAGAGAATGCCATCATGTTTGTTACAATTTAAGTACGCTGTGTACTTGGGAGATAATGTGGTGGTTTCCCGTTGCCTTCCACATCGCGGTAGTGTGTCTTAGACTGCCATACCGACCCCTATGGTCTCTGCCAATCTAAGTACCGAAAGAGCCGCTGCCCTCTTTCGGGGAGCTGTCTTAGTCTGGTTTCTCACTATCGACCCTACTACTTTGGTTGAACCTGTAGTTTGGCTCTTTAGCTCATTAGAACACGCAAGCCATTTCACCTGTTCTAGTAATTTAGAACATCGGCAAGGTGCAGGTCCATTCGAAATGGATAATTTTAAATACATAAAAAATTTTGTGCAAGTATTTCTTTTAAAGAAGTTTATAAAACAGTGACAATAAATGTTAATTTAAAAGCTATTGCCAATTTTTTTACAGTGTGTATATTCATTTCAACAATACGAACTAATCATAGTAAGCAATAAGTTTTGCGCATGATTTGTTTAGATCATAAGCCTATCCCAGCATAACATAACTAAAATCAGCTTTCAAGGTTGCTCATGATCCTTTATTTGATGCTTTTCAGGATATTCAAATTTCAGCAACAGTTTTTTTAAAACATACCCATTTTTAGTACTTAAGACCTTGGTTTTGAGAAATAATTCTTTGATAATTTATTTGTTTAAGCTTTTAGTTTATGAACACTAAGTTCACAAGGTATACTGTCAGTCTTTAGGTTTACTACTCTTTGATCATTAAAAGAACTTGACATTACTTTATGTTATAGTAAACATCCAGCGACTGTGTGATCCAGTGAGTTTTTGAGATCTTCGTATAATCTTAGAAAATGTTTTGTATTCATTAACTGCAATTCGTGCCATAAGCGAACACTTACATTTTGCAACATTTTTCTCTACATTTACATACTACAAACACACGTGTATACACGGACTCCAACACTATTAGATATCGTTCAAGGTATACGCACGCATGCAAATAGTAGCATACAGATAAGTACGAAGGTACAAACGCTCACGCTTGAACGCAAACGTACGCAGTTACAAACGATACTTAAAATGTTGAACTCTTACACGCATGCACGCGTTTGTGTGAATACAAGTAACACCACAAAAACATCCACATTCATATATGCACCCAAGCACATATACATGCGCGCACATGCACGTATTAACGCTGTCATGCACGGACGTTAACACTCGTGCTTCTGTTTATACAAGTGGCTGTGTTTCTATCAGTATCTGTATAAATATGTGGGCATACCTACGTACGTTTGTGTACACGATACATGTACTCTTACACGCTTTTACGCAAGTACACCCGAAATGCCAGTAACTTGCACATGCACGCATTTACATAAGAGGGTGTAACTAAGATGTATGCATACTAGCGTACACAATAAGCGCATGTGCGCATTCGTTTGATCTGACATCAACATACACACGCATGCGTGCGTCTTCAAGTCTAGGTAATTATGCATACGCGCATGCACGGATGTACGTTTATGTACATTCACGCATCCATGCATTGATGCATTCAAGCGTTACACATTCACACATTTGCGCATTTATGTATTGACGCATTCACGCATGTAATCAGGTACTCATACACGCATGCATGCAATTACGTAAATATAAATGCACGCAGTCACGCAGATATGAACGCAAGCATGCATATATGTACACTTGAGCGAATACCTGGGCGCACGTATATACAAGCATCTTTACATTTGTATACGCAAGCATGCTTGCGGGCGCGCATGGTAGCATATACCCATGCGTGAACAAATGTGCGTATCATGAACATATGTTTCATGTGCGACTTATTAGGGTTAGTGTCCACGCAATCATATGTGCAGAAACGCAAGTACGTGAACGTGCGCACATGCTTGTGCTTAAGCAGTGCCCACACATGCATATATACGTGAGCGCATACTCACATACGTACGTACGCATCTTCGCGTATACGCTTATATGCACGCAAGGTTCTTATAGCTACGTTCGCGCGTGCTACATACGTAGGCGCACATGGAAGCAGCCATGCACGTACGTTTATACAAACACGTGCATACGCACATTCACGTACATATCCAAGTGCTATTTTCCAATACTAATCTACTATATTTTTAAATCTAAGTAAAGAGGCAAAGAAATTTGGTATTATTTTATGAAATCAAAAATATGTCAAAGCTTAGTTTTAAATACTTTGTTTACTGTTTTTGCTGGTCGAAAGTATGCAAATAGTTTTCCTGTTGCACCGTTTAAAAGTATACTCAATTTTTAATCGTTCGAACGCTGATTTTGTGTTGAAGAAGAAGGCTAATTAGCAATAGGGATGGTTGTTTTATAACTCAATGATTTACATACTCTTTATTTTAAGAAACTTACTAAAATTTAAATTGAAAGGAAGTCAATTGACAGTTAAAGGAGAAAGTATATTATACTACATCAAGAATGGTTTTCTCTTGGTTATTATAACAACCAATTTTTGGCAAATTAAGCTTGAAGGTGTAATTCAACTTTGCAAAATAAAACTGCTATTTCAAATGAAACTGGTAATTCAAAGCGTAAGACTTGTTTGTTAGTAGCGAGTTTCAAAAGGTGAATTCTACTATTACCTCAAGTAAAGTTCGAATGACAAATCATAAGACTATAAATCCGAAGGTCCATTGGTTTAAATTTGACTATGGGTAATTCTATTTATATTTTTACATTCACCGGTTCATTTTCAAACGGTAATTTGACTTTACGAAATTGCATAATATATTCATCTTTTGATTTTGAATTCACATTGAAGAGCGTGTATCGTTGTATGTACCGATATATATCCAAAATCATTTCCTATTAATATTAGTGACAAGTTCTCAAAACCATGCTGTTGTTTCGTTTCATTTAAAAAATGCAATGTCAAATAATCCGCAATTGTGCTATTTCGTTTTATAAATTATTTAAATATTACTCCCGATTGTACTATATCTCCGGTATGCTTTTTAGCAGTCAGTAAAAGAATTAATTAGAACCTCACTTCACATGAAAGTGGCCTTTTCTAGAGCAATTGTTACTTTGGGTTGATCAGAGAAATAGCAATGTGTTGTAAAACATCTTCGCACTTAGAAGTTGCTACGTACAGTTCTTCTCCCAGGAACGCTAGCCTATATTCCACAGAAAAACTAGGTAAAGTACTCCGTTATAAGTTCTATTTCGAGACTGTACTAACAAAAATGGTTGCTAACTCAATGCCACGGGTGATGCGTTTGAAGAGGGTTCCGGAATGCTATTGAACACGAAAGGGGTTATTACTTTACAAATAGGATTGGAAGTCGTACTCTTTCTGATATTGATTTAGGTTTTAGTTTATTAACACTAGTTATTTTAGCAAAAGAAAACACTTTGATTGGACATGTATGTAGAATAAAAACAACGCGTGCTCGGCTAACGTATAAACACATACTTTTTTAATTAGTTATTAGAATAGGACAATAGCCGCTCAAACCGAGGCATTTTTAAACAATAGAAACAATTACATATTCGTTTAGAATAATTGCTAATAGGGAGCATTGCGAATAACAATAATATTGACCGCTTTTTACACAGTATACTCAAGTTCATTCGTTTTACAACCCCTCCGCGGGCTAGTCCAATAGATGGGGGGCGTTGGTATATTCGTACATTCTATCTGCTTGCACAGTTTAACCCAGGTGAAGACACATCTATAAATTCACAGAAGCGACATAAAACCCCAACAGCTATTGTGTGTGAAAAATAACTTAATCAGGAATCTACTTAGACGTCACGTAATCTCGCAATACGGGAATTTCTAGGCAAAAGCTCCAGAAAGAACAACAAGAGAGTGTCAAAACCTGTAATCGAGAAAGTAATTGTGGCCACAATTTTTATATGAGAAATAATAGAGTGCACTAGTGCTAAAAACCAACCTAAAATAAGCATTATAATAAGGACACTAATATACTTACTTCAAAACTGTTAGCTAAAAGAAAGGTTTCAAAATTAAATGTTAAATTAGTGGAATAGCAATCACAGCTCTAGGTAATCGCAATGTAAATTATTGCAACAAAATTGTAGCTATCACCTTCACATTAGTTGTGAAAAACATCAATATAAAACAAGTATGTATTTATTTTAATATATATATATATATATATATATATATATATATATATATATATTTATTTTCGAAAACTCGAAAATAAGTTTCACACAATAGAAAAATTAAAAAAATATTAATCTCTTACCCAGATTCCTCTCTTCATCACCTTAATTCTTCTTCAGTTTCCAGGCTAGCTCAGTTGGGTCTCCTCTTGTATACCTAGATTCACTCTCATACTCTCAATCGTTCACGCACACTCTCAATAAAACCACAAAATAGTACAACAATCATACAATATCTATTTTCCACTATTTACAAATAAAACTTCAAAATTATTTACATCTCAGTGGTCAAGTTACACTTCTATAAATTCTATTTTGTAAAGTCCAGAATGTTAACTAGAAATATCAAACACATTGAATATAACCTGAGTAAATGGGCCTTGAATAATACCTTATCTTTCTTTTTTTATTTATAATTAATTTCAATTAGGAAACTCTGGAGTATGGTGAGCTTATGATAACCCAGTTAATTATGATTAATGTATGCTCTTTACTTGGCATATTCTTATTACAAACACAACAAAAACCCATGTACTCATAACTAAAAAATATTTAAATTCCTGAGGAATGTTAATCAGCTTTATATACACCTTTATATTTCGATTTAAATACCACAATAAAAGTTAGTTACACGTATTACTTTCAATACGCCAAATAATTTAAAATACCATCATAGTTCACTCTCACACATCACAATAACCTTCATAGTTTATCAAAAACAAATTCCAAAGCGTTACCTGGAATTTCTTGAAGATCCCTCCTCCGTTGATAATGCCATTAAGTTGTTTCGTGGTATTGCTCTGCTCCCGCCTCCAGATATTAGTAGTTGAACACCCTCTAAGTAATGCTGCAATGCTGTTCATACACAATACATCCAACTCCAAATCCAATCATTACTCTTCTTTGATAATTGTTTAATTTAATTCACGTTACATAACGTCACTACACGAGCTTGTTAAAAAAATATAAGTTGCACCTCAATAAAATTTAGACTTGGCACTATCCGCGTACAAATTATGAGGCTAACACCGTACTATTTAATTTAAAATAATTTTCAATACTTACAAGCTCGTAGTAACTTTGGTACGTAGTCTGAAGCGATAAAAATACTAAGAGGTTTTATTATATTTTCAAAAAGTATTTATACAATTTACGCTGCCACCTCTCGGCCGCATTTCACGCAAAGTCCTTCATTTACAATAATATTTCTTAAAATTTTGGGTTCAACCGTTTTCTAAATCCTCGAAATTCAGCGCGTCGTTACGATATTTTCTGAAAAATTAACATTCAATATTCCCGTGTTTGTCTGATGTACAACTAACGATATCAACCAATAGTATATGCATTGACGTCTTAAAAATCCCGCCTATATTAACGCTATCCTTTGCTTACGCATATCAAATGTTTCCTTCTAACCTTGTTTGAGTGGTAGAGAATCGATATTACTGTCCGCGTTCTACAACTGCATGTGGACCAAATTACGTGCTTTAGCGACTGTTGTTTACCAATATTCTTTGAAACTTGTTTGTTATCAATAAAAATAAGGGAACTTGACATTTACAAAACCTGCAGGTGATCAATTTTAACGAACGTTTTAAATAACATTTCTACAAGTTGGCTTTTCTACGTATTTTAAGCCAACCGATTTATTTGTTTGTTATAACGAACGCTATTCGCCTTGGATTTATTGATTTTTCATGCTTTTATGCATATTATACGTAAATAACCGTTCAATTAAACTCAATTAAATTAATAAATTAATTGCATTGGCTTCTACAATTCATTTTCTTTGCAAACCTAACTAAATTTTATTCATTAATTGTAAATTTTTGTTAATACTTGTTACATTAAACTGAACTAGTAAAATAAATTTCTCACGTAATTTCTGGTTGTTTCCTCTATACAGGGTGTTTCAAATTGCTTTGTTTATGGTTAAATTTAACCTTTTAAAACCACTACAATATATATATATATATATATATATATATATATATATATCAAAGAATGAAATTTAATGGCAAGTGACTCAATATTAGCCACAAGGGCATCCTGTCGACGCGTTTCGCCCTTATTGGGGCTCATCAGGACAGGAGTAGCAAAGATGTAATATTTAACACGAACACATTATGGGAAGTACAGCATCACCTAACCCACAATTTGTGCCTTCGTGCTGTTTCACCTGACTTTGCAGGTTTTTATCAACAGCCGGCACGGAGGAGATCCGGCTCAACCGCCTTTTTCCATAGCCAAAGATTATAATTATAAAGAATAAGTAAATTTAATGAGTCTTAAAATAATATCAAAGAATGAAATTTAATGGCAAGTGCCTCAATATTAGCCACAAGGATGCCCTTGTGACTAATATTGAGTCAGTTGCCATTAAATTTCATTCTTTGATGTTATTTTAATACTCATTAAATTTACTTATTCTTTATATATATATATATATATATATATATATATATATGTTTAAGGTGAAATTAAAACCCAACTTTTTATGTAAAGTTGAATTACCATTTCAAATCGAACTAGTAATTAAAAACCGCTAAAAGAACGGCTACAGCAGGATTTGAACATGCGACCATTGATTTTCCGAATGTACGCTCTAACTAACTGAGCTATGCAGCCAATTGATTAGAAGCTATTATAATTTATACTACTGAAGCTTATTCTTGTCACCGATTTTTAATTACGTCTTGCATTTAAGGAAATTGATTCTAGTTATATACATAATTCATGTACTAAAACTTGATCATCCCATTTTGCTACGTTTTCAATTACTAGTTCGATTTGAAATGGTAATTCGACTTTACATAAACAGTTGGGTTTTTATTTCATCTTAAACTGTTAATATATATTAATAAACATGCATTTATCATTATAAATGTGAATTATTCTTCTTCACTATACATTTATATATATATATATATATATATATATATATATATATTGCTGTGTAATGCTCCTTTGAATGCGAGAACTGGCCCTTAAAAAAAACATTCTAGCCCCACAGATTGGGCGTCATATTTGCTGTGATACCACCAAAATCGGGGTACTCCGGTTTTCGAATCGAGCCCCTACGAATTGGATGTCCAGAATGCTGTGAATCCTACGAAAAGCTATTCATTACTTTAACTGTGTTGGTCCATTGACTTTCTTCTGTTAATCGCCTCGGCTGCTCCTCTAGATAGCTTTCATCCTCATACATAAAAAACAAACACATTCCTACCACAAACATCAACGTCAACTCTATTTACATCAATATTCACAATACATTAAAATTTCAAAATTAATATTCAGCATAAATTTTAATATCGGAAAATTTCAAAATTAAATTTATTATCATTTTAATGTGCATCCAGAATTAAAGTCCTTGTAGGATGCCTACTAATTACTATAACAATATATGCAGAGTACAAAGGAGCATCTACCACCCTTTACGTTAATTAACCAGGTTCGTCTAATTGAGCTCAAAGACATACCCATATTTTTATCATAATCCAGAACATCAATACTAAATACCCTTTCTACTTAAACAAGCAAATTTCACCTTAAAATTAAAATATTATTGTTAGTACAATTTCACTACTGTCCATTTTAAATAAACAAATTAGAAAGTTATTCAACACACACCAAAATCTCAAAGTTCAAACAAAATAGTATAATTTACCTGAAGGTTACTTGCACTCGTAGCTTCAATGTACATCGTCCCTTTTGTTAATCACACCATTCCAACTGGGTTATATTTACGGCTTCTGATTCTCAACGCTTTAAAAATTTTCTCCATCACCATTTATTTAAAGTTGTTTCAGGGCTTTTCCGGAACTCCTCTGTGTATATCTGACCCTTGTTTCGTGGATCCAGACACGTTTATGCACCATTTAAGTATTAATACCCCGAAAATAACAAAGAAATTCATACTTCTTTCACCAAGATACGCCAAAACTGCCTACTTTTGTGTATTTATTTGTCATAGTAAATTTTACCAATTGGTACAGTGATACTAACTTTATTACCTTGTATCTAAGTGCACTCAAGTACATTCATGTTAGCACGTAAATAACAAACTGTTTTAAATCACCAAAATATACGAGCAAACTTTAAATTATTCTATCAAACTAAAATGCACTGTTTAACGTATTGAATCAAGTCGCGGATGTAAGAGAGCTTGTTTATATTCACCTCGGTATATATAGCGGTTAGCCTGTCTGTCGGTCTGTTCCCCAAAACGGCCAGTTCTAAAGAATTTCGCATGCTAGGTTCCCAGTCCGTCGCCCGCGCGTCGGTTTTTACGAATTTTGCACTCGTCCCAGTTAAATCTCGGAAATTCTCACACGGCACGCAAACATGTCCGAGAATAACTAATTAAATTTTATACAGAAATTGTTGTTTCTACCTCTCATATGTGCATCTTATTTTCAACCAATCGTGACCCTCGTGACGTTGCTCATATCACGCCTTTAATTATTAGTGTCTTTGTCTTCCGCACATTATCTTTCCTTCTCTAACCTGTTCTTAGTGGTGCAAATTGATATTCCTTACTATCGATTATTTTAGTCCATGTGGACTATCTGGGTTAAATAACCCCGTATCGCGCCTTCCCGTGAATATTAAGCCCCGGTTTCTCCAAGATTCTTTGTAACCATTAATTATCTGCAAAATTTACGCAGAATGAGCTTTTAAACTACGCAGGTGTTCAAACATAATATTAATTCTCAGAGCTTTATTTTATTGGGTTTTTACAAGTTTTTATAGATATTATATGTTACTAACGGTTCAATTAACTTCAATTAAAATTAATACCCTTTAAATTTTAGTGAATCTTAACTAAATATTAATTATTATCTGTACGTTTTGTTTAATACCGGTTACTTAAAATAGGGTTAATTAATATAAATTTTGCACGTAATTTCCATTTGTTTCTTTCCTCGGAATAATTACATTACACGTAGAGCTTGTTAATACTGTTTCTTTTGATATAAAGCGTCTTGTACATGAACTAAATCTCTTATTTTTACTGAAACGACCGAATTTATTCTCCACGGTTTTAATAACGCGTATTATCTAATAATATTCATTATACACGGTGATTAAAATTATTTGATGTGATTATTTAATTTTCTACCCTGGTCTAAATATGAGTATTTTCCCCCTATTTAAATACAAATAATCCCACTTATTTGAATGCAAATATAAAGCATTTAGACAAAAAATTACAAAAAATTGCCTATCTCTCTCTATCCTTATCTATCTAACTTACCTACTTTATCTCCAATTCAAAAAAAATATTTACACCTATCCTATATCCCTATCCTATTCCTAACTCTCACCTAATTCTATAAACTGAAATTATCCCTAACTTCATCCTACTTATCCATCTAATCCTATATACATCCTATATACCTAACCTATTCCTAACTTTTAACTAATCTTCACTATACTTTACTTCATCCTACCTAATCCTATATACCTATCCTATTCTTATTCTATTCCTAACTTCCCACTAATCTTATAAGAAATATCTACACTTAATCTATCGTATTTTCTTCCTACATTTACTCTTTATTCTCATCCTAAACCTATTTCTAATTATCTCCCATATTTATCCTATACCTAGCTTTATTTTCTATAACTATACTAAAATTCACCTATCTCTATTCTTTGTTCATCAAGTTATTTAAATCTAACTCTCTTCTTCACCCTCCACGTCTTTCTTCTTACCATCCTAATACTCTTCATCCCTATTTTTCCTCCTTTTATATCTATACTTATCCTCCCTATTATCTCACATACAATAAACTTATCATCCCTATTATCCTGACTCTTAAATACTGCTTCTTCTTCAGTCCCTACACTTGTCTGTTTCTCATTTATTATTGTTTCCCTTTCTGCCGACAAACCAAACGATACTACTTTACAATTATCGATTTTTCCCTCTACGGAAAATCCTATGTACCTTCTAGAATTCTTATGTAATGGAATCCGCCAGAATGAATTCCTTAAACCTACTTTATTAAAAACAAACTTGCCATTTAACCTCGTCAAAAATGTGTCCATGGATGGTGGACAATGGAATTGCGGTTTGGTCCGTTGATTAATGTTTCGTGCATCTTTAATTAATTCTGCTTTCACTTGCTCCCGATATGCTGCTGTTGCTTCTACCCCCACTAATTCTGCATGTTTTTGTACTAAAGCTTGAACCTCTACTCTCCTATCCTCTGGACATATTATCGTGTTGATCTGTTTAACTTCATCATCCTCTAACTCTACTACATTAATACTAAACCCCGTGTCATCCTCTGTGACTTCATAACTGCCCTTCCATGGCACTACCCTATCATTAATCCTTATTACCTTCCGTTCAATATCTATCAAAACCCCTAACTGCATCATACAGTCAACACCTAAAATGCTCTGAAACTTCAGTCCAGGTACAATTACAAACTCCTGTTCACAGCTTAAACCTCCTATATCTGTCCTAAGCACCACAACACTATTTACTACAGCAAACTTCTTTTAATTTGGAGCTACTAAATGGCTACGCTTTATAGGCATAATTCTATCACAAACCTTACCCCTAATTTTGCTGACGAATTCCTCCGATATTAAACTCGCCTCTGCCCCTGTATCAAGTAATACTTCTACATTATTCTCAAAAATTTCTAAATTAATAATTGGCAAACATAAATTTTCCTTAGTTTCTGGCTCTACTTCCTCCTCAATTTTGAAAAATTCACGTGGATGTTCATATACATTTACACTGAAATCTAGTGGTCTGTCGCGTTCTAAAAATCCTGTCCAGGTCTGTTTTCCCTACTCGGTCCTGGTCTAGCCGTCACCTCAGCGTATGTCCTAGGCGTTTCCACTCGTTCCGTGTCTGTATTAGCAGTCCCGCTCATGTCTGGTGAACTATTCATTCTGGTAGGTCCCGGTCTCGGTGCAGGTCCCCTTCCTAAACTATTACTCCTAACGTATGGGCGTCTCTGTTCCCAATTTTGTCGCTGGTATCCGTAATTATTCCCCCTTCTAGCATAGTTGTCCCGTCTATTGTCAAACCTAACTGTGTTGATCTGTCTTTCCCTATTTTCCCGAAGTCGTCCACTACTTACGTCGTCGTACCTCTGCAAGTATTCTAGAAACATTTCTCTGTCCACTATGTTCTGTAGTGCTACGTGTTGTCTTATGTCTACCTCGAAGTGTCGTGATAAATACTTAATAATTTGTCGGTCCGTCAGTGGTGGGTTCAGTTGCTTTGCTATGCTATACTTGCGTATAGCATATTGCTCCTACTTCCTGAAAATTCTCCCTTAAATTTCCTGTGATTAAGTCGTCTCGTACCTGGTCTTGTCTGTGGTCACTCCAGTAGTGCTTTAAAATTTGTCCTCAAAGTCCATGTAGGTGTCTATGTCCTGTCCTACTAAATCGTACCACGCTTCCGCATTGTCCTTTAATAAAGCCTTTATCGTATTCAGTTTAGTCTGTTCGTCAAATAAATTTCCCACTAGATTTCTTACACTATTAATAAAAATTTGTGGATTTACCCTGTTATCGCCATAGAACTTCATGTGTTGGTCCAATGATACTCCACCTGTAGAAACTCTGGGACCATCCCCGTTAAATTTGACATGTTGTATTTGATACTACTAACTTCGCGTTCTACCCTGCCTAACTGATCCCTACATGAGTCCGTCACTTCAGTCATTTTACATTAATCTCTTCTTCACAGAACATGCGTACTTCGGACCTTAAATGTCCCATTTCCTGTCGAAGACCTGTAATGTCACGCTCATTTTATCAACCCTATTTTCAACTTCCCCATCTTTACGGTAAGACTATCTTTAAATTCTGAAACTTCTTTATTCGTCTTATCTATTTTCTCACTTAGGGTTTCCTAACTCCTGTTAATGTCTCATTCATTCGGTCAAATTTTCGATTTGAGTCCTCTCTCGCTCTATTCGATTCTTCCTAGCTAATCGCATTTCCTCTAACATTCTCATCATTAACTCATTTCCTGTTTCTCCTGATTCCGTCCTCGACTGATCTCTACTGCCTCCAGCTTCTTCCATTTTCGAAATTTTCTCACACAATGCACTATCGTCACTTCCAATTTCCACTCCTTGACTCCTTAACCACTCCTTTCTCTGCATACGTTCAAATCTCTCACACACACTCTAAAATACTCCTAAATTTATACACACACAAAAACTCTCTCTCTCAGATTGCCAGTTTTCTGGAATAAAATCACAAAAATTTTATTTGGAACTCGAGCCTCACTTTTGGGTCGTCAAATTTGCTGTGTAATGCTCCTTTGAATGCGAGAACTGGCCCTTAAAAAAAAACATTCTAGCCCCACAGATTGGGCGTCATATTTGCTGTGATACCACCAAAATCCGGGTACTCCGCTTTTCGAATCGAGCCCCTACGAATTGGATGTCCAGAATGCTGTGAATCCTACGAAAAGCTATTCATTACTTTAACTGTGTTGGTCCATTGACTTTCTTCTGTTAATCGCCTCGGCTGCTCCTCTAGATAGCTTTCATCCTCATACATAAAAAACAAACACATTCCTACCACAAACATCAACGTCAACTCTATTTACATCAATATTCACAATACATTAAAATTTCAAAATTAATATTCAGCATAAATTTTAATATCGGAAAATTTCAAAATTAAATTTATTATCATTTTAATGTGCATCCAGAATTAAAGTCCTTGTAGGATGCCTACTAATTACTATAACAATATATGCAGAGTACAAAGGAGCATCTACCACCCTTTACGTTAATTAACCAGGTTCGTCTAATTGAGCTCAAAGACATACCCATATTTTTATCATAATCCAGAACATCAATACTAAATACCCCTTTCTACTTAAACAAGCAAATTTCACCTTAAAATTAAAATATTATTGTTAGTACAATTTCACTACTGTCCATTTTAAATAAACAAATTAGAAAGTTATTCAACACACACCAAAATCTCAAAGTTCAAACAAAATAGTATAATTTACCTGAAGGTTACTTGCACTCGTAGCTTCAATGTACATCGTCCCTTTTGTTAATCACACCATTCCAACTGGGTTATATTTACGGCTTCTGATTCTCAACGCTTTAAAATTTTCTCCATCACCATTTATTTAAAGTTGTTTCAGGGCTTTTCCGGAACTCCTCTGTGTATATCTGACCCTTGTTTCGTGGATCCAGACACGTTTATGCACCATTTAAGTATTAATACCCCCGAAAAATAACAAAGAAATTCATACTTCTTTCACCAAGATACGCCAAAACTGCCTACTTTTGTGTATTTATTTGTCATAGTAAATTTTACCAATTGGTACAGTGATACTAACTTTATTACCTTGTATCTAAGTGCACTCAAGTACATTCATGTTAGCACGTAAATAACAAACTGTTTTAAATCACCAAAATATACGAGCAAACTTTAAATTATTCTATCAAACTAAAATGCACTGTTTAACGTATTGAATCAAGTCGCGGATGTAAGAGAGCTTGTTTATATTCACCTCGGTATATATAGCGGTTAGCCTGTCTGTCGGTCTGTTCCCCAAAACGGCCAGTTCTAAAGAATTTCGCATGCTAGGTTCCCAGTCCGTCGCCCGCGCGTCGGTTTTTACGAATTTTGCACTCGTCCCAGTTAAATCTCGGAAATTCTCACACGGCACGCAAACATGTCCGAGAATAACTAATTAAATTTTATACAGAAATTGTTGTTTCTACCTCTCATATGTGCATCTTATTTTCAACCAATCGTGACCCTCGTGACGTTGCTCATATCACGCCTTTAATTATTAGTGTCTTTGTCTTCCGCACATTATCTTTCCTTCTCTAACCTGTTCTTAGTGGTGCAAATTGATATTCCTTACTATCGATTATTTCAGTCCATGTGGACTATCTGGGTTAAATAACCCCGTATCGCGCCTTCCCGTGAATATTAAGCCCCGGTTTCTCCAAGATTCTTTGTAACCATTAATTATCTGCAAAATTTACGCAGAATAAGCTTTTTAAACTACGCAGGTGTTCAAACATAATATTAATTCTCAGAGCTTTATTTTATTGGGTTTTTACAAGTTTTTATAGATATTATATGTTACTAACGGTTCAATTAACTTCAATTAAAATTAATACCCTTTAAATTTTAGTGAATCCTAACTAAATATTAATTATTATCTGTACGTCTTGTTTAATACCGGTTACTTAAAATAGGGTTAATTAATATAAATTTTGCACGTAATTTCCATTTGTTTCTTTCCTCGGAATAATTACATTACACGTAGAGCTTGTTAATACTCTTTCTTTTGATATAAAGCGTCTTGTACATGAACTAAATCTCTTATTTTTACTGAAACGACCGAATTTATTCTCCACGGTTTTAATAACGCGTATTATCTAATAATATTCATTATACACGGTGATTAAAATTATTTGATGTGATTATTTAATTTTCTACCCTGGTCTAAATATGAGTAATATATATATATATATATATATATATATATATATATATATATTACAATGGAGTTCGAAATTGAACAATCGAGCCCCAGCGTTGGGCCGACATAAATGTGCAGTGGAGTTTTATGGATTACCTTCGAGCCCTTGCGTTGGGAGCCATAAAATTTGCTGTGGTTAAGCTCTAAAATCGTGCCCCACAAATTGGGCCGTCATAAATAATTGCTGAAAATAAAAATTTTAATATCTCTGGAAAAGCTGTCCTTTATCAGCACACCACGGCTAGCTCCGCTTCCAGCTTCTTCAGAGATATTTATCTATCCTATGCTTACTCTCTCTTTCACTTACACTACCAACTAAAATTACCAATCAAATAATTCGACGAAACATACAACCTTTTTATTCACACAAATCAAAAATTTACGTCACCAGCTCAATATTTACAAAATCGGATATAAACATCTTCAAAAAATTTTACAATATTAACCATTAAATCCTTTTAAATTTAATAAATTTAATTTATTTCAACACTTTTTTATATACAGTTCAAGTAGATGAGCCTATCTTGAAACCCTAAATTGAAATTTACTCTGGTCTATGGTGAGCTCAGTATATATCCTGTTATCCTAAATGCATAAATAAATCGCATCTTTGTTTTCAACAACTCTAAAGACCAGTTTACTCTTTACATCAAAATTATACGTCATGTATTTATACCTTCAAATAATAAATTCAAATTGTCTTTTTCATATAACCTTCAAATTAGATTTTATGTTCATAAAATATACACCAAATATGTCAAATCACTCTAGCACAAAATAACAGCACAAAATGTTGAAGCAATAACAAAAGGAAACAAATTTTGTTACCCGGTGTAAGTCTTTTGCTCCGCCACCTCTGAAGATGTCGTCCAACCAAACCTCGTCGTTGCATTCCATCCAACCTCTCTCTGCTATATGTACATAAAACTAATTTCCACACGTTATCCAATTCTATGCAGCCGCCTTCAATCCATCTGTACATATAATTGCCCCAATAAGTTGATCGGCTTCTGGATCTACCATACACCCAGCACCCTCGTTCCGAAAAATTAACTGGTCTCGCTTACCTCAGTAACATCTTTTGTTTGTTATTCGTATGTACGTACAGCTCCGTTTATAACATAGCACCTACTCGTACTTTCAAACACTTCTAATTTAAATTAAATGGACTGCACTATCACCGATTTACAAATTTTTAACTTTGATGTTACCATATAGATCTGAAGCGAACCGAAGAAGTAAGAGCCTCACTACGTCTCCTAGTGTATTTATAATCGTTGAAACCTACTTCCTGTACCCCGTTTCCATCGAAAAACACCACCACTGTAACCGATTCTGAAAATCAAAATTACAACGATTTTTTAAAACTCAGAATTCCTCATTCCACTTAGCTTTAGTCCGAAAACACTGCCTATCAAGCACAACGGTCGCAATGCTCCTAGAAATGTCTCTCACTCCACTTGCAATCCGCCAATCTAGACCATTTTCCCTATCGTAGGTCTTTCATCCAACTATGTTATCTTCGTCTAACTCATATTCGTTGTCTTTGTTAAAATCCCACTACAGCAACTTAAAATCTATATAGTGGTTAGCCTCTACAATGGCTGTTGTGTCGCGTCTTTTAAATGGCTGTTATATCGCGTGTTTTAAATGGCTGTTTCATCCAACGTTTGTTATCTGTCACCTGGTTTACCCTTTGTTATTTATATCCCGTCTCTACTTTGTTTTCAAACCACCTGTTGTTTCTTACCCTTCGCTTCGACCGTTAGCTCAAATTTCTAAAGAATTATTTTTCAACGTACATTCTGATTTCTTGAATTGTCTATTTGTCTGTAAGTCTAACCTATAAACCGATTGCCAGTTTGAAATTGTACTATCCTATGTTGTTTAACCTGTAGATTTCCTAGAATTTGTTTTTAATGAACGCTTTGTTAGTTAAAATGAATATATGCGTTTACATTATTGATTTTATATGCAAAATTTCTCCCTTATTATTTGATATGCTCAATTTACAAACTTCGATTATTAAAACTAATTATACTCGTATTATCCTTGAGTTTTTACGTACTATAAAGCTTCCACACTATACAACTTTAACATTACAATTTATTAATTATTAATTATTAATTATTAAACTAATTAATTTGGAGCGTAAATAATTTATTCCTGTTTTCTATATACACGGTCCTTACAAAATTATTCTCTTGATTTATCTATCCCTCTTTACATATAATTTACACGATAATATATATATATATACACATATATATATATATATATATATATATATATATATATATATATAGCTACAATATCGCCGAAACTCGCGGTGTATTTATAAAGCCCAGCCACCTCTCTCTGCCTCTAATTAATCTAGAATAATTTTAAAATCCACACAATAAAATTTATGCCTTGACTAGCTCAGTTATACCTTTCACTGAGTGAACGACGATATGATAACAAAGAATTTTTGTCCCTTTCCCTCTAACACTTCATACCTGAATAAGATAAACGAATTTAACCAAAATTTGTATAATGAACGGAGAAATATATACAATTTACAACTCTACAACCTTCATGATGTCATTTGCTATTTTAAAACCTTTGAATCAAAACTAAAATAAATCTCTTTATCACAAAATTATAACTCTAATTAAGTACTCAAAGTCAGCAAAAATAATTATGTATTATATTGAATGTTTCCTTGAACGTTTAGTTCAATGAACCCTTCTTTCTTATAACGTATTTTGTACGTATCAACCAAATATTTAATGACCCTTTACACAAATATCAAAGTGCATGTAAGTTTCAAATATTCAAAAAATAAGATTTATGCTGTTAGTTAAATATAATTGCTAACCTGGTGCTTTTCTGATTCATTTGCTATGGAAGCCTTCTGGTTTGAATCAGTTGCTAGATTAGTGGATTCCAAGTAGTGAACGTGTAACTCTGCGTGCACTCTAATACTTTGAACTACCGCAGTGTGTAGACAAAGTAGCTAGATGGCAGAAATGTATAGGGAATTTATATGCAGGAGAGGAACTAACAGCATTAGAACAGAAATCAGACATTGCAAATGATGACGTGGGATATCCTATACTTAGAGATGAGTTTGAATTAGCATTAAAGGGTCTGAAAAATGGTAAGGCGCCGGGTATAGATAAGGTGCAAGCAGAAACTCTAAAAGCCGCTAGACAATCAATAACAGAATGTCCCTTCCAACTTGTAAGCTGTACGTATGAGACAGGCGAGATACCTAAAGATTTTAAATGTAACATCATAGTAACTATACCAAAAAAGAGAGGCACGGATAGATGTGAAAATCTTCGAACAATAAGTTTGTCAAAAATATTAACTAGAATTGTACAAAGACGAATGGAAAAACGAGCTGAAGAAATACTAGGAAAAGATCAATTTGGGTTTAGGCGAAACATGAGAACACCGGAGGCCATTTTACCTTTAAAGGCTATAATGGAGAAAACAATAGAAAAAAAGGAAAGTGTGTATATAAGGTTTGTAGATCTGAAAAAAGCATTCGACAATATAAAATGGAAAAAAATGTTTGAAATACTCAAAAAGATTGGAATGAGTTTTAAGGATAGACGAATAGTACATAGCTTATACAAAGAACAAACAACGGGAATAGAATTAGAGCAGAAACGCAGAAAAGTAAATATTAGGAAAGGAGTGAGACAGGGATCTGTCGTATCCCGTTTAGTTTTTAACTTGTACATTGAAGGGCAATGAATACTGTCATATGCAGGAAGACATTTGGAATTACTATGTAGGGACAAAAAATTGAAATCCTTAGATTTGCAGATGATATAGCGGTATTAGCATTTAGCAAAAAAGAGTTAGATGCAGTTCTTAATGAAATGGAAACAGTGCAAACAGAGAGATACGGTATGAATATTAACAAAAGTAAAACTAAAGTACTAGTATGCAAAGGAGTGGAAAATAAATCAAAAACAAGAATACAAATAGGTAACGAAAACTTACAAGAGGTGAAAGATTTCTGCTACCTAAGAAGCGAAATAACGCAAGATGGGAAAGCGCAAAGGATATAAAACAAAAATTAGCACAAAGTTGTACTACATTTAACAAGAAAATGCAACTTCTGTGTTCAAAAATGACAAACATACCAACATGGAAAATATTGTTTAAAACATATGTATGGAGCACAGCACTGTACGACCGTGAAGCATGGACAGTAGGAGAAGCGGACAAGAAAAAGATATAAACTTTTGAAATGTGGTGTGATAGACGAATGATAAAGATATCATGGACAGACAAAGTTAAGGACGAAGAGATACTAAAAATGGTAGGGGAAGAAAGAAATATGTGGAAAACAGTAAAAAAATAGGAGAGATAGAATGATAGGCTACATACTAAGGCACGAAGGAATAGTGCAAAATATATTAGAAGCAGAGATAGGAAAAAAGAGAAGTAGAGGTAGACCTAGGTTAGACTATTGCACACAGATAGTGAAAGATGTAGGCTGTGGGAATTTCAGAGAAATGTGTAGGTTATCTCAGAATAGAAATCATTGGAGGTACGCGTCCAACCATTCCAAGATGAAAAAACTAATGACGAAAAAAGATAGCTATACCTAAACATGATGATTATTATAAGCAACTACAGGTATTATTTGCACAATATTCTCGAATAATGTTAATTATGCGAAAGGATTTACTGAAAAACTATTAATTCGGCAAATGTCTAAGTGTTAAGGGATCTTGGCAGCCCCAGGCAGCTTAACCTCCTTCACATACCTTACATGTGATTTTTCAATGCTCCAACCGAAGGTACTACATTGGCCAGGAAGCGAGTTTTTTTTACCTGGAAAATTTGGAATTTTGCCTAACCCTTGCTGTTCCAAGCAAGGTAGGGATCTTTAACGTACGTGACAAACACTCACACACGGGATTTTCATTTTACTTCTCATCCGAACGAGGGCGTATTTTTGTGAAAAATGATCGCCTAGCATTTTTCAAGCGGACCGTGTGGGGATTCGAACCCGGGACCTTAAGCGTAGTAGTCACACACATACCAACTATGCCACGGAGCCGCCTCCTTCACATACCACTGAATCTCGGTGAAATAGGGCATATAATTAAAAAACACTAGAAGGGAGCCAAACTGTATATAGGCTGTTGTGAAAATTTCAGGGAACTGTGTAGGCTAGCTCAGAATATAAATAAGTAGAGGCACGCGTCCAACCAGTCAAGGCGGAAAACCTAATGACGAAAAAATAAGTGCACAAAAATCTAACGATTATTATAAACAACTACAGTTGTTGGTTATGAATTATTTTTAACTAATGTTAATTGTGCGAAAGGATATATTGGAACCGAATTGAATCTAACAAGAAAGAACATTGGCTATGTTTGAAGACAACAAACATAAAAACAAGAAAAAAAATTGTCGAAAGCATATGTGTGGAGCACAGCACAGTACGTCTATGAAATAGGAGCAGTAGGAAAATAAGGCAGAAAGAGATAGAAGTCTTCTGGAATGCTGTGTTTCAGATATATGAGGATGATAGCATGGACAAACAAAGTTAATAACAAATTGGTTATAGAAATAGTAGGGGAATAAGGATATCTGTCGAAAAAAAGAATAAGAGGATTAGAAGAGCAGGATACGTTCAAAGGCATTTTTGGAGAATAGTACAGAATATTTTACAAGCCGAGATAGGAAAAAGGAGATAGAGGTAGAGCTAGATCAGAATATCGTACGCAGATAATGACAGATGCAGACTGTGAATATTTCAGGGAAATGTGTAGGTTAGTTTAGAATAGGATACAATGAAGGTACATGTCTAACCAGTTCTAGGACTGAAAACCTAATGATGATGATAACATTATCCGTACTAAAATTTTAGCATTACATTTAACCCTTTATCTTTGAAAACATCTCTAGTCTACTCTTTATAATGTCTGAAAGCAGTTCTTCTTCTTTATGTATCCTGCTTGTCAACTTATATGTTGCGTTCTGCACTGCCTTACCTTCATATCTAAACAGCTCCACTAACTCATCTGTACCTACGGTTTTTCTTAATCTTAGCGAGATCAGGGCTTTTCGAAATTTTGGTTTTAGGACAACGTATACCGTTTTCTGATGCCTTACCCTACCTACGCCTTTCATATTACCTTTTGGTAACTTTTTATCACCTAAATATACAAAACGTTTTGAACAACTAATCTTGCCAAAAAGCGTAGTAAGGACGTTGTCGGGAAATTTTTTGAATAAATAGGGATCTGCATTTGATTTTCCAATGCTCCACACAAAGGTGCTACATCCGCCTTGAAACGAGTTTTTAATCTAGAAATTTAAAATTTTGCCGATACCTTGCCATTCCAAGCAAGGTAGGGATAATTAACATGCGTGACAACATTCTCGCACGGGACCGACATTTTACGTCTGATCCGAATGAGGGCGTATTTTTATAAAAAATACTCGCCTAATATATTTCAAGCGGTCCATGTTGGGAATCGAAGTTGAGACCTTGGGATCAGCAGTCTTACGCAAACCGTTTTGATCCGCAAAGCCACTTCGTAAATGAACCCCTACATTTGAGTTCCCAATGCTCCACCCGAAGGTCTGCAGTAGTCAGTGATCGCATTTTTTTACCTAAAAATTTTTACTTTTGCCGAACGCTTGCTGTAAGATAGGGATCTTTAACGTGTATGACAACACCCACACACAAGACCTACATTTTTCCTCCCATCTAAACGAGGGCATATTTTTGTGAAAAATGCACGCTTAACTAAGGATCCGTGTCGGAAATTAAACACAGCACCTTGAAAATTGGTAGTGACTAAGCGAAACAATCTAACCCACAGCGCCGCTCGTAAATGAAGCCCGTGGTTAAGTAGAAGTGGAAATAATAACAAAGGCAATTTAAAAAAATCTAGGAGAGATTTTTTTTGATAGTTATCCAAACCCGGTGGAGCGGAGAGCTTTTATAGACAAAGTGTGGGACTCTCCTTGCGGCATAGCCACTAAAACCAATCGCCCCGGCGGGTGCGTCTGCCAAACGGCTCCGCCGCACTGCAGCCTAAAAGGATTATTGTGCTGACCCTGATTAAGTTGATTAGTATACAAGTTCTGGGTCTATCAGTGGATCTACCATATACAAGTGCCCCACTGATTGAACTCAGTCCTAGCACATTTCCCTTGCGAGAACATGGTTAGATGAGGTCGGGTTGGTGAAGTCATGAGTGGAGGGGTTACTAATATTGATACGTTTTATGAAAAAACAGATAGAATGTTTTTGAACTCAAGATAGAACTATATTAACGTATCTCTGGCAATATGATTCGACAACAGAAGCAAACCAAATTATTCAGTCTTAAACTAGAAAGTATGTTTACCAGTTATTGCATAAGTGCATTACATATCAACTTTTTAATATCATTTAATTAATAAATTCAAAGCAAAGCATGCTCTTTTCATTTATTTGCACAACATAATTTTGGACATTAAGACATCCCAATGAAACTAAAATACATACTCGTAAGAATGCAAAATGTTACAAAAGTTGTACGGTCGTATAAGTTGTACTAAAAGTGTTGTCCGGAAGCTGTACCAAACATTGTGTAACTTCAAAGGCTGCATAACATTTCATAAGGTTATAGTAGAAGGATGACAGGATAATCAGAACCACATTTCCACCAGCATCCGCATTTCCACACACATCTGGACCAAATTTACATGTAAATTCCCATAAGGTGGAAATGTGGAGATGAATCTCCTCCTGCTCTCGCCTTGTGGACCGCCTTGTGGAATTTTATTACCCCAACCATTTTGATTACATCACACCCGCATTCTTTCCACCCGCGAGATAAATCTTTCTCCACATTTCCACCCACGAGATAAAACTATATTGTTTGGTAGCAATTAATATTAGATTTTTCTCAGCTACCTGAATTTCTAGGAATTTTTTAGATAGCGCCATTCCTCAGAGAGCTACCCCAATTCTAAGAATTTTTACCGGTAGCGATCTTTGACCGTCCGCATAAATTTTTTTATACATGTGGCACATCAAATTAGTCTAGAATTGTACGCAGAATTTGAATCTGTAAACAGATTTAAAATAGGACCGCGCCTTACAAAATTACACACATACCTACTAGCGAGCATGCCGCGATCGTACCACTACTCGCTTTTAATGTCATACCATACTTTCTATCTTGTTTAGCTCATCTTTCGAGATAAATGTACCTTGTTTGGTATCAATTAATATTAGAATTTTCTCAGCTACCCGAATCTCTAGGAATTTTTTAGATAGCGCCATCCCTCAGAGAGCTACCCCAATTTTAAGATTTTTTGCTGGTAGCGATTTCTGACCGTCGTTATAAATTTTTTTTTAGTCATGCAATACATCAAATTAGTCTAGAATTTTATGCAAAATCAGAATCTGTAAATAGATTTAAAATCGAAGCACCCCTTACCATTTTACACACATTCTCTAAATTATAAATTTCCTGCAGCTCATACCTAAAAAAAATCTAAAAACCATTCCTAAAACTTTTTATTACAGACAATTTTTACTAATACAGTTTAAATTTTGTAAATCACATTTCTAAATACATATTCACAATTTTTTATTCTTAACCTAGAACTCCTTAAATCGGCTTATACCTCTGATTTAGTTCTCATTGTTTCGCTTAAGACCTCGTACATATTTTCCAGATTACTAGAAGACATCATAACCACATTTTTTGTGTTAAAGGATTTCACATCGGTAGTCTTTTCCCCCATTTTGGTGTAAACGCCGTAGAGTTTGCAATAGACTTTTATTGCTGTATGTTGTATTCTGCGGAGCTGAGCGTTTACGGCTTAATGACATTATATGCTGTTTTTCCTTGTGTCGCTGTCCACTCTCGTAAAAGCGATACCGCAAGACATACAGTTAAAGTACTTTGCTGCTAACGGATGTATAAGCTTAACCGTGGACGATGTTACACCACGACATTTATTCTGGTGCCGTTTGAGAGCATCCCTCTTGGTAAAGTAGACGTGACAGGGCTCGCATTTAAAAACGTTTGCAGGTACCATTTTAGTACAAAACAAAATCCGCACTATAGGACTTTGGTTAAACTTGTAAGCGAACTAACTTATAACTAAAGAGTTTACTTTTGCGTACCTGCTTTATGTACCCTATAGAATGCAAACCGAAGGTTTCCGAAGACGGCCGAACGAAGTTGAGGATTCAGCGGGAAACTAAATGACGTCATCTTGTGCCAATCCTTGCTGCTTGTTCAGTACATTTAGCACCATAGCATGCGCCCGGTTGCGCTTCGTCCATGCTGCAAATGCAGTTAGTAGAAACACCGGAAAACTTCTTCCATGTTATACGAATCAACAATCGCATCGCGTGCATATTAAAATCCAAAAAGGTGGAAGCACACGCACACAAATTGGTTGCAAGTCTTGCAGTAGAAGATGGAGTGTTACTATAAACAAAAACTTAATAAAACACTTTAAACTTTTACTAAGGGAATACCAAACTTGTTCTCTACAGAATACTTACTAATAAAGCAATTTAATTTTAAATAATTTCTACGTCATATTTTCGGAAATTGCCGGATTGAATATATTCTTTGGAAACAATCGAAGATTTCCGAAGACCATCGAAGAGTGCACAAGCGCGCTCACTAAAACAATTAGCATTAATACCGAGTGTTCTGTGCTTTCGTAGGTTGCTCATGTCCTAGAACCAAATCTTCCGCATAACGGTCGGTAGCACGTAATGATTTCTAGAACCCGTAAGTACTCGATATCGTCCAAACAGAGAATTAGATGCCCGATGTTTGTTAACATCCGATTCCCTCGTAAAAGGCAGAAAAAGCTCGATCAATCATCCGTCTAACTTATACTTCGATCCGCTCCCGTTCTGATAATTTCCAAACATTTTTCAAACGACAATGGTCTCAGAATTTTTTAAACCTCCGAGGGATCTATAAGTCGTGATCAATTACACGTTTGAGCTACCCGTAAACTAACATATTTTATAGTAACAGTGCGCTGTATAATACATGCATACCCCTTCTCTGCGCTACTGTTATTCTTGTAGTTGCTAGAAAAAGTAAGTCGCCCTTTTTACTGCTAGGACCACTGCAAAGCATTATTCTATACTTTCATTATAAGTATAGCACATTGCGCACTTTTTTGTCTGATAATTAAATTTTGTTCATGTAGGCTTTTACACTTTCGCATATTTAAACATCTAATACGATCGATTAACCACTTTCAATTATTCTAACGGGAACCGCCATACATTTCGCCGCACCGTTCCTTTTGATTCCAACGATCTTATGGGCTTCCACACACTAACACCTAACGAATCTTTCCTACTAGCTGTTAAACAAAAACTACCGGCATCGCCATGTTCGTATACGGACGTAAGCAGATGTTTGTGGATGTGTACGAGAATATGTAACTATATACATTAATCAGTCTAAGCTATTTTATTTAGTCCACGAAAACTACTATTTTTCTAAACCACAAATAATAATCGCTTTAATAGGTTTAACATTTCTACCATTTCCCAATGACTGGTGCTACGTACATGGAAACTTTAATTTCTTATTGGAGAAAATCCTTATTCTCCCACGCACTGTTCGTAGTTGCATGCCCACCCCTTTTGGTAATATATGCTCGTTATAGGTTGTAGCACCCGCGGTTTTACTTAACTATTATTTGTGAGACCCCTTTAATCTTTTTAATCGTGTCTTTCTCGCTTACAATACAGTAGGACTTAGCCCTACTACCAACAAATGATAATACTAGATCCCCATTAAATTCATCTTTAATTTTCCCTACAACTTTTTTTGTTGACATGCGGTATATTGTGTTTATTATCCGCGGGGTAGTCACTCTTTTAAGATGAATATTTCTTTTTTGGTATCAACTAATATTAGATTTTTCTAAGGAGCCCAAATCTGTAAATAGATTTTAAATAGGGCCACCCCATACAAAGTTATGTCTTTTAAAGACCCAAACCTCTAATTTTTGCCCATCTTTATTTAACTCCATCTTTAGAACCTTTTTTCGCTACTCAAGACATATACTTTAAACATCCATTTTCCGAGAAATCTAAAACCGCTGTGTTCCGCGAACACCACGTGCAGATAACACGTATACTCTCCAGGATAGAAGCAGGAAGGGTTTGGAAGGTGGGCGAGGAACTTAAAAATTATGAAATCTTAAAACTAATATATACAATAGATTTACAAAATCTATACAACTATCTTAGATTTATATCTTTATACCACCCATGCGTAGATTGATATGCTTCCAGGATGACGTTACGCTAGTCATCTTTGCTCGATAAACTAATTTTATTAATTATCTGCGTGTGCAAATCGTGATTTCTACTCCGGATGCATACACCGGCAAAAACTCCATACCAAATAAAGAATTAGATGCTTGATGACTGTTAACATCCGCTTCCCTCGTGTACACCCATGCGCACCCCAGCCCATGTGCACTATCCATGCCCACCCCTCTCTGTGCGGCTGCTATTTCGTGGTGACGTCATAGCCTTTTGTAAATAAAGAACATTGTAATACTATTCTAAGATGTTTATTCTGACATACATAACAAAAATTAAAAATATTTAATACCAAGCATGGAGTCATTTAAACTTAATTTTAATACAAAGTTATACACAGAAGACAGTTCTTTCTTTATGTTTATTTGGAGTGGTTTTAATTTTATCTAATTTTATTTGCAGCTTAAAATTTATATCGACACCCAAGTCCTCTATATCCTTTTCTAGCCAATAGTTTGATACATAGAGACCGTCTAGGTGTTCGAATTGCAAAATGTGCCGAAGTTTGCCTCTATATATAAAGTCTTTAATTCCACCGACAACCAGATCCATTCCTTCGTGTAATTCTTGCAGCTTGTGACAATCTTTTAATCGCGGCTCTCCTACTACATCTTGCATACGTATCTTGTTAGCTTGATCGACTTCTTCTTGTCGGTATTGGAGCAAATCCTTATTCTCTCACTCACTGTTGCATAGTTGCATGTCCACCACTTTTGGAAATATATGGTTGTTATAGGTTGTAAGACCCACGGTTTTAAATGATCCGAAAGGTTCTTTACTAGGCAAATATTCAATGTTTAAGCCATAATAGAAATCGCTCATTTGTCGGTTTCACTTTATTCCGAAGAAGTTGAGAAACGTTAATCACCTTGGAGACGCTCATGTTTACAGTTCTAGCTACTGTCGAATACTAAATTGAATACGAAAAAATTGATCTCTTATGTATCCTACAGAGTGGGAGGGGGGGGGGGATATTGCCGACGATAGTCAAATATGTCGGACACCACCATATCGCTTACATTCTGTGTTTTAGGAACTGTTTTGTTATCCGACTTAGGTCGGCAGGGATGCGCATTTACATATGTCCGGATATATGTAGGATGTTAGGTTAGGGTGAAATTGCCCCATAGGGTGAAATTGCCCCATAGGGTGAAATTACCACATAGGGTAAAATTGCCTCCGATCTAGGTTGGATGTGGACTTATCAGGAGTTAGGTTAGCTAGTGTTGTCCGTAGTTAGGTTGGGTTAGTTGGACTTGTGTGGACTTAGGTTAGATAAAAGGAAAAATTGATAGGTTAGGTCAGCGCGGCGGTGCTGACCTAACCTATCAGATATATTAGACGAACTCGAAAAAGATTATTTCTATCTTTTTGACAAGGATGTAACCCAAGATTTTGCTGGCATATTTAGCAAGATGGAGATGTGTAATTATTTAACTACAAATCATAACTTTTGCTATAAGGGAGAATACGAAAAAAAGTGTAATATTATAGTTGACAACGATAAAACTGCGGGAATTGATTGTTTAACATGGCTTACAACCAATGCAAGAATTAAGATATACAACAAATTTGTGTGTCAGATAACAAGTCCTGGTGTTAATAAACAACTTGGCAATCATATAGTAGATTTTTTACGTTGCCCAAATGTACGTTTAAGGGAAACTTTTGCGTCTACTTTAGCCAAAGAACATGGTATTACGCGATTGGAAGCGACAATATACCACTGTACAATTGGAATCTGTGTCAGTGCGGAACGGGTGTATAAACCCTTAAAAAACTGTTTAACTTTAATGGAAGATAGTAAGTTATACTTCCTAAAGGCGCCAATGTACTCGGTACTACTTGCCAAAATGTGGAGTAAGCTATCGGCCAAGCTACAAAATAGCTGCTGTTTAGTGTATAATAACCTGCTACAGTACGTGTATTGGGGGAATGGCAATACAAAGAAATTGACGGGCTTGCAAATTAAGTTGTCCGAAAAACCAGATGAAAGAGAAAAATTGATAAAGTATGTGCTTTCGGCTTTTAGTTTTAACTATTTACCTGTAAATTATTTGGAGATAGTAGAGGAGGAAGATAGCCAAGATAAAATAAAAATCTTACACAAGTGCTACATTAAAGCAGGTAGTACATATTTTACACAATCGGCAACACCATATTCTACAATTCCAAAAGAAATAGTCATTTCGAAATTGGGGTTGATAGATACGCCTAACATTCGTCCAAAGGTTGAACGACAACATGGAAATATTGGCAGTAAACTCTATCCGTTTACGCTAAAGGAAATTGCCCCATTATGCACGCCATACGCTGTAAGTGGAAGAAAAAGACAACTGGAATTAAAGGAAATGGATGCAAAAAAGCAAAAGTTGGGCTACATGGAAAACACGGCTACAATACGCGAACAATACAAAGATGTGTTCGACAAAGAACATCTTATTAGAGAAAATGAGGAAGAATTAAAAGATTATTTTATGTGCCGGTGGGCTGACTTAGATACATCTGGTTTCTACAAGTTGTATGCATTTGTGGTTAGTAAAAAAAGACTCTTTTAGTTATGTAGGCGTTCTTGCGGGAAAGGATAGTACTAAATCCGTATATTTTTTAAAAGGTTATTCTAAAAACGTATTTATCGAAATGGCGGATAACATAAACGACCTAAGGAATGCGGGTTTCGTAACCTTTGCGTACACCACACGCAAAGGGGGTCCGTTAAACATTGTATATTTGCCTAGTAAACAACCTTTCGAATCATTTAAAAACGTGGATCTCACAACATATAACAACCATATATTTCCAAAAGTGGTGGACATGCAACTATGCAACAGTGAGTGGGAGAATAAGGATTTCCTCCAATACTGACAAGAAGAAGTCGATCAAGCTAACAAGATACGTATGCAAGATATAGTGGGAGAGCTGCAATTAAAAGATTGTCACAAACTGCAAGAATTACACGAAGGAATGGATCTGGTTGTCAGTGGAATCAAAGAATTTATATATAGAGGCAAACTTCGGCACATTTTGCAATTTGAATACCTAGACGGTCTCTATGTATCAAACTATTGGCTAGAAAAGGAGATAGAGGACTTGGGTGTCGATATAAATTTTAAGCCGCAAATAAAATTAGATAAAATTAAAACCACTCCAAATAAACATAAAGAAAGAACTGTCTTCTGTGTATAACTTTGTATTAAAATTAAGTTTAAATGACTCCATGCTTGGTATTAAATATTTTTAAATTTTGTTATGTATGTCAGAATAAACATCTTAAAATATTATTACATTGCTCTTCATTTACAAAAGGCTATGACGTCACCACGAAATAGCAATCGCACAGAGAGGGGAGCGCATGGGCAGTGCACATGGGCTGGGGTGCGCATGGGTGTACACGAGGGAAGCGGATGTTAACAGTCACCAAGCATCTAATTCTTTATTTGGTATGGAGTATTTGCCGTTGTATGCATCCGGAGTAGAAATCACGATTTGTACACGCAGATAATTAATAAAATTAGTTTATCAAGCGAAGATCACTAGGGTAACGTCATCCTGGAAGCATATCAATCTACGCATGGGTGGTATAAAGATATAAATCTAAGATAGTTGTATAGATTTTGTAAATCTATTGTATATATTAGTTTTAAGATTCCATAATTTTTAAGTTCCTCGCCCACCTTCCAAATCCTTCCTGCTTCTATCCTGGAGAGTATACGTGTTATCTCCACGTGGTGTTCTCGGAACACAGCGGTTTTAGATTTCTCGGAAAATGGATGTTTAAAGCATATGTCTTGAGTAGCAAAGAAGGTTCTAAAGATGGAGTTAAATAAAGATGGGCAAAAATTAGAGGTTTTGGTCTTTAAAAGACATTACTTTGTATGGGGTGGCCCTATTTAAAATCTATTTACAGATTTGGGCTCCCTAAAAAATCTAATATTAGTTGATACCAAAAAAGATATATTCATCTTAAAAGAGTGACTACCCCGCGGATAATAAACACAATATACCGCATGTCAACAAAAAAGGTTGTAGGGAAAATTAAAGACGAATTTAGTGGGGATCTAGTATTATGATTTGTTGGTAGTAGGGCTAAGTCCTACTGTATTGTAAGCGAGAAAGACACGATTAAAAAGATTAAAGGGGTCTCACAAAGTGTAGTTAATTAAAACCGCGGGTGGTACAACTTATAAGGAGCATATATTCCCAAAAGGGGCCCATGCAACTACGCAGCAGTGCGTGGGAGAATAAAGATCTTCTCCAATAAGAAATTAATTTCTATGTACGTAGCACCAGTCATTGGGAAATGGTAGAAATGTTAAACCTATAAAGACGATTATTAATTGTGGTTTAGAAAAATAATAGTTTTCGTGGACTAAATAAAATAGCTTAGACCGATTAATGTATATGGTTACATATTCTCGTACACATCCACAAACATCTGCTTACGTCCGTATACGAACATGGCGATGCCGGTAGTTTTTGTTTACAACTAGTAGGAAAGATACGTTAGGTGTTAGTGTGTGGAAGCCCATAGGATCGTTGGAATCAAAAGGAACGGTGCGGCGAAATGTATGGCGGTTCCCGTTAGAATAATTGAAACTGGTTAATCGATCGTATTAGATGTTTAAATATGCGAAAGTGTAAAATCCTACATGATCAAAATTTAATTATCAGACAAAAAAGTGCGCAATGTGCTATACTTATAATGAAAGTATAGAATAATGCTTTGCAGTAGTTCTAGCAGTAAAAAGGGCGACTGACTTTTTCTAGCAACTACAAGAATAACAGTAGCGCAGAGAAGGGGTATGCATGTATTATACAGCGCACTGTTACTATAAAATATGTTAGTTTACGGGTAGCTCGAACGTGTAATTGATCACGACTTATAGATCCCTCGGAGGTTTAAAAATTCTGAGACCATTGTCGTTTGAAAAATGTTTGGAAATTATCAGAACGGGAGCGGATCGAAGTATAAGTTAGACGGATGATTGACCGAGTTTTTCTACCTTTTACGAGGGAATCGGATGTTAACAGACATCGGACATCTAATTCTCTGTTTGGACGATATTGAGTACTTACGCGTTCTAGACATCATTACGTGCTACCGACCGTTATGCGGAAGATTTGGTTCTAGGAAATGAGCAACCTACGAAAGCACAGAACACTCGCTATTAATGCTAATTGTTTTAGTGAGCGCGCTTGTGCACTCTTTGAGGGTCTTCGGAAATCTTCGATTGTTTTCAAAGAAAATATTCAATCCGGCCATTTCCTAAAATATGACGTAGAAGTTATTTAAAATTCAATTGCTTTATTAGTAAGTATTCTGTAGAGAACTAGTTTGGTATTCCCTTAGTAAAGGTTTAAAGTGTTTTATTAAGTTTTTGTTTATAGTAGCACTACATCTTCTACTGCAAGACTTGCAACCAATTTGTGTGCGTGTGCTTCCACCTTTTAGATTTTTAATATGCACGCGATGCGATTGTTGATCCGTATAACATGGAAGACGTTTTCCGGTGTTTCTACTAACTGCATTTGCAGCATGGACGGAGCGCAACCGGGCGTATGCATTGGTGCTAAATGTACTGGATGAGCAGCAAGGATTGGCACAAGATGACGTCATTTAGTTCCCCGCTGAATCCTCAACTTCGTTCGGCCGTCTTCGGAAACCTTCGGTTTGCATTCTATAGGGTACATAAAGCAGGTACGCAAAAGTAAACTCTTTAGTTATAAGTTAGTTCGCTTACAAGTTTAACCAAAGTCCTATAGTGCGGATTTTGTTTTGTACTAAAATGGTACCTGCAAACGTTTTTAAATGCGAGCCCTGTCACGTCTACTTTACCAAGAGGGATGCTCTCAAACGGCACCAGAACAAATGTCGTGGTGTAACATCGTCCACGGTTAAGCTTATACATCCGTTAGCAGCAAAGTACTTTAACTGTATGTCTTGCGGTATCGCTTTTACGAGAATGGACAGCTTACAGCGACACAAGGAAAAACAGCATGGTATGTCATTAAGCCGTAAACGTTCAGCTCCGCCAGCTGTTAAAAGGTTTTGTACAAAACAACCACGAATTATGTGTAAAGTATGCGACTTCGAAATGGAAAAGACTACCTATGCCGCACACTTGAGAAGCAACAGACATAAAAATGCATCAGTTACCGCTACTGGCGAAGATGGCGTAGAAATGGTTAGCACGGCGTTTAACAACCGTATGGCTAGCTATCGCATAAAGAACGCCAGTGTCGACTATGGAGTGTCCGAGTTTCTTTGGAAACAGAAGAGTAGTTTATTCGATTAATTAATAAAAAAAGAATAAAACATACAGCAATAAAAGTCTATTGCGAACTCGACGGCGTTTACACCAAAATGGGGGAAGAGACTACCGATGTGAAATCCTTTAACACAAAAAATATGGTTATAACGTCTTCTAGTAATCTGGAAAATATGGACGAGGTCTTAAGCGAAACAATGAGAACTAAATCAGAGGAATTTGAAACATGTGGGTCCGGTTGGTCTTTGGAAAAAGTGCTCTATTTAGAAATAAATATTAATAAGTATAAGCCGATTTGAGGAGTTCTAGGTTAAGAATAAAAAATTGTGAATATGTATTTAGAAATGTGGTTTACAAAATTTAAACTGTATTAGTAAAAGTTGTCTGTAATAAAAAGTTTTAGGAATGGCTTTTAAATTTTCTTTTAGGTATGAGCTGCAGGAAATTTATAATTTAGAGGGTGTGTGTAAAATGGTAAAGGGTGCTTCGATTTTAAATCTATTTACAGATTCTGATTCTGCATAAAATTCTAGACTAATTTGATGTATTGCATGACTAAAAAAAAATTTATAACGACGGTCAGAAATCGCTACCCGCAAAAAATCTTAAAATTGGGGTAGCTTTTTGGGGGATGGCGCTATCTAAAAAATTCCTAGAGATTCGGGTAGCTGAGAAAATTCTAATATTAAATGATACCAAACAAGATAGGTTTATCTCAAAAGATGCATTGGCTAGTCGAAGAAAACTGTTTGGTTCAGAATGTTAGCGGAAAAAAATCTTAAAATGAGGGTAGCTCCCTGGGGGATGATGCTATCTAAAAAACTTCTAGAAATTCGGGTAGTTGAGAAAAATATAGTATTAATTGATACCAAACAATATAGTTTTATCTCGTGGGTGGAAATGTGAAGAAAGATTTATCTCGCGGATGGAAAGAATGTGGGTGTGACGTAATCAAAATGGTTGGGGTAAAAAAATTCCACAAGGCGGTCCACAAGGCGAGAGCAGGAGGAGATTCATCTCCACATTTCCACCTTATGGGAATTTACATGTAAATTTGGTCCAGATGTGTGTGGAAATGTGGTTGCTGGTGAAAATGTGGTTCTGATTATCCTGTCATCCTTCTACTGGTTATATAAGTTCCAACAGAATTGAACTAAAGGTTGTATAATTTGTTTAATTTTTCAAAAAGGTTATGTAATTCCTTGAGGGTTATATAGGCTCCAAAGTTTTATATACATCTCTTAAAGTTAACGTCTCAAAATGTGTGCGTTGACCGAACACATAAAGAAATTAACACATCACACACATGAGAGAACACGCTACGGCCATTCTGCGCCCGTCAGGCGCAAAGTACTACCATCAAGCGTTACTACTTTCTGATCTCATCTCTAAATTTTGATTGCCAAAATTAAACGATACCTGATCTACCTTCGCAGACATACGACACGTTTTGCAAACAATCCAAGTTCGAAAACAGACCATGCCACTACAATAACAAGATTGCGGTTTTTAAACGAAAAAAGTTAAAAGTGATTTAAATTGCTTTCGACAACTAAACTCGAGGACTTGATAAATATTGCATTTTCAAACACATATCAAATGACGACAAAAAGTACACAACTAACTAAGCTCTGTTTTATTGATGTATACTTTTTCACCTAATTCCTGTTTCCTTTGATTTTACTAACGAAATGTCCAGCGTCAGGTTGCACCTATTTATACTGTGCGAGTCAAAAGCAAGGGATAAGTTCTATAGAACAGAAAATAGTGATTTATAGAAAAATTTCAGGTGCGGGTGAATTTGGCTTTTTAATTCCGGGGTTTTAACATAATATTCAGATATATAGGATGAAGCGTTTAAGTGTGATAACGTTAAGAGTTTTTTGAAAAATAAAAATCTCCATTTTAGTCCACATTTTGACTCTTCGCCTAATTGCCAATTGTCAATTGTTACGCTACATAAGTAAATTTTTGAAAAAATAATTTTTAAAACGAGAAAGGCGAATTGCATTATTATTGTAAACAAGGAACAAATACAAGGTTGTTATTCAGGCAGATGCTTAATACATTAATGTGAAACTATTGATGTTGAGCTGGTTACAGATTGAGTGTTATCTTGAACAAGTAGACTGATAAAACCCTAAATTTCTATCACTGTAGTATTTTGTTTTGTCTGGCAGTTATACTCGTGTGATTATGTAAACAAGGTTGATTCACAATTATGGCTAAATTAAACGAAGGGTAAAGAAGTAAAACATTTATTATTATTCATCAGGAATAAGAAAACTAATAACCTATTCAACTGTCAGTAAAATAGAAAAAAAATTTCGTGAATTAATTGCGTCAGAACTGCCAAAACGTGGGCTTCCAGGAATAATCAAAGATGCTTGTTTAGATCACTATAAAAAAACGCCTGAAGAAACAAAAATTGCATTCTTACAAACTTCTATTAGTACAAACTATAAATGAAGATGATCAGAATAGATGATTTGAATTTTCCGAAACAATGACAACTGTGTAGGAAAATAATCAACTGTTGCTGGAAACTATTTTGTGCAGTACTGTAAACAGATAGAACTGTAGGTACTGGACACAACAAAATTCGCATTGGTTTCCGGTGAATAAAAGAAAGTCGATGTTTGAATAGGAATTGTTGGCAATATAATTCTTGGACCACGTTTTCTAAAAGAAAATTCTAAATAATTGTTTATGGTACCAGCAAGGTGGAGTGCCACAACATCATGCACATCCTCTGCTTTTCCTGACCGGTGGATCCGTTGACGAAACGCAGAGGAATGGCCTCTAAATTCGACATCTATAGATTTCTTTTTATCGGGCTACGTAGTAAAATGACACTAGACAATCAGGAAGACCTAAGGAAGAGTAAAAGGACCTACATTTGAGCAATTACACCAAAAACCATTTGTAATGTTTTATTATAGTTTCAGCATAGGTTAACTTACGATCAAGATGTTATTTGTGAAAACTTTGAACATTTTCTTTGAACATTTGTACTTTTTTCTATGTTTACGATAATATTAAAGATGAATTTTTTCGTTTTCATAATCTTTTCAAAATTGCCTGATATAGGGTAACGAACATATTACATTTTTTGTTTGCAATTGGATACTGTGTCATAATCTGACATAAAAAATTGGGTTGCTATTTAAAAAAAAAAACCGATAGCATTATTACATTTAAACGTTTCGCCCTCTATATCCCAATATTATGTCAAACAAATGTGAATTTAAAAACAAAATTGACTTGTATTTGAAATATTACTATACTTGCTTTTCTCAGAGTATAACTAGTTTCTCTGTGAAATTCTTCATTTCTTAATGCTGATGTTTGTATCAACGTTGCAGTAGTTACAATAAAAAAAAATAGAAAACGAAAAAGATTAGCGGTATTAAATACTGCACCCTTCTGCAAAAATTCCGATTCAGATGAAGATGAGGAAACTGCGGCTGAAACAAATGCCAGTAATACAGGAATAAACAAATTGAAAGGACGTAATGCGATGGCTTTTTTGATGTTCCAGGCTTATGACCTGACGTAATAACAAATAACGTTTTAAATTTTCTAGTAGAGCCTGAATCTGTTAAAATGATATAATTATACTGTTAGCGAAAACGGAAAAAAATTTTCTATTAAATATTTTGTCAATGGGGAACCAACAGTAAGAGAATGTCTTATGTATTCCAAATAAAAAACTCAATATTTTTTGTTGCAAAATTTTTGGATAATCTTTAACTTCAAATAATTTTTTTGGTTTTATAGGGTTGCCTGACTGACGACACATTTTTGCCTTTAAAATTTCATAAAACTAGCATCTTACATAAAACTAATGTCAAAACTTCAGTCGACTTAAATAAAACGTTGAAATTAAAAATTACCGTTAATGATAAACATTTACGACTACTAGAAGTAGAAAAGATGTTGGCATCATGTTTTGGAAAGAATTCTAGATGTATTTTTTTAAACAATGTCTTAATTTTCAAGGTGTTTTTAAAAATATTTTTATTCACGAAAATGACAATTTTTTAAAAACAATTAAGATGACCTCCACATTTGACCCGGTTATGCGGGAGCACGCTCATCGCGTGCAGAAGTCTCAAAAGTACTGAGACAGATTAACACCTTATCTAGGACACCAAATCCAAAAACAGCTCTTAGATTTGCTATCTTCTAATGTAAAGCTCTCTATTTTAGAAATGATCTGCACTTCAAAATATCGTTTAGCAATTTTGGACTACGCCGCAAATGCAAATCACACGGAACAAGTAAGTACTGTTTTAAGATATATAACACTAAATAACAATACTAAAAAGTTAAAGTAAGTAAAAGTCCGAGTGCCCTTTATTCAATATCAGATTTAACTGGTAAGGGTTTGTGTAAACTTTTATTTGATTTGTTTCACATTTGTAACTCAAAATTTCACACTTGTAGTCAGGGTATACGATAACGGGACAAGCATGTGCGGAAAGCATATTGGTTTGCAAAAACATATTAGTGGAATTAACCTCAGACAACTGTCTTCCAGCATATGTTACGGGTAAAACAGGCATTAAAATCATTGAAAGTTTTGATTTGTTAAAGGGGCGGGGACTCCGTAGTAATAAAAGGATGCGTCGGCTAACTGCAGTGGTGCGGGAACGGGTTGTTATGGATAAATGAGAAAACAATATAAAGACAGAGAAATACAATAATGATAAATAACAAAGCTTTAAATTCAAAATTCTACATTTCGTTAACACTTACCCTAAAAGTCTGGTCTTTGTCAAAATCGAGGGGCATGAAACAGTCTATCACCGTAATGTTTTTAATGTTATTTCTAAGTGGAAAACTGTTATTCTGCATAAAACTCCCTTGCTTTGGTATCCTAAAGTTGGTCATAATTAAGCTAAAGAAAAGCGCTCCTCCCAAATACGACTATCACTGGGGTAGCTGGAAATCCTTTACAAATCACTAACTTTACATCTATTTCCAAAATCAATTAAAATAAAAACCAACTTAAACTTAACCTCTATTCACATACAAATAGTTTTACTGCGCGTATAAGTATGCTTTTTAAAAATAAATTCCTACCTGTAAATCTGGCCGGGTATTGCGAAAATAAATATATTCTAAAAAAAACTAAGAATTCTTAACTCTAAACCGTCACCAAAACTATCCCACGCTCCACATTTTTGAACTTTCCTATTTAATTATTAGACATCAATGAATTCCAAATTATCGATAATGTCGTTAATGAAACGGTTTAATACCAACTTTGTGCTATAACTGTGTCTTTTTTAAAATACGCAACATCTACATATTTCTCATTATTTTAACCTATTAATATTATGCTTAAATTTAATCATTATGTTACAGTTTAATTTCCTGTAACGCTCACCTCTATTTTTATAGCATTTAATTTCCCCTACGCGACGCCAATCTATCATTTATGCTATTTCAATTACAAGGTTTCCTTACTAGAAATTAAGTTCTGTTGTTTTGTGTGATAAGTAAAATAAAAACTAGTCGGACTCATGCATTCATTAGCAAGATTTTGGATTATTTGTTTCGTTGTAATGGCCCTTGATGTTTGACTTAGGTTCCATTTAGAACAAATTGTTAACTTCATCCGATTTTATTCGGGATTTTATGGTCCGTATAGTTAAATACAAATAATTAGTGTGTATCTTTTTTTGGCAATTTCCTTTTAGAGGAGTTTTACACGCACAAGGTATGCTTAATAATAATATTCAAATGCGTTAATTTTTACACCTGTTATCTGTAGGTCACACATTTATTTACGAAGCAAGTCATTGCTTTATGTAATTATTGTTAATGTTTTGAGCGCGATATTCAAACGGTAGGTTATTAATTGGTCTGAATTAAAATTAATGTGGTTCACTTATTTTAGGGTTGCTGTAATTGCGGTAAGGGTTGTAATTGTTGTTGTAGTACCGTATTGTTGTTACATTGTACTGCTGTAATATTATTCTATTGGAATACCGTGGTATGGTTATGTGGTAGTTATGTTTCAGCTCTTGGGTGATTCGCCCATTCGCTTTGAGGTATTGCCACTGCTGTGGATAAACAAAAACTGCTTATGACGCTTCGTCACCGTGACCTTTATAGTGTGCGTTAATTGTTATCTACTCAAGAAGTAATGAACTCTATTAAATTTCTTATCATAGTAAATTACTGTTGGCATTTGTAAAATACAACCCACGATTTATTAGTAAATATACGGTCACTTGACTCGGGAATCTTGCCCCGTTTTCTAATATATAACCGGTGCGCAGAAAGTGTTGGTACCACCGCCTACACGTCCGGTTTAATGGTAATATAAAAGGTAACTGAAATACCTACAGACATTTGTTTTATTCGCATGACCGACCTGATAATGTTTATCATAATTTATTGATTGTTGCATCTACATTTCTTTCATTAGAGTAATATATTAAGTGCAGTTGCATATATTCCGATTGTTATTACTAACAGAGAATAAGTTATGTTTTAACCCATACCATAGATTTGTTTAATGTTATTTTATTTTGTTGGTTAACCCTTTCAGTACTGTGGGGACAGTAGATCCCATAGAATGCTTGAAAAATTTTGCAGAAGTTAATATCGCTTTAGATTACACTGGGATGGGCTTTATTGCTATATCTGGGTTTCTAATAACATGCAATTTCAGTTCCGGCGTAAACACCAACGCCTGCGCTCTTATTAAACAAGTTTGTTGTTGACAAGTCAGGGTTCGATTCACGTGTTAACTAGATTTATTGCAATTTAGTGTTGTTTAGATTACATTTTATTAGTTTTCGTACATACTGAGTAAGGGTAAGTTTCCGATATACTTTTGATAAAATTAAAAGCATTTTTGGAAGGAAGTAATTTATTGGGATAAATAGACTGTTGGGACTTGTTTATTCCAGCATCGTTTTATCGCTGGGACTTATTTATCCGACAGTATTATATCATTAAGCTCAAAAATTATTTCAGAATGAATAGTAAGCGGCCATTGACCCAACGCCAATTAGAATACTTGCTCGATAACCTAAGTGACCTCAGTGATAATGAAGTGGACCCTTTTCATTAAAGTGACAATACTAGTGATGAAGATTATGAATTGTCCTACTTCTAGTGGCTCTGTATCCACTGATAACGAAAAGAGTTATAGTTCCAGTTCTGAAGCTGAGAGTTCCGAAAAGGATTCTGAAAAAATACCAGGGCACAATAAAATAAAAAATAGTAGCTGTTCCAAGTGTTGGGATTAAACCTATACAATCAAAATCAGTTTTGAAGTATATTTGGAGCAGAAATATGGACCGTTTTTCACCAAAAAAAAAACAATTCCTCTGGAAGAACAGCCAGTTATACAAGTTGAGCTCAATAGAGGTTCAACTATTATCGAATGTTTTATGAAATTATTTCCAAATAACCTAATAATGCAAGTTAGGTATTAGTAGCAATACTATGCGGCCATGGATCCAAAGTAGATCAGTAAGGCAAACCAGTCCCAAAGTCAATGCAACTATGGACCCAAAGTAAGTCAGTAGGTTTAACTGGTCCCAAAGTCAATGTGACTATGGACCCAATGTAGGTCAATCGACTAAAAACAACGTGTTTATGGACCTAAAGTAGGTCATACAACTAAAAAAGTGTAATACTTTGGTCCCAAAGTCAATGCGACTATGGACCCAAAGTAGGTCAATCGACTAAAAGCAACATGACTAAGGATCCAAAGTAGGTCATCCAAATGAGAGTGTGATACTTTGGTCGCAAAGTCTATGCGACTATGAACCCAATGTAGGTCAATGGTCGACGCTTTTAAGGAATACAAAGTCGTAGTTATTAAATCGCGAGTAATGTGAAATGAAAACAAACGAAAGAAGAACACAATGTATTTTTCTTTACGGTAATTTATAAAATATATATAATTAGAAAATATAATGTGTTGTACTCTAGAATAAACGTACTATAATTTACCTAAATTGCTTATATTTTCGTTTTCCACATAACCAAACATCCCAAATATAAAACACATTTGTAACTCACTTCAAACTTTTTTTCTTTTAGCATTAAACTTTTCGCTGCCTTTCTAATTCGCTCCAAACTTTCTTTAAAGGTTTTTATTTTTGATTTGTTTACGGAACCCTCACAACTACAACACGGTAAAATATTACTTTATTGATTCTGTGAGGGCTGTCATCTTCATCGTTGACGCTTTAGAGACCGTAGAACTAACTAGTCGCGGTCGTTTCTGGTTGTTTTTCTTCTTCTTCAATAAAAAATTCAGATGAAGATTATATCAAGTAAATGCATTAAGAGAATTAAATCTATATTAACCAACGAATACGTACTGTATTACTTCGAGTGTCATCAGGTTGTACGCTGCAATTGGCGGATCTGCCCACGGAGCCAACGATTTTTCCAGCACTTCATTTGGATTAACTATAAACTGCTCAATAATTTTAACCCGGCCACTATTATTATTGTTTCCTGGCAAGGGCCAGCTAATCTTAGATTGCGTTGATCAATTATAATTGCTTTCAGTGTGGGGAATCCCATTCGTGCTGACTGGATTCAAACTTTTTCTGCAGACAGCATTAAATTTATTACTGACTACGTTTATTTATTTTTTGCGGACGTCAGCATTCAATTTCTTGATGACTGAGTTTATTCATTTCTTGCCAAGTGGGTTTATTTATTATTCTGCAGATGTCAGCATTAAATTTTTTGCTGATTAGGTTTATTTATTTTTCTGCAGACGTCAGCATTCAATTTCTTGATGACCGGGTTTATTACTGTTTCTGCGGATGTCAGCATTAAATTTTTTGCTGATTAGGTTTATTTATTTTTCTGCAGACGTCAGCATTCAATTTCTTGATGACTGGGTTTATTACTGTTTCTGCGGATGTGAGCATTAAATTTCTTGCTGATTAGGTTTATTTATTTTTCTGCAGACATCAGCATTAAAGTTCTCGCTGACTGAGTTTATTACTTTTTCTGTGGACGTTAGCATTAAATTTCTTGCGGATTTGGTTTATTCATTTTTTGGATATATCAGCATTAAATTTCTTGCTGCCTGGGTTTATTTATTTTTCTGCGGACGTCAGCATTAAATTTCTTAATCACTGGGTTTATTAAATTTTCTGCGGATTTCATATTTCTACAATTGTTATCTAAACAATACATTAGCATTAAAATTCTTCCTGCATGGATTGAATTTCCTGCCGTTCTAGTTTTTTAATAATTTTACATACCCAAGATGTGTGATAATCGTTCGATCTTTTTTTTGTCAAGTTGTAGTTGTGTTCTGTGAACAAATCAAAAACAAAAACTTTTTCAAAATTGCCCTTGTCAGAAAAGAATAATAATAGTAGTTCAGTTAAAATTATTGAGCAGTTTATAGTCAATCCAAATAAGGTGCTGGAAAAATCGTTACGGGCAGATCGGCCAATTGCATTCGTTGGCTTAATATAGATTTAATTCTCTTAATGCATTTACTTGATATAATCTTCATCTGTTTTTTAGTGAACAAGAAGAAGAAAAACAACCAGAAACGGCCGCGACAAGTTGCACGGTCTCTGAGACGTCAAAGCTGAAGATGACAGCCCCCACAGAACCGATAAGGTAATATTTTACCGTTCAGAGTTTTTTATGCGCTAAATCTAGTTATATTTATAGATCAGGAAAGAATTTTGCAATGTTGAAAAGGATGTGTGAAGAGGATGATGACGAGACCGGGAAAGTAGAAGATGATAATGACACCTACAAAAACGAAACGCAGCCGGAAGAAAAAGAAGAGGGTGTCAAAGAATTTATTCACATGGTGAAGATGCGTGGATCAAAAATCCGGCGCCGTCTTCTAGACGAACGAGAAGTAATAAAAAGCAGCGGGAAAGTTTAGTGCTGAAAGAAAAAGAAGTTTGGAGGGAGTTAGAAAGGCAGCGGGAAAGTTTAGCGCTGAAGGAAAAAAGCTTGGAGCGAGTTAGAGTTGTTCTTTAAATTTGGGATACTTGGTCATTTGGAAAATGAAGATGTGAACAACGTAGGTGATTTATAGCAAGTTTATTATAAAGTACATAACATATTTTCATTTTCTAATTACAACTATTATAAATTTCAATAAAGAAAATATATTGTGTTCCTCTTTCTCGTTTGTTTTCACATTATTCGGAAAATTCTATATTTACAATTGAATGTCGAGAGCTACATACTCGCTTTGAACGGAAACTTTAAAATCTAGTGTGACATTGTTTATGTTAGCACAGCTTTCATAAAAGTTAATGATATCCATACGCCTATGGAAAAATCTTTGCAACCGTACAATTTTGTAGCTTTTTCGTTGTTTATAACAATTTCAATGTCTAGGACAGTCAAGTATAAGCATACTTACTACATTTAATTCCCAACAAAAATAATAAAAATTCAAATTAACATATACAGGTAGGTAATTGCGTTTACATAGAAAACAGTTTGTATTTTTATTTTTGATAACAACCGAGTTCATTACATTTAACACATATGAGCCACGCATCGTCAGGAATTTTTTTATTGTCAAGATGCTGCAATATGGCTTACAAACGAGTTGTTTATATATACTTTTTTATATGTTATGCCCCTAATTAAATATAAAAAAAATTGTGGTTTTGCAATTGACAACATTAATTTCACATTGCTTAATGAATAGCACTTTTAAAAAATTTTAAATATGGTATAATAATAATAATAACAAGGGTATTGCGAAAGTGTATCAGAAAATGATAGGTATAATTTATAACTGAGGTACGAACTCATGCAATATTTATTTTTTTGTCATACAACGTTACATTAAATTAATGTTTAAAATCTTTGGGAAACCAGTAACCAGCTAATCTTAGATTGCGTTGATCAATTATAATTGCTTTCAAGGTTGAGAGTCCCATTCGTGCTGATTGGGTTCAAACATTTTTCTGCAGACAGCATTAAGTTTATTGCTGACTACGTTTATTTATTTTTCTGCGGACGTCAGCATTCAAGTTCTTGATGACTGGGTTTATTCATTTCTTGCCGAGGGGGTTTATTTATTATTCTACAGATGTCAGCATTAAATTTTTTGCTGATTAGGTTTATTTATTTTTCTGCAGACGTCAGCATTCAGTTTCTTGATAACCGGGTTTATTACTGTTTCTACGGATATCAACAATAAATTTTTGGGTGATTAGGTTTATTTATTTTTCTACGGACGTCAGCATTCAATTTCTTGATGACTGGGTTTATTACTGTTTCTGCGGATGTCAACATTAAATTTCTTGCTGATTATGTTTATTTATTTTTCTGCAGACATCAGCATTAAGGTTCTCGCTGACTGAGTTTGTTACTTTTTCTGTGGACGTCAGCATTAAATTTCTTGCGGATTTGGTTTATTCATTTTTTGGATATATCAGCATTAAATTTCTTGCTGTCTGGGTTTATTTATTTTTCTGCGGACGTCAGCATTAAATTTCTTCATTACTGGGTTAATTAAATTATCTGCGGATTTCATATTTCTATAATTGTTATCTAGACAATACATTAGCATTAAAATTCTTGCTGACAAGGGATGAATTTTCTGCCGTTCTTGTTGTTTAATAACTTTATATAACCAAGATGTGTGATAATCGTTTAATCTTTTTTTGTCAAGTTGTAATTGTGTTCTGTAAACAAATAAAAAATGAAAACTTTTTCAAAATTGCCCTTGTCAGGAAAGAATAATAATAGTGGTCGGGTTAAAATTATTGAGCAGTTTATAGTCAATTCAAATGAAGTGCTGGAAAAATCGTTCGCTCCGTGGGCAGATCCGCCAATTGCAACGTACAACCTGATGACACCCAAAGTAATTCAGTAAGTATTCGTTGGCTTAATATAGATTTAATTCTCTTAATGCATTTACTTGATATAATCTTCATCTGAAGTTTTTAGTGAAGAAGAAGAAGAACAGCCAGAAACGACCGCGACTAGTTCAACGGTCTCTGAGGCGTTAAAGATGAAGATGACAACCCTCACAGAACCAATAAGGTAATATTTTACCGTTCAGAGTTGTAATTGTGTGTGTTCTATAAACAAATCAGAAATGAAAATTTTTAAAAAAGTTTGGAGCGAGTTAGGAAGACAGCGAAAAGTTTTTATGCTGAAAGAAAAAAGTTTGAAGTGAATTAGTACTGTTCTTTATATTTAGGATGCTTGCTCATTTGGAAAACAAAGATATAAACAATTTAGGTAAATTATAGTATGTTTATTCTAAAGTACAACACATTATATTTTCTAATTATATATATTTTATAAATTACCGTAAAGAAAAATACATTGTGTTCTTCTTTCGTTTGTTTTCATTTCACATTACTCGCGATTTAATAACTACGACTTGTTATTCCTTAAAAGCGTCGACCATTGACCTACATTGGGTTCATAGTCGCATAGACTTTGGGGCCAAAGTATCACACTCTCATTTGGATGACCTACTTTGGATCCTTAGTCATGTTGCTTTTAGTCGATTGACCTACATTGGGTCCATAGTCACATTGACTTTGGGACCAGTTAAACCTACTGACTTACTTTCGGTCCATAGTTGCATTGACTTTGGAACCGGTTTGCCTTACTGACCTACTTTGGGTCCATAGTCGCATAGTATTGCTACTGCTATTATACAAATATGCGCCTAGAATTACTTGAAAAAAAAACTAAGAAAAGAGAGATGCAAAAAAGAGAAATAAAAATTATACTAGGTTGTATGCTAATAATGTCGTATAATCATGTACCAGCTATGCATATGTATTGGTCAAGAAACAAATCATTTCAAAATCTAGCAATTATGGAAGCTATTTCAAGGGAACGCTTCCAATTACTAATGCCAAAATTATATTCCAACAATCTTATAAAGCCAGCTAATGCTTCGAAAATATATTGTATTGAAGAAGTTTTGTCTTTCAAGAAGCACACATTTCTAAAAACAAAATCAGACAGTACGTATCAATCTATAGATGAAGTAATGTCAAAATTCAAAGGTTGCTCTGCTCTGAAACAATGTCCCCTTGAAACCGATAAAGCGGGGCATAAAAATATGGACAAGGTGTGATGCTGTTACTGGTTATGTTTATGACAAACATTTATTGTGGATAGGAGAATGAAATAACCGAAGGAACACTTGGGGAAAGAGTTATTCTATAAGTGGCAAAAACGATTAGATCTGCTAATGCTGCTTTAACATGTGATCGTTTTTCTACATCCACCATTCTCTTGGACACTATAAAATTTCCTGCAGTTAGAACGTTTATTTCTACTAGGAAAAATACTCCTACATTTCAGGGTAAACTGAGAGAAAGAGGACAACGTGAGATGGCTATGTGCGATGAAGGCTTATTAGGAATTCGTTGGAAAGGCACAAAAGACGTTGTGTAACGTGCGAGGGGTCTTATAATTTTATATATCGACATACCTCAGCCGTATTCTATTGTTCTGTAAGTGTCGTTTCTACTCTTCAACGAAGTGGACTGTATAGCTAATTATTGAACGTGTTACGTACGCACTATTACTGTGTTTTTTAGGGTTTATCCATAAAATCACATTCGGAGACACTAATGACTTAACTCACTTTTCCGAACCAACAAACGTTTCTCTTAGATGTCTATGAGCAAGTGTCGATCACTACCCCTTTAGTCCAACTTAATTTCCACAGGCACAAAGAAGGTTTATGGCAGGATATAACGGGACAAGGGATGACAACTTTGCTATTTTTTTACAACTATGAATTTACGACTTAAAATTAAACACGAAAACGTGCGACAAAGAGACCAAACAGACGTACTGCTCATTGATTTTATAATTAATTTAGCAGAAAGTCTTATTAGCCAAGGAAGATCAGAAACTACATATAAACGTTCTCGCAGGTGGGAAAGAGTTGCAAAAACGGTAAAGTTATGTGAAAATATTGGAGATTATCTTCCTATTGAGCAGGGTTCTAGAAATAGATGTGTTCGATGTTAATCAAGAAATTTTAAGAAGAGAGCAACATATATTTGTAAAAAATGTCAAGTACATTTATGCATTCGATGTTTTACGCCATACCACACCTAGAAAGAAGGAAAGAATTATTATATTTATTTAAAAAATTAATTTTGTACTATTCTAGTTGTGTTTGTTATTACTGTAAGGACATATTTTTCCCAGCTATTCTATACCGCACGGACCAATACATCTCAAGCCTTTTTTTCAAAATGGTAAGCACTAAAATTTTGAAAAGTAGTATACATATTTTTGAAGTCATTATCAACTAAATTTTATCATTTACATACAACAAAATTTATTGACCAAAAGTGTTATTGAAACGGTTAAGTTAATACGTTGGCTTGGTATCTACATTGATCGTGAAAACTTTCCTAGATTGGATTAGCGGGTGCCCCTTGATTTTGATTTAGGTGGCGCACTCCTAGACTTGCGTTATCCGTCTGCATTATATGTCGGTAATGATAAAATATCCCCACCCAAACACCGACGAATCTAGTCGTGGTATATTGAATACGTTACACCCGCTGCTGACAACGTTCCCCTTTAGCGTTGGTAGCGTATTAACCAATCGTTCCATCGATAGATTCGTAATCAAAAAAATATTCACTGTGATGTTCAATTAATGTCCTGCGTCGAAAAATGTCGACACATATTTATATCCCAGCTCACATATAAATTATTCCAAATCATAAACAAGTCTATACTATTACTTACAGTTTTATTCATCTATTTCAGGTAATGTCCAGACCACAACAGCTTTCTATTTTCTAAAAGGACATCTGCAACATAACCTCAAAATTCCCAAATTAGTGGGGGGACGAACAAATCCCGTTTTACTTCCTCCAACGGTCATAGCGATGCTAATTCCACCCGCAGGAGTTTCAGAATTACCTTGCAGAACCATAGGCGTAAAATCCTATAACTCCTCGTATGTCGCGTATTTCTCCCTTAAGCTGTGTTCCATATCCTCACCATACTGCATTTTTAAATCCTAACTAACATCCCTTAATTTTTCACTTTCCGCATTTAACTTGTCCAGGGCCCTACACAGAATAGCCTATCTTCCTGTCCGCAATAACACCTTCTCGCACCCGTACACAATTGATGTTTTCAGGTCAACAAATTTGATAGAACTTACTTCTGTTACTCCCCCCCTGCGTTCCATTCGCGCGTATCTCTACGTTTTTGATGTTTTCAGTTAACTGATTTCAATATGACTGTGTATAATTCTACTTCCGCTGTTCCCAATGTCCTCTCACTGAGAATCAATTTTTATTGAGGTCACTGTCAGCTTAATACATTGTTTACACATGCTTATTTTATCATTCTCACAATTTCAGTCTATTACAATGAAACGAAAGCCTCATCTGTGTAATCCTATACTTTTGTATTCTGCTTTTTAAATGTCTGGTTAATGAACTGTAGTAAAATATATGTGGTTTTTCTTTTGTGATAATTACAGCTGTCTATCAAATGTACTTCATGTAACTAAAACTTCAGAAACTCATATTTGGGATGCATTCATTAACAAATTCACTGTTATTTCATAAATCTAAAACTTATTGAAAAATGACAATCTTCCACTATGCAACTCTGTGGTAATACTTAGTTCGTTTACATTCTTGTGGTTTAAAATAATTTACAACCCGTTATTCAAGTTTCCCTATGTATTTAACAGAAACAAAATGATTATTTCCGTGGTTTTCAGTCTATGCTTTGAATAAGAATACGGATGTAATTGCAAGTTTTGCTTTTAAACACTATTTTACATGATAATGAAATTCCACAGGATTCTTCAATAACAAGTTAGTCCATTCAAGATTATTTGTCTTTCTTTCAATAAATTATTGTTAATGTAACGCATCCCGCTACACATGTTTTGCACAAAGTCTGAACTTAGTCGGAAATGATAAAGTGAGATTTCTCGCATGAAAAAGTAACTCTATTGGTATTGTTACAAACTACTATTAGGCAACCCGTCAAACACACAAGCTGCATAACCGAAGTGCGTTCTCCAGGAAACAAGAATGTTCCAGCATATACCAGAGTATGAATCATTTATTTAATTCAGGGTATATATAAAAACCCTGATGAAGTACAGGGTCTAGTCTGTATCAAAATGTCGTATATAAATCATCTCGTGTATAGTTAGTTGGTCAATACGTTTTAAAAGTCCTACAGTAAATATAAATTTGTGTTATGTGAACGTGTATATTGTACCGCCAACTTGTACATAAATAGACAAAAGTGTAATAAAGAAATTAAAGTAGTGTTTAGTGTTGTTAAGAAAACTTATGGTTAAGGAATTAGTTTAAGAAGATATTAGTGTTTGTAAATAGCATTAGTGTGATAGTGCTTCATTGTTAATTGGACTGGAAACATCTATAAATAAGGCATATACTGTTAATTAGACTTGTGAACAGTGAGTAATGACGACTTTTGATATTACTTGTATAAATTAGTAAAACGCGTTAGCGGTAGCCCGCTACAGTATGGTTCAAGAATGTTGTAGTTTTCTGTTTCAAAAGATGAGAAGTTATAAAAAAACGTTTATCGGACTTAAACTTAAAGTTTTTAAGCAAAACTCTGTGGTCGAGCATAATTGACGCGATAAAGCCTTTAAGACCACTTAGAATGAATTGGAAATCTATTAAAAAATCATGTAGGCTCTACTTTAATTTACAACATAACACAAAACAGGTTCATTACTGACAAACACTTAGAATTTTAAATTTGCAAATTTTTCATTACGGTTCTTTGCTGAAAATTAACATTTTAAGCACAATGTTACAAAATCCAGCTACTGATATTAAAAGCTCACTAGATTATTTAGGAAACTCTTTCGATTGTTTAGAACATTTCGTAAAGATAGTAATTTTGAGGAAATTCTGACTACAGCAGCAGAAGTAACTTTAGATGTATTTGTAGAAATTACTTTTTCTTCCATTCAAAACTTTTCAATTATGGACATTACGATGAACAAGTTTAGGATCCAAAACAAAACTTTGAAATCCATTTTTCAGAACTATTGACAAAACTTTGCAAGACGAATTCGAGTTAATGTCAAAGTTTAACAATATTTGTTTATTCGTTAGTAACATTCTGGGTTTGCCAAAGCATAACCCTTTAAATTATTGTAAATGTTAACATTTAAAGTTAACATACGAATTCAGAAATGGATCTAACATTGGCAGTAATTTAATGAAATATTAACAGTAGTAGGATTTGAGGATCCTGGTACAGCGCCGCCGCCGCTTACGCTAATCGTTTTTTAATGGGGTTTCTCATTAAAAACCCATTAGCACTAATGGGTTTTGAATGGGTTTTCTCATTAAAACCCATTAGCACTAATCGCTTTTTAATGGATTTTTTCATTAAAAACCTATTACCACTAATCGCTTTTTAATGGGTTTTATCATTAAAAACGCATTAGCAGTAATCGCTTTTTAACAGGAAAACTCTTAACGCTAATCGCTTTTTTAATGGGAAAACTCATTAACGATGTTATCATTTATCCTTACGTCACATATTTCCTCCTTGCTCCCTCCTTGCTCCCCTCCTTGCTCGGACACCCATACATCAACCATTTTGATTACGTTACACCCGCCTTCTTTACACCCGCAAGAAAAATCTTTCTCCACATTTACACCTACGAGATAAATGTACCTTGTTTGGTATCAATTATCAGATTTTTCTCAGCTATCCGTACCTCTAGAAATTTTTCAGATTGAGTCATCTCCCAGAGAGCTACGCTCATTTTTAGAATTTTTTACCAACTGGTTTTTAATCACCCCTATATATTTTTTAGGGGGTTTGAGATACGGATTCATCTTGCTGTTTTACGCAAAATTCGAATGTATAAACAAATTCAAAATCGAGGCAACCCCTTACCGTTTTACATACATACCCTCTAACAAGCATATAAAAGGTTATTTTTGTTTCTTTTAAGATAAATATATCTTGTTTGGTGTCAATTAATATTAGATTTTTCTAGGGAGCCCAAATCTTTAGGAATTTTTAAATCGGAGCAACCCACGGCAAAATTGTACCCTTATACCTAAAATCAAACTTATTGAAATTTGTATAAAAGTATTGAGCGGATTCTAATTCTAGTACTTTTTCAATGTAAGACACATATTTAAGGCGATTTGGGCTCCCCAGAAAAATCTAATATTAATTGACACCAAACAAGATATATTTATCTTAAAAGAAACAAAAACAATCTTTTATCGGCTTGCTAGAAAGTATGTGTGTAAAACGGTAAGGGGTTGCCCCGATTTTGAATCTGTTTATAGATTCGAATTTTGCGTAAAACAGCAAGATGAATCCGTATCTCGAACCCCCTGTAAAGTACATAGAGGGTGATTAAAAAACAGTTGGTAAAATAATTCTTAAAATGAGGGTAGTTTCCTGGGGGATGATGCTATCTAAAAAATTCCTAGAAATTCAGGTAGCTGAGAAAAATCTAATATTAGTTGATACCAAACAGGATATATTTATCTTAAAACAAACAAAAATAATCTTTTATATGCTCGCTAGAGGGTATGTGCGTAAAACGGTAAGGAGTTGCCTCGATTTTGAGTCTGTTTATAGATTCGAATTTTGCGTAAAACAACAAGATGAATCCGTAACTCGTACCCCCTAAAAAGTATTTAGGGGTGATTAAAAACCAGTTGGTAAAAAATCTTAAAATGAGGGTAGCTCTCTGGGAGATGATGCAATCTGAAAAATTCCTAGAAATTCGGATAGCTGAGAAAAATCTGATATTAATTGATACCAAACAAGGTACATTTATCTCGTAGGTGTAAATGTGGAGAAAGATTTATCTCGCGGATGTTAAGAAGGCGGGTGTGACGTAATCAAAATGGTTGATGTGGGTGTGTCCGAGCAAGGAGGGGAGCAAGGAGGGAGCAAGGAGGAAATATGTGACGTAAGGAAAAATGATAACATCGGTAATGAGTTTTCCCATTAAAAAAGCGATTAATGCTCATGTGTTTTTAATGAGAAAACCTATTAAAAAGCGATTAGTGCTAATGTGTTTTTAATGAGAAAACACATTAAAAAGCGATTAGTGCTAATGGGTTTTTAATGAGGAACCCCATTAAAAATCGATTCGTGCTAATGGGTTTTTAATGAAAAAACACATTAAAAACTTATTAGTGCTGATGGGTTTTTAATGAGTAAAACCCATTAAAAAACGATTAACGGCGGCGGCGCTGTCCCAGGATCCCCATATCCTACTACTATTGACGCTTAAAGTGCTTTCTACATCAAATGAAATAAAAAATTTTTGCAATCTATTGCCATACATTTTTAAACATATTTTACCATCAACCTTTCACAACGTAACCATCTTTTTTTAGAATTGATTTTACCCTTCCGGTATCGGTGGCTTTAAATGAACATTCATTTTCTATACTTAAATTGATAAAAATTATTTAAAATCAACCATATTGGAAGATAGGTTATCTGGATTAGCCATTTTGTCTATATATTTCAGACTGTTAGATACTGTTATTACAGAACTTATCCCAAAACAATTTGCGGCAATCAAAGGTAGAAAAATTTAGATTTTGTACTTTTCATCTATACGCAGATTATGCTACATTTTTAGAATCAAATTTTTGTGCAATAATATTTATTAGGTGAAAAAACAAAATACTTAAGCTGGTATGTGTTGTAAAGAAAATAAAGTTATACATTTATATTACATAGTTATGTACACACTTATTTATCTAACTGTTTAAAAAATGTCACACTCTTTGTGTACCCAAACTCATTCGTTAGAAGGCGCCAAATTTTAGAATAGCGTATTTTGAACTTACGGGGGTACTGAAAGCAGTATCTGTATGTTGAGCCTGAGTGTATGTTCCTAAATTTCGTAAAGAGAAGGATAACGCTTTCAGTCTAAAAATTAACTGATGCAATTTTAACATATAAAACTATTTTTTTATACCATGTATTTAGACAACAAAATGGTGGTTCAATATCAAAAATAAAACACAGTTGGTAGAAACACAATGACCGTTTCTGTTTAAAAACTAGTATGCACAATCATTTTTAAGTTCTGCTGAAATATTAAGAGTTTATTTTCCAACAGTTATTTTAAAGCAAAAGCAGCTTCTGTTTCCATGTATGATCTATGAGTAAGGTAATATTCTCTAATTTCCAATCTGTAACCTGTGACGCGTGTTTCTCTATCTACTAATGTTTGGGATTAACTTTTCTAAAATAATAGCTGGTCCCTCCCCGCGCCAACCGGTTTATTGAAATATTAACAAAGTACTAATATTACATATTTATACAAACCTCTTCCGTTGGTATGTCGTGTCGGAGAAATGTCCAGCCAGTCGTTTGTATATAGATATCCTGACATCTCTTGAAATACAGAACAGTCCCGAGAATACTCAATTGTGCTTTAACTGTTCCATTCGTGTAAAAAAGGAGTTTCTATCAGATCGAGTCGTTACTAGCAAGTGTGGCATATTGTAGTCTATGTGCTCTGTACACGGTGCAAAATCTTAGCGTTTGCGAGTGTAGAACCATGGGCAAATTTGTAGCTGGGTACAAGCGAGCACGGAATGATTGTAAAACCTTAAAAGGCGCCCAGAAAAAGTTAGGTTTGAAACCAAAATCACAAGATTCTGAAAAATAATTAAATTTAGGGGGACTTTGACAATTGACAAGAAATGACATCATTTGCTAGCTATTCAAAGATTTTAGCGGTGGACAGTATGAACCCCAACAAGTTTAAGTGAAACGTAGAAACAGTTCACAGTGAATATGCTAAACAAACATCGCTAATTCTTTGTGATAAACTAAAAACATGTGAAGGAAATAAGTTTTTAGAAAAGTTTTATATGTACACAAAAGAAGCTTGCTGGCTTTTTACAAACTTGCATATCAAATAGTCACTATTGGAAAAGAATTTGTTTCGCCGCCCGAACTCAAATGGTAGAAATAATGCTGGAAAATTCTTTTTCCGACCAACTCCAATGTATTCTTCTATCAAATAATACTGTTGCTAGCAGAATTAATTACATGTCTAAGGATATACAAGACTTTTGTCCAAGCAAACTGTTTGCAATTCAACTTATGCGACGAGACATCAGTAAATAATGTCATTTAGTTGCATATGCGATGGAGTATCAGCAGTTGAAAAGCTTCTTTTCAGCAAGTTGATACAAAATAGAATAACAACTATTAAATTAATATACTGCATATTTTTCTACACGGAACAAGTATTCACTGGGAAAACTATGTCAGTATATGTAGAGGTGGTGGCCGAACAACGAGTGCAGGCTTCAAAGTTTTCATGTAAAAGCGAAATCTTCACTGTGTAGCTGAGGGCTTGTTGACAAACAAATTAGTTTTGTCTTGAATTTTGTCTTGGACTCACTACCATTATAATTGCATTTTATGAAGATGAAACAATTGCAATCAAAATTTTTTCCTGAGTCTTAAAAGGACATGACCACAGAACATTCAGCATTATTATTTTATTGTGAAGCAAGATACTCATCACATAACAAAATTTCCAGTATGTTTATGGGTTAACAGTAAAAACTGTAACATTTTTAGAAGATGAAAAGCAACCAGGAGATAAAGTTGTTTCGAGATCGCTTATTCGTAATAAAATTGAGCTACATAACTGGCTATTTGAGGTACTTAATATTTAGAACCCTTAACTTCAATAAGCCCACCTGTTGGATACGAAAGACAGAACTGACAATTTTTATAAAAAGTTAGGATTCTGAAATACAAATCTAAAGCGTAAAAACATAGATTAGTCTAAAAAAGTAAACCAAAGACCTGCACACTAAAGTTTTGCTTGCAACCATGGGGAACCATTTAACAATGTTGACGAAGAATTGTAGAAAGCAAGTATATCCGGTTGCAACTTAATAGCAGATTGCGAATGGGTTAGAAATTCATTTGAAAAATTCCTGAAGATCTCTCAGTCGAATAAGAAGAGCAATATGCAAGCTTTATGGCAAGTTACCAGATTAGAAGTGTGCTAATAAATCTCTATTTGAGTTTTAGATTGGCGTGGATACCGAATTTTTTTATACGGAGAGCAAGAGCATTTCGTATACCTTTACCTTTTCCAATAACTTATTTTTGTAAAGTTAGCTTTTTGCTGAGCTGTACTAAAAACAAAATGCAGGTCCCAGCATAATATAGGAAAGGAACTGGGACTGTTCATTTGCAAAATATCACCATTCTACGAAAAAGTTTTCTCTCCAATACAAGCTGAAAGTAACCACTAATGTGATTATTTGTTAAATTAATTTTTTAATTTAGTTGTTATTTACTTTATTGTGGAGTTTGCAAGAGGAATTGTTATGTACCTACCTACTAGAGTAACATATTGCTTTTTAATTTATAATGTATTTTATGTTTTCTAATTGTATTTGTATTTGCATTTTTTTTCAATAGAATGTTTTTCTGTGATTTTTGCTACATTTTTCACATACTTTTGCGCCTTCCTTCAGTTGTTTTACTCCTTCCGAAGAAATCGCGCCCCACACGTTAGGAAACGCTGATCTAAAGCAAATAACCGCAGAAAACAATATTTTCAGTTTTTGACAGTTACAGAGATGTTTTTCACTTGATTTATGAGTAGTTCCAAAGTCATGACTTGGTAGTTGCTTGTGTTTCCCACGACTTTGATAGTGCCAGTGGTAGAAAAGTTAAACAACTTGTAAGACATATAAAAATTCATATTCTACCAAAGCATTTCTGTTGGGACTTATTTATTATTCATGTCGTTTAGATAATTAAACAAAAGAAACAGATCCATTTAAATCTTCTAATAAATATTCATGACTAGCTTGCTTAGTACTATATAACGGTATACTGCTGTAATACCAAATTATGTATTATTTGATATTCACAAGATTACATCCAGCGTATTATAAAATTCAGGACATTACTTTCTTTGACGGCAGAAAACTGTTAAACTGGAGCAGCTCCTTCTACTAATGATGTGGATAATATTGGTAACAAAAACCACTACTATACATTTATACGTTTATGCAAAATTATTCTTACATATTTTGATATCAAATTATAAATTTACATCACTGATGTAGGATACAGATATTTTCTCCGTTCTGCGACGCGCGCTGCTTGACCCTGTTTTTCTAGGCTAATGGGGCGGGCAATTTGCTAAACATTAAAATTTCACTTCGCCGTGGGCAGTTATTCTATCTGTATTTATAATATCTTCTTTATAATAATATTTAATGAACCTCATTTCCTTGTCAAAGCTATACGGTCTAAGGTCTAGGTAGATCACATGTGCAGTTTCGTTATTCAAAGATGGTGGTGTAACATCCGTATCGTAACCTTGTCCTAATTTTGTGAATTCACAGTTATAAAACTATAGATTTATACGTGATGACATCGATAATACAATTAGGTTATCTATTAAAAGTATTTGTGCTTGATTATGTAACCCACTTAGATTTGCATATTCATGGTTGGTTCTGATTCATCTTCGAAAATGAGTAGTGGTCTAATATTAAGAGCATTTTATGTAGCACGTGCGCGTTAAGAAATATTTGATCATCATAATTATTATTTACTAAATATGTTATTGAATATAATAGAATTACCAGTTTCTAATAAATGCTATGAATGGATAAAATCAAGTTTATTAAAATATTTCCTTCTTTTTTTGATTAACCCGTAACTGCTGTGAAGCAATTTTAAGTACGCACACACTGTTCACCGGTCAAATTGACCGGCACGATTAAATCGTGTTTTATCTATATTACGTATACCTTAAAGGGCGATACGTTTCACTAATTACATTATTAGACTCTCCCCTATAATATTTGTTTCAATAAACCCCTTTCCCCCTCTATTCCTAAAATAAATTTATAAAAAAACAACCCAGCAAAATTGAAGCATTTATTCAAACTAACATAATCATAATACATTCATAAAATAAAAAATAAACATATAATATAGAAAAATGATATACCTAACAGAAAAATTTAAACACATTCCTTGCAAATATGCCTGGAACATTGTGAGCACACAGGTTTTTTACAAGTTATGCAACCATGCGATGCTTTTCTTTCTTTTTTAGCAGGACACAAATAACAAGTCTTACGCTTCGGCAATTTTTCTGTTTCAGTCTGTAATCCATCCGCTGCAGATACGAGTATATCTATTTTTAAAATTCGTCTAATAATAAGTCGGATTTCTGGTGCTGTACGGGGATTCATCAAACGACGTTCCATTTCTGGTTTTACTAATTCGAGGGCCAATTATTTTATGAAATCAATTCGTTTCAATGCCAAATTATTTTTATATGCACTGTAAAGTATGAATGCATTGATACTACTTATATCCAATATTCTGAAAAATATGGCCATAGGCCATCGTCTTGTTCTTCGTCCAGAACAATAAATCGCGCATTTCTCATCCAGGGCATCAACTCCAGCCTTAGTCAAATTGTAATACATAATAATTTCTGGTTTATTTGTAACGGGGTCAGTAACTTTTGAATGATGCATAGAACTTACTAACAAAGCTACTTTACCTTTCTTTAGAACGTATGAAACCAAAGCGATACCTGACGTAAAGCCATACAAACTTGAAGCAATTGGTCTGTGTTTGCTAGGCTGAAATTCTGGTGGAATTTCTCTTTTATTCTTTTTTATGGTGCCAACATAAGTAAGACCTTTTGTCTCCAATAGGTGAACAAGGCCTATTGATGTAAACCAATTATCGGCAGTTATATTGCGATTAGTCATTTGAATTGGTTTTGAAAGTCGTATTACAGATTGAGTCGGTTTAGGTAGCTCTTGTTCTTCTGGTGAAAGAGTTCGACCGTCTGATTCTTTCCCAGAATATATATAACCATTCAAAAAGTAATGAGTTTTGCTATCTGTAAGTGCCATTATTTTTATTCCATATTTACATGGTTTATTTGGCATGTACATCCGGAACTTGCATCTACCACGAAAACTTACCAGCATTTCATCGATCGTTGCACATTCTCCCACACTGTAAAGTTCCTGACAATTTTTTACAAAAGATTCAAATATAAAGGATATTGGTGCTGTAGGATCCAGTATTTTGCGTTCCTTTCTGCTTTGAGGATCGTCGAATCTCAAGGTACTAAGCAAAAAAAGAAAGCGACATTTACTCATAACTGCTCGAAAAATGTCCCTTCCTGAACCAGTGTAACAATTTTATTTTTGATAATAAATCCCTCCATAAAATTGCGAGAATAATAAAACACTCTTATTAAAACAATAGTAAATTACATTCAACAACAAAAGTAATACGTTAAAGCCGCATCGTCCTTTGGTATTCTACTTGTGGTTAAATATCTGTGTCATCTACAGCTATTTGCAGGCGCGTTTCTGTTTGACTGTCCCCCCCACGGACGCCTCGGCCGCTCGAGCTATTTTGTAATCAGTCGGCCATACGTGGAAGAAGCGAGAATATGTATCCTAGATTGCAGGCCGGCAATTTGCGAATCCACTTCGATGAGTTAGGACACATCTTCGAATAGCGGTTGGTAACGTATAAAGGTTATTAACTTGTTTAATTTGAGATAATTTATTTAGCGCGACAAGATATAATGCTACAATTTACAATGCAACTCTGAAAACACGAAATTTAGAAAGCAGTTTATTAAGAAGACGACTTTGCTACAACTTACGATGCAACTTTTAGAATAGAAAATTTAGGAAACAATTTTATGAAAACGACTTTGTTATACAAACTTTTAAGACACACTAGGACAACGTAAAAATGCTACTTTCGTAAGGCAGCGTAATTCAACTACAGGATTGCAACGGCTGCAGATTGTATCGTGGTCGTATTTGATTCTACACGTGGAACGACTCCATAGTAGAAGTTGTTTTGTATGAATTTGGTTCACACTACACGCAGTGATCTTTGCATGAAGTAACGAGTATCTCATCCTTCCTTGCAACAAGGCGAGAAATGCAGTTTTGGTTCGTAGATAGCTTTAAGTTCTTTTCATGTGTTTCACACTAGGAACACGTTAATTTGTTTTAATGCGTAAAAGCATGAATATTATAAAAGTTTCAACTATTGCTGAGCTGGATTTTCCAGTATCGAAATTAAAGTTTACTGATTTGATGTTTTGAGAATACCACACGCGTGGTTCATTATGAATCGTTAGTAACAACAACAGGTGTTACTGACGTCACATATTTTTCTGCAGTATACTGCTGACAGATGTATTCTTGAAAGCAAATGCCTCGAACAGCTTTAGTACAAGTTATGTAAACAAGAGTATTTTTGTGATCTGCTTTATAGAAATTAAAACTAGCACATGTAATTTAAAAAAAAAAACTTGAGTACTAACATTTTTAGAAGTTATTAATTTGTCATCTGCCTGAACAGATCTGCACAGGTCGGAGCCCTTTTTGTCTAACAAGCTTACAATATACTGTAAAATATTTGATTAGAAATAATTAAGATAAACCTGAAGTTGAAAGCCATGAAGTGATACAGTTATTAATTAAATTTTTGTTGCAAATCATTTTATTTTAAAAGAGATTCTTTTTAGTAAACAATTGGTTCAAGATTAAAGTTTTTTATTTTGATCAAGTATGATCAAACCTAAACACATAAAGCTAACATCCTTATGAGTAGAATTTTGATGCCAACTTTATATTGAAAATATATTTTTACTACTTCTTTATGTATATTTGCTGGACACAAATAGTGTTCCACTTTTTTATTTATCTAACTATTACAATTTCTTACAGGAACAGCGTCTTATTTTATTAAGACAGGTTTTTGTCATCGAAGGCGATCTTTTTTTCTTTGGGTCTCCACGTCCGCCCTTAGAAATATGTCATGCCATTATCATGAATAAGTCAGGACTTGGTGGCGCCTATTTGGTTTAGATTAAGTTTGATCTACAAACAGATTTCGACTTACCCCCCCCCCATTTCTCATAGCTCTGCCCAAGGAATAGACCCCTAGTTATGTCGGAAGACTTCGTTATACTTGCTCACAACGTGAGGCCAGATAATTATAAGAAAAATTAGTTTCACTGCCACCCAAGGTGGGGCTGGTGCTTTTAGAAAAAATATGTTTCACTGGCACACAACGCGGTGCAAGAAATAATAGAAAAAACGTTTCACCATCAGTTGCAAAAATTGCATTTACATCTTCGTGATTTGATTTGAATGCAGCAGAAAAATAGAGCAATCCTAGAAAAGCCTTTAGTTCGATTATATCCAATACTTTTAGTTTTGGACGATTTTGTTTTTTGTATTTTTCTCTTTCTCTTTCAATTCGAGTATTAGTCCAACGCAAAACTTCAGATAAAATATTGTTGTCCATAAGCAAATTCCACATTTCTTCTGGAGTTGTACTCTCTAGTCTAGCATGTCCTTGTAAACCAGGCCGCTGAGATATAATGTTGCGTTTTTGAGTTTTCCTTTTCGGCTTACTTGGTTCAGCAGTCCAAGAAAATTTATTTTTTCCAAAATATTGTTTTCTGTTGGCTGCAGTTACACTTTCATTACTAGTTTCGCTGGCTTCGTCGCTATGCTCATTTTCATTCTCTCTTCCGATGTCTTTGTTATCACTTTCACTGTCTTCTTCAATCGAATCGGAGTCATGCTCACTTTCTATGACAAATTCGCAGTCAGATTCTAAGTCACTTTCTAATTCGTCATTATCCGGTAAAGTGTCGTCGTCAACCTCTTCAAACCATTTCATAACCGTCTCTTCATAGTCTTTGTCGGTTATCTTTACTCGCCTATATGTACCGGGGCGCGATTCCATAATAAAACAACCTAAAATAAAATAACAAAAGAAAATAATAATAATAATAACAAAATAAAAATGTGTAACGTACTTACTGCATCCGGTCAAATTGACCGGTAGGAAACGGAATTGATTAATATCTTGACAAATAACACGACCACACAACTGCAGGTATATCAGTCGACTGACATTCAGAACGTAAGAAAATACACTGACGGATGAATACGCCACTAGAGAATTAACCGCGTTATTTAAATTTGAAATAATGCAATGGTCAAATTGACCGGAAAACAGCAGTTACGGGTTAAAATGAATGAATACATCGTAAAGGGATGTAACGAAACCAACAGTTTATTGTCGTAACCTTTCAATGCGAAAAGTTACAAAGAAAAATGGTACATAAAAGTTGTTTGGTCTCTTATCGTGCATGTTTTGAGTGTTTGATCTGCCTGGTCATTTGTTTTGTTGATATTGCAAACAATCTGTTTTAATAAGAGACCATTAAGCATTCTGCAATTTTGGATTAAACGTATTCACTAAAAATTTTGTCATTATGAAAATAAATCAGTGTAAAACTGAACATAATTTAAAAAGAAAAGAATAAATCAAACACAAAAATAATTTAAACACAGAAATATCGACACTAAAACAAATATTCGAATAACGTGCGTTTGAAATTTTAGCAGCCTTCTGTACCACAGGTGCTCTGCGTATTTCAACAGTCATTCTCGCTTATGTATTTCAAATCATGCGGTTGTTCTTGGTATACGTTGCATTTAACGTGGATCAATTGGAAAAAATCCAGGTAACTCAATTAAGTCCCTTTCAGCCGATCCATCTGTTTGGTAATACGATATGATATGTTATACCAAAGTGTTTTATAAAATGAGAAAGAATTGCGTCTTAAAGGGAAGAAATTTGTTAGTCAATAGCGGCAGCTTCTGAAAATATAATGCAGTAAGCGTAGGTACGATCTCATTTTGCAGCAATTGAAGGTATCTATCAGCGCTCCCGGGTAATTCCGTTCATACATTAGGGTTTTGCCATTCTTCCAAATACCTCTAATTAACTGAGTAATATGTAGCGGTGGCTCGTTCCTACAAAATTAGGTGGAGCACAAATGTTAAATATATAAAAGCATTTGACCAACACATAAAAATAAACAGTTTATAATCGCTTAAGTGAACAACACACTCCATAGTTTTTCTTTGTCGTAAATAAACCAATAAGTAGGTTGTTAAATTCTCAATAGAATTAATGATCACATTCTCACACGACAATTCTGCCGATGCACATAGTTTTTTCGTATACTGAAATTCTTAAATATGCATTTATTCTTTTAATATCTTTTTCTGTCCATAGGACAAGATTGAAAATGATGTAATTAGTTTCCGCTCCATCCCTTCTTATCCCTCCCTTACTTTGCCTATCACTATCCAAACTGATGTCTCCCACTTTGATTTGGGTGCCATCCTAAGCCAGTCCTCTTCCGACGGCCAAAAAGTTGTCAGTTGCTTCAACCGTTCGCTTTCCAATCATGAGCGCAACCACTCAGTTACTGAGAAGGAGTGCCTGACAGTGCTGTGGACAACTGAGAAGTTCCACTCTTACGTCGAGGGTTCCTACTCTTCCGTCATAACCGATCACCATTCCCTCCTTTTGCTCAACAAACTCCAAAGACCTTCGGGTCGTCTAGTCCGCTGGTCTATTCGCCTCCAACAATATGACTTCCATTATTACCGTAAAGGCAAAGATCATGTGGTTGCTGATACTCTTTCTCGTTCTGTTCCTGTCTTTGAACTTATTTCTGTTTCTATCGTTACCTCCTACGAAGTCACTCTCCCTACTGCTGATCCTTGGTAGAATACTATGGTCCAAACGTTTCCAACTCCCCTATCGCTGCCGATTCTCCAAACAAGTGGAAAATCGTTATACCCTCTGAGCAGTGTAAACATCTGATATCTCTTCGTCACCATCCTCCTACTTTCGGTTATTGCAGCGTGACCAAAACTTTTGCCCAACTCCTCCAAACACTTTTGGCCCTGTCTCGGAGCTGAAGTCACTTCCTACATCCGACGTTGTCCGGTGTGTGCTACTCACTAAGTTGAACAGATGTCTCCTCCTAGTCCCTTCGCTCCTCGGTCCAAATCATCCTATCTTTGGCAAATCATTTCCTGTGGTATCGTAGGTCATCTTTCCTGCTCCATTCGTGGTCATTTCTATGTCCTTGTAGTTGCCGATTACTTTACTAAGTTTTGTATTTTCTTTCCTATACGTAGCGCCACTGCAGTATCCGTGTTCAAAATCCTTGAAGACTAAGTCTTCCTACTATTTGGTGTTCCCAAATACCTTATCACTGATAGCGGTGTAGAACTCCGCAACTGTCAGTGCCTTGTGTGCCTGTCATTCTAAAATTTTTTCACTGGCGGTTACCATCCTTAAGCCAATCCTGCCGAACTTGTTAACCGCTCCCTCAAAACCATGCTTGCTTCCTACTTCCGTGGTAACCAGTGTAACTCTCCCAAAAGTTTCCTGTGACATACGTACGTCCAAACATTAGATCCTTGGTTGTACTCATTTCTTTGATTTGTTTAGTCGTGAACACATCCTCGCTAGCGATTATTTCGGACAACTGTCCGAAGCAAAGGACATGTATATCCTCGATCCTGAACATCTTTCACTTCATCCCGAACACTTAAAAAAATATCCACATACACACATATTTCTGGTTGTTTCTTTCCTTTCTTTCGTTTTGTCTTCTTCATTCGGAGCCTGTGCTGTTTTTTAGAGTTCTAGTTTATTTTGGTTTTGCTTCTTCGTTTTCTTTGGTCCACATTCATTTCACTTTCTTTTGGTTGGATTTTCTTACTGTTAGTCCCTATACTGACTTGATTAAATTTTTCTGTCAATATCCTGTGGTATATGCTTTCTAGACCGTTCTTCTTTTACGAAAGATACGACTTAGTCAACTTTTTGGCTAAGTTAACTATTATTTTCTTTAGTTGTTCGTTTGATATTATTCCTTGTTACCACAACTTGAAGTACATCAATTTTTCTATCCAGCACTCTCGTCGTTCCCTTACATACTCTAAGGGTTGACAGTAAATTTCTCATTTTAATTTTTACTGTGGTTTTCCTACTCGTTCGTCATCTAAATTTTTGGTTTTTGTCAAAAAACCAATCCTTTTATTGAGGTTGGAAAACTTTGCTATTTCCTTACTATAGATATACGTCCTCTGATGACTTTTGCAGTGTTAGCCCATTCCATCTTTGTCTTCGGTGATTACTACCCTATACTTTTCCTACTCTTATATCCTTTGTATTTATTGATCTGATCCGGCATATTAGAATTTCGAGCCGGATGAAAAATTTTATTTTATTTTTTCTTTTCCATTTTGTTTTCTGAAATGAATTTTTCTTTTAGATAATCCTGTTTCTGTATTGCTTCGTCCAGTATTTTAGTTCTTCAAGTTGGATAAAAATTGTTTTTGTGGTTTGGTTTTTCTGGGTTTTCTGAAACAATTTTTTTTTTGTTTCGTACTTTTGGTGCGCTGCCTGGTTGGTTGCTTCTACTTCCGGCCCTTTCAGTTTGCTAGGGGGTTGTTACGTGCCGTCCATACCGGTATATATTTTCGATCATGCTTAATTAAATTTCATATTCCGTACTGTATTCACGATCATTTGCAAATTTTTATTAACAATTTCGGCTACTTTCTAAATTGTAATGATTACTTATTCATCACCCTGTAGAACTTTATTAATATATTTAGTATAATTTATACTAACTACCTCAATCTATCTATTTTTGGCATAGCATTAAAAATGTATTTGATTATCAGCAGCGTTTGCTTTCTGTAATGATATTCTGAAATTATTCAAATGTACTACCACAAGTTTTATGTAAAACGGGTTTCCTACACATGTGATTAGCGAGTTCAAGTCAATTTGAGTTAGCCGGTTTCTTTATCTATATATGAAGTTTCTTGAAAAATAACGTACATTGCAATGGAATACAAATTATCAATTGTGTTTCTCTTTATCGACAGTTGTTGGCTCTGAGTTTTCTAATGTGGCATATTTGAGTATTTGTTGTCAAACTTTTATTTTAAATCTATCTTATGCCTTGTAGCGGTCCTATACAAATTCTCTGTTATATTTAATATGGACTTCATGATAAGACAGCAGTACGTTTTAGTCGCTAAGTTGAATAAATTTTGTGTCGAATGTATCTAACTTTATCAGTAATTGTAGATAACCAAGTGTTGCAAGAAATGTGTAACTGTCTGCAAAATCAGTAATTTAGTGGACTTAATAAATTTAAAACATTGGGTTCCGAAATTAGTTTATACAGAGTTGTTTCTTTGAAAGATGAAATTTCCCAATAACTAAATTATCTACAGCAATTGGTGCTAATTTACTTTCAATTAATTCAACCCATCACTATGTAACATGTATAGACATATATATCCTAAGTCAGATAATGATTTACTACCAGCTATTGGTCAAGAAAAGTGAAGAGTTACCCTGTTTACTTTTATTTCTTTTGAATTTAGTTCATTTGGTTTCCCAAGAAAAGAATTTGATATGGTGTGCCATGTGATCCAGCAGATGTCGACTAGTACCAGTTGTTGGGCCGCAACAAAACGTCAGGCCAAGTTGTAAGATTTACCGTTTCTTTTCTGCGTCGCATTGATGACCTCCATCAGGAATAATTGGGACTGGTTTTTTGTTACGCTTTTCAGGTTACTCATCGCCCAATTTGAAGTGTTACGGTGTTGAAAATAAACTTAATTTGTTCAAACTGTTTGGGTATTAATTGTAAAATACAATTTTTCACCTATATTAAATTTAGAGTACACTTTTTTTACAGCTACAGCGAAATGCATTTCAACTTGCAAATGGTTTCTTTCTTTATTAATGTAGAATACAGTTACAATTTTTTTGTATATATTTATCAGGAAGACTTGTCCACAAGTCCACAAGTCTTCCTGATAAATATAAACACTGCAAAAGTCATCAGAGGACGTATATCTATAGTAAGGAAATAGCAAAGTTTTCCAACCTCAATAAAAGGATTGGTTTTTTGACAAAAACCAAAAATTTAGATGGCGAACGAGTAGGAAAACCACAGTAAAAATTAAAATGAGAAATTTACTGTCAACCCTTAGAGTATGTAAGGGAACGACGATAGTGCTGGATAGAAAAATTGATGTACTTCAAGTTGTGGTAACAAGAAATAATATCAAACGAACAACTAAAGAAAATAATAGTTAACTTAGCCAAAAAGTTGACTAAGTCGTATCTTTCGTAAAAGAAGAACGGTCTAGAAAGCATATACCACAGGATATTGACAGAAAAATTTAATCAAGTCAGTATAGGGACTAACAGTAAGAAAATCCAACCAAAAGAAAGTGAAATGAATGTGGACCAAAGAAAACGAAGAAGCAGAACCAAAATAAACTAGAACTCTAAAAAACAGCACAGGTTCCGAAAGAAGAAGACAAAACGAAAGAAAAGAAAGAAACAACCAGAAATATGTGTGTATGTGGATATTTTTTTAAGTGTTCGGGATGAAGTGAAAGATGTTCAGGATCGAGGATATACATGTCCTTTGCTTCGGACAGTTGTCCGAAATAATCGCTGGCGAGGATGTGTTCACGACTAAACAAATCAAAGAAATGCGTACAACCAAGGATCTAATGTTTGGACGTACGGATGTCACAGGAAACTTTTGGAAGAGTTACACTGGTTACCACGGAAGTAGGAAGCAAGCATGGTTTTGAGGGAGCGGTTAACAAGTTCGGCAGGATTGGCTTAAGGATGGTAACCGCCAGTGAAAAAATTTTAGAATGACAGGCACACAAGGCACTGACAGTTGCGGAGTTCTACACCGCTATCAGTGATAAGGTATTTGGGAACACCAAATAGTAGGAAGACTTAGTCTTCAAGGATTTTGAACACGGATACTGCAGTGGCGCTACGTATAGGAAAGAAAATACAAAACTTAGTAAAGTAATCGGCAACTACAAGGACATAGAAATGACCACGAATGGAGCAGGAAAGATGACCTACGATACCACAGGAAATGATTTGCCAAAGATAGGATGATTTGGACCGAGGAGCGAAGGGACTAGGAGGAGACATCTGTTCAACCTAGTGAGCAGCACACACCGGACAACGTCGGATGTAGGAAGTGACTTCAGCTCCGAGACAGGGCCAATAGTGTTTGGAGGAGTTGGGCAAAAGTTTTGGTCACGCTGCAATAACCGAAAGTAGGAGGATGGTGACGAAGAGATATCAGATGTTTACACTGCTCAGAGGGTATGACGATTTTCCACTTGTTTGGAGAATCGGCAGCGATAGGGGAGTTGGAAACTTTTGGACCATAGTATTCTACCAAGGATCAGCAGTAGGAAGAGTGACTTCGTAGGAGGTAACGATAGAAACAGAAATAGGTTCAAAGACAGGAACAGAACGAGAAAGAGTATCAGCAACCACATGATCTTTGCCTTTACGGTAATAATGGAAGTCATATTGTTGGAGGCGAATAGACCAGCGGACTAGACGACCCGAAGGTCTTTGGGGTTTGTTGAGCAAAAGGAGGGAATGGTGATCGGTTATGACGGAAGAGTAGGAACTCTCGACGTAAGAGTGGAACTTCTCAGTTGTCCACAGCACTGTCAGGCACTCCTTCTCAGTAACTGAGTGGTTGCGCTCATGATTGGAAAGCGAACGGTTGAAGCAACTGACAACTTTTTGGCCGTCGGAAGAGGACTGGCTTAGGATGGCACCCAAATCAAAGTGGGAGACATCAGTTTGGATAGTGATAGGCAAAGTAAGGGAGGGATAAGAAGGATGGAGCGGAAACTAATTACATCATTTTCAATCTTGTCCTATGGACAGAAAAGATATTAAAAGAATAAATGCATATTTAAGAATTTCAGTATACGAAAAAACTATGTGCATCGGCAGAATTGTCGTGTGAGAATGTGATCATTAATTCTATTGAGAATTTAACAACCTACTTATTGGTTTATTTACGACAAAGAAAAACTATGGAGTGTGTTGTTCACTTAAGCGATTATAAACTGTTTATTTTTATGTGTTGGTCAAATGCTTTTATATATTTAACATTTGTGCTCCACCTAATTTTGTAGGAACGAGCCACCGCTACATATTAGTCAGTTAATTAGAGGTATTTGGAAGAATGGCAAAACCCTAATGTATGAACGGAATTACTCGGGAGCGCTGATAGATACCTTCAATTGCTGCAAAATGAGATCGTACCTACGCTTACTGCATTATATTTCCAGAAGCTGCCGCTATTGACTAACAAATTTCTTCCCTTTAAGACGCAATTGGACAATCTGTACGTATATGTTTTGTATGATTATTTTAATTGCTGTTTTATGTATATAGTAAGATTGAAAGTAAAAGAAACAACTCACTATATAATTTCTTTTTAATTGCTGTTTTTGTAAATATTATGATTGAGTATAAAAATTAGTGTAAGGTAAGTCTGGGATGTATTAACTATTTTGCTGCAATTTTTGATACTGTGTAAATCCTTCGGAATATTTTGAAAAAAAGAAATATTGTTTTCGTCGCGGATTGGTTTTCCTTTCTTGTTATAACATGTTTTCAATTAAAGGCTTTGTAAATAAAAATTTTCCTGAGGTTTCCTTATTCTTTCTCTGTGACGTACCTCGCTCTACGACGTTTTAGCTAGCATGACCTTTTTTGGTTTCCTTTTCTTTTTAGCGGTATTCGGTGCGGGCAATTTTTCTTGCTTACTTTACTTTTCCGCTCGGAATACGGTAACATAGTAAGTTTTACATTCCGTTCATCTTTGGTATCACACAGCAATATAGATATATCAGTAATACAGTACGTAAGCTACAAATATAAAAATATATTCTATAACGCGTTTAGCATGAGTTGTAATTTATGAGGCTCAAAAAAGTTGAGTGAACGCACGTAAAATAGGGAGAAGAAGTTTTGAAATCCAATAAAGAGCAATCCTCAGCGATGCTCTAAGGTGTCGTAGTCTACTCATAGTAAAACCAAAATGCATTAACATGCGACATACTAATGTATAACGATATCATTCGCATCACGAATGAAGCAATACTCTAATTGCTTCAAGGAATTATTAATTACTTGGACACTGAAGATTCACAAATGTCGTTGTACTGAAATGAAGTAGTTGACAGCCGAAAGCAGGATGTTAAGTATAATTGTTTTGGCTATTACATGATCTGAATTAGATTAAGTGCCTTTTTCCCTGGTGTGATTTAAAGAACCGTAACAGGAACACGATTGTTCATTTTCGTGTTGGTGGTGCAATTGCTCCATTGCTAAAACCGCCAGCATTAAGATGTAATAATATTTAATAAAAGGTATAGTGTAAAACAATAGCTACAATGAAAAAAGGGTATTGTAAAATGTACTACAATTGCAGTGAATTTTACTATGATTTGTGGTTCCATATGAACTAGGAACAAATTATTGTAATATTCACCAAAGTTTTGTAATAAATTATTATATGACTTATGAACATACACTATAGTAATTGAATAACTTGAATAACGTTAAACTTGATGTATTCACAGCGTTCGAGTAAATGAAAATAAATTATTCGATGCGCGCACGTTGTACAAATTGAATATGGAGATTGTATATTGGATTTTACTAGCAATTGCAAGTAATACGCTAGCGCAACCCTCTACTATAAAATCGTTTTGTTGATTATTGCGATAGGGTATGGTAAAAATTCACGGCTCCATTGCGAAATCTAACACCAAATGTGTTGAATATTACAATATTCATTTTAAATATTTTATATATGAATTATTAAACTTAATATGTTAAAAATTGATACTAGTGAATTTTACTAGAACGTTTTAAATATAAATTTATATAAAAAAGTACAACACTGATTTTCAAATACTCAAGTTATTATTATTCTATTAACAAAAAGTTTATTAATAATTACTACAAAATTTCAAACATAAAATTGTAGTAAAATTTAGCTAACCTACTTTTTTCAGTGAACTTGTACACCAGAACTAAAAGTGTCCAATGTCAACGGCATTTTAAATTTACATTAATGATTTCATATATTTCTTTTGCATTTAATTGTAACGTTTTATTTAGAGCTACAAACAAAAAATGTAAAAAAAAGTGATTGAAAGCGAGAAGACTAGCAGACCGGTCGCTGGAAATAGAAAGCGCCCAGCTTTACGACGTTGCAGCTTTCGGAAAATACCTTTGCGAGAAGAAAGAAACTCGGAAAGAGCCTGAATTGTCGCAGGAAGGAAGCTAACATCGACGTGAAAATAAATGTACATTAGCGTAAACTAGTGAGATCAGAAATACACATCGGGGTTAATAAATAAAATGTCGTAACGTAGCGTCAAAAGTTTTACAATGACCGAGAAAATATCAATAACTGTCAAAGCCCAATCAGCATAGAGGATCCAGATCAGGAAACGTTACCACTACGAGCTTAAAATCGTATGTGCCCTCAAAACAAAATACCAACTTCAAAATGAAAAGGTACACTTTAAAACTAGAGCATCTGATCTCTAGTAGACAACTAAATGTAATAACAACAAAGATCTCTACCTCAAACTTAATAGAAAGATGTAATTCGGAAACTTAAGAAATGGAGAGTCGAACCGGTACTAAAATATACATAATTCAGAGAAAATACTCCAAACATATACTACTCAAATTTTAACTCACATAATAAATTGAGAAAAACAGGAGTATCCTAAAGTCGCAAGAACTTAGGATTATGATATAGAAAAACAAAACTGTTTGCCGAGCAACAAAACAAAGCAAGATATGGGCAAGTTAAAAACCGTCAAAACATGTACTATAGTAAAAAAGAACGTTGCTTACGCCATTTCCACCTAACTTTTCAAACTAAAAGTTTACAATCATTATATGTTACTTATGTTACATCCTGCAAGGATAGATATGTCAGGTGAGAACGGAGAAATAGTTATAAGAGAAATCTCGTATACTTTTGTGCAGGCCTGCAAAATATAGAAAAGTTCTAGTTTGTTAAGAGTTTAAATTGACAGTATGGCTATTACCTATAAAAGATCTGACCCTCTTAATTCAAATAAGTATTTACAAATTAGATGGGGATTTATATATTGCTTGTTTGTATCGTTGGCTTACTTGACTATTTTGCTATTCATATGATGTTTAAACTCGAATCACTCAACAGTTCCGAATTGTTACAAATTCTTATAGCACTGTTTTAGAATATTGCTTAAAAAGCAATCACTTACGCGTCCGCTGCGAAGGGGGTTGTAGAGGTATGCTTGACGACTGACTGGCAGTGAACGTCTTTAAATAGTTAATGTTGTAAGAAGAAGGTCCACAGTACCGGATTCTGAAGAAAGTTAATTTAATAGATTTAATAAAGTAAGAATTTTTTTAATGAACTAAATTCGCAGGTTAGATGTACAGTTCGTGGCAAAGGGTTAATCACATTGTATAAAATTGCTGCAAATATCTTAACTAACACAAACACGTTAGGCGCAAGTATATCAAGCTGAAAAGTTACTAAACAATAACTTGAGATGTGCGTTTTAATTCTATGTCAAAATTCCAATTATCAGTATTAAATCAACCTACTCGTGCAAAGATTTATACGGATACCCTCGAGAAATTACATAAAACTCAAATATTGCAAATAGTAGAAAAAATGTTGTACAACCGTAACAAACATAAATAAGAACTACAATAACAAGTACAACTTAGTTAGATGCAAAACTGTAACTAGTCTTAAATGCTACACTTTTGCAAACTTAAAACAGTAATCAAAAGTTAATTTATACACAACAACCCACTCTAGATCGGACATGTAAAAGTGGTTGCTTAGAAAACAATATTCTAAAACAGAGGTTTGAGGATTCCGTAACATTATTTGTAGGAGTGGTTTAATAGGTGAGTTTTCCTTCTTATTCATTACCCTAAAATCTTAATACATTGTTGTGGAAATAAATAATTTACTTTATCTGGTGGTTTATAAAGCTGGAAAAAGGTTTTGCTAATCAAGATCGAAAATATTTTTGTATATATTATTTGTGCTCAAAATCTCGTATTTAAGTCATTTATACGCTTCCTATGAAGGTACAATTATGAATTGAATTTTATTCTTTTTCCTGCTTTTCTGATGAGATATAAAGGGTAGGTGTACTACAAAGTATAAAGTAAATATACTTTGGCGGAGTTAGCATCAGCCGTTAAGTGCTGCGGAGTTTGCAAAATACTAATTGCATAAGAGGAAGTTATTCATAGATAACGCTATTGATATGACTACTTTCTTTTCTTTTCTCACCTGGCAATAAGCGAATTAGAAATCAAACGTAAGTTGGAGCAAAAGAAAACTAAAGTTGTATATTGAAATTTTTGGGTAACATGAACAATTATCTCTATAAAAGCGATCAATAATTAGGAATTCACCGTCTTAATACAAGGTTTTTATAAGTATTTACACAAAGCTCTTTGTAAAGGCAATAAAACAATTCTGTTTTAATTTTACTTATTTGCTTGCAAACCTTTTTACCATAAATTTTTTTATGAAATTTCCATGTTTACAAAGTTAGGTTATAAGCATTAACAAAAAAATGTTTAGGAGCACGTTTTATTTAAGTGCCCAATAAGCAAAAGGCAAAATACTGTTGTGAATGCTCACAAAGATAATTTATATATGTGTAAAAAGTTAGGTTTATAATATTTATAACATTTATGTACTACCTCTACACTCAAAAGAAATACAATGACACTGACATCTGGAATAAGTAACTGTTAATAAAAAGTCACATACTTTAGTTTCCTAGAGTTTCACATAGCATCTTGACTGTAAACATCTGCGGTCTCGTTCCTCGTGCTAATAACTGCTAACGAAGTTTCGACATTCTGAGTTGACTAAACGTCTTTTCCGCCGAATATTTGTAGTTATAGATAATTAGATTCCATAAAAAAAAAATTTAAGCACCCAGGTATTTTTATATTGTTTATGTAAGACGGTTGTTTCTCTTTGTTTTCTATATAAAACGTTGAGAGAAAATTTATGTCGATATCGACGATATGCAACGCAACAGACAAAATTAAGACATGAACGTTATACGAATGTTACAGATAACCCCAAAATAAAGGAAGGAGTTAGTATTGGAATGGATAAATTACATTCTGACATGAGTTCAGAGCCACACTAGTTGTATTTTGAAAAAAGAATCAACCAATCAGAAAACTACAGTAAACGTATTTATTTATACAACGTAGCTAAATAAGAAAATCGATCATACGTGGTATAGTGGAAATTTTTTTCTTTATTAAACAATACGACTCCCGTTTGCCTGCGCGGTACCTACTAACTGTGACGCCATAAATAAAAAGATAAATTCATTTTAGTTTGTAGGTATATTAAATATTGTTTACCAGCAGTTTACCAACTGAAAATTATTGTAAACAAGGGGCGGCAAAATATTTCCAGCCTAGGGGCGGTAAATTCGTAAATCCGTCTCTGCTAACATTACAAACGTGAAGTGTAACAACTACATAAAACTGATAGGTGAGAGCTTTCCTAAAATTTACCACCCTACTTAGCTAAACCGCCGCACCTATTTGAATGCTGAAAGGAAACAAAAAGTTACTAAAAGGACGAAGCTAGCAAAATGACACTATATATAGTTCATTCGCTCTAACTTTAATCTGAGGTTACAACTAGATAGAATGTTACATTGCCGATGTTAGTTTAAATTTTAATATATTTAATGAGAGATATACGAATAATCCCATTGGAAAGAGAATTGGTGGCAACGCCGCACAAAACTATCTACAGTAATCCTTCCGTATCCGCGGGATTCGGTTATCCGCGAATTGTGCTGAAGCAAATTTACAGTATGCTCAGGAGCGTAGGTATAAAGCAATTCGTGGTTCTGCGCCGCTGAAACCATCTCGTCAACAGTCGACGGCCAACTGATATAACAATGGCGCGCCGCCGTACTCTCTACCACCCATCCCCATACCACCCCCTACGACGCCTGCTTCTTTCCCATTCCACTCACTACCCTTGTCTGCTTTGCCTTTGTAGTCTGCACGCGCTTTCTCCCACCACGCGTCGGTCAGTTCCTTTGTGTAGTCTACGCGCGCATTCTCCCGCCATCCGCCACACCACACGTCAGTCTGTTAGTATCACTCGCTAGAGGCGTGTGTGCGTTCAGCTCTTTGTGACAGTATCGTTGAGTGTTCGAGTGTGAGTTTTCTTCTCAGTGAATTAACATGTCCAAGATTGAGAAAAGAAAACGTGTTGTGTTGTCTTTAGTTGAAAAAATAAATATTCTTGATGCACTGAAAGTTGACAAAGTTGCTTCAGTCGCTAGAAAATATGGATTGAATGAGTCCAGTGTTCGGGAAATTCGAAAAAACAAAAAGAAAATTAGAGACAGTGTGACAGAAGGTGGACTTCTCCGTGCAAAAACTGCTTCTGTTTCTCGAGACGTGAGAATTGAAAAAACTGAAAAGGCGTTGAGCATATGGATAGAGGATCAAACTAGGAAGAAAGTTCCTTTAAGCTCGCATATCATCAGAGAAAAGGCCAAGCAGCTTCACAAGCATTTTTCTAAGTCGTTGGGGGAGAGCAGTGAATCTTCAGATCCGGTACAGTTCTTAGCCAGTAAGGGGTGGTTTGAAAGATTTAAGCATCGTTTCAGCCTTCATAATGTAAAACTCGTAGGCGAGGCAGCCTCTGCAGACCACACAGCTGCTGCAGAATTTCCTCCAAAGCTTCAAAATGTCTTGGAAGAGGAAGGTTACTGTCCTGAACAGGTGTTCAACGCTGATGAAACGGGTCTTTTTTTGGAAAAGGATGCCTTCAAGAACATTTTTATCAAAATCTGAAAAAACAGCACCTGGCTTCAAGGCCGCCAAAGATCGACTAACCCTATTGTTTTGTGTCAATGCTAGTGGGTTTATGATTAAAAGCCTGCTTGTTTATAAGTCTCAAAATCCAAGGGCCCTGAAAGGTAAAGATAAAGATCACCTGCCTGTATTTTGGAGGTCTAACAAAAAAGCTTGGGTTACTGGGGAATTGTTTCGTGATTGGTTTACCAACTGTTTTGTTCCTGAGGTGAAAGCTTATCTTGAGTCCAAAAACCTGCCTTTTAAAGCTTTACTGTTGGTTGACAATGCCCCTGGGCATCCTCAAATTGACCATCCAAACGTCAAACTCATGTTTCTTCCCGCCAACACCACATCAATCCTACAGCCTTTAGATCAAGGAGTGATCGCTGCTTTCAAGGTTTATTATGTGCGCAGAACATTTGAGCGTCTTTTGAAAGCAATGGATGATGCCTCTGATTCTACCGTTTCATTGATGTGGAAAACCTACAACATCGCAGATTGTTTGATTAACATTAAGGAATCCATCAATGAAGTGAAGCCACCAACGATTAATGCATGTTGGAGAAAATTGTGGCCTGAAGTCGTTCGAGTAAATGTAACAGGAAACATGGATGGAATTGGAGCACAAGTGGTGGATTCAATTTTAGAAATCGCTCACAACGTGGAGGGTGAGGGTTTCTCTCAAATCGACCACCAGGACGTTCGAGATATGATTCAAGGAGATAATCAAGAATTGACAGTGGAAGAGTTGGAGGAATTGATGATACCCCAAAATGAAGAAGCCGAACAGATCGACGATGATGATGAAGATCCTGATGATCCTAGAACGATGACGAGATTTTTTCTTAAATCCGTCGGTGAAATTCTCCGCATGGCAACACAGCTCGCGGACCACGTGTTGGCGACAGATCCTCTCATGGAAAGGGCTCTTCGTTTTAAAAGAGAACTCCAGAAGCTGATGCTACCGTATGAAGAAGTCCAGAAGGAACTTGAAAAGGAGAAGAAACAAGCCCCAATAACGAAGTTTTTCAAGCCAGCCTAAATTCGGCTTACTGTACCGTACACGTTTACAAAGACTTACTGTAATTTTTTGTTTGTGTTTATTAAAAATTCGTAGATATTAGGCCAATTTTGTATAGTTATAATCTCCTTACAATTGATAAATAAATATGTATACATAGTTCTGTACACTTAAAATACATTTGCCTTTGTAAATTTATTCTGGGAACCTAACCCTCATTTTACCATTCAAATAAGGTCTCGTTATCCGCGGTTTTGCGATCCGCGGCAACCCGCCGGAACCGAACTGCCGCGGATACGAAGGGATTACTGTACTTTTATTGTGTTCAACGACGATATCCTTCAAGCGCAATTCTAGCATACAGTTGCCAACACTTCATTACTATATTTGCGTTATCATAAAGTTAATGTAAATGGACTATACCAAAGTATAACACGTTTTTGTAAATAAAGAATCTAAAGAATTTGAAGGTAGAAATAGTTAGGTTGTAGGCATACAAAAGTGTAAAAATAGAAAAATGTGAGGCTTATGCATTAGGATTAACTATTAGTCATACAAATGTATGTTTTATTATTAATGGGAATAAGAGAATAAAAATAAAAACGTCGATAGCTTACTGGTAGGTAGCAGCAGTTAGATTTAGCACCAAACCAGCAGAGGATACAATAGTATTAAAAAAAATTTTTAAAAATGTTGAGCGAATTGAAAAGCTATTCGGGGAGTTAGAATATGAGAGATATTGCCAGTTACAGGTAATTTCGATGCAGACGTAGGTCGCAGCAGAAATGAAAATGTAGTAGATGAATATGATTTAAAAATTAGAAGTAAGAAAGATAATACGTTCATTGAGTTCGGTAACGATAATAAAGTAACTTTTGCTAACACAATATTTAAAAAACGCTCACGTATGCTAACTCAGAAAATTCTGTATGATATAGGATAGGTTTTAAGTATATTATATATTTCTTAAGGATATACCCTAAAATCGGTTAAAAGTTGTTAATAACATAGTAGAATGAAAATCAGTTAATGCATTCCGGACGACATTTCTTGAGAACATAAATGTAAAATTTTAGAACATTGAAAATAACGACTTCCAATGTCAACGAATTAGATTTTTTTGGCAAATTGTCTCGATTGTTTCAGAGACCTTTATAAAGACTAAATATAGCAATTCACACAATGCAAGCGCTGAAAACGATTGTTCCTGTAAGCTATTTAAATTTACAGATTATTGATTTTTCCAAACCTAAAAGCTATATAAAAGTTTCTCGATTTATTGATTCTGTCATAATCTATTTAGTAAGGAGTGTTTTTGAATTGCAAGAAAGAAACTTATGAAAATCATTATTGAAATTTATTAGCACTGCATGTTATCGAATCATGACCATGCCCAATTAAAAAGTTAGTAAAGACGGAAACGATTTCGAATGGACCTGCACCTTGCCGAAGTTCTACATTACTAGAACAGGTGAAATGGCTTGCGTGTTCTAATGAGCTAAAGAGTCAAACTACAGGTCCAGCCAAAGTAGTAGGTTATCATTAGACATAGTAGGGATCAGCGAAGTTCGGTGGCCAGAGGCGGGGGATTTTTGGAGTGGAGACTTCAGGGTAATTCATACAGGAGCCGAGGAAGGAAATTTGGGTGTGGGGATAGTTATGCGGAAATGATAGGATACTGTGTAAAAAATTACTTACAAAAGTATGAAAGAGTACTCATGGTTAGATTAGAATCTAAACCGGTAAACACAGTAATAATACAAGTATACATGCCCACCTCTAGCTACAGTGACGAAGAAGTAGAAGCAATCTACAAAGATATCGAAGACATATTAAGACACGTAAAAGGACATGAAAATTTAATAATTACGGGGGATTTTAATGCAGTGGTAGGTGAGGGTAGGGAAGGAGCGGTAGTAGGTTTATTTGGTTTAGGCACTAGAAACGACAGAGGAAATAGGCTGGTAGAATTTTGCGACAAGAACAATTTAATCATTAAAAACACATTATTTCAACATCATGCTAGAAGACGATATACGTGGAAGATGCCAGGAGATATAGGAAGATATCAAATAGATTACATTCTTGTTAGACAACGGTTTAGAAATCAAGTAAAAGACTGTAGAAGCTACCCAGAAGCAGATATAGACACTGACCACAACATCGTAATTATGAAGGCCGCACTTAAATTTAAAAATTTGAAAAAAAGAAACGGAAAAAGGCACTTGGACCTACAGAAACTAAAAGAGAAAGATAATCAAGAAAGATTCGAAAAATGGTCAAATGAATTGCTCAAAGATATCGGGAAAATATCTGATACTAAGGAAGTAGAAACAGAATGGAATAACATTAAATCCAGCCTCGACATGGCGGCCAGAGATATTCTGGGGTATACACAAAAAGTAAATAAGAAACCATGGATAACAAAGGATATCCTGAATTTAATAGAAGAAAGACGAAAATACAAAAATAAATCAGACGAAACAGGAAAACAGAGATACAAAGCCATAAAATGGGAAATTATTCGAAAATGCAGGAAAGCTAAAGAACAATGGATTGATGAAAAGTGCAAAGAGGTACAAACTAAGATGGAAGTATTAAAGACAGATGAAGCATACAAACTAATTAGAATTAATTTTAGGGATATAGAACCGTATAGCAAAAATATAAGGGATGCGGGAGGAAATGTCATTATAGAAAATGTAGAGAAAGTGGGTAGATGGCAAGAATATATAGGGAATTTATATGCAGGAGAAGAACTAACTGCATTAGAAAAGGAATCAGACATTGAAAATGATGACTTGGGATATCCTATACTTAGAGATGAATTTGAAATAGCATTAAAGGGTCTGAAAAATGGTAAAGCGCCGGGTACAGATAAGGTGCAAGCGGAGACTCTAAAAGCCGCTGGTCAAGCAGTAACAGAACGTCTCTTCCAACTTGTAAGCTATATGTATGAGACAGGCGAGATACCCAAAGATTTCAAACATAACATCATAGTAACTATACCAAAAAAGAAAGGCGCAGATAGATGTGAAAATTTTCGAACAATAAGCTTGATAGCACACGTATCAAAAATATTAACTAGAATTGTACAAAGACGAATGGAAAAACGGGCTGAAGAAATACTAGGAGAAGACCAATTTGGGTTTAGGCGAAACAGGGGAACACGGAAGGCTATCTTAGCTCTGAGGGTGATAATGGAGAAAACAATAGAAAAGGGGAAAGCGTGTATAAAGGGTTTGTAGATCTGGAAAAAGCATTTGACAATGTAAAATGGAAAGAAATGTTCGAAATACTCAAAAAGATTAGAATGAGTTATAGGGATAGACGGATAGTACATAGCTTGTACAAAGAGCAAACAGGAGTAATAGAATTAGAGCAGGAACGTAGAGAAGTAAACATCAGGAAAGGGGTAAGACAGGGATGTTCCCTATCCCCACTAATTTTTAACTTGTACATTGAGGAGGCAATGAATACTGTCAAATGCAGGAAGACATTTGGAATTACTATGCAGGGACAAAAAATAGATATGCTTAGATTTGCAGATGATATAGCGGTATTATCATCTAGCAAGGAAGAGTTAGAAGCTGCTCTCAATGAAATGGAAACGGTTCTAACAGAGAGATACGGTATGAAAATTAACAAAAGTAAAACTAAAGTACTAGTATGCAAAGGAGCGAAAAATAAATCAAAAACAAGAATACAAATATGTAACACGAACTTACAAGAGGTTAAGGATTTCTGCTACCTAGGAAGCCAAATAACGCGAGATGGGAAAAGCACAAAAGATATAAAACAAAGATTAGCACAAGGTCGTGCTACATTTAACAAGAAAAAGCAACTACTGTGCTCAAAGACCACAAACATAGAAACAAGGAAAAGATTGCTCAAAACATATGTGTGGAGCACAGCACTGTATGGCTGTGAAGCCTGGACAGTGGGAGAAGCGGACAAGAAAAAGGTAGAAGCCTTTGAAATGTGGTGCTACAGACGTATGATGAAGATATCAATGACAGACAAAGTTAAGAACGAAGAGGTACTAAAAATGGTAGGGGAAGAAAGAAATATGTGGAAAACGGTAAAAAATAGGAGAGATATGATGATAGGCCACATACTACGGCATGAGGGAATAGTGCGGAATATACTAGAAGCAGAGATAGGAAAAAAGAGAAGAAGAGGTAGACCTAGGTTAGACTACTGCACACAGATAGTGAAAGATGTAGGCTGTAGGAGTTTCATGGAAATGTGTAGGCTAGCTCAGAAGAGAAATCAATGGAGGTACGCATCCAACCAGTCCCAAGATGGATAAATTAATGACGAAGAAAGTAGCTGTACTTAAACATGATATTTATTATAAGCAACTACAAGCTTTGGAGGGGCAATATTCTCGAATAATGGTAATTGCGTGAAAGCATTTACTGGAAAACTATTATTTCGGCAAATGTCTAAGTGTTGGGTGATCTTGGCAGCCACAGGTTGCTTAACCCCCTTCAATAAATCTCAGTGAAAAAGGGCATAATATTAGACAACAATAGAAGAAACATGATATTTATTATAAGCAACTACAAGCATTGGATGGGCAATATTCTCGAATTATGATAATTGCGTGAAAGCATTTACTGGAAAACTATTATTTCGGCAAATGTCTAAGTGTTGGGTGATCTTGGCAGCCACAGGTTGCTTAACCCCCTTCAATAAATCTCAGTGAAAAGGGCATAATATTAGACAACAATAGAAGAAACATGACATTTATTATAAGCAACTACAAGCATTGGATGAGCAATATTCTGGAATTATGATAATTGCGTGAAAGCATTTACTGGAAAACTATTATTTCGGCAAATGTCTAAGTGTTGGGGGATCTTGGCAGCCACAGGTTGCTTAACCCCCTTCAATAAATCTCTGTGAAATAGGGCATAATATTAAAAAACAATATAAGGGGAACCGAGCTGTATTACTGTGTGAGAATTTCAGGGAATCATGTAGGTTAGTTTAGAAAAGAAATAAGTGCAAGTACATGTCCAACCAGTTTTGAGACGGGAAACCCAATGACGAAAAAGTAAGCGCAGACAAATCTGATGATTATTATAAACAACTAGTTGTTTGTTGTGAAATATCTGCAACTAATGTTGACTGTGCGAAAAGACATATTGGAAAAAATATTAAATCAGTAAATGTTCAAGTGCTGGGGGAACTTGGCAGCCACAGGCTGCTTACCCCCCTTCGCAACCACTGAATGTCGGAGAAATAGGGTATATAATTGTAAAACAATAGAAGGTGACCGAACTGCGTCTAACAAGAAAGAACGGCACCTATGATGAAAGACAACAAACATAGAACAAAAAGTTGTTGAAAGCGTATGTGTGGAGCACAGCACAGACAATATGCCTACGAAATACGAGCAGTCTGAAAAGCAGACAGAAGAACAGTAGCGACCTTTGAAATGCCGTGCTTCAGATGTTCGAGGATGGACAGACAAAGTTAATAACAAATAGGTTATAGAAACAGTAAGGGAACAAGGATATCTTTGGGAAAAAATATGAGAATTAGAAGGGCATAATACGTTCTAAGGCATTTTTGGGGAATAGTATGTGATATATGACAAGCAGAGATAGGAAAAAAGAGGCGGATGTAGACCTAGATCAGATAGTGATAGATGCAGACTGTGCAAATTTCGGGGAAACCTGTAGGTTAGTTCAGAATAGGAAACAATGATGGTACGCGTCTAACCAGTTTCAGGACTGAAGACCCAATGATGATGATGAAAGACGGAAAATGGTAGACGTCGCTTTAATACTTATAGGCCAGTCAAATTAGACCAAAAAATGACCCAATTCGGAATTAATTAGTGGAAAGCTGGAAATTGTTTTAATTGCTTAAGTATAGCTCTAGTATTAAAGCAACATGTTTTTCCCCCCTCCGAGGTCGGCGTTGGCCTCAATCTTTAAAAAACAGCTCCACAATCGGAGTTTTTTTAGTTTTTTGATAATTATTCAAAAACTATGAGTTTTATGAAAAAATGTAATCCAGTCTAAAATATAGAGCGCTAAATTCTCTACAAAATTAAGTCTAAAAATAATGAGAACAGTCTAAAATTAAGGTTCATAAGTGACGTTAAAAAAGTACATATTTGGAGGTTTTTAAAAAAATTAATTTTTTTTTTAGTTTTTTTAATTTTTTTTGAAATCCGTTGATTTTACGACAAAAAGTCATAGCTAACAATTTGTAGAGATTGTAATTTTACGTCTAACAGAGTTACTCTGAATGATTTTGACTTAGTATCAAGGTCAATAATAGATTTTGATATTTGACTCTCAAATCACCGGTTTTAAATGTAGGCGTTTCAAATACGTTTGTAACATATTCATATGTAATTTATCGTGTAAAACACCAACAAATATTTACTCATTTATACCATATATTAAATATAGTTTTAATAATTACAATAAAGGTTATTAAGTTATTATTTGATAGTTACTGATAATATTATGTAATTAAATAATAATATGTCATATTTTATGTATGGCCTGGAATATGGTCAGACATGACGATCGAGCAGACACTCATGAGGTCTATGAAAAGCAATGGTGGACTAACTCACGGAAGAGGTATAACTGAGAGTACTATGACCAAATGGATTAACTCAATGACTACTATGATAGACATTTCACAGCAAATGGAACAATTTTGTGGCGTTTCATTTGTTACAACTGAACAGCATGTTGATGCTAGAACGTCACGGATATCTAGAGACACCATTGATGTAAACAAGTTTTTGTATTGGTTTAAATCTCATGATCCTTTTACCTAGTCAGAAAATGCGATGTCCATAAGTACTGGAGTGATAGGAAACAATGAGATAAATTGTCATCTAGCGTACGAAATAGGTATTGAATCAATGTCAAGTGTAATTGGAAGTAATTTTGGCCAAGTCAAGTTTCGGCGAAAAAATCGAGTGATGCCCCTACGAGGTTTTACTTCAAAAGTAAAAATTTACGATGAAGAGATTCGTGTTAGTCCTGATGTTATTTTTCGACGAATTTCATACATGAAAACATCGGAGGAAGAATTTAAGGAATATTTTAAGTTTGAACTGGCTCCCTATCCTCTCTCACTATTTGATGAAAAAAGAATGCGTAAGACTAAGAAATCAGTTTTTTATAATTTGTTTAATCCTGTAACTGACTATAATTTTGAAAACGCGATTTACGTAATAGATGGTGGTTTTCTTTTACATAGAGTTGTTTGGCAAATAAGAGAAACATTTTCTTCAATTTTAAATAAGTACGTCAGTTATGTGAAGCAATATTACAAAAATGGTGTCACTATTGTTTTCGATGGATATCCAGATGATGCAATTCAAAGTACCAAATCAGCAGAACGCTATCGAAGAGCAATTCGTTATGGAGCTACAAATGTACTTTTTGACAAGACAATGTGTGTAACTATGTCTCAAGAGCAATTCCTTTCCAATGATGCCAACAAACAACGACTTATATTTTTTTTACGGGAAAAGTTTGAAAATGAAAATTTTATTGTGAAGCAAGCTATTGAGGATGCTGACACTTTAATTGTTCGTAGTACTATTGAGATCGCAAATAGTGCAGAGTGTGTTGTTATGGTTGGCGAAGACACTGATCTTTTGGTCCTACTGTCAGCTCTATCCCCTTCATCTTGTACCAACATTTATTTTTTGAAACCAGGAAAAGGGAAATTGGACCATTTGTGTTATAGTACTAACAACTTCAAATATTTAAAGCATGTTAAGGATAACATATTATTTCTCCATGCTTTCAGTGGCTGTGACACAACTTCGTCATTTTTCAGAAAAGGAAAAATACAATTCGTGAAATTGTTAGATAAAAATAACAAATTGCAAGATATTGTGTCCATTTTCTTTGATAAGAACGCTAATGCAAATGATATTGATGACGCCGGTCAACTTTTTATTACTGCGCTGTATGCAGATAAATGTGTCGAAATGTTGTCATTAGATAAATTACGATATCGGCTTTTCGCAAAATCTTTAATGAAAAAGGATTTCAATCTTGCTTCTTTACCTCCTACTCAAGCAGCTGCACGTAAGCATTCCTTACGTACGTATCACCAAATTCAAATGTGAATTGGAAATGAAAAAAATCCCCTAGATTGGGGTTGGAAGAATACTATATACGGTCTTGTTCCAATTGCCACGAATAAAGATCCAGCTCCACAATCGGTATTGAAAAAAGTTTCGTGTGAGTGTGCGAAGAGATGCAGAGGATCGTTGTAGTTGGCGAAAACTAGGCATGGCTTGTTTAAATATTTGTTTTAATTGTCGGGACAATCATGTACAAACTGTTTAAAAGACGATCAAGAAAACCATTTCGAAACTGATGAGGATTTTGAAAAAATAATTGAAAACTACTGTGAAACAGATAGAGAAAACGAAGAAAACGATAATACAGAAGATCAATTAGAAGAACAACATGAAGAAAATGATGATAAAGAAGACCAGATAGAAAAAAGAGACCAAGAAAATATTTATGGGCCATCGACATCGAAAATATTGAAAACTAACTAATGTGGTGTGTGTATAAATTATCTTATATTTTTCTTTCTGTATATTTAAAAAAATGTACTTATATTTTGATTTTAAATTATTTTGTTCTAGAAAAAAGTAGATCAGATATAGCAGTCGAAAAAGATAACATGGGCCATAACATAAACAATAAATTCAAATAGTATTGAATAAATTTTGTAAATAATATAACATTTGTATATATGTAATATGTATGTATATTAAAATTACAATACCTTTAAATTTTTTGTGTTGAACGAGTTACTTAAAATATAGCATATTATTATTTAATTGCATAATATTATTTGTTAGTAACTACACTCATTTAACTACTAACTTAATAACCTTGATTGTATTAATTATAACTACATTTACTAAAATGTATAAATGACTACATATTTGAATATCAAAATATACCTTGATATTAAGTCAAAATCATTCAATGTAACACTTAGACGTAAAATTACAATCCCTACAAATTGTATGGTATGACTTTTTCTCGTAAAATCAACGGATTTTAAAAAAAAAACAAAAAAAACTAAAAAAAATTAATTTTTTTAAAAACCTCCAAATATGTACTTTTTTAACGTCTCTTATGAACCTTAATTTTAGACTGATCTCATTATTTTTAGACTTAATTTTGTAGAGAATTTAGCGCTCTATATTTTAGACCGGATTACATCTTTTCATAAAACTCATAGTTTTTGAATAATTATCAAAAAACTAAAAAAACTCAGATTTTGGAACTGTTTTTTTAAGATGGCGATTAACGCCGACCTTGGAGGGGGGAACATATTCCCCTAATACTAGACCTATACTTAAGCAATTAAAACAATTTCCAGCTTTCCACTAATTAATTCCGAATTCAAACCTAATTTGACTGGCCTATTAAGGAAGCTGATTTAAACGCCACTAATTCTAGAAGAAAATGTATGGGCATTAAGTATTAATTGTAGAAATAGCTTAAAAATGGTGTTTTAGGATGAAAAACACCACCAGGCAAATCTTGTCTTATCACGCTACAAATTCAGCATCACAAGGAAAGGTTAATAATGATTACCTTTTAGGTATAAAATTTATTTTCTTTAACCGCAGATAAAAAAGTAATACTTGTTTTTAATATTAAAATAAACCTACTTGATGTAATAAGGACATTCTGAATAATTTGTTACGTTTAGCTTAGAAAAGCATTATTTTTGTGTTTTTTAAAGGGCCTAAAAATTGCAGTGATTAATACTAGTGATTAATTAATTGATTTTGTCTGTAGATGGTTTTGAGTTCCATGTTCCTGGCTTTTTTTTAATGGAAAAGAAAATTTAATATTTAGTGTTAGATTTCAAGTTAAATCTACAAAATATGCTGTCGGTGTGACTGCGATGCAACTTATTCTTCATAGCCATGAAAATAATACAAAATTGGAGTAAAGTTAAATAAGTTTTAAACTAACAAACGAACGAGAATTTTAATAACAAATGACTCTAAAGCAGTACAAGCATATCTTTTCCATCCTTCCGCAGAATGCCTACCTGTCCTTATCTGATATATTTGGCATTAGAACTTTTGCCCTTTGACTAATTCTTTATTAGATTAAAATATATACAGATGAAGTTAACATACATAATACTTAGACTGTTGTATTTTATACTATAGTATTCAAAGTAAAGTTGTGACACCTTTTATTACGAGATTAATAACTGTTGTTAGGTGACCTTTACTGTAACTAAATATTTAAATAAGTAAACAAGCACGCTAAATCTCTAAATCAATAATCCTAACATCGTAAGCTTTGGTTTTATAAACAACAAATAAATACGCAATGAAAAATAAGTATATGATCTAGGTACAATAAAGTTGGCAAAGGAGTAATCAGCATAAATTATTGTTTACCATAATAACACACATTAATTATCTTACTGCAAATACAACTACTTATGAGTTATGAAAGAAAACACATCTAAATATACTCGACCTATAAATTAAAACTAGTGATCCGTTCTAGTAATTCCCAACTACCAGTTTATAACCGAGACCTTTATTACTAAGTTGGATAGCTCTAAAATTGCGATAAAGCTTATCATGTTTGTTCCGAATTGATAAATGATTAGACTTGCAACAATTAAATAAAAATACAAGATAATATCTAGGTTTGCACATATATAGAAGGTACAAAAATACTAACAACCCTTACGTTAAAAATAACCAATGCTTGTTTTACAATTTAGAGAGAAAGTAAAATACAGGTTTCTACATGTGAATAACATAATGTTAGCAATACTACAACAGTAGGAAAAGAATAAAATTACTTACATAGATAAGTTGATAAATTATAAAAACATTCTTAACAACAAATTGTAAAAAATGTAAACACTTATAAGATTTTAAAGATCGTGTCATATTTTCTACTTCTAGAAGTGAAGAAATCGTGGCAGAAAAGATGGTGACACAAATATATAATTTAATAAATACTTTTGATAATCCTATACTAACAAATAAAAAATTAATTTTAAAAATATATTAAGTTCACTTGTTATTTTCCATTTAGAATAGAAAAGGATAACAAGATATGACTAAAACTGAAAAATAAACACCCACCAGAAGTTATTCAACTATATTGGAAGCGTTTGCTAGTTTTCAAGGATACATTTTGTAAAAATGCTTTGAAGCAATGACTTTTACAGATAGGTGTTTAAATTATAGCACATAAAATAAGTTAATTAGTATAAAATATGTTCCGCCCTTCATACTACTGCAAGTAAGGTTTTGAGAGCACTCCGTTCAAAATAAGAACGCTGGCTGGCTTTTTAGGGCAGAATTACAGTATTTATTGCTGCCATACGTCACTCACAAACATAAATTGTAGCCATAGTTATGCAAGAAGTGAAAAAAATAGGTCCTTATAAGTGTATTACGTTTTAAATACACTTTGAGTTCATATATGCAATTTATTATATTCCATTTTGCAGTTTAAATATTTTCTGCATTTGATACTCTATACCTTTTTAATAAATGTTTCTTTTGCGTTTTGGAAAGTTGCTCAGTTATACGAGCCGTCTATGATACGTTATTATTGAATATTTGTTGTAGTTAAATGGCCTAATTTAACTGTAATTAGATAAAACCGCTGTGCTATCTTTCAGTGCTAAAAATATGAACAAAGTTATTTCTATTCTATAATAGGCTTTTTGTGATTACTGTTAGTATACAATTTAGAATACGTTCGTTAAACGGGTTTACTATATTTTAAGTGTTGGTTTTTGTAGGCTCTTTTGTAATAAATATTATAAACTCAACCTGACAGTTACAAAATCTTAATGATAAAAGCTTGTTTTTCTTTTATGTGACTACCCGGACTTTAAACCTCATTTTTAGGTTCTTTGAACCAATACTTACTTGGCCTTAATACAGAAATCTCACATTGTCGTTATGACACATTTCTTCTGACTGTCGTTGTACGCAGATTAAGTTATGATTAGATAAGTACATTCCAGTTATCAATAACCCTTAACAGCCTACGTGAATGAATGTCATCAAAAACAAAAGGTAACGATTGCTTTACACGTTTATGGTACATGGGTTTTACTTGTATTATAAACATATCAGAAATTAATGCGCAAGCGCTTGTTAACTATTTAATGCTGTTACTATTAGAAAAGGGATTTAGTGTTGGTTGGTGTAATATTGTTTTGTATATTGACAAATAATTCAGTTAATAAGTTTCGAAATTGTATATAGACTTGATAATTATCCATCAGCTGTGGTATTTGATTAGTTATTTCTGCTAGTTTGTTCATTACGCCGAAAAACACTATTGTAAATATTTATTTTGGTTCTTAGGTTTAGTGGATTCCATTAGAGCGATGTTTTCATAGTCAACGTGGTAAGTAAGTAGGTAAGATTGTTGTCATATTTATACTTCATATTTTTTATTGGTGTGCGTTACAGAGTATAAATATGTGTAGACATGCTGGAATACACTTCAAAATTATTCTGTTTATTTTTCTGCTAGTTGTTGAGGGCTGTATTTTATTGTACTGGACGAACTACATTCTGTCCGCATGTATATGTTATGTATGTATTAATAATTTTTTTCAGGTCAAATTGGATCGTTCGTCCTTTTATTTCGTTGTTTAGTTCCTCAATCTTAGACTGTGTTTGTGTGACATTCATTTTCTTACTTTTTTTTCTGTAATCATAATTCGGGCAAATATTCCGCTACTGGTTTCGTTTTTTTCTTCCTGGTCCACCCGTTTAACGTGTAACAAACTATAACTACCATTGTACACAATGTCATCATAAAATAATGGATATGCTTCAATTCATTATATATTTTTTAAATAATTCAGCTAACAATAATAAGAAAAAGATATAAAGTAGGATAAATACTGAGGTATGCTGCGGTTACCTCAAATATTTGATATAACATTCATTTTGATGTTGTTGTGTCACCAACAGCGTAATTTAACACTTTTGGTTAAATTACACCCATTTGCTTTAATTACGGGAAATTCATGTAAAATACCCGTTTTTGTGCTAATACAAAAGTACCTTATATACTTTCTTTACTTTATGATAACATCATATATATATATATATATATATATATATATATATATATTATTGTGATATTTACGGCTTATAATAATATTAATATTTAGTTGTACAGTTTATTTTGTTATTTTAGCATGTAAAACAACAGTGTACGCTTTGAAAATGCTTTTAAAATAGGTAGTGTAAAAGTTAATAATTTGACTGGAATATTTAGGAAGCTAAAAGTTTAATTTCATAATCTAGCAGGTGTAAATATTCGTACAGATAGTGGATATGAGATAATATTTAAAATTTGTGTATAGAAATATTTAGGAGAGAAGCGAACATCTAAATTTCACCAAAATTTAAGCTTTATAGGTAATTATAGCAAAGAGGATGTGTAATTTCAAAAGCATTAGCATTTGAAACCGTTTTAGTTTGTTGAGTATTGTGTATAGAAGCGAAGGGGCAGTTATAGGTGTAGAAAGTTTTAAGCTGTTATCGAAGCTATTCTAGTAACATGAAAATAAGAAACGAATTTAACCGTCCTTACTTTCCCGGTATATTTTAAGACAACGTTGGACAAACAACAGCAAAATTGCAAGTACGAGAACATATCTGGGCTTTTAGTGGTTTGGTCTTCTGACGTGGTGCTAGATGATAACAGCTGTAGCGCCCTAAAGAAATGATACGAAAAGAATAAAGATACAAAAACTTGAACACTACATCGGCACACGGTAATACACCACGAATAAAGCAGTTACACCTCCAAACTCCGGTACTAAGGTATCTACGTAATATCTAACAGAAATTGTTTGTGGTATTTAAGCGTATTTAAGCCTACAATATAACTAATAATTTATAACGTACACACGGCCAGTTACTTTACTTTTAACACAAAACAAAATGGGTTTAATGAATATAAGAAATGGAAACTGGTTATCTGTTACTTGAAAAAGGCATGCTACGGGTTAAATCACTTAACACATAACAAGATTAAAACAGTCGCTATCATTGGGTTTGGTGGTTGAAGCAATTTAATCCAATAATGATCATCATCATTAAGTCTTCAGTCCTGGAACTGATTAGACGCGTACCATCATTGTTTCCTATTCTGAACTAACCTACACATTTCCCTGAAATTTGCACAGTCTGCATCTATCACTATCTGATCTAGGTCTACATCTACCTCTTTTTTTCCTATCTCTGCTTGTAATATATTCCACATTATTCCCCAAAAATGCCTTAGAACGTATTCCGCCCTTCTATTTCTCTTTTTCCTCAGATATCCATGTTCTGCTACTATTTCTATAACCTATTTGTTATTGTCTTTGTCTTTCCATGCTATCGCCCTCATACATCTGAAGCAGAGCATTTTAAAATGCTCCTACCGCTTTTCTGTCTGCGTTTCAGCCTGCCCGTATTTCATAGGCATACTGTGCTGTGCTCCATACATATGCTTTCAACAATTTCCTTCTTGTTCTATGTTTGTTGTCTTTCCTCATAGGCGTTGTTCTTTTTTGTTAGATGCAGTTCGGTCACCTTCTATTGTTTTACAGTTATATACCCTATTTCACCGGCCTTCAGTGGTTATGAAGGGAGGGGCGTTGCCGTGGATCATGTAGTAAGCGTAAGACTACGGATCCCAAGGTCCTGGGTTCAAATCCCGACACGGCCGACTGCTTGAAAAATGGCAGGTCAGCATTTTTCACAAAACTTACGCCCTCGTTCGGATGAGACGTTAAATGGAGGTCCCGTGTGTGTGTTGTTACGCACGTTAAAGATCCCTACCTTGTCTGGAACGGCAAGGGTTCGGCAAAATTCTAAATTTCCAGGCAACAAAAAACTCGCCTCCTGGCCAATGTAGTACCTTCGGGTGGAGCTTTGGAAATGTAAATGAACGGTTATGAAGGAAGGTAAGCAGCCTGTGGCTGCCAAGTTCCTCCAACACTTAACCATTTACCAATTTAATATATTTTCCAATATATCTTTTGGCGCAGTCAACATTAGTTGCAGATATTTCCCAACGAACAACTAGTTGTTTATTCTAATCATCAGATTTATCTGCGCTTAATTTTTTGTCATTAGGTTTTCCGTCTCAAAACTGGTTGGACACGTACCTGCACTTATTTATATTCAGAGCTAGCCTACATAGTTCACTGAAATTCTCACACAGCATGTGTATACAGCACGTTCCCCTTCTATTGTTTTCTAATTTTATGCTCTATATCACCGAGATTCAGTGGAGGGTGTTAAGCAACCTGAGGCTACCAAGATCCCCCAACACTTAGACATTTGCCGAAATAATAGTTTTTCAGTAAATCTTTTCACACACTTAACATTATTCGAGAATATTGCCCAACCAATTCTTGTAGTTACTTATAATAATCATCATGTTTAAGCACAGTTATTTTTTCGTCATTAGCTTATCCACCTTGGAATTGGTTGGATGCGGACCTCCATTGATTTTTATTCTGGGCTAGCCTACACATTTCCCTGAAACCCCTACAGCCTACATCTTTCACTATCTGTGTGCAGTAGTCTAACCTAGGTCTGCCCCTTCTTCTCTTTTTTTTATCTCTGCTTCTAATATATTCCGCACTATTTCCTCATGCCGTAGTATGTGGCCTATCGTTCTATCTCTCCTATTTTTACCGTTTTCCACATATTTCTTTCTTCCCCTAATATTTTTAATACCTCTTCGTTCTTAACTTTGTCTGTTCATGATATCTTCATCATACGTCTGTAGCACCACATTTCAAAGGCTTCTACCTTTTTGTTGTCCGCTTCTCCTACTGTCCAGGCTTCACAGCCGTACAGTGCTGTGCTCCACACATATGTTTTAAGCAATCTTTTCCTTGTTTCTATGTTTGTGGTCTTTGAGCACAATAGTTACTTTTTCTTGTTAAATGTAGCACGACCTTGTGCTAATTTTTGTTTTATATCTTTTGTGCTTTTCCCATCTTGCGTTATTTGGCTTCTTAGGTAGCAGAAATTCTTAACCTTTTGTAAGTTCGTGTTACTTACTTGTATTCTAATTTTTGATTTATTTTCCCCACTTTTGCATACTAGAACTTTAGTTTTATTTTTGTTAACTTTAATACCGTATCTCTCTGTTAGAACCGTTTCCATTTCATTAAGAGCAGCTTCTAACTCTTCCTTGCTAGACGCTAATACCGCTATATCATCTGCAAATCCAAGCATATCAATTTTTTGTCCCTGCATAGTAATTCCAAATGTTTTCCTGCATTTGACAGTATTCATTGCCTCTTCTATGTACAAGTTAAAAATCAATGGGGATAGGGCACATTCCTGTCTCACCTCTTTCCTAATGTTTACTCCTCTACGTTCCTGCTCCAATTATATTACTGCTGTTTGCTCTTTGTATAAGCTATGAACTATTCGTCTATCCTTATAACTCATTCCAATCTTTTTGAGTATTTCGAACATTTTTTTCCATTTTACATTGTCGAATGCTTTTTCCATATTTACAAACCCTATATACACGCTTTCTCCATTTACTATTGTTTTCTCCATTATCACTCTCAGAGCTAAAATATCCTCCCGTGTTCCCCTGTTTTGCCTAAACCCAAATTGGTTTTCTCCTAGTATTTCTTCCGCCCGTTTTTCCATTCGCCTTTGCACAATTCTAGTTAATATCTTTGACACGTGTCCTGTTAAGCTTATTGTTCGAAAATTTACACATCTATCCGCGCCTTTCTTTTTTGGTATAGTTACTATGATGCTACGTTTGAAATCTTTGGGTATCACGCCTGTCTCATACATATAGCTTACAAGTTAGAAGAAACGTTCTGTTACTGCTTATCCGGCGGCTTTTAGAGTTTCTGCTTGCACCTTATATGTACCCGGCGCCTTACCATTTTCAGACTCTTTAATGCTAATTCAAACTCATCTCTAAATATAGGATATCTTAAGTCATCATTTTCAATGTCTAATTCCTTTTCTAATGCAGTTAGTTCCTCTCCTGCATATAAATTCCCTATTATATTCTTGCCATCTACCCACTTTCTCTACGTTTTTTATAATGACGTTTTCTTGTGGGTCCCTTATATTTTTGCTATATGGTTTTATATCCCTAAAATTCATTCTAATTAATTTGTATGCTTCGTCTGTCTTTCCTATTTCCATCATCGTTTGTACCTCTTTGCACTTTTCATCAATCCATTGTTCTTTAGCTTTCCTGCATTTTCGAATAATGTCCCATTTTATGGCTTTGTATCTTTGTTTTCCTGTTTCGTCTGATTTATTTTTGTATTTTCGTCTTTCTTCTATTAAATTCAGGATACTTCTAGTTATCCATGGTTTTTTATATTCTTTTTGTGTATACCCCAGAATATCTCTGGCCGCCATGTCTAGGCTGGATTTAATGTTATTCCATTCTGTTTCTACTTCCTTAGTATCAGATATTTTCTCGATATCTTTGAGCAATTCATTTGACTTTTTTTCAAATTTTTCTTGAATATCTTTATCTTTTAGCTTCTCTAAGTCCAAGTGCTTTTTCCGTTTCTTTTTTCACGTTCTTAAATTTAAGTGCGGCCTTCATAATTACGATGTTGTGCTCAGTATCTATATCTGCTTCTGGGTAGCTTCTACAGTCTTTTACTTGATTCCTAAAACCGTTGTCTAATAAGAATGTAATCTATTCGATATCTTCCTATATCTCCTGGCATCTTCCACGTATATCGTCTTCTAGCATGATGTTGAAATAATGTGTTTGTGATGATTAAATTGTTCTTGTCGCAAAATTCTACCAGCCTATTTCCCCTGTCGTTTCTCGTGCCTAAACCAAATAAACCTACTAAAGCTCCTTCCCTACCCTCACTTACCACGGCATTAAAATCCCCCGTAATTATTAAATTTTCATGTCTTTTTACGTATCTTAATATGTCTTCGATATTTTTGTAGATGGCTTCTACCTCTTCGTCACTGTAGCTAGAGGTGGGCATGTATACTTGTATTTTTACTGTGTTTACCGGTTTAGATTCTAATCTAACCATGAGTACTCTTTCGTTCTTTTGTAAGTAATTTTCTACACGGTATCCTATCTTTTTCCGCATAACTATCTCCACACCCAAATTTCCTTCGTCTGCTCCTGTTCGAATTACTCTGAAGTCTCCACTCCAAATAACCCCCGCTTCTGGCCGTCCAACTTCGCTGATACGTACTATGTCTAGTAATAACCTATTCATTTCAATTTTTGGGTTCTCTAGCTTACCTACTTGCTTCATACTTCTAACATTCCACGCTCCGACTCGCAGAATGTTTCCGACTCTTATTTTTAACTTTCCGATCGCATCCTCCGAAGTAGTCCCCTTCCGGAGATCCGAAGGGGGGACTATTTTAACTCCGGAATTTTTTACCCCAGAGAATACCATCATTTTAGGTACGCTGTGTACTTGGGAGATAATGTGGTGGTTTCCCGTTGCCTTCCACATCGTGGTAGTGTGTCTTAGACTGGCATACCGATCCCTATGGTCTCTGCCAATCTAAGTACCGAAAGAGCCGCTGCCCTCTTTCGGGGGCCTGTTTTAGTCTGGTTTCTCACTAACGACCCTACTACTTTGGTTGGACCTGTAGTTTGGCTTTTTAGCTCATTAAAACACGCAAGCCATTTCACGTGTTCTAGTAATTTGGAACTTCGGCAAGGTGCAGGTCCATACGAAATGGCCAATAATGATAATAAATAATTAATCGAAGGACCAATATAGATAAATATACGCAAACGTGACCAAGCAATAAACAAGTGCCAATCATCTGTACTAGCGCAGCATGTTTTTTTTTTCAGTAGGAATGGCGACAAACTGTCCTGAGTGTCCCTGTTCCAGGAACCATCAGCTGTTAACGGTCAATTTTGACTTTCAGGTCTTCCAAGTTTTGAGTTTCTACTGAATCGGATCGAACTGTATGTACTAAGCAACTTTTTTCTCTTCATGTTCAACTGCCGAATCGGATTCTGATTGATTAAATAGTTGGTATATAGCATTTGCGAATGAAGTATTTTTGGACCTGATCACTAGTGGGAATGAGATATAAGATCGGAATGCAATAAAACTCTAAAACTGCAATCAGTATGATCATCTTTGCCACTTACACGATGGCATAGACTTGGAGGTACTCTATCTTGGAGGTGACGTGTTAACAGAAGTTTTCCATCTGTGTAGAGAGAACTTGATCCATGACAAAGTAACAGTAGAATATATATATATATATATATATATATATATATATATATTGCTGTGGTCATAGGGTCATTTAAGGGTAGTTAGGACTAATAGTATAGCGCACTCCATATAAATTACATAAGGGTTCAGAAAACGACACAGTTTTTTGAACAAAACAAGAAATACGATGATAAGACTGTAAAGTAAATTACAACGCCCTGTATATAAATAATAATCATAATTAATTCAGATAATGAAAAATATTTTGAAGATTTATTTGAATAAAACAAATCCGCAAGTCGTTAAACAACATAATTGCAAGCTGAAACGCGAAACGCATGGATAACGCAACATTATTACGTCAAGAATCCTAATTAAAACAAGCAGGTTTAAAAATGCGTAAGATAGTAAACGCATATAATTTAAGGCATACATTGTATTTAGTCTACGTGACTGGAAAATTAAAATTAACACCTGATTTATTAGAAACAAACAAGGCATGGTAATTAAAATCAAAGTTCACGAAATTTATTTGAACAAACAATGGTTTACTTATCTAGAAGTATGAAAACTCAAGCGAATCAATGCTATTAACTCGAAATAGTACGTGACAAGAGTAACGCGTTGATGTTAATATACAATAATAATACCATGGGATATCCGAAAACCTGGTATAAAAGTTTGTACACAAACAACGAACTTTGCGCTTGTCAATAGATAGACGGTGCATTTAAATATGACCAGATTTGTAAACAAATCAGTTCATCATGAAGTAAGGCATAGTTCACGTTTCTGAAAACAAAAATATCCACGTAAAGTGAGTAATTGTGAAGTGTAAAATAATACCACTGAAAATGGAAAATTGGTGGGTTTCTCGTTTTATTCTTAAATAAAAAAGCGTAAGTAACTAAAAGTTGTTTTAATTTAAATTCTAATATTGACCTTAATAAAAAGGACTCTAAACAATTACGGGAGACAGCTTTAAATAATTACTGGAGACAACTCTAAATGAATACGAGAACAAATTTAAAGAAATGCTGAAGCGATTATAAATGATTATTACTGGAACAAATGAGGAAATGCAACAAGCATTTACTTCAACAATAAATGTCAAAGAGTTTAATGGAAGCCGTTAGTGTGTTTAAGGCGATGCTATAAGGGATGCACACAATACCGAAAACGGTTGGACCAGAGACTGATTCAAACTGAAAACAACAGGTTAGCCAATCTGAATGTTTATTATTTTATTATTTTATTTGTGGATATTTTATTGTACATTGCTAAACTGAATCATTTAAAATTTAATTAAATATTTCTAATCTAAATACTTTAAAAATTACTTTCGTGATAATTTATGTGAGGAGTCTGCAAGGTTTATTTTTTTGAGTATACGTTGTAAATTACGTAAACAGTAAAAGAGGTTAAATGAACGTTCATCAAGCTTCGGGTAATAATTAATAATAATAGTGATTTTGCTGGTTTTTTTGATCATCTTTGGGAATGATAATTATTAAAATTTTTATTCAATTAGTAGAAGAAAAATTTAAATTCTTTGTTTGTCGTATTGTCGCAAGCTCCGTGCGTAATTCAAAAACTGAGCTAGCCGACGCAATTAAAATTATACATTAAAAATAAAAAATTGACAGATTAAAAGTTTTTACCTTTTTAATTCACAAAAAAGCGCATAGGGGTATTGCCACAGTATCACAACTATATATATATATATATATATATATATATATATAAATATATATAATATATATATATATATATATATATATATATATATATAATTTAGATAAGATGTTATAAATTTCTTGGGATGATTTTGGTCAAAATAAATAGTAATTTAAAATATTTTTTCTATTACTTAACGTTTCGGCAACACATTTTTGCCATAATCATAAGTATTAACTGTTGTTCATAAATATATAATTATTTAGTTAATGACAGTGACACTACTTCATTTAATTGAAAGTAGTATACACAATAAACTGATATAAAACATGTTAACAGATAGTCAGAAAAAATCATTAATCAATATATATATATATATAAATATATAGTTTCTAAGGACAAAACCTGCACTCAACAATAATGAAACGAGTTGACGTTGGGTTTCTAAAGCTTCTTCCAATGACGTGCAACCTGTTACCACATCATCAACGTAAGGATCAGATGTAAGAACCTTTGCTGCCAATGGGTAATTTTGAATACTATCTTTTGCTAATTGTAGAAGAACACGAATAGCCAAGTAGGGAGCTGAAGACACCCAATATGTTACGGAATTAAGCTGATACCGTTGAATCTGTTCGGTTTTCTAAAAAATGCGTTGATATGATTTATGCTGATCAGCCACTTCAATTTGGCGATAGATTTGCCTTACATCGGCTGTTACAACAAATTTGTGTAAATAAACCCTAACAAAATACTTGACAAATCCTGTTGAAGTTTGGGACCGGTTAACAAACCTTCATTTAAAGACAGGCCAGGCCGTTGGGTGATTTTTACTATCGCACCGAATACAACTTTTAATTTAGTGGTATTACTATCTGGTTTTTGAATACTATGATGTGGGAATGCAGTATCCGGCTGACGAATGTAGAAGGGATTCATGGACTGCAGACTCTAAATAGTCTTTCATGAGGTTTGAATAACCCTTATTTAGGTTAGAATTTTTCTACAAACGATTTTTTAATAATTCAAAACGACGCAATGCCGTAGAAAAATAATCATCCAGTTCTGTATAAGAATCCTTAAAAGGCAAGTTAACAATATATCTGGCATTTTCCTTTCATTGAAAGGTTTCTAGAAAGAAGGTCTCACGTTGAATATCTTCAGTCGAAAGTGTAGGAAGCGATGCAACTTGTTTGACCTCAAAATTTTTTTAAAACATTGTCCAATGATGTATTTCCAACCGATGTGCAAAACGTACTCCTACGGGCAAGTGACTGGCAGTCCATTTTACCCACAAGTACCCAACTAAAAACAGTATTGAGTGCAGTAGATTCTCCGATTTTGCCACATCCAATGCCAGGTTAGACTACAGTAGAATAAGTATCGATTCTTAACCACAAACCTACTTCACGAAGATGTCCGAAGTAAGGATCTGCTAATGTTAAACCGCCAAGGAAAGTCGTAGCGATTTGAAATGGGATCAGAAGGCATATAGTCAGCAATTGTAGGAATAATAGTGGTATCGACAACATATGTAGAATTGACCTATCGATATGGCGGCAACGAACATGTAACGAAACCATAGCTGTAGGTGCCTATTTGATTTAAACTATTTATTTATATGAACGAGGATGACGATTTTATTCCACGACTTTTCATACAAGATTGAGGAAACTGGTTTGACTACCATTGTCGATTAATATTCGATAAGTTTGATAATTTCCACGTGCATTTTGTACTTGTAACAAGACTGTGGACAACAAGAGAATAGATTGACCAACCAAAATGCTAGTCGTCATCGCAACTTCACTAGGAGACTTCGAATTTGAAGGAAAGTAGGTAACAAATGATTCTGCACTTTTGTTGGAAGCAACAGCTGGAGTAGGAAAATGCAACAATGTGTGATGTTTTTTATCACAAATACGACAACAAAGCTTAGATGAACACTTGACATCAGAGTGGATAGTTCCTAAATAATTATAATACCAGTTCGAAGCCCTTGCAAATTCATGTCGTGTTGAAAGTTCTAATACTAAGAATTTGTAACATTTAAACACAACGTGATCAGCTTTGCAATAAATACACCTGGTAGTTTTGGTTTTCGTAGCGGTGATATCAAAACTTAACGACTCTTTTGGCTTTGAAGCAACAGGATACTGCCGTGATACAGTTGACTTCTGAACATTAATAGGGCCCGATTGTCCTACAACAACAAGGCTTGTCTCTAATGCGTTACAATGTTTAGAAAGAAATGAATAAAAATTTTCATAGCTAAGAATTTCGACATTATGAAGTTAAATTTGAAACCGTTTTCTAGTAGAGTTGTCCAATTTTTGCAATAATAGATTAAAAAGGGTAAAATCCTACATATTGTGAATAAGTTGTGCAATTGTCGAAGAATTTTTAAAAGACCTAGACAATAATATGCATCTAACTTTTGAGACATCACAAATGGACTACCAATAGCTAGTGAGCAACAAACGTTTGCTTTGCTACCTATCCATCACTTGTTGATAGGCAATAGTATAGTTATCAGAAGTTAACGAAAGCCTTTTAATAAGTGACAGCGGCTCCTTAACCAATTAGGAGGTTAAGTACTAAAATCGTTTGATGTTAAACAGGCTATCATTTCCATGAATTAGTGTACGAAACAAATCATAGAAAGAACTCCAGTTTTTATAATTACCATCGTAGGTAGGTATGAAAATTAATGGAAACTTAATTTTATTTGCAGCACCAGAGTGATACGATTTAGCAGTAACACGTTCATTTTAAGGCTGCGCCTGTAATGACGTCTTAGCTGCTAACTTTCGGTGAATAACTTTGATTGAGTAATGAATCTCATCAAAGTGCTCTTGGATATCTTGTTGTTGATCTAAGTCAGCAACATCTACACAAGCAACAATTTCGTAATGAACTTGTTCAAATTGATCTACTATCCTTGATAAATCAGCAAAACGAACATCAAAGCCAACAAACGTATTTACAGAAGCAAATTGTGCAGCCTCAGCACACTTTAGTAAGGTTTGGGCCTTCTGTAGTAACAAATAGTGGGAGAAAGTAAATCGCATAGATCTATAACAAAATGGCAGTAATCTACGTGCCAATAAATTTTTACTTAACAAGCAAAATATACAATTACAAAAAAATTTGTTAAATTTAAATTTTTGAAGTTTGAGAATCGAGAATTATTTCGGTTAATGCCTCTTGGAAAGCACTTCGCGTGTTTATTAACATTGGCTTTGGTTTATAATCTAGTTTCTTTGCAAATATTTGAAGTTTTGTGGAGAAGTTCGTTTAAATAGACCTTGTTTGAATCTTTATAGGTCCACCCGAAAGTAATTTGTTTGAATAGTGCTTCAATGGGTGTTTGTATGTGGAATGTTTTTTTCTATTGGGTTTTGTTGGTAGAGTGCTTCAATGCAATTCTTTTTAATTGTATACTTCTGGGAGAACATCCCAAATATGTGGTGTCGAAAACAAGAATGAAACTATTTATAGAAATCAAAGGAAAGTGGAAAAGGGCTGTGTGACAGAACAGTGGTCGATGGACAAGAAATTGTCCAGCTTACGGCTAGCTGCTTACGGCAGAGTGACGTAGACAATACACGTAAAACAATAAGTGTTCGGTAGGCGAAAAGAATACGCCGAAATTGGGTTCGCGGTCTCACAGCGAAGCGATAGGGCTATACTCAATTACCAAGATAGGAAGAAAAGAGGGAATTAAAGAAAACCAAGTCGTTAATAAATAGAGAACCTAAAATAAACTCGATACGGTAGTAAATCAAAAGGTTTTACAATATTTAATAAACAAAATGCGTTTTATCTCTACTAACAAATATTTAACTGTAAGTACGTTTCTGTAATAAAGGAGAAAAAAATTTGGCAAGATTAACCGACACCATGTACTAAGGCTCATATGCACTAGTTTAATTTAGTACGGAAAAAGTGATTTTAAATCTAGTTGAGCGGCAATCAATGATCAATACAGTACAGGTCATCCTACTATATCCAGTGCAGTAAACCAGGAACAACATAGAAGTAACAGGAACAAATAACAGTAAGTGTGTATCAATGCAATAACCTCATAGGAAATGAATAAGGAAAAGAAAAAAGAAACTGCAACAAATGTAATAAGAAATAATTTCAAGGCCAATCGTAGTACAGACTATCTGCATATAATATAAGCTGTGAAATATGAAAATACGGCAAATTGTTTATATTAGGGGATTTAGTTAGTTAGGTCTTCCTTTACTAACGATAACTCGTAGAACCAAAATTTTATGTAAAGAAATCAGAAATAGCTAATAATGAAACTATTTACCGCGATAAAGTAAGCGAAGTTTAACAAAAGGTTCACAGGATAAAAAGAAAGTAGCCGTCGCACTAAGATACTAGTAATTAAATACAGAAACTTGTCCAAATAAAAAAATTAATAAGCGGAGCGGATAGAAAATTAACTCATAACATTACGTAAGGATTTCCTGTGAATTTAATAAAGCCATGATAACAGAATGATGACAAAGGGCTCTAGAAAATAGAACACCATTGAGATATGAGTCAGCTGAGTGATCAAACTCCACGGTAGCACGAAACAGTCGTAAGTTCAAAAAAGAAAAACAAACGGGATAACTACACCGCATCTAATTAAATTAACGAACATTGGAAATTAGCCCAAAGGAAGACGTGGAAACCCCTGGAACGCAACAATAACAACAAAATAAATACTAAATAAAGTTAATTTACCATACTTTACTTACTTTGGGTCTATGGAACTCATCTTCTAAAACTGCTTTATTGGACTGTACCTGAAAACATAAGTTCACAACAAAACATCGCATAAGTTGAGGACACTTTTTGTGCCTCAGGGAAGAAAGTACAAGTTTTTTACAGAATATTTTAATCCTGATAATGACCAACATAAACAACTTTTGTTTAGTCTTAATTATAGATTATGACACATTTAAATTTACTTTGGCAATTCTAAAATGGAGAATTTTATGGCATGGGTCACCTTAAATTAAAAACACACAAATCAAAACAACAAATTCTACATTATTTTAAAAATTTTTAATTTTAATTTGTATGTACAAACGTGTAAATCAAAATACATAATCATTAAAAACTAAATGAGTGCGAAAGACAACAACACTAACATACCCTTCTATTAAGTAAATAATGTTCCAATTAAGTTTATCTAAAATAACATTTTGGTTTAACTTCTCTCAAAATAACAATATTTGTTTCACATTAGATTATGTTAATAGCCAAAGGTTATATAAATACTTTAATATATGTTACTTGTGCACATCACTAATGCAATTAAAAAAATTTAGATTTTACGAACTATCTTAAAGAGACCAAACCGCATTTAGTAGATCTATGCCATGTTTACAAATCAGTATCAATTAGTTTAAACTTTTAATTTTATTAAAATTTCACCTTTACCATTTAAAAACAAGTACAAGAAGTTCCTTGACTTAAGAATACTTTGTTTTGTTTATTTATATTACTACGAAAAGATTTTAGCAAGGTTGTTTTGAATATAGGCACTATAAGTTCAATACATGAGCCTATTTTGCAACAGATGTACAAGACAATTTGCTCTTCAATTAATTAGAATAATAAGTGTCACTAAAATATTCAGTTTTACGGAAAATAGAATTTACTTAACCAACAGAAAGATTTTCTAAGCACGGGTTGAAATATGAATTTTAACCTGCTTATTGCATGTACAATAACAACATAGTTTTCGGTATTTTATGTATATTATAAATGATTCAGTTTAATAATACGACACGAACCACAATTATCATCCAATTTATACTTCTATAAACTCACCACGTTTTACAGAACAAATCTCCAGCATAAACAAATCTACAAATATGTGCTGGGACCAATTTTTATCTAAATCTTCTTCAACCGCTAACAACTGTTACGAATATTGTTGTCTACTTCAATCAAACGACGGCGGAGATAATTACTATCCAGTACAAAAACTTTCGATAGCTAAAATTTTATCCCAAACTAAATAAAAGGTAGCTCACATCCAAATAATTTTTGTTTACTCTACAAGAACTGAAATCAACCCGTGAATACGTAATAATAAGTAGAGACTTAATAACTAAAAACTTTAATAACAGTAATTGGCATCATGTTTAATGACTAACTCTCAATGAGTAGAAATTAAATTCCCTTAGTAAAAGTCCACTCAACTGTCTGACTACCTAATTCATAGTGCTGGTCTTAGAGACCAGTAATGAACTAAGGTTCCTTTCATGGTTTGAGTAAAAACTGAATCCTTATACCACGTTTACATTTGAAGTCAATTCTCAAGTGGTCCTATATTCCACCGCGAATAAAAAAGTATTTTGAAGATGAATTGCAACATCTCAATTAGACACGGGTAAATAGTATTTCCTACATACAAGTTCAATTCACTATTTGCGGTTGAAAACATAGATTACAAACATATGTCAATTATTTCAAACAGGAAGGTGTGTGTTTGTATATATATATATATATATATATATATATATATATATATATATATATATATATTTATATATTGCAATAACCCATGTGACCCCTTATTGTGAAATAAAAAGGTTAAAATTTTTCTTTTTACCAATTTCAATTTTCAATTTTATTTTTAATTTTTTATACCTCGGCTAGCTTAGTTTCAATCACGCACGGAGCTTGCAACAATACGACAACAAAGAATTTTTATTCTTTTTTTACCTCTACTTCATGTGTCTTTTAAGCAAAACACCATTAAGCACAACTACTATAATGTTCTCAATATTTACAAAGCGTTTATAATGTTTTTAAATAGAACCTCTTTTAAATAATTGAAGTAAATTCTTTCAATACTTATCATTCCCGTTAATTAAACAAAAAGCCAGCAAAAATCACTCATGTTATTATTATTTGAAACCTTATGAACGTTCATTAAACTTCCTTCAATCTTTACGTAATTTACAACGTGTACTAAAACGATCTTTGTTGACCCTCACATAAAGTTTTCATGAAAGCAATGTTTAAAATATTCTTAAACAAAAATACAACAAAATATTCAGATTGGCTAACCTGTTGTCCTTTTGTGGCTTGGTTCATTTTCCAGTTCGGATCAGTTCCTGCTCTAACTGCTCTACGCTTCTGTTTCAGCTTAGTGATTTAAATAGTTCAACGTTGAATCCAGATCTACTTTAGATATGGTTTGTATTTTTCTTTGGATGGCTTCTCCTGATTAATTTATAGATTATTTTAGAGTCCTTGTTAAACTTCCTGGTCGGAGCTATTAATTGATTAGATACCTATTATGTTTCCTCGTAGGGTCCAGTAATTGTTTAAATACCTGTTGAATTCCTACATCGGATCCAGTAATTATTCAGAGTCCTTTTGTTAATGTAAAATTTAGAATCTGATTTAAAAACAACCTTTTGTTACTTACGTTTTTAAGAGTTAAAACGACGAACCTGATTTAATTATGCACTATCACCATTATATAATTTATTATCTATAAAAAATCACTTTTAATTCTTTCACGTAAATATCTTCTTTTAAGTGAACTATGCCCTAATTCAGGTTATACTAATTTGTTTACAAATCCCGTCCTATTTAAAAGGAACGCCTATATGTTGACAAGCGCATAGTTCAACGATTGTACGTGATTCTTACATGCAAAATTTTTGGTATTTCTACTAATTTTTATCATCAGTTTGTTTTCGACCTTACTTAAGGTCGGTTTGACGCAGCTCTAACTTCTTTTCTATTCTGTGCTAATCTAAAAAGCTCTACATACCTTTCACAACCTAAATTTCTAATAATTTGACTAATATAGTTTGGTCTAGGTCTTCCTATATCCTTCTATCTTTTTCCTATCCATCTGGCTCTACATAGATATTAGCAACCTGATGTTTGTTAAAGAATTCTAACCTGGTTACATAATTACCATTTATAAGGAAATGAAATATAACCTGGTTATCCGCTTCAAAAAGGAAAAGTGTTAAATTATATGTTATGGTAAGGCTTAAGCAACGAAACGCTACCAACATGCCAGACCGCTAACTAATTGTGAGTTATGTCATGGTGACATTTAGTTATCTGATTTTTATTTTTGTTTTGTTTTGTTTTCGAACTTACTTAAATTCGGTTTGACGCAGCTCTAAATTCTTTTCTATTCTGAGCTAGTCTAAAAAGGTCTGCATACCCTTCACAACCTAAATCTCTAATAATTTGACTAATATAGCTTTGTCTAGGCCTTCCTACTCTATTTTTATTTGGTAGTCTATAATCTAAGACTTTACTAAATAGTCCCTCATGTCATAAATGGTGCCCTATCATTCTATCTCTCCTGACCTTCAATTGTTTCCACATACAGGGTTCCTCACCTATCCTTCTATAAACTTCCTCGTTTGTTACTCTATCTGTCCAACTAATCTTTAACATTCTCCTATAACACCAAGTTTCAAAAGCTTCTATCTTTTTCTTATCTACTTCTTTAATTGTCCAAGTCTCACTACCATATAGTAGAACGCTCCATACGTACGACTTTAAGAAACTTTTTCTATTATCTAAACTAATACTATTAGCTATTAGTAAGTTTTTCTTTTTTAAAAACATTTTTCTAGCTTGAGCTATTCTAGCTACTATATCCCTTCTGCTACGTCCATCCTTTGTAATTATACTACCTAAATAGCAAAATTCATCTACCTCCTCTAACTCGGTATTACCTATTTTTAATTTTGGTTTAGAACTAGGCTGTAACTCACTTGTCATTATCTTTGTCTTTACTGAGTTAATTCTCATACTATAGTTACTCTGTAGTATCTCATCTAAAATATTTAAAAACTCTCCTAACTCTTTTCTAGACTCTGCTATAATGGCTATATCATCTGCAAAACGTAACATGTCTACTTTCTGTCCCTGTACACTAATACCTATCTCTTTCTCTCTCTAGCTAAGTTTAAAGCTTCCTCAATATAAACATTAAAATCAAGGGAGACAGTATACAACCCTGTCTAACACCATTTCTAATCTTAGCTTCCTTTTCTATTTCATCCAATCTAATTACTACGCTTTGGTTTTATATAGACTGTAAATAATTTTTCTATCCCTATGAGAGATTCCTATTTTTTGCAAAACCCTGAACATAACAATCCAATTAACCCTATCAAATGCTTTTTCTAAATCTACAAACGCAAAATGAGTCTTTTTATTTTTTTGTAACCTTTTTCGATAATTACCCTAATCATTAATATCGGTTCTCTAGTCCCTCTGTCTTTACGAAAACCATATTGGTCTTCGCCTAAATAATTCTCAGTCAAAGCTTCTACTCTATTTTTAATTATTGTTGTTAGTATTTTGGAAGCATGAGAAGTTAAACTAACCGTTCTAAAATTCTCACACCTATCAGCTCCTGACTTTTTTGGGATTGGGATAATAATATTTTTTTCGAAATCTATTGGAACCTCACCTGTGTCATATATTACTTTTATTAGTTCATATAATCTATCTAAAGTTTTCTGACTAGCATATTTTATTAATTCTGCGGGAATATCGTCTATCCCTGGCGCTTTATTTAGTTTAAGATTCCGAACAGCTCTATCAAATTCCTCTCTTAATATTGAGAACCCTATTTCTACATCCTCTTCTTGGTCGTTCTCTAACTCATCTATATCGTCTCCCTTATATAAATCTTCTAAATATCTTTTCCATCTATCTGCTACCTCAACTTTATTTATTAGAAGCTCATTATTCTCGTCTCTAATACCATTATATTTTTTCCTATCTTAATAATAAGCGAAATTGAGGCGCTATTTCCTGCGGTAGGATTTCAAGTTATTGGCATTGGTTCTCTTGAATTTTCACTTTCCTTGATCACGTAATTCTTGTTTGTACAATAAATTTGATGAACTTTGCCTTTATCACCATGCCGTAATTATTGCCAATCTATCAAGGTGTTGGATTTTACCTTTCTGGTCACGTAGTCTTAATTTAATATGTATTAAATTATATGCGTCTTCTATCTTACGCATTTTCAAACCTGCTTGTTTAACTGGGATTCTTAGTATAATCATGATACATTACTCACGCGTATTGTGTTGCAGCTTCCGTCTACGTCGTTTCATGACCTGCTAAGTTGTTTATTTAATTAAATCTTTTAAAGTACTCTTTATTTCTTAAAAATAATTATAACTGTAGTTTATATACAGGGCGTTGTCACTTGCTTTCCTGCCTAATCGTTAAATTTATCATTTTCTTCGGTAGAATGTCAAGTTTTCTTACCCTTATGGTGTTTTCATGAAGCGCACTATACTAGTGATCCTATCTACCCCTAAATGACCCTATTACATACCATTATATATATATATATATATATATATATATAAAGCCAGGTAATAAATATAATTGCCTCATGTTACTTTCCCGACAAAAATACTAAAATCAATCCTTCAAATGATTTAATATGAAAATTACTGCAGACATTAATTTAAAAATATGCGGGCGTAATAAAATTTGTTACAACTTATTTACTTTTAAAGTTATTGATAACATACACATATTACAAAACTAAAATTATTACTACAGGTGATATATCCTATGTTTTTAACACGCAACTATGCGACTATAGAATAAAGTAATACAACTTCCACGCTATATGACATTTTATACAGACCCAATTATTTAAAATATCATAAAGAATGGAAATAATAAAGGTCTAACAAAAGTGAACATTACATCTTGTCTCACAAGATTTAGGAAATTAACTTGCTGTTTATGGTTGTCGTAGTCTCTCCGAATTGTATTACAGAATGTTGCAAAGAATGTCCACTTAACTTATGCAAAATCTGTTAGGTTTTAACAAAGCTGCCAGAAATGTATGTAATGCCTTTTGATGGCACATTTAGGGCCGGTATTGTAGGTAAAGCATGGTTTACCTAAACCTAAATCTACAGTTTAAGCTTGCGTTCCGTTTAACCTGTTTTATAAACTTCGGATTAAGTAAACTATACAGCTAAGTATGCCTAGTGGCTATCATAAGTTCAAATGGGAATGTCATTTGAAAAGGTTTCTGTCAAGTTGTGTTTCTTTATATTGATGTTAATTTGTAATTCATTATTGCTTTGTAGTAATAATGGAAGTGGAAAATAAACGAACGGCGAATTTTACTAACGGTGAAATAAATATCATTTTATCGATAGTTAAAATATATAAAAGCGTTGCAGAATGCATAAAAAAAATTGATGCAGTTACTTGAAAACAGAAACAGAACTGCTGGGAAAAATTACTGAAGAGTTTAAGGCAGTATAAGATTTGTAAAGACAATTTACTGCAAATACGATAATATAAAAAATTTTAAAAAAAATTTTGCTTTAGAAAAGCAATAAATGTTTAAAACTGTAGAAGGTACAAGTACCGCAGCTGTAACAACCACTGATTTAAATATTAAAGAAATCCTTGCTTCAAATATAAGTGGTTTGGATAGTCAATTTGGCAGTGATTGTATTGTATTTGAAGTAGTGAACGAATCGAAAAATAAGGATAGTGCGGGGTGGTTCCTAGACTCGAAGACAATGAGTGGGATAGAGAGAGAGGGTCAGTCGGGGAATGGACGTGTGCGAGGGTAGATGCTACAGAGCTCTGCCCGGACATCGTAGAGTAGCATATTAATTGTTTTTATGATAAATAGTGCGACTACAACACGATCCTGTGTTGTAGGTACTGTGTGTTTATACGCGTTGATATTTTACTGTAGAAGCTTGTTTTTGTACACGTTATATGGTTTATAGCAATAAATTTGCATTCGAATTCTGTTTTTATTTACACGCGCCACTGATAAAGAGCCCACTGAGATTTCAATTACAGCAATAACAGTATCAACCTCTTCATCTGGCGCCCAACGTGGAGGTAGGGTGGCCGTGTGATTAAATTCGTAATAATTTGCACTACAAAAACAAAATAACATCACTAAACGACTAAAATAGTGTTACCAAATGTATAATGGACTATAGTGTTGGCATAACCGCTTCACGAAGATACGTCTAGTAGGCGAGAAAATGCTCAAAACTGATTTCCTGCAACTGCGCTTCAAACTGATAACCTGTTGTAGCGGAATACTACAACGTTTGGTGAGATCGTTTATTTTCTTATAACGTTCATTGCAAGGATAGTGGTATTTGGCGTTTATTTTGAAGTAGAATATTAGAACTTGTCAAGGTGCATTGCGCTATTTGATATGATGATATTGATACCTGATGTTATTGAATATTCGGGGATACAACCGATGTAATAACTTGTTGGTTAATGCAAAATTTTTTATTGATTAGTAATTGTTATCACTAATTAACGCTGCGTTTAGAAATTTGTATAAATAGTTTGCCATTAAATTAAGAGTTCAATTAGGATAATAACTTGTTTGAAAATGTCGAAAAGTAAAGATAGAAAAAAAAATGATTCCATGGAGTCACAAACCGCCGATTTAGAAAACATGATTTTAAAATTAACTACGGATATGGCAGAAGTTCGCGATATTGTCAGCAACTTAGCAATGTCGATTATTTGAACACTGCGCAGTCAAAAATTAAAACTAATGAAATAATTATTTCCGAAACAAAAAATTTCATTCCGCCGTCGAGTGATTCGTTTCCGAGCGGATCACCAAAGCTCAATGATAAAAACTATTTGTCAAATTGAAGGGAATTGGGGGTAATAATTTAAAGTTTTTACCCCAATTCAAAGACTCACCCAATAGGGTTTTTGAAAAAATTAAATAAAACACTAGAGGAGGCAGGAGTACATGAGCAACACTAGAAGGGTCTGGCGTTAAATTGTCTTAGGGGTACAGCGGCAGAATGGGCGTCGATTAAAGAGGATAGTTTTCTTTTGATGATTTTAGGGGCGCATTTCAAGAAAGATTCTGGAATTAGAAAAACAGAGGGATTTGTTCATGGAACTTAAACACGGTCGTTATCAGTCCGGTAGTAGGGCCGAGTATTTTTTAAACTTGGTGCATCAAGCGGGATTTTTAACCGAAAAAATATATGACGACAAATTAATAACTATGCTTTCCAAGCATTTTCCAGCCGACGTTCAACGTGGAATAATTACAAATGGTTTCCACATGTCGGACGCAGTAAAGGAATTTTTACAAAGAATCGACGACACTTACTCTGGGGGGTTAACCCGAACTATGTATAGGCCGCTGCCGCAAGACATTAATCCGCGTCGAGATTACTATAACATGGTCGCGACGAGTTAAACAGGCAGCCGACATTCAGAAACCAAAATAATGCAAACAATCAAATTGATGACTCAACTAATTTGAACGTAAATTATATAACTTCCTTTGATAAGGATATGGAAAACAATTTAACGGATTTTGAAAGCGAATCAAAAAATCGCGAAATAATTGCGCTAACGGTGTCAATGTTGGTAGGAACGAAAAGAGTGGAGGCATTAGTGGATAGTGGCTTGGACGTGTGAGCCGTGTCCGAGACTTTCTATAATAAGCTGGCAGGGAAAGGAGTGAAGATTCCTATCCTACCGGTTACTAATGTATCGATAGCCGTGGTTGTGGGGGGGGTTAAAACGCAACGCGTTAAATCCCAGGTAAGTTTGCCTGTTAGAGCAGGAGACGTAGAAATGGACGTTGTGTGTTTAGTTATACCTGGTTTAAATTGAAACATGTTACTAGGGTCGAATTGGATGTTTAAATGTCAGGTAGTAGTAAATTTTAAAGAGGAAATATTGCAGTTTTGGCATGAAGGTTATACTCATACCTTAAATATTAGACCTAAAATTAGCAAAGCTAATTTGGGTATAAATCGTTGTGAACTCGTTACAATGCCGTCGGGGAGGATTAAAGGGGCAATAAAGCAAATGCCTGGAACTCGCCATAGCTATAGCCAAGATGAATTTTTAGGGGTCACGGAAGGAGACCCTCATGTATGCTTGCTTAAATTAGTAGAAACTGGTCAGAGTTACGTAAACATGTTAAGCCGCTTGAAGAGGATCAGGAAGGAGAAGAGTGGATAAGGAAAAAGATGAAAATTTGGGGGGTGGAAACAGTAAACGGGGTTATCGCGAAGGAATCGGTTAGAACAGAAAATGGTTTTGTGGTACACGAAGGGAAATATATTGATTTTCCGGCGGACTCTACTGCGGAACCGTCGCGGGAGACCATTTGGCAATTGGCCTACAAAAGTTTAAAATCCAAGGCTCAGTGTAGAGCTGACAAAATTAATGCGAAAATCTGTCCGGTTATTTTTAAGGATGGGAATCAAGTTCTAACTATAACTCATTATATGTCGGCGGATAAATGCATCAAAAAGTACCTCCTATTATATAAGGGGCCCTTTTATGTGTTGCGTCATCCTGGGCCAAATTCTTATATAATTGGCGACTCGTAGGGCAACGAATTGTCACGGCAGAAAGTGATCAATCTTAAAAAATGCAAAGCTGCCACGCCTGTCGATGTTCAAAGGAAGGAGCTTTAAGTTGTTGCTCCTGTTATTCTTACGTCATGGTTAAATTCATGATGCCTATAATATTTTAATGTTTTTTTTGGTTTATTTTGATTGGTGGAGGTTATTCTACTCACAATTATTATTACACATCATTGTATTCTTGTTTCTACTGATACTTAAACCTAAATTATGTGATTTCGATTTAAGTAGGGGGTTATGAGGTGGTTCCAGACTCGAAGACAATGAGTGGGGTAGAGAGAGAGAGTCAGTCGGGAAATGGACGTGTGCGGGGGTAGATGCTAAAGGGCTCTGTCCGGGTATCGTAGAGTAGCATATTAATTGTTTTTATGATAAATAGTGCGACTACAACACAATCCTGTGTTGTAGGTACTGTGTGTTTTTATACGCGTTGATATTTTAGTGTAGAAGCTTGTTTTTGTACACGTGATATGGTTTATAGCATTAAATTTGCATTCGAATTCTGTTTTTATTTACACGCGCTACTGATAAAGAGCCCACCTGAGATTTCAATTACAGCAATAATAGTTTCAACCTCTTCAAGTGCTAGCGAAATTTACTTGCTCAGTGTGTCGCAAAATACTGAACCTAATGATATGTCAAACTGACGCCTATTTTTGTTAAAAACCCCAAAGTCCAAATCTCTATAAAATGAGACCACACCACAACCTTTGAACTTATAAAACCATGCCTCAAGCAGTAAAGATGCTCCTAAAAGATCACTTGCTGCAGCAGAAGTGCTAAACGGTATAATATAATTTTAAAGCTAGCAACTGAAATTGTAAATACTTTTTAATTTTCAGATAAAAGCAAGTTACCCAAAAGAAAAAATGAACTGATAACCAATTGTCGTATTAAAATAAATACTTTGTCTGCGGCTAGACTTGAGTTAGTACGTTTACAGCAAGATGTGCTGCAACAGGAAATTGATTTTAAGGAAATGGAACACGAAGCAACAATTCGGCAAAATGATATAGACCATTAGTTAAGGGTGAAACATTTATAATTACAAATACTGTTATTAGGAAAACCAAAATTTTATTTAATATGAATATTATAAATATTTGAGTAAATTAAATTTAGATTATTTTTTCATAAATACATTTAATACATTTACAAATATGCAAAATATTCATTAATTAAATTTTGCCGTATCATAATCTCATTGCCTTATGGTGGAATTATGGGATTATTAACATCATCTTTATTATCTCGGTTATGTCTGTCTGGTAGTTAGTTCATCGTTATTACCACTTGCAATATTATGGAAGACTACTGTTGCAACAATTATTGCTTGAGCTGTTTCTAACTTAAGCCCAATACCCAAACTCAATATTGGAAATCTTCGTTTCCACGCACCATATTGGCGTTCAACTACATTTCTTGTTCGTATTTGTGACTCGTTATGCAAATTTTCTGCTCTAGTATGAGTATCTTGTATATGTGTCGTAAGATACTCGGTTAAAGCATAACCAGAATCGCTCAATAAAAAACAATCATTAAATCTACCTTGTTCAAATTTAATTCTACTATTATTAAAAAAAAGTGTTATCGTGTGAAGCTCCATGTCAATGAGCTATTATAGGCTTATTATTTTTAATTCAGCATTGAAAATTATTTGTACGTTAAGAGAAAAGAAACCTTTGAGGTTTCTAAAATTTTCAACATGTTCATCACCTACAAAGAAATAATTATGTCGAAGACATGTATATAAAAATGCTTAATTGTTGATCTATTATTAAACCAATATAGTATTTTCATCCAACTAATCTGGAGATTCAAATCGGTTTAAACCCAACCTATAATACCCACCCCTAATCATATAAATTTTTATATTATTGTCGGTTTCCTGTAAGCTTATTTGTTCTAATAATTGCTGTAATTTTATTTTGATTCTTCTATGATAGTCATTATAGGATTTGTTAGGCTATTGGAAACAGGTAAATAACTCATTTTCTAATATGTTGTTCCTTTGGTCTCCAAATCTGTTTAAAAGTATGTCATTGAACTGTGTACATTTGATACAATTGGAAATTACTAAAGTATCCCTAGCGGTATCAGTCCATTTGGAACAAAAACTTCAAAAAGTAATTGGTTTAAATAGGATTCTTCTTAATCCTGTGTTCTAATTTTATCCGTGTATATAAATTTCTCGCATTCTGAGGAAAGTACGCAATGTTTTTCGATGAAATACTTCTCTAGCAAGATATAGTTCGGCAAAATTTAAAGCCATTTCTGTTGCTCTTAAAATGAATAGGAGATTTATTTTTCATGTTCATAAAACGTTGTTATTACACAAAATAAAAAGATGTAATAAAGTTTCAAAGGTTACTTACAATAGGATTGCTGCAAAATGCATATCCTCTTTTTAAATATTAGTGTTGCATAGACGAGTAGTCCTGCAGAACATTTCTGTTCTTCGTTATCAATTCTGTAATGACTTATGGTTAATTTCAAAAATGTAGTTCTACAAGTTGAATTTCTGGTCTAACCAGTTCAAGACGGTTCTTTGATATGCAGTAAAGAATTGAAAATCGCTATTAACTTTTGTAGCTCTGATATGTATATATATATATATATATATATATATATATATATATATATATATATATATATATATATATATATATATATATATATTTATATATATATATATATATATATATATATATTGCTGTAAATGCCCTCTTATTTCATTTAAGCCCCACGATTGAGTGTTATTTTTATTGCTGTGATATAGCCCCACGATTGATGCGCAATTTTTATTGCTGTGAATAAGTCCTACGTTGGTGTGCCGTTTTCTTTGCTGTGATATAGCTCCTTCAATATCCTATAATTTCTTGAATTTGTTTCCTCGGCTAGCTCAATCTATCAAACACAGAATGTCCTACTTCACAACTATAACGATTCTTTAACCTTTTTTCCTTCTATCACGTATCTGTTAAAATAATTTAAACGAAGCAATCCAAAATTTACTCAATATAATGATCGATAATATGTACATTTTTTTATATCAATGACTTATTGATTTGATTGATTGATTAAATTGGGAAGGGTGACTTAAAGCCACGCGCACTTAGGCCTCCTGGTGGGCCCATTGTGCTGCCTTCCTTGCCCTAGGTTAGTCCTTCATTGCCCAACCACCCGACCTTGCAGGTGAATTTGAGGATGTCGGACCAGGGGGTGTCTCGAATTCCGGCCTTCTCGGGCCAAAAGTCCCCCAGCATGGATCCTGGAAGTCGGGCGAGTACCGGACAGGTGCACAGAATGTGCTCCGCCGTCTCATCCTCCAGTTGACAGCCGCGACAGGTGGAGTTGTCTGACAGACCCATCCTGTGCAGGTGCTTCCTTAAAGTCAATGCCCGGACAGAATACCTACTAGTAGCCGTAGTTTCTGTCTTGGCAAGCGTATGACAAATTTTTCTATTTTGGTCATGGGAGACCTTATAAACATTTTTGCCTGCCGGCAGCATAATGTACAAGCCCACCTATCCTTCTGACGGCGGTGGGTTATTTGTCTTATCATGGAGAACACCACCGATGGCGCAATAGCAACCGATGGCTCAGGGCCGACAAAACCCCGAGCCGCTCCCTGCCTCGCCAAAAAATCTGCCTGTTCGTTACCATGTACTCCTGAATGCCCTTTGATCCAAACCAGTTCAAGGGCGTTTGTATCAGAAACGAGCTCGAGAACACGATAGCACTGGTATACCACCCCCGAGAAAAGCTTCTGCTTGTTTAAGCTCAGAAGAGCTGCTCTACTATCGCTCAAGATGCGTATAGCTTTGTTCTGGATTCCACGTTCCAGTATGGCGTTAGCGCCGTGCATGATGGCTATGACCTCCGCTTGGAAGACAGTTACCAGCCTGCCCAGCGCAACACTTTCATGAAGGTCTAGGTCATCGGAGAAAATGCCTGCCCCGGTACCTTCATTTGTTTTGGAACCATCTGTGTAGATGGAGATCTCCGTTAAGGAGGCGTCCTCAGTGTTTAGACAAACCCCAAAGCGCTTCCTGGAAATCATTATGGGTGCGATCGAATCAACCACTCCTCCCAAGATAGGGTGTTCTGCACCGCCTCTCTTAGTATGTTGTGGTGTCTACCACCGCCTCCCTTATCGATCCATAGACCTTTGAACCGCAGCCTCATTGCCGCTCTCAAAGCCATCTCCTCCACATGTAGGTCCAGCGGAGTGGGGCCTAAGATGGCTTCTAAGGCTGCAGTAGGTGTGGAACGTAATGCACCTGTAATGTTTAGACAGGCCACCCTTTGGATATGAGTAAGGTCTTTGACTGTATGGGCCAGTCTGGTCCTGCGCCACCAGACTGCAACGCCATAGCAGAGCATCGGCTTTACTGCCATGATGTATAGCCACAGGACAGCCTTTGGTGGAAGACCCCAAAGTTTGCCTATGGCACGTTTGCATTGCCAGAACACTTGGTTGGCTTTGCTAGTTTTCATTTGTAGGTGTTTGGCCCAGTTCAGCTTCTTATCAAGTATAATTCCCAGATACTTGACTTCTGCTGATAAGAGCAGGGAAGTTTGGAAGAGCATTGGCAATTTGGTTACCGTCAGCTTCCTTTTATTGGAAAACAACACCAACGCCGTTTTGTTGGGGTTGATGGTTAAAAGGTTATCGGAGCACCAGAGCTCCGTGATCCTTAGTGTTGCTTGCATCAAATTACACAGCACTTGTTCGAATTTGCCGACTATTAGAATAGCTAAGTCGTCGGCGTAACCTATCGTGTAGAAACCTGCCTCATTAAGACGTTGGAGAAGGCTGTCCACTACTAAGTTCCATAGTAGCGGTGACAGCACGCCCCCCTGGGGACAGCCTTTATCCACCACCCTAATTACTGAGGTTTTCCCCACATTTATGTGTACCCGTCGACATCGCAGAATCTGCATGGTAAACTGCCGAAGGGTGTCCAGTTCCATGTGTCCGTAGAGCTCTATCGATGCTTGCGAAAGTAGTTTCGCTGAACGCATCCTCAATATCAATAAATGCGCCTAAGGCGGATATGTTATTGTCTAGGGTTTTTTCAATCCGTCCTACAACAGCGTGGAGGGCAGATTCCGTTGATTTTCCTGGTATGAAGACGTGTTGATTTGAATGAAGTGGATAAAAAAGCATTATCCTCTCCCTCATATCATTGTCGCACAGTCTCTCCAAGGTCTTTAGCAAAAAAGACGTGAGACTGATCGGTCTGTAGGATTTAGCCTGGGAGTAGTCCTTCCGGCCTGGTTTAGGAATAAAAACAACTCTAACCGCTCTCCAACTGCTGGGGATGTATCTAAAAGCAATACAGCCCCTACAAAGTACCACAAGGAACGGTGTCAGCCTCTCCCCTCCTCGCTGTAGTAGGGCGGGGAAGATGCCATCCCTTCCAGGGGACTTAAACGGTCTGAGAGTTGAGATAGCCCATTTAATTTTCCTTTCATCCACTACGCGGTTTGAAACCTCCCACTGGGTTGATCCAACCCGTATGACAAAGGTTGTGTAACACTGCCTGGAAAGTGCGTGTCCGCGAGTAACTCAGCTGTTTCTGCCTCGTTGGTGGTGTATGTACCATCCACACGTTTCAGACAGCATGGTTGATGACGAGGGTCTTTGGACAAAATCCTGTTAATGCGAGAGATTGCATTGTAGACTCGACTGAGTTACAGAAGGTCTTCCATGAGTCTCTCTGTCGTCTTCTAATTGTCGTTTTGTATAGTCGCTGGTGGCTTTTATATGCCTCCCAGTCAGCCATACTTCTGGTGTTCTTTGCCTTATTAAACAGTTTGCCCAGGGTCTTTTTCAGCTTCTGTAGCTCCGCGCCCCACCATGGAGTAATGGAGCGAGTAGAATCTGTCCTGACCGGGCATGCCTGTTCAAAGGACTCTACGATAGAGTTTTGTAGAGAGACCGAGTATCTCTGTAGCTCTTTTACTGTTTTTGGGTTGTCAATACCTTGTGATGTCAAAAGGCATTGCTCCAAGCTGTCTAGGTAGACAGACCTGTTGGTCGCTTTTGGGTTCCTGTATTCTTTACAGACAGCTACTGCTGCCTTTAAATTAAAACTTAACAATCTGTGATTTGACAGTGTCGCTTTAGGCGTCACCTGCCAGTTCAAGATATGCCTTGAAATGTCTGACGATGCCAGGGTTAAGTCGGTGACTGTCTGGAAGCGAGATGTCACAAACGTGGGTTCGCTGCCCCAGTTAAGAATCTCCAGATTCTTACTCGATATATACTCGAGTAGTACTTTTCCACGGGGGTTAGTATCTGCGCTACCCCATACCACATGGTGCGCGTTGGAATCGCATCCGATAATCAGATGCTTTTTGTGCCTATCACAGTGATCAATGACTGCCGTCAACTCCGGAGGAGGTGGGTCATGGTCAATTGGAAAATAGGCTCAAACCAAGATTATGTCAGTAATTCCTCCCAGCCTGCATGTGATCTGTACGGCTGTGACGTCACGGCCACTCAGTTGAGGTAGGAGGAGAGCATTTATGTGCCTGGGTATGTAGATGCATGCCCTAGGCTTAGGTTGGTTACTAGCCGCAAAGATAGTACCATTTAGGCTTCCTAGTCCCGAGATTCCTGAGCATGCCACCCAGGGTTCTTGGATAAGGGCAATGGCCTGGTTATTGCTCAGGTGTCTGCATAACGATGCTGCAGCCGCCCTGCAATGTTGCAGGTTTAATTGTATAAAGTTTAGTCCCGCCATTGGTCTGTGATGGGTCAAACTTGCTTATCAAGCATCGCTGGGCGGGCTGTCCAGTGACGCTTTACTATACTCTTCCGCAAGCCATCCCACTAGCAGCGGATCCGAGTCTGCTGTGTCCATCTGACTGCTTGACGCAGTCGATGGTTCACCTACCTCAGCCTCCTGAGGTTGCTGTAGGAGCGGAGCTCGCTGTAGCTGCTCAGGAGGTGGAGGTTGAGCCTGCTGTTACGCGGCAGCCGGTTGGGCTGCCTCTGCGGCAGGTTGCAATTTTTGTATTTTGAGATTAAGTGAGGTGAGCTTGTAGTGTAGCTTGCCTCCCTTTCTGTTGATAATCTCCCTCACGTCTTCCCCAACGCCAAAGACTATCAGCCTCCTTGGAGGTTGATTTCTTGTGGCGGTGTGGAAGACGCACCACTTGGATATGTCAGCCCAGGGGTTCTGTACACGCAGACGCTTTTGGACGACATCCATGTCTTCCGGGGGCCCCGGAATCCACAGCGCCGCCTTCAGAAGCCTAGGCAACAGTCCCACCTGGACGACAGTAAGGCGTGCAGCCTCCCACAGTAGTGGGAGGTTGCCAACCGCCTCCGTAATCCATGTTAGGGAGTGGTCATCTCGCACCAGATCCGGAAGATCTCGCTCAAGTACGCCCACCTCCTAAAGGTCGGGGGAGCGCTATCATTGGGAAGGGCGAACAGATGGTCGTCCAAAGCCTTCTCAATTGCTAATTGCAAGGTCTCTGCTTGGGCCTTGGTAATCTTACCCCAAGGGTTGTTCTTGTCTATGACAGCCACCTGAAGGTGCCGAGCAGCTGCCTCCACGTAGCTGCCAGTGACGGGCTGTTTAGTGCTAGTCTGACAGCCCCTCTTCCGCGGTCTACCTTGCGGAGGGGTGCCCTCAGATCTGGCTCTTTTCATGCTCCGCGTCTTGGCCTCTGCAGGCCTAGGGGCGGAGGTGGATGGTTTTGAAGTGGAGGGTGTTGGATTGGCACCAGGTTGTGTCGTGGATAGGTTAGCCATAGGGCCAGCCTTTTCCACTACACCCTCCTGTGCCGCCAAACGGGCCCTCCTCCTTTTCTGTTCAGCCCCACTGATTCGCTTTCTCTGTGGGCGCTGCTGTTGCCACTCCTCTGGCTTAACCTTCTCCCCACCTTGGGGCTGATGTTGATTTCTTTTCGTTGCAGTTCCTGTGGGACCTGCAACAAAACTTGAGGGGTGTCCGAGGACGCACCCTCTGGATTGACTACATTAACTATAGGATCCGTGTTTTTAATAAATAAAGTTCATCTTCCCAGCTCCCCACCCACCGCGGAGCCCAAGTTTGGGGTGTGTAAAAACAACACCAGGGCTACCAGGAAGATATAGCTCCCCTTAAGATGACTGACGTACGAGCCCGCATACCGCTTTGTAGCAGCACACAAGTAGCATGTGCTGCTCACCCACAGTACCGGCTGCACGCCCTTCACCTCCAAGAGCTCACCCAGTCGGCAGTCTGACCCGACGACACAGCCGATTGATCGAGATGGGTTAGTCTCGACCCCCCGTCTAGGTGAAATCTGGGCCAAAGTGGCGTGTTGCCAGACAGTGAGGATCTAAACCGCCTCAGGTGTGGCTCAACCACCAGGATCCCATCATCCGACCGACACGGGTCGCCTCGCACGGCACAAGCACGAGGTCGCCTAGACCCCTGTGCAGACCGCTACCGGCCCATGTAGCAGTAGGGGTTTGGTGGTTTGGTCCGCGATGTGAGATTAACCTAAACCATCATCATGCGGGGTTTAGTCCGCATTGACGTACACTCGTTCCACCGCATATTGTAGGTTTTATTCTACTCAGCGCTCTGGATCATTACGAGTGCTAGGCTTATTCTGTCACATAACCCGATGGCAGCGAACGATTACTCGTACGGTGACACTGGGTCCCCCCTATCCGCCACCTGGGGACGCGCCCGATGGGTAGCCACCAACCACACGGGGACTTATTGATTTGTTCAACATTCTCAGAATTTTCAAATATTCATTGCATTTTGTCACGTCTTTTATGTTTGTGTCGATTATAGTCCAAACCTTATCGTATCACGAACCGCCTGTTATATTGTTTGTTACTTCAAATATGTTGGATTTTTATGCAAATATAATATTCCTAGTCACGTACTCATCTTTCTAATAATGACGTATTTGAATGCGTTTGCTTATTTATGCGTCGACTTTTTTAATGAAATTATTAGATAGTTAGAATGCCAGGTTGTTTATCTTTCCCGATTACTTGTTTATTTTGATGCAATCCGTTGAGTTTAAAACCTTATCTTTACTCGTTTCTTTCCAATTCTGGACTTGTATATTTAACTTAAACGTATTATACGATGTACACATTATTATTTTAGCTAAATAGTATCTGATTATTGCCAAATGAGCTTCTTTCTTATAAATTAAATTGGTTATAATTTAAATACAGTGTGCTTGCTATTTACTTTTTGTAAAATAGTCGATTTATTCCTATTTAATGGTGGAATTATTTGGTTTTCTTAACGTTAATTATATTTGCATAATCTTACTACCCTTATGACTTAATCTATCCTTAAACTACCCTCTTATCATAGCAATATATATATATATATATATATATATATATATATATTTCTGTTTGCGTATTTTCTCTTCCCTTTTATTTAATCCAAATGTGATTAACTTAGAGGAATGATTCAAATTCGCTAAAATACAAATTTTTTGGTTCTAAGCTCCTGAATACTTTTTATGGTTGTGCGCTAAATGTCTGTGACTTCTAAATATATTGTTCATTTTAAAAATTTTTACCTCAGCTTTTCAAACTCCAAACAACTCTCTCAGGGTAAATTTCAAATTAAAATGATACTAGTTCTGGGTTCAATGACTAATATCAAATTGCAAATATATGGATACTAGCTCCCTCTGTACGAAATCAGAATAAACTTCTGAAAAACACAAATACCGGTAAGGTTAGTTCTACACCAAACTATATAGAACAGTAACCCCTAACCTATTTTAGCATTGTAAATATTACTGAATTTTTAATTACAGCACTGGATGTTAAATTTTACTTTTCAGATAAAAACAATGATAAATACCTTTTTTTTCGATTCCAGAAGGTATGTACAACTCTTCACAGTTTTCGTTGTTGGGCCGCTTCCTAAATTAAATACTTTATTTGAAGAGTATCTATATATGATTAATAATTGGTTTTAGTTTTAGAAACAACCAATGTGAAATACAAATTATAAATACAAATGAAAAATTGGATACTCAGTTTGTAGTACTTTTGATGAAACGATTGAGTTACTAAAACTGGTTCCAAGTATGATGCCTAACTCCTACGATGTTCCTGGGACTTGCACTGAAATCTCCCGTTCTACCTACTACTTTATGATGAATCCAGCCTTCTGCTGCTACCACACGAGTATATTTTGGTTTCGTCTTAATACCACCTTTTTTAACTTCAACGAGGTTGTATGAATCTTTTTTATTTATTTATTTCAATGCTGCACTTGCTGGCATATGTCTTCAGCTTTGATGACGATACACATTACTTAAAGACTTTTTTTCAATAATGAACAGATTAAATTAAAAGAAAAACTTTATTTTTAAAAAATACTTTTAATCCATCCTTTTTAAACGTCACAATCACTAATAATAATTTGAGTCCTTAAATTAACATAGGATATAGATCATTACGTGTATTTTTGACATGGGTATTTTGTTTAAACACTTTATATCTTAATTACTTTACATATTATAAGCATTTCCTTTTTTAGGTAGCTGGTTTTCATGGTCCTTTCTGGTTTAATATAATAAACATACCAATTATAAATTGAGCCATACATCCTCTGGTCATGGTATTTTGTGATTTTATTACTGTTGAATTCGCTCAAAAGACCCAGTGCTGTTTAAAATCTTATGGTTTCTAGTTTTTAACTGACTGTAGATAATTACTAGTGCAATAAGTGTAAATTATTCACCATGTTGTGTTTAATGAAATCTTAAGTATGGATCAATTGTATTTGATAAAATTTTAATATATATATATATATATATATATATATATATATATATATATATATCTTGTATTTGCAACGCCATTTATGTTTCTTGTCGTAAATAATATTTTAGAACTAGTTTTTACGAGCGTAAAACCTAAAGAAGGAAAATGTCTTTGAAGTGAACTTGTTTGAATATGACATGAAGACTAAGTTAATGTGTTATTGAAAAATATTGCTGATAATTGAGTGTAGATAGATAGTACAAATTTTATTATTAGTTACTTACAATTTAATATCTATCGTAAGGAAATAAAGATACAATAGCAATTACAAATAATATAAATAGGTTTAGTTCCAGAGTATCGTTATAGTAGAATAATAATACATATGCAATTACATGTATCTTTCGATATTTTGTTTTATATTTTATAATATGTTTAGTATTTTAGACATCTAATTGTATTCTTATTTTCGCTTTTTCAATAAAATCTTTTTATAGTGTTTGATTCATTCTTTTTACAATTTCGTGCCCCTACCGTTGTCGCGCCCCGCAGGTTGTGAAGCATTGAATTAAGCTATTAGAAAAAGGTAGATGGAATGTAGTGGTTTTAATAATTGGATTTTACTGTACCCATGGAAACGCCAATGGTCATCATGGTAACTAGTAATACAAGTGTCAAACAAAATCATAATACCTTGGTAAATTGTTTTTAAATTAACACGCATGTGAACGTAAATTTAAAGGATTTTAACTTTAAAACACGGATCCGTCAACAACAGTTAGTTCGGTATAATGTTATTATTAATGTGCTAGAAGATAAATAACGAAAATTTCGTATCAAACTAGGTTGGAGAGCAGATCCTAGTCAAATGAGTCGTACCGTAATGATGGGGCCTGAAAATGACCTTCCAAAATATGGAACCCAAAGGTGGACGATGTCCAAGTCGCAGAGGTTCTTTGTGAAAATCAATCACTGCGATAACAATCCGTTTCGAATCAGTTGTTTAATACAGAACGAAGTAGCGTATCTGCAACCGTCACTTGAAAACGATACACACAAATGATTAAGGATCATGTGAATCCTTCATATGTTCGAAGAAATTGAAAGAAGATGTTTTTTATACAAGATTCAACACCACCGCACATTTACCGAACCGGTATTTAGATGAGGTGGTATTTAGAACCCGTCCCACAATACTGAAAGAAATAGAAGATGGTGTTAAGAAGCAAATTGGTGTAATTCAACAAAAAAATTTAAATTATGCTGTATACAATTTGGAAAAGTATTTGGTGATATTACACAATCTAAATAGAGTCATTTCAAACTTTTGCGGTAATCAGACACAAGTCCCAGTATTAAAATCATCTTATTTCTTTTAGTTAGTGGTTAGTCTAATTCGTTAAAAAGGTATATACTAATTAGTTTAGATATCAAGGTAGATCGAGAAGTTTCGTGCCAGCAGGGTGTGGCAATTTATAAAATCCTATGCTGTTTACGCGCACTTTTCTTTACGTTTAGTATATTTTTCAAAAAATACTTTTCAAATATGAAACGCTAAACTTAATAAGTCTGCAAAGTAGACAACTGAAAATTTTAAAATTAAACTTTACATCAGGAAGTAAGTTTCATATTCTTGGAGTGAATATTACTAAATAGTAGAGTAGATCATTTTACGATATCAACAGTTTGAATCAACATGGTAGACACACTGTAGAACTCTTAAAGGTTATAGACCGCTAGGGAGCTTGGAAAAACTTTGTTACAGATTACATAAAACTGATTATTAGAATATTCGGCAAAACTTAAATAAACATTTGTATTTATAGAAAGTCGTCGACTTTTGTGAATAAAGACTATTGCGACTTGGGTGAGGGTAAGGTTTAACGTCCTAATGAACTTGACTTTATATATATATAAATATTACCACAGCTTCGGATATTTTTCTTTGTCTGTATTTATATTCTTACGTAATTTCAGTAATTCACTTCCGTTTGAATGTAATAATAAGATAAAAGTTCATTAACACAGATAATAAAAAAAGCAACTACTATTTTTATCATCAACTTAATGGAATGAACCAAATACGTACTAAATGAATTAAAAAGAATGTGAAATTATCTGTATACACAGCCATGATAAAGTAATGATTACACAATGTATTTGTTGTAGGTGAAAATAAACGTATTCGAATAAATATCCCCGAGGAAGAGATGGTTCCCGTAAAAACCAACTAAAATTTCAATTGCACAATAAGACCTTATAAATTCCTATTTTGCATTTTATTACATACGACAGTTGCACCATAAAAATCATCATGTAGGCGAATAATCAAGCATTATTTTGAAATCTAGTTTTGATTAGACTTTTACTCCGAATTTCTAGAAACCAAATTTTGTTTTAAATTTTCTTAAAATATTAATTGCCATGAAAAATAGATGATGGTATAGGACTGTTGGGCTCAACCTATTTTAAATAAATAATACAAAAGGCTACATAATATGTTATATTTTACTGTTGCAAAAATGACATAATTACAATATGGCGACAGGGTAATATCCAACATCAATATTGTGGGAAACGCCTGAAACTATTTTAAATCACTCCAATTTTGTTCAAAAAGCTGGTATTTTACTTGCCAGTTGCCATTATAAATATTCTAGATCAAAAGTAATTAGATCGTTTTATTAACAAGACTACGAGCGCCTGAACAAGTGACTTGGAAAAAGAGATCCAACAGAATTATCTGCAGATAATCTGACGACCCCCCTCGATTCTTTTTGGGAGGCAACCTTAAATTTGTGCTATACAAAACACGACCCTTTTCAGTATAAGATCTACAAACAGAATTGAAAAAGTTTGCCGGGGTATAACTACTGCAATGTTACAAAATGTGAAGACTGTATTTCTTAATGGATTTTTGTGCCAGGAAATAACGAAGTATAATTTGAGCATTTACTTAAATAAATTAACATTGTATTTGTTTTTTAAGCTAAGGCAATGATTCGTCAACAAAACAATTGGATATGGTTGAATATGTAATTAAAGGTTTTTTTAAAAATAAGGTATCGCCAAATTTATTAAGTAATTTAAAAATGTTCCTCATTGTATGCCACCTTTACCAAAAGCAAGCTTTTGATGACCTACGTGGTGCAAAAATTATGCCATATTATTCCATTTAAACATCTAAATCTTTTAATAAAATTTGTAGTAGTTAAAACATTTAGGTCTAAAATGGTAGAGATGTCTGCTAAAAGGCAAATAAAAGTTAAATCACGGACATTTGCTCCTACATAGCTGAAATGAAACTTCTCCATGCAAGTATTCCTTAAGAAAAAGAATGTAGAATGATTAAGAAAATTAAATTAAATCAATGACATTTGCTCCTACAAAGCTGAAATAAAACTTCTTCATACAAGTATTCCATAAGGAAAGGAATGTAGCATGGATAAGAATAAGAAAAGAATTGTGTTTCTCATAAAACATATGCAAAAAAAAAAGAATTGCTTGCACTTAGTGTTGCTAACACTAGTTGCATTTGTAGTATACTATGTTCACTGGTTTCAACGTACTGGTCAAAATATGAGGACAAGTGAGCGTTTGGTTAGAAACTGCATAAGTAAATGTAGATTTGAATATATAAAGAGAAATATAATTTATCAGATAATGACTTATATAAATATGATAAATACTCCAAACAAAGCCTATTTAGGGATAAGACATGAGAAAAACAGGAAATTTGGAATTTTTCACCTAAGTTTTCTATTGATGGTGTTTTTCTTTGATCTCTATACTCGTAACATATGCGGGTGAAATTCATATTCGGGATAAGATATTTCTGCAGTTCAGGTTATTTAACTCATACCATATGGCGACAAAGTTGTAGAACTTAGACAAATGAATTAGGATCATAGGAAAAAGTTGTTAAAGACCTTTTGGAGACGGCTCCGTGACCCAGTTAGTACGTGTGTGACTATAATGCCCAAGGTCCTGAATTCGAATTCAGACACGGGGCGCTTGAAACATGTTAGACGAGCATTTTTTACAAAAATACGCCCCCGCTCGGTTGAGAAATAAAATGCAGGTTTCGTGTGTAAGTGTTGTCACGCATGTTAAAGATACCTACCTTACTTGGAACACCAAGAGTTTAGCAAAATTTAAAATTCCAGATAAAGGAAACTCGTTTCCTGGCCAGTGTAGTACTTTTAGCTGGAACATTGTAAAACCAAATGTAGTGTTAAAGATGTATTGTCTATTGTATCGAATCCTTTTAAGCGTAGTGTTTATTTTGATAACTTCTCTTCACAAAATTTATTTTCTAAGTTAAAAAGCGAATTATATACTACGGTTGTACTATGATTTATTTTTCAATAGAATACACGAAAATTTAATAAAAAGATGAAATGACAATTCTATCGTGATTGCTACCCCGCAACATCGATTCTAGTATTTGCTGATACGCAATTCAATGAAAGCAGAAAAAAGAAGATTGGTATTTCTTAACCATATGCTGTTGCCAATAATAACTGGCACATAGGAGTTCGCCCTCGGAATAACGGCATTGTAAGATATAGGATTCGGAATAAAGGGAAAATTATGACTGCGTTTTTTATAAATCTACATATTCTTGTAGGGAATGAATGAAAGCTATGTAATATAGAAAATATGCAAAAAACATGTCGATTAAAGTTGCTGTTATTCTTATGAGAACAGAGGTAACAGAAATTTCAAAAATGTGGAAATATCAAGATTTAGTACACAAAAATTATTAAAGGAAGTAGAAAATAGACATTGCAAATGCGCTACTACTCATTTATTAAAAACGCCCAGTGTTTATCTCTTCTGACGGTTTTAATCGTTGTCATATATAACTTAATGCATATATACCTAGATAATCCCGAAGTTGACTACAGGCAATATTTTGTTGTGCTATTTGTGTGTATTTTTTCTAATTTCTTTACTAATGATCACCGATTTGCACACAATTTTGTTTATAATATAAATTTTTATTTTAAATATTGTAAAACTTTTACTTTTAGGAATTAATGATGTAAGTGCAAAGCAGGTCGATAGGTTTTCCTAGTGCATCAAAATCCTTGGTGCTATCCAGACATATTGGCTTTGGACAGCCTACCCTTAATGCGAATTATTTTGGTTTCATCTAGAAAGATGCACCGTTTTTGAAGAGTCCTACTATGTGTTAAGTGATTTTGCCCTTTTTTTCGATTATAAAATGGCCGATAGTGAAATTAATGCGTGTGTAAATAAGTTAACAGCAAAATACGAAAAAGATATTGAAATCACATATATCGAAGATGAAGTGCTTCACTTTATTAAATATGTTAAAGAAGAAAACGCTTTCAATCCTGTAGAGATTTACAAATTATTAGTTGACGGGTTAAAACCTACACTTCCTAATGTAGAAATCATTTTAAAAATTTGTCTACAATATCGATTTGCAACGCTAGCAGTAAACGCTTGTTCTCTGTTTTTAAGCGCGTAAAAAAATACTTACGCAATTCATTAAGTCAAAATCATTTAAATAATTTATCGCTTGTGTTTATAGAAAACGATGTTGTTCAATCCCTAGATTATGAACGCATTACCGACAAATTTTCTAAACTTAGGGCAAGGAAGGTTTCACTAGAAACAAATTTATTTGTTTTAGTTTTTTACCTAAATTTTTTTCCTCACTGTGCTTTCTTTAATATTCAAACTTACTATAATTTATTTTACTTATTAATATTTTGCGTATGCCTAGGTTTCTGTTTTTTCTATTTTAAATAGTATTGTTTACTTTCTGGTAAACCAGGATTATACTGAGTGTCCCAAGACCCTATTTTAATTTGGTTTACTTACTGCACGAACTCAAACGACGAGAAGGGTGCGAGAGTTCTGCCCATCGCTAGCGGCGTCTTTGTGAATTCAGCTGCAATAGAGCGTTTTGCAGGAGCGGAGCATGCGTGCTTTTTGCGTGAATGTTACAAAAACCATAATCCTGCATAGGGCATCAAAAATTTTGCCATTTTTATCGATTACGTGACGTTAATGAAGCACCGAGTACCCAACTCATTAAAACGTGGGTACAAAAATTTGAAAAGACTCGATCGACAAGCAGCAAACCACGGACAAGTCAACCAAGATTATTGAAAAGCACGGAAAATGTGGAGAGCGTACGTCAGTCAGTTCGAGCGAATCCCTCTCTCTTTGTTCGCAAAAGGGCAAGTGTCTTAAACGTTCCTAAAAGTTTCCTGTATTGCCTAATGCGTGAAGGCTTGCGTTTCCACCCCCACAAGATAGTTAACACCCACAGATGAAAAGCAAGGAAAATGTGGAGAGCGTACGTCAGTCAGTTCGAGCGAATCCCTCTCTCTTTGTTCGCAAAAGGGCAAGTGTCTTAAACGTTCCTAAAAGTTTCCTGCATTGCCTAATGCGTGAAGGCTTGCGTTTCCACCCCCACAAGATAGTTAACACCCACAGATGGCGCTTCAAGGCTTAACTTCGCTAACCAAATGATCGATCAATTTCTGTCCTTTAACAACATTTTGTTCTCGGATGAGGCAAACCACGGACAAGTCAACCAACATTATTGAAAAGCAAGGAAAATGTGGAGAGCGTACGTCAGTCAGTTCGAACGAATCCCTCTCTCTTTGTTCGCAAAAGGGCAAGTGTCTTAAACGTTCCTAAAAGTTTCCTGCATTGCCTAATGCGTGAAGGCTTGCGTTTCCACCCCCACAAGATAGTTAACACCCACAGATGGCGCTTCAAGGCTTAACTTCGCTAACCAAATGATCGATCAATTTCTGTCCTTTAACAACATTTTGTTCTCGGATGAGGCAAACCACGGACAAGTCAACCAAGATTATTGAAAAGCAAGGAAAATGTGGAGAGCGTACGTCAGTCAGTTCGAGCGAATCCCTCTCTCTTTGTTCGCAAAAGGGCAAGTGTCTTAAACGTTCCTAAAAGTTTCCTGCATTGCCTAATGCGTGAAGGCTTGCGTTTCCACCCCCACAAGATAGTTAACACCCACAGATGGCGCTTCAAGGCTTAACTTCGCTAACCAAATGATCGATCAATTTCTGTCCTTTAACAACATTTTGTTCTCGGATGAGGCAAACCACGGACAAGTCAACCAAGATTATTGAAAAGCAAGGAAAATGTGGAGAGCGTACGTCAGTCAGTTCGAGCGAATCCTCTCTCTTGTTCGCAAAAGAGCAAGTGTCTTAAACGTTCCTAAAAGTTTCCTGCATTGCCTAATGCGTGAAGGCTTGCGTTTCCACCCCCACAAGATAGTTAACACCCACAGATGGCGCTTCAAGAATTAACTTCGCTAACCAAATGATCGATCAATTTCTGTCCTTTAACAACATTTTGTTCTGGGATGAGGCAAACCACGGACAAGTCAACCAAGATTATTGAAAAGCAAGGAAAATGTGGAGAGCGTACGTCAGTCAGTTCGAGCGAATCCTCTCTTTGTTCGCAAAGGGCATGTGTCTTAAACGTTCCTAAAAGTTTCCTGTATTGCCTAATGCGTGAAGGCTTGCGTTTCCACCCCCACGAGATAGTTAACACCCGCAGATGAAAAGCAAGGAAAATGTGGAGAGCGTACGTCAGTCAGTTCGAGCGAATCCCTCTCTCTTTGTTCGCAAAAGGGCAAGTGTCTTAAACGTTCCTAAAAGTTTCCTGCATTGCCTAATGCGTGAAGGCTTGCGTTTCCACCCCCACAAGATAGTTAACACCCACATATGGCGCTTCAAGGCTTAACTTTGCTAACCAAATGATCGATCAATTTCTGTCCTTTAACAACATTTTGTTCTCGGATGAGGCAAACCACGGACAAGTCAACCAAGATTATTGAAAAGCAAGGAAAATGTGGAGAGCGTACGTCAGTCAGTTCGAGCGAATCCCTCTCTCTTTGTTCGCAAAAGGGCAAGTGTCTTAAACGTTCCTAAAAGTTTCCTGCATTGCCTAATGCGTGAAGGCTTGCGTTGCCACCCCCACAAGATAGTTAACACCCACAGATGGCGCTTCAAGGCTTAACTTCGCTAACCAAATGATCGATCAATTTCTGTCCTTTAACAACATTTTGTTCTCGGATGAGGCAAACCACGGACAAGTCAACCAAGATTATTGAAAAGCAAGGAAAATGTGGAGAGCGTACGTCAGTCAGTTCGAACGAATCCTTCTCTCTTTGTTCGCAAAAGGGCAAGTGTCTTAAACGTTCCTAAAAGTTTCCTGCATTGCCTAATGCGTGAAGGCTTGCGTTTCCACCCCCACAAGATAGTTAACACCCACAGATGGCGCTTCAAGGCTTAACTTCGCTAACCAAATGATCGATCAATTTCTGTCCTTTAACAACATTTTGTTCTCGGATGAGGCAAACCACGGACAAGTCAACCAAGATTATTGAAAAGCAAGGAAAATGTGGAGAGCGTACGTCAGTCAGTTCGAGCGAATCCTCTCTTTGTTCGCAAAAGGGCAAGTGTCTTAAACGTTCCTAAAAGTTTCCTGCATTGCCTAATGCGTGAAGGCTTGCGTTTCCACCCCACAAGATAGTTAACACCCACAGATGGCGCTTCAAGGCTTAACTTCGCTAACCAAATGATCGATCAATTTCTGTCCTTTAACAACATTTTGTTCTCGGATGAGGCAAACCACGGACAAGTCAACCAAGAATATTGAAAAGCAAGGAAAATGTGGAGAGCGTACGTCAGTCAGTTCGAGTGAATCCCTCTCTCTTTGTTCGCAAAAGGGCAAGTGTTTTAAACGTTCCTAAAAGTTTCCTGCATTGCCTAATGCGTGAAGGCTTGCGTTTCCACCCCCACAAGATAGTTAACACCCACAGATGGCGCTTCAAGGCTTAACTTCGCTAACCAAATGATCGATCAATTTCTGTCCTTTAACAACATTTTGTTCTCGGATGAGGCAAACCACGGACAAGTCAACCAAGATTATTGAAAAGCAAGGAAAATGTGGAGAGCGTACGTCAGTCAGTTCGAGCGAATCCCTCTCTCTTTGTTCGCAAAAGGGCATGTGTCTTAAACGTTCCTAAAAGTTTCCTGTATTGCCTAATGCGTGAAGGCTTGCGTTTCCACCCCCACGAGATAGTTAACACCCGCAGATGAAAAGCAAGGAAAATGTGGAGAGCGTACGTCAGTCAGTTCGAGCGAATCCCTCTCTCTTTGTTCGCAAAAGGGCAAGTGTCTTAAACGTTCCTAAAAGTTTCCTGCATTGCCTAATGCGTGAAGGCTTGCGTTTCCACCCCCACAAGATAGTTAACACCCACATATGGCGCTTCAAGGCTTAACTTTGCTAACCAAATGATCGATCAATTTCTGTCCTTTAACAACATTTTGTTCTCGGATGAGGCAAACCACGGACAAGTCAACCAAGATTATTGAAAAGCAAGGAAAATGTGGAGAGCGTACGTCAGTCAGTTCGAGCGAATCCCTCTCTCTTTGTTCGCAAAAGGGCAAGTGTCTTAAACGTTCCTAAAAGTTTTCTGTATTGCCTAATGCGTGAAGGCTTGCGTTTCCACCCCCACAAGATAGTTAACACCCACAGATGGCGCTTCAAGGCTTAACTTCGCTAACCAAATGATCGATCAATTTCTGTCCTTTAACAACATTTTGTTCTCGGATGAGGCAAACCACGGACAAGTCAACCAAGATTATTGAAAAGCAAGGAAAATGTGGAGAGCGTACGTCAGTCAGTTCGAGCGAATCCCTCTCTCTTTTTTCGCAAAAGGGCAAGTGTCTTAAACGTTCCTAAAGTTTCCTGCATTGCCTAATGCGTGAAGGCTTGCGTTTCCACCCCACAAGATAGTTAACACCCACAGATGGCGCTTCAAGGATTAACTTCGCTAACCAAATGATCGATCAATTTCTGTCCTTTAACAACATTTTGTTCTCGGATGAGGCAAACCACGGACAAGTCAACCAAGATTATTGAAAAGCAAGGAAAATGTGGAGAGCGTACGTCAGTCAGTTCGAGCGAATCCCTCTCTCTTTGTTCGCAAAAGGGCAAGTGTCTTAAACGTTCCTAAAAGTTTTCTGTATTGCCTAATGCGTGAAGGCTTGCGTTTCCACCCCCACAAGATAGTTAACACCCACAGATGGCGCTTCAAGGCTTAACTTCGCTAACCAAATGATCGATCAATTTCTGTCCTTTAACAACATTTTGTTCTCGGATGAGGCAAACCACGGACAAGTCAACCAAGATTATTGAAAAGCAAGGAAAATGTGGAGAGCGTACGACAGTCAGTTCGAGCGAATCCTCTCTTTTTTCGCAAAGGGCAAGTGTCTTAAACGTTCCTAAAGTTTCCTGCATTGCCTAATGCGTGAAGGCTTGCGTTTCCACCCCACAAGATAGTTAACACCCACAGATGGCGCTTCAAGGATTAACTTCGCTAACCAAATGATCGATCAATTTCTGTCCTTTAACAACATTTTGTTCTCGGATGAGGCAAACCACGGACAAGTCAACCAAGATTATTGAAAAGCAAGGAAAATGTGGAGAGCGTACGTCAGTCAGTTCGAGCGAATCCCTCTCTCTTTGTTCGCAAAAGGGCAAGTGTCTTAAACGTTCCTAAAAGTTTCCTGTATTGCCTAATGCGTGAAGGCTTGCATTTCCACCCCCACAAGATAGTTAACACCCACAGATGAAAAGCAAGGAAAATGTGGAGAGCGTACGTCAGTCAGTTCGAGCGAATCCCTCTCTCTTTGTTCGCAAAAGGGCAAGTGTCTTAAACGTTCCTAAAAGTTTCCTGCATTGCCTAATGCGTGAAGGCTTGCATTTCCACCCCCACAAGATAGTTAACACCCACAGATGGCGCTTCAAGGCTTAACTTTGCTAACTAAATGATCGATCAATTTCTGTCCTTTAACAACATTTTGTTCTCGGATGAGGCAAACCACGGACAAGTCAACCAAGATTATTGAAAAGCAAGGAAAATGTGGAGAGCGTACGTCAGTCAGTTCGAGCGAATCCCTCTCTCTTTGTTCGCAAAAGGGCAAGTGTCTTAAACGTTCCTAAAAGTTTCCTGTATTGCCTAATGCGTGAAGGCTTGCGTTTCCACCCCCACAAGATAGTTAACACCCACAGATGAAAAGCAAGGAAAATGTGGAGAGCGTACGTCAGTCAGTTCGAGCGAATCCCTCTCTCTTTGTTCGCAAAAGGGCAAGTGTCTTAAACGTTCCTAAAAGTTTCCTGTATTGATTAATGCGTGAAGGCTTGCGTTTCCACCCCCACAAGATAGTTAACACCCACAGATGAAAAACAAGGAAAATGTGGAGAGCGTACGTCAGTCAGTTCGAGCGAATCCCTCTCTCTTTGTTCGCAAAAGGGCAAGTGTCTTAAACGTTCCTAAAAGTTTCCTGCATTGCCTAATGCGTGAAGGCTTGCGTTTCCACCCCCACAAGATAGTTAACACCCACAGATGGCGCTTCAAGGCTTAACTTTGCTAACCAAATGATCGATCAATTTCTGTCCTTTAACAACATTTTGTTCTCGGATGAGGCAAACCACGGACAAGTCAACCAAGATTATTGAAAAGCAAGGAAAATGTGGAGAGCGTACGTCAGTCAGTTCGAGCGAATCCCTCTCTCTTTGTTCGCAAAAGGGCAAGTGTCTTAAACGTTCCTAAAAGTTTCCTGCATTGCCTAATGCGTGAAGGCTTGCGTTTCCACCCCCACAAGATAGTTAACACCCACATATGGCGCTTCAAGGATTAACTTCGCTAACCAAATGATCGATCAATTTCTGTCCTTTAACAACATTTTGTTCTCGGATGAGGCAAACCACGGACAAGTCAACCAAGATTATTGAAAAGCAAGGAAAATGTGGAGAGCGTACGTCAGTCAGTTCGAGCGAATCCCTCTCTCTTTGTTCGCAAAAGGGCAAGTGTCTTAAACGTTCCTAAAAGTTTCCTGTATTGCCTAATGCGTGAAGGCTTGCATTTCCACCCCCACAAGATAGTTAACACCCACAGATGAAAAGCAAGGAAAATGTGGAGAGCGTACGTCAGTCAGTTCGAGCGAATCCCTCTCTCTTTGTTCGCAAAAGGGCAAGTGTCTTAAACGTTCCTAAAAGTTTCCTGCATTGCCTAATGCGTGAAGGCTTGCATTTCCACCCCCACAAGATAGTTAACACCCACAGATGGCGCTTCAAGGCTTAACTTTGCTAACCAAATGATCGATCAATTTCTGTCCTTTAACAACATTTTGTTCTCGGATGAGGCAAACCACGGACAAGTCAACCAAGATTATTGAAAAGCAAGGAAAATGTGGAGAGCGTACGTCAGTCAGTTCTAGCGAATCCCTCTCTCTTTGTTCGCAAAAGGGCAAGTGTCTTAAACGTTCCTAAAAGTTTCCTGTATTGCCTAATGCGTGAAGGCTTGCGTTTCCACCCCCACAAGATAGTTAACACCCACAGATGAAAAGCAAGGAAAATGTGGAGAGCGTACGTCAGTCAGTTCGAGCGAATCCCTCTCTCTTTGTTCGCAAAAGGGCAAGTGTCTTAAACGTTCCTAAAAGTTTCCTGTATTGCCTAATGCGTGAAGGCTTGCGTTTCCACCCCCACAAGATAGTTAACACCCACAGATGAAAAACAAGGAAAATGTGGAGAGCGTACGTCAGTCAGTTCGAGCGAATCCCTCTCTCTTTGTTCGCAAAAGGGCAAGTGTCTTAAACGTTCCTAAAAGTTTCCTGCATTGCCTAATGCGTAAAGGCTTGCGTTTCCACCCCCACAAGATAGTTAACACCCACAGATGGCGCTTCAAGGCTTAACTTCGCTAACCAAATGATCGATCAATTTCTGTCCTTTAACAACATTTTGTTCTCGGATGAGGCAAACCACGGACAAGTCAACCAAGATTATTGAAAAGCAAGGAAAATGTGGAGAGCGTACGTCAGTCAGTTCGAGTGAATCCCTCTCTCTTTGTTCGCAAAAGGGCAAGTGTCTTAAACGTTCCTAAAAGTTTCCTGCATTGCCTAATGCGTGAAGGCTTGCATTTCCACCCCCACAAGATAGTTAACACCCACAGATGGCGCTTCAAGGCTTAACTTCGCTAACCAAATGATCGATCAATTTCTGTCCTTTAACAACATTTTGTTCTCGGATGAGGCAACCCTCGGACAAGTCAACCAAGATTATTGAAAAGCAAGGAAAATGTGGAGAGCGTACGTCAGTCAGTTCGAGCGAATCCCTCTCTCTTTGTTCGCAAAAGGGCATGTGTCTTAAACGTTCCTAAAAGTTTCCTGTATTGCCTAATGCGTGAAGGCTTGCGTTTCCACCCCACGAGATAGTTAACACCCGCAGATGAAAAGCAAGGAAAATGTGGAGAGCGTACGTCAGTCAGTTCGAGCGAATCCTCTCTTTGTTCGCAAAAGGGCAAGTGTCTTAAACGTTCCTAAAAGTTTCCTGCATTGCCTAATGCGTGAAGGCTTGCGTTTCCACCCCACAAGATAGTTAACACCCACATATGGCGCTTCAAGGCTTAACTTTGCTAACCAAATGATCGATCAATTTCTGTCCTTTAACAACATTTTGTTCTCGGATGAGGCAAACCACGGACAAGTCAACCAAGATTATTGAAAAGCAAGGAAAATGTGGAGAGCGTACGTCAGTCAGTTCGAGCGAATCCTCTCTCTTGTTCGCAAAAGGGCAAGTGTCTTAAACGTTCCTAAAAGTTTCCTGCATTGCCTAATGCGTGAAGGCTTGCGTTTCCACCCCACAAGATAGTTAACACCCACAGATGGCGCTTCAAGGATTAACTTCGCTAACCAAATGATCGATCAATTTCTGTCCTTTAACAACATTTTGTTCTCGGATGAGGCAAACCACGGACAAGTCAACCAAGATTATTGAAAAGCAAGGAAAATGTGGAGAGCGTACGACAGTCAGTTCGAGCGAATCCCTCTCTCTTTTTTCGCAAAAGGGCAAGTGTCTTAAACGTTCCTAAAAGTTTCCTGCATTGCCTAATGCGTGAAGGCTTGCGTTTCCACCCCCACAAGATAGTTAACACCCACAGATGGCGCTTCAAGGATTAACTTCGCTAACCAAATGATCGATCAATTTCTGTCCTTTAACAACATTTTGTTCTCGGATGAGGCAAACCACGGACAAGTCAACCAAGATTATTGAAAAGCAAGGAAAATGTGGAGAGCGTACGTCAGTCAGTTCGAGCGAATCCTCTCTCTTTGTTCGCAAAGGGCAAGTGTCTTAAACGTTCCTAAAAGTTTCCTGTATTGCCTAATGCGTGAAGGCTTGCATTTCCACCCCCACAAGATAGTTAACACCCACAGATGAAAAGCAAGGAAAATGTGGAGAGCGTACGTCAGTCAGTTCGAGCGAATCCTCTCTTTGTTCGCAAAGGGCAAGTGTCTTAAACGTTCCTAAAAGTTTCCTGCATTGCCTAATGCGTGAAGGCTTGCATTTCCACCCCACAAGATAGTTAACACCCACAGATGGCGCTTCAAGGCTTAACTTTGCTAACCAAATGATCGATCAATTTCTGTCCTTTAACAACATTTTGTTCTCGGATGAGGCAAACCACGGACAAGTCAACCAAGATTATTGAAAAGCAAGGAAAATGTGGAGAGCGTACGTCAGTCAGTTCGAGCGAATCCTCTCTTTGTTCGCAAAAGGGCAAGTGTCTTAAACGTTCCTAAAAGTTTCCTGTATTGCCTAATGCGTGAAGGCTTGCGTTTCCACCCCACAAGATAGTTAACACCCACAGATGAAAAGCAAGGAAAATGTGGAGAGCGTACGTCAGTCAGTTCGAGCGAATCCCTCTCTCTTTGTTCGCAAAAGGGCAAGTGTCTTAAACGTTCCTAAAAGTTTCCTGTATTGCCTAATGCGTGAAGGCTTGCGTTTCCACCCCCACAAGATAGTTAACACCCACAGATGAAAAACAAGGAAAATGTGGAGAGCGTACGTCAGTCAGTTCGAGCGAATCCCTCTCTCTTTGTTCGCAAAAGGGCAAGTGTCTTAAACGTTCCTAAAAGTTTCCTGCATTGCCTAATGCGTGAAGGCTTGCGTTTCCACCCCCACAAGATAGTTAACACCCACAGATGGCGCTTCAAGGCTTAACTTTGCTAACCAAATGATCGATCAATTTCTGTCCTTTAACAACATTTTGTTCTCGGATGAGGCAAACCACGGACAAGTCAACCAAGATTATTGAAAAGCAAGGAAAATGTGGAGAGCGTACGTCAGTCAGTTCGAGCGAATCCTCTCTTTGTTCGCAAAGGGCAAGTGTCTTAAACGTTCCTAAAAGTTTCCTGTATTGCCTAATGCGTGAAGGCTTGCGTTTCCACCCCCACAAGATAGTTAACACCCACAGATGAAAAGCAAGGAAAATGTGGAGAGCGTACGTCAGTCAGTTCGAGCGAATCCCTCTCTCTTTGTTCGCAAAAGGGCAAGTGTCTTAAACGTTCCTAAAAGTTTCCTGCATTGCCTAATGCGTGAAGGCTTGCGTTTCCACCCCCACAAGATAGTTAACACCCACAGATGAAAAGCAAGGAAAATGTGGAGAGCGTACGTCAGTCAGTTCGAGCGAATCCCTCTCTCTTTGTTCGCAAAAGGGCAAGTGTCTTAAACGTTCCTAAAAGTTTCCTGTATTGCCTAATGCGTGAAGGCTTGCGTTTCCACCCCCACAAGATAGTTAACACCCACAGATGAAAAACAAGGAAAATGTGGAGAGCGTACGTCAGTCAGTTCGAGCGAATCCCTCTCTCTTTGTTCGCAAAAGGGCAAGTGTCTTAAACGTTCCTAAAATTTTCCTGCACTGCCTAATGCGTGAAGGCTTGCGTTTCCACCCCCACAAGATAGTTAACACCCACAGATGGCGCTTCAAGGCTTAACTTTGCTAACCAAATGATCGATCAATTTCTGTCCTTTAACAACATTTTGTTCTCGGATGAGGCACATTTTCACTTTAATGGTCACGTTAATAACCATAATTGCCGTTATTGGAGTTTAATTAATCCAAGACATAAACCTGAAAAACCACTTCATTCACAAAAAGTCACTGTTTGGGCCGCAATGTCGACACGTTGATCAGTAACTGTTAATTCAGAGTGATATGTGGAGATAAATAACAACTTTTTCACTCCAGCTTTAGAAGAATTTGTTGATTTTAATCGAACAACGTGGTTTCAGCGGGATGGAACAACATCTCACATGTCTAACGTGTCTATACCGATTATTCGTTAACTTTTTCTTAAAAAGTTGATATCCAGACGAGGTGACAACTGACCTCCACGTGGCCTTAATTTGACACCAATGGATTTTTTCTTGTGGGGCTAACTTAAATCAAAGGTATACAACAACAATTCTACCTCTTTAGATAATTCAAAAACAAAATATCCGTGAAGAAATGGCAAAGATCACGGAGAAAACGTGCCAAGCAGTTTTCCGAAATTTTGCTTCCCGTTTAGAAGTGTGCCAGTAAACTAACGGGACACATTTAGACGACATTATTTTCAAGAAATAAATTTCCAGGAACTGTACTTTAATTTAAAAGGTTTCCTTCTTATTAAACCAATACTTATTTAAATAATGACCTTTATTTTGAAAAAGATTTTTGGGACACTGTATGTGAATGTTACACATTTGTTATTAAATGTGCAGTTCTTGTGTTTCTCCATTATTATACTATTTAATTATTTGTCTTTTAAAAGTATCATTTAATATGTTTAGTGAATAGTTATTACGCTGATTGCCTTATTTTTTAAATATTTCCCTCTCTTTGTATATTACAGTACCATATTTTAATAAATGGACATTACCACTATTCCGAATTAGTTGCGTTCATTTTCTACTTTAAAATAATTTGTATCTTTTTAAATAAACACCCCTTACAGTACCACTAATTTTCGATTCTAAATATGATATTTTTAGTTCAACCCATTTCTTAACGTTCTACTAATTGGAAATTCAAATTTGTTTATTACATACAATTGTCGATAAAAGCCAAATAGTTGCGAGGTAGAATGTGTTTGAACGTGGATTATGGAACACATAATTTAGTGCAATAGTGTTCAATAGTGACAGTTAGCAATTAACGATGCTATGCGAGGACTATATGAGTATCTCAGATAGGTTCGTTGATCAGTTTTTCAAAACCACGTTATGCCTATATTTTGCTTGAAGACTGTATATAATGTCAAAAGTACTCCTTGCCATTTAGTTTTGGGTGATTACAGCAGATATCAGCAAGTTTTGCATGTTGTACATCACGCCTTAGTACTGCACCTTGGTTTTCTAAAAATTAATAAACGCGTTCCTCAACAAAGGAAAAATTTGGTCAGATTCAAATTTCACAATATATCCAGGAAGCCTTAGGTGTTGTATATGTGCAGCTACCAGATATCAAAATAGTTTTAAATTGTAAAGACACATTTGATATTTTGGAGAGTATTAACGCTATTGTTGAATTAGCTCGTCCGGTGTTAGTCCGTGTATTTTAAAAACAAAACATAGAAGTTAAAAATGCTCCGTTATTAATACACACTTACTGCTATGCGAAGGGTTGGATCTGAAAAAATAGAACTGAAGACGAAATTGTGAAAATTATAAATGAATTACAGTGTCTAGAGTTTGTAAATTATTGAAATATTCATACTCTACTTATGTCCGATACTATCGTACCAGAAAATTTTGATCTTTTAATATTCAATAATTAAAAAATAAAATAAACAAAATTTAAAAGTAGAATTGCAATTTAAAAATAAAATTTTTTTTGGCATTCAACTTCTCTGTACCCCATAAATTAAGATCTACCGATTTGGACTTTGCCCTGTATACATGGTGTACTTTTCAATATCTCTTTTACGAATTTTTCAATCCGGTTAATGCTTAAGCCACCTGTGGCATTAATTATTTTTGTACTATCCTATCATTAAATATTTGGTCTTTTAATAATTCCTTGTACTTCTACTATATATGGTTGTTTTACACAGTGAATTTTTCTACAAGTTTATGGTTAAATTGATTTTATGAAATCGCTTACTTTTATTGGGGTTATGTATCTCAACTACAAATTAATATTACTTCGTTTAGAAACCAGATTACATTTAGGTACTGTTGCCTTCTATTTATTTACAACCAAATAATTTTTTTCTTATTCTAATTTCTTTATTACTTAAATAATTTTTTGGTTGTGTAGATTAACGTTCTGCCATTATTTTGTATCTTTGTGTACTAAAAGTTTTTTTTTTTCAACTGCGTGACTTATTGTTTTCTTTGGGTATTCTTCCCACCCCAATCTACGTCTGCTGTTAGCTATTTCATCTTTTTTAGCTCATTTTTTTGTATACCGGTAATTTGGCCAGTCATCAAGTTTTTGGTTCTGCGACGATTTCGATGACATAGTTATTACTCGTAAGTAACGTTTTAGCACCTCTAATCGCACTCCTTCTGTGACCGTGATCTATTAGTTTAATGGCAACGTCCGTTGGACCTTTTAAGACCGCTTTCTTTGCCAGATGTCAAGAGTTATAATTAAGGTATTACCGCACGATGTTGTTTTAGTATACCACAAGGTCATTATTTTTGTTTATACGCGGCAGTGCCGTGTTCAGAGAATTTATTGTTTTTCCTTAATTTGATGACAGATTTTAGTTTCGTGTGAAAATTGTTTATTAAATTTTGCACTTAAACACGTTTATTTTTTAATATGTAATGAATACAATTATCTGAGGATAAAGCAAAATAATGTTGAAAAATCAATTTTTTTATGCATTCATTGTTTGATACAACCAATATTTTTAGGAAACGTATTAAGAACAACATATAACAATAAGTACTATATTTAGGATTCGTGGTGTTTGTAAATTAAACATCCCGTTAAGCTAGACGCAATAGCATAGAAGTAGTATTAAACAACATGAAAAATAATAAAGCGACGGATATAGATAAGGTACAAGCAGAAGCTCTAAAAGCGACAGGACGATCAGTAACAGAACGTCTTTTCCAACTTGTAAGCTACATGTATGAGACAGACGAGCTACTGAAAGATTTCAAATGTAACACCATAATCACTATTCAAAAAAAAAGATGTATGGATAGATGTAAAAATTTTCGAACAATAAGTGTGACAGCACAGGTATCAAAAATATTAACCAGAAATGTACAGAGACTGATGGAAAAATGGGCTAAATAAATACTAGGAGAAGAACACTTTATGATTAGGCGAAACTGGTAAACACAAGAGGCTACTTAACTTTAAGGGTGATAATGAAAAAACAATAGAAAAAGGAGAAAGCGTGCACATATGGTTTGTATGTCTGGAAAAAGCAATTGGAAAATATAAAATGGGAAAAAAATATTCGAAATTCTCGAAAAGATAGCGATGAGTTAGTTATATAGATAGTACATGTCTTTTATAAAGAGCAAACAGCGGCAATGGAATTGGAGCAAGAAAGTAGAGAAGTAAATATCGGGAAAGAGGTGAGATAGGAATGTGCGCTATTCCCGTTAATTTTTAACTTGTATATCGAAAAGGCAATGAATACTGTCAAATGCAGAAAGATATTTGGAATTATTGTGCAGGGACATACGATTGGAATGTTTAGATTTGTAGATGATGTTGCGGCATCTAGCAAGGAAGAGTTAGAAGCATCTTTCAATGAAATGGAAACCGAACTAACAGAGGTACAAAATGAAAGTCAACAAAATTAAAACTCAAGTACTAGAATATATAGAAATGGTAAACAAGTCAAAAACCAGAATACAAATAGAAATCGATAATTTAAAAAAAGCTAAGAATTTCTGCTATATATTAAGCCAAACAACGCAAGATAGGAAAAGTGCAAAAGATATAAAACAACGATTAATACAAGACCGTTCTACATTTAACAAGAACGAGCAACTACTATGTGCAAACACAACAAACATAAAAAAAGAGAAAGACTGCTGAAATCATATGTGTGGAGCACAACAATGTACGACTGTGAAATGTAGACAGTAGGAGAAGCGGGCAGGAAAAAGATATATGCCCTTGAAATGTAGTGCTACAGATGTATGAAAAAAAATAAACAAATAGTTGAGATAGGATAACAGTACATGTTCTAAGTCATGAGGGAATAGTGCGGGATATATTAGAAGCAGAGATAGGAAACATGAGAAGTAGAAGTAGACCTAGATTAGACTATTGCACACAGATAGTTAATGATGTAGGCTGAGTGAATTTCAGGGGATATTAGCTTGTTCCAGAATAGGGAACAAAGGAGGTACGTGTTCAATTAGTTCCAAGACTGAAAACATCATGACGATGATACGTTATATAATTATATACTAGTTTACCCATTGAATACACAATAAAACTAATGAAGAAGAAGCGAAACATCTTTCAAACGCACGTATACATCACTAATTGACTTTATCAAAGAAGTTGAAATAATTTTTAGATCTACATATTTTAATTGCTAAAACATTATATAGGAACAAATAGATGTGTTATAAATATGGCGCTGTGTAGCGCTGTATGGCTGATTATACAAGAAGAATCTGAACTACAAAGCATAAAAATTGACTTCCAATTACCATTTTGCTTGCGACAATGCATTTCATATAAAAACACAAGCCGAATGGCAAAAAGTAGTCCATGCTAATCTGATACAGTAGTTAGTTGTAACAACCCTAAAGTATATAATTTTATAGATTAACCTGTCGCATTTATGAACGCACTTTTATTCAAAACAAATGCACAGTAACAATTTGGGTACTAAATACATAATATTACAGCTAGATTAATAAGATTTTACGAACCTTTCGAAATTTCTGGAACGTTGGTGTTAATTTAATATTTTCTGGTAGACGATTGAATATTCTTTCGCATTGCGAATAACAACTTTCAAGTAACTCCGTTACCGGAATTGGCAGCGACCAGTGAGAGTTTGGGGTTTAATTTTCTTGCATAATAGATGTGTACGAAGCCAATTAGTGGTGGATGTGTTTACGTATCGTGCAGATTATTTCCAATATAAATAATGCATTAAGTGTATGCGTTTGTTATTTTGCAAAATATTCTTAACAGCACTATCTTAATTTTAAACAATAAAATGTATTTTATTGCTTTTTTCTGCAGCTGCAAAATAATTAGAATCCTTTTGTTCAAAATTGGGTTAGAACGCCACTCTTAATTTCAATGTTATTTATTTTAAACAAGTCAAGGTTTTGTTTTGCGATAAACCAGGCGGACTTATCTAGCACTGGTTTTGTACACTCGTTTCGAAGCATTCGGCCCGTGCGGTCATGTATTAAAACAATATACATTTTTGGTGTGTGTGTGTGTTATTGCGCTTCTACATAATTCCGTCAGCGGAGATTGTTCTGGTTTGGATGATGCCAACCACTTCCGTAGAAGCCAACAGTATGAACATTAAGGTAAGTGCATGATCATTGTTTGATTTACCGCTAAGAGTATTTTATCGCAACACTACCCTCAAGTCACAGTCCACTTGCTCTAAGGAAATAATCTGGGGTTTCACGCTTAGTGTAAATGTTCCCATTGTTTCTCCAACATAAACATTTGTGGTCACTTCTGAGAACGGATCCATATGTAAATTTTGTGTAGAGATAAAATACTATTATATTCATTTTCACTAATTGCATCGATGCATGTGCATAATTCTAATCAAAGCTCAAAGTTTGTTCTTGAACTTGAAAAATAATATAGTTCACCTTATCGCCAATTGTGATTGTTGCCAGGTTCATTCTTCGAAATTATAAATTACGGCTCGCGTTATTTTTATTGTAAACATAAATAATTTAACGATAATTTCATTCAACTCTGGTTATCAGCTTTAATATGGAACCCGATCAGCAAAGTATTGCTGAATTTAAGAGATTACACAATCGGAAAGAAAGGTTGTTTAGGCGATTACAGGACTGTTTTGATTTGATCAAAGATTTACCTGCTAAATTAGATCAATTTAAAAATCGTGTTGGCTATTTAATGCCAGTTAGAGATGAATTTCTACAAACTTTAGATGCATTGTCGGATTTATCGAATGTACATGCAAACTTTACAACAGATACAGTATCATTAAAATCTAGTTTTGACGGTTTATACTTCGAGATTTTAAGCGTTGCTGGTCGATACACCACAACCACGAACGTTAGTTCTAACGGTAATACAACATCGAACAGCGATTCGAATGTTCGCCTACCTGAATTAAAATTGTATAAGTTCGAAGGTAATCCTGAAAAATTTGACGCATTTAGATCTTTGTACGACACCTTGATTCACAAAAACAATACGTTGAGTGACATCGAGAAGTTTTCATACTTGCTATCCTACCTGGAAAATTCCGCTTTAAAGTTAGCACAAAGCGTGCGGTTTTCGCCAGAAAATTATTCGGTAGTGTACGACCTGCTGGTCCAACGCTACACAAATAAACGCTTAATTGCTCATCATTATCTATCTAAAATCTTTACACTGTCTCAACTGAGGACAGATCCTTTTCAAGCTCTTAATGATTTGTGCGAAACACTGCAAGCTAATGTTACAGCATTAACCGATATGAAACTTCCCGATTTAGCCGATTATATATTTTTACATTTTTCTCTTGGATTGTTAGATTCCAAAACAAAACAAGAATTTGAAAAAGAGCATTACCTAGAACACGAATATCCTACGTTTAAAAATTTTATAAAGTTTTTACGTAATAAATGCTCCATTTCAGCGTTAGTTGGAAGTACCTCTGCTTCAAAGAGCATACCAACGTCACGTGCCGCAAAATCTGGCGATCGCTACAATAATGCTAGTAACAAACGCATTTGTATGACTTCGCAAGAAGTCGCGTCTAAAGGTCCTACGGTACACACAGTGGCTTCCGTTTCTTGTCCGGCATGCAATCAAGCTCATAAATTTAATAGATGCCCGAAACTATTAGCATTGTCACCAAAAGATAGACATAGATGTTTTGCTTGTTTAAATCCGCTTTCTTCTTGTCAATCCAAATTTCGATGTCTACATTGCGGTAGTAAAAAGCACAATTCTTTACTACATTTCGATAATCCTAGCCCTGTACAGAGCCCCTCTAATACTACGCCTTTATGTACCGACGCCGATGTACAGATTGTTGCCACTACCAATGTAATAGAAAAAATTTGTATGCCAGTGAATTTTGTACATTCTTGCGCTGTCGAAAACGGACCAGTTGCGCTCTTAGCCACAGCACAAGTACAAGTCCTCTCGACTGATGGTAGTTGGCAGCGCTGTCGCATAATCTTGGATACAGGATCGCATTCGAATTTTATCACCATCGATTTAGCTGATAGGTTAGGCCTCAAACGAAGAAAGTGCCCATTTGAAATACGTGGTGTAGGACAGTCGCATTTAACAAAAGTTCAGGGTCTAGTCGACTGTAAAATTGGCTCTTTATACGACAGCAATTTTTATTTAAATTGTGAAGCTGTAATTGTACCAAAGATTACCACAAATCTCCCTACAGTTACGTTACCCATACAGTTAAAACAACAATTTTCCTCTCTTAAGTTAGCTGATCCCGATTTCCACGTATCCGCACCAGTTGATATTTTATTAGGGGTGTCAGCTGTTTTAGATATCACGCCAAGTGAACCTTCATACTTCAAAGGCAAACCCGCGGCATTTCTTACTTCTTTTGGATGGGTAATCATGGGTGAGGTACCTAAAATGATACATTCACCTACGAACGTCGCTTTATTGACTAATACGGTAGAAACGCAATCTCTAAATGAAACTTTACGTTTATTTTGGGAATCCGAAGAAATATTTTCTCCACCTTTGCCCTCCCCAGAGGAGAATGCTTGTGAAGAGCATTTTAAATCTAGTACTACGCGTACGGCCACAGGTCAATATATGGTCAGACTACCGTTTAAAGACAATGTTTCCCAAGCTCTAGGTTCGACTAGAGAACATGCAATCAATAGGTTCTTAAAGCTTGAAGCGCGTTTCAAACGCGATGAAAATTTTCATAAATTGTATGCGGAAAACATTAGTGATTATTTATCACAATAGCACCTTGAACCTGCGGTTGACGTATTCCCGTATGTGATGACTCATCACGGGGTCTTAAAGAATCTCGCATCACATACCCAGATTCGTGTAGTTTTCAATCCGACTGATAAAGACTGTAATAATAAATGCCTTAATGATATTCTAATGCCGGGTCCGAAACTACAAACGGATATAGGTCTTGTTATCACAAGATTCAGAATTCCACAAGTGGCCCTTACGTGTGACATTCGTCAAATGTTCAGATCAATTTTAGTACACCCTGATGATCGGAAATTCTTGCACATATTTTGGAGGTTTAATCCAAATGAACCTTTAACAGAGCTAGAACACACACGCGTTATTTTCGGTGCATGTTGCAGTCCTTACCTTGCCCTTCGTGTTCTAAAACAATTATTGGTTGACGAAGGTTCTAAATTTCCACGAGCTTCGTGCGCTCTCAGTTCTTCTAGATATGTAGACGACATTTTGACAGGAGCAGATTCCATTGAAGATGCTCTACTTCTTAAAACTGAACTCATTGATTTGTTAAAACTGGGTGGGTTTGAACTGGGCAAATGGGCCAGTTCACATGCCAATGTAATTGGTAATTCTTCAGATACAATACAATTACCTAATTCCAGTCCTGATTCTATTAATAAAGTTTTAGGGCTTTGTTGGGATCTAAGATTAGATGTACTTAAATGCAAAGTTCGAAATGCCTCTGATACATCATCGAAAAGATGCATTCTTTCCCGTATTGCGCGAACCTTTGACATTAATGGATACATCAGTCCATTTACTTTTATACTTAAAACTCTTATTCAACAATTGTGGTTACTAAAAGTAGGATGGGATGACGAACTCCCTGCCGTAGTGTTACAGAAGTGGAATCAAATTCAAGCCGAATTACCACTTCTCGAAAACGTGTCTATTCCGCGCTGTATATGGAAAGTAGGTGAAGTAAAAGGTCTCATGGTAGGTTTTGCTGACGCTAGCGAGCTTGGCATGGCTGCAGTTATTTATTTACGATTAGAGGTTGATGGCCAAATTTTCATAAATTTAATAATTTCAAAAAACTCGTGTGGCTCCACTAAAAACGTGGACGATACCACGTCTCGAATTAGGGCGGCATGTCTTCTATCAAAACTTATGAAGTCTACTTCCCCAGCATTTGATTCTTTACACCTTCAGGAACCAATTTGTTTTAGTGATTCAGTAAACACCCTGTCGTGGATTCGCACCCCTCCGCATCGATTAAAAATATTCTTTGCCAACAGGGTTGTTCAAATCCACGAAAATCAACCCACAGCTCGTTGGAGGCATGTACCTAGTGCAGATAATCCCGCTGACCCGGCAAGTCGCGGGTTAATGCCATCGGAACTGCTTTGTTGTGATTTGTGGTGGAAAGGGCCCGACTTCATATATCGGAACATTTCTGAATGGCCAGGTAGTACATTTGAATACTCGCCTGCACAAGGGTTAGACGTTTCTACCCCTATGACACCTCAAGCCTTGTTGTCCGCATTGATGTTCAACCATTTACGGACATTTTGGTACGACATTCAAGTTTTGTTAAAGTACAAAGAATTTTTGCCTATATACTTAGATTCAAATTCAATTGCCTTGCGCGCATTCATGATGCTCCAAACGATCAGCTGCGTACTGGCAACTTAACGTTATGTGAATATAATGACGCTTTGTTATTTATTATAAGAATTTCTCAGTACGAGCACAATCGAAACGAAATTTTGTTATTAGAAAAGGGTCAACCTTGCGCAAAAAATTATCGTCATTTGTCCCCTTTTCTCTCCACTGTGGGTTTAATCATGGTGGGGGGGCGTTTGCGCCAGTCGAAGCTCCCAATTGCTACTAAATATACCTACCTAATTCCGCGGGACAGCAGATTAGCTATCTTGATATGCGATCATTATCACATATACTCGGGCCATGGTGGAAATCGCCTGGTACATTCCCTCGTAAATAGGACATTTTGGATTCCTTCAATTCGACACTTAATTCGACATCGTATTTTTCGTTGCCTTACATGTTACCGATATAAGGCGGAACCTATCCAACCACCTATGGCGGATCTTCCAGCTTACCGACTCGAACCGGGAAAATGTTTCACACACACGGGGATTGACTTTGGCGGACCCTTTATGGTAAAAGTACCTAATCTGCGCACAGCTAGGTATGAGAAGGCATATATTGCTTTGTTTATATGCATGGTCTCGCGTGCCATTCATATCGAACTCGTCACCTCGTCAACTTCCCAAGCATGTCTGGCCGCACTAGACAGGTTTATTTCTAGACGCGGACTTCCGGCGAAATTTTATTCCGATCAAGGACGGAACTTCCGCGGAGCTGCTAGAGAAATTTCTGAAATTTCAAAATTTTTTGACTCGTCTAAGCCCGAGATTGCACATTATTTAGCTATTCGGGGCATTGAATGGTCTTTTAATCCTCCCTACGCACCCCATTTCGGGGGATTGTGGGAGGCAGGAATCAAAAGTGTTAAATTCCATTTAAAGAGAATAATTGGTAACAACCAATTTACTGCAGAAGAATTTAACACAATCGTTATTAGAATTGAGGGTATTTTAAACTCTCGCCCGTTTTGCTCCTTACCAGCTTTACCCGATGATGGAATTGATGCATTGACGCCGGCACATTTCCTGACAGGCGGTCCTATTCTGACACGACCCGAAGTAGATTTGACAAACATTCCTACTAACAGACTCACTCGTTGGCAGCTTTGTCAACAGTTAATCCAGGGGTTCTGGAAGCGTTGGTCAAATGAATACCTCCACACCCTTCAGCATAGGCCCAAATGGACTACCCCGGCCAAACAGTTGGAAGAAGGCGATCTGGTGTTGTACTTGACTCCAGGTACACTCCCTGCGTGTTGTCCTTTAGCAAGGGTAACAAAGCTGATACCCGGAAGTGACGGCGTAGTACGTGTTGTTCGGTTGAAGACACCCTCAGGTGAAACGGTACGACCAATAAATAAGGTGGTACCGCTTCCACCTCCTTAAAATTAATATGACGTGATCAACAATCACATTAATTGATCATTCTTTAGAGTTTCTTTTATTTTCTCGTTTTATCTCTACACTACACCAATAGAGCTTATTTGCATTTTTTTTAATTTCCCCTTTTTTCATTTTTTTTTTCTTTTCTTCACCCCTTTTAGCTATCAAAATTTAATTATTTTGGGTGGGGGTATATTCAAAATTGGGTTAGAACGCCACTCTTAATTTCAATGTTATTTATTTTAAACAAGTCAAGGTTTTGTTTTGCGATAAACCAGGCGGTCTTATCTAGCACTGGTTTTGTACACTCGTTTCGAAGCATTCGGCCCGTGCGGTCATGTATTAAAACAATATACATTTTTTGGTGTGTGTGTGTTATTGCGCTTCTACATAATTCCGTCAGCGGAGATTGTTCTGGTTTGGATGATGCCAACCACTTCCGTAGAAGCCAACAGTATGAACATTAAGGTAAGTGCATGATCATTGTTTGATTTACCGCTAAGAGTATTTTATCGCAACACTACCCTCAAGTCACAGTCCACTTGCTCTAAGGAAATAATCTGGGGTTTCACGCTTAGTGTAAATGTTCCCATTGTTTCTCCAACACCTTTCTTATTAAAAAGAAATTCCAAGACGAAAAAGTATAACGCCGGTTTGATTTAAAAATAGAAAAAAATGATTTTGGTTGTTCGCTGGTAAGTTAATTAGTCAATACCCAACTTTGTACAAAGACAACATTGTAGAAAAAAGAATAAAATATTTATGTTGGTTTAAAATATAATTATACCCACTATATATTATAAATTTAATAATTATATATATTTTGAAGTGACATATCGGTGATATAATATCAAACTCTGATTCTGATTTATATTTTGAATATAATTGTACCGAAATAAACTACATTATTACTTGTAATTTGTCAGATAAATAATAAATGAAGGAAATATACTAAAATGGGCATGAGTTTGAAGATTGTTCAACAGAAACATGTTTGGTCAGTCTTACTATGATTTCGTTTCTTTGACATCGGAATTCATTAGTGCATATTGTTTGTGTAAGTAGTGCTAATGCATATGTGAAAAATATTTGCGGTTTACTTTTTTTCTAAGTGTTGTGACTGAATAAAAATGGCATCTACAATTGAAAATCCTTCCAAAGCTAACCTGCGTGCCGTTATTCAATCGTTAGTCGCTGAAGGGTGTCAATCAATAAAAATTTATAAAAGAATGAAAGCTATGTTGTTGTGTATGGTAACTATAGTTATGGTTATGTGGCAGTGATTGAATAGTGCAACAAATTTCGAAAAGGAAAAGAATCCACTAAAGACAGAGAACTTTCTCATGTGTTGAACCTCAGTATGCGAACTGTTCATTCCATCACATATAGTCTTGACTATCGCAAAGTTGCCGCTCAGTGAATCCCACAATCGTTTACTGACAAGCAAAAGAATATGCGTTTCGCCTCATCAATTTGCTTTATGCGCTATCAACAACAATGTAATGCTTTTCTATACCAAATTGTTGCAGGTGATGAGTGTGTGTTATTACTACGAACCTGACTTCAAACGTCTGAGTATGCAGTTGAAGTCTGCACAAGTTTCAAAGGCGAAAAAATTTCTTTTCCCACCTTCTGCACCAAAAATAATGTTGACCGAATTTTTTTAATACAAAGGTTAACTGCTCTTGTAGTTTAAAAAACCCGGTACCAACATTAACGCTGAGCGCTATGCTGTCATCTCAAAAGGCCTACGTGCAAGCATCACCAACAAACGTCCCTGAATGTTAACAAATAGTGTTATTTATCTGAATGATAAAGCTCGACCTCATGTAGCGCAGACGATTCAAGATCTATCTCAGCATGTGAAATGGAACGTTTTACAAGATATAGTTTACAGTCCCGACTTGTCTCCTTACGGTTTTCATGTGTTTGTCCCATTAAAACAATTATTAGAAGGACGGCGGATTCAATTCGGATACTGAGGTGGAGATTGTTGTTATTAGAATGGTTCCATGCGTGTGACCCAAGGTTCCGGGTTCGAATCCCGACACGATTCACTTGAAAAATGTTAGGCGAGCGCTTTTTCACCGAAATACGTTCTCGTTCAGATAAGAGGTAAATGTAGGTTCCGTGTGCGAGTGTTATCACGCACGTTAAAAATCCCTACCTTGCGTGGAACAGCAACGGTTCGGAAAAATTTAAAATTTCTAGATAAAAAAATAACTCGCTTTCTGGCCAATACAGTACCTTCGCGTGGAGCATTGGAAAACCATAAGTGGTGTTATAGAATGGTTCCGAAATAGCTGCAAGAGTTCATCCTGCAGGAAATCTATACACTAGTCCACCAATGGGACTCATACTTTAATGAAGCCTTCTTTTAAATTCGTTGAATAAACACTACTTTACAGTCGCTGAACTTGTTTCTATTGAACTATTCTCGTACACTTTAGTTAGTTTTAAGAAATTTGCTCCTAAAGTTTATTGCTTTTTATAAATTCTGTTAATAGTGCAGAGTTAATTGGCATATTTAATTAAATATAAAAAAAATTAAATTACATATGCCGTTTTTGCACAAACATGATATATAGCGATATCATTTTAAATAACAAACATTTGACTTCCAAGGTTCGTGTTTCTGCACTACTTATAGTACAGTTGGAGGTATATTGTCTAAAGGATTTTGTTAATTTTTATATTTTCCAACTCCAATAGAGGATGAATCTGTGTAAATATGTCGTCAATTGAATAATTAGATGGATGTCTTGAAATGTGCAATCCGTATATAGTTGATAAAACCCAAAAATGTACAAAAATGTATTAATGTCAGTTTAAATTTTAAAGAAAACGGTTCCACGACTTTTGAATAATTAAAGTAAACTATTTCCTTAAATTTAATCGAGTTCCTGTATATATTATTTTTTATAATATTTCACAAAATTGAATAGTTCTTCATAAAAGTAAGACAGTCCTTCGGTTATGTTATGTACTACATATTTTTTGCAGGGATTAGTTATTACCCTTCTCCAGTAATAAGGAATAAAAACCTAGGGTTTCCTTCCTTTGCACTTTTCTATAATGGCAAAATCCTTGTTCCACTCCATGAGGGGCTTTAAAAATATATTACGACTTCCTTTATGTTCATGACTTTTACAAAAAGTATAAACAAATAAATAGCAGACATTTTAATTTTTATTCTGTCTACAGTATGAATTACTTATATTAAGTGATAGTAGCCTAAATATCAAAAATACTTATATTTTCTATATGCAACTTGTCATTTGTTCATAGCCTTTTGCTTTCATTTCTTTTCCACCTACTAGTACTTTGACTTCGTTTTTTGATTCCTTCTGGTGTAGCACTATGGATCGCATCCTTTTTTCAGATTTTAATTCTTTCGAACTTGTTAAATACTCTAAGGAATCATAAAGTAAAATATAATTTACCAAATAGAAACATGTTAAATAGAAATAATACATATTTCAAATGATGGCCTGTTTTGGATATAATGAATGAGGAAACCCGATATACAAATCTATATTACATGGTGTTGTAGAACTCCAAGCAAACGACTTAGGAGTATGAAAAAAGGTTGTTCAAAAACGTTTATCTGCTGTACCGCATCCATTTAAGCGTCGTAAAATTTGGTAACCTTTTTCTGCTTGTAGTATCTTCTAAAAGGTTCGTCAGAAACGAAGAAAAAGGATTAGTAATCTCTAGACAAGTGCTGTTGTTAATTATAACCAACACATGGAAGGGGTTGAAGTTTATGATAACGGTATTGTAGTCTATATAATTCGGGTTAGAGGAAAAATTGTGTGGAATTATTTGATAAACCTTATACATAGTGTACATGCACGAAAGGGGTATAGTTTGGGAAATATGCAATCGCTCCCCTAGAGTTCAGCCTCATGTGACTGTTTTATTATAAAAGCAAAAGGAACGAAGGTAAAGAAAATTTGGAAATAGCGGACTCTAGTGCACTAAATATTTTCCCAAAACCTCTTATTGACGCATGTTAAAGAGATATTTGCCTGCAGATAGTGGGTTAGAGAACATTGGTCACGTTAATGCACAGCAAAATAATAAATCAACAAGAAAATACCGATATTGAAAAAGTGTTAACTACTATTCGTTTATTAAAAACGCCAAATAGCATGTTCATCTAGACTGTTTTACCTACTTTCGTATAAACTTAATGTATGTGAACCTTTATAATCACAAAGTTGCGTATAGACTCCTTTTTATTGTTCTGTTTGATGGGATATCAGGCGCGTGCTGGCCCACCGGGAAACTGAAATATCCCGGTGGGCCCTCCATAAAATAATAAAAGGAGCCCCGGATTAATAAATGACACTTCAATTATTAAAATCGATCCGGTAGAACTCTAGATTTAGTTCTGAAAGGAAATGTCCTACTCGAGTATTATTATACGTGCACGATTCTTAGATTAGGTATTATAGAAGTTAAAAGTATAAAATGAACTTATCGTTTATTTGATAGGTACCTATATTTGTAACAAGATCCAAGACACTAGACACGTCACATGAAATATTATAATTATTATCATGAACATACCGGATGCCGGTGATTTAAGCATTCTTAAAACCGTAGATATAATTCGAGGTGGTATTTCGTTTCTTGTGGACTTTACAGTTTATCGTTCAACAAGTAGTGTTGCAACGTTGCAAGTTGCATGGATTAAACAGTTATAGTTATAGATAAACATAGTTAAGAAGCAAAACGTATTGGTTTTACAAAGTTTATATTGATAAGTATTTATTTATTTATCGTCTTTATTTATCTAAACCAACATATACAAAGGGAATGAGAAAAAAAACATACAGAATCGTTCAGACGAAGTTCAGTCACAGACTGTTCTTCCACTTAACCTGAAGTAACATTATAGTAACAGACAGCAAGCATCAAACGTAACAAGCAGCAGCACACAGTTAAATGAATTTATGTGTTCATACTTATATTAGTAGACAATAAAATACTCAAAGATATTCATATAGCTAAGTTAATAAATAAGAACATAAAAATGAAAAAAAGGGCTCCTTCTGGTCATGAAAAGCGACAAATTAAAAAAACAATTGAATTGCAACGAGCTGCGTCAGAGACGACAAACTTAACAGATTTGTGGAAATCACGGTTATCACATAAAGGTCAGGTATCCCAAAACAAAGACGATTCAGATCAGCAAGGCCCATTAACATCAACTGCACAAAACGCTACTGAAGATAAAGAGATGAAGCTTATGGATGCTACTCGTAAGTTTATAATGCTTTATTTTGAAATTTGAAAGTTCATCTTGATATAATTCACAACATCGAAAAGTAATTCCATTCCCATCTAATTCTTTCTAGATATAAATGTGAAATGCAGGTTTTTTAATAATAATAATAATAATAATAATAATAATAATAATAATTACAGCTTTTTTTAATGGTATTGGCAGAATAAATAAAGTAAGGCAGAAAGAAGTTTTAATATCGATACCTGTCATCATTTAATATTGCTTGTACGGAACTCTTGGCGCGCGAGTTCCACTTGGATTTCTTCAATTTTAATTATATCTTTCGTGTATTAATGATATTACAAATTTCGGCCAATCACAAATATTATACCTGATGGAATTCATTGAAAATGCATTTTGTGCAATAATATGATAAAAAAATGATACAAGGTGATAGACCTACGGCAAGAAGAAGTCCTATAGCAACACGAATAGCGATTTTTTTATTAAAATCTCTTAAGCCTATTTGGTGAAGGGAGTATTCACGAAGAGAGATTCTTGGAAAAGAGAATTCTTTAAAAGCAAGCTTCATTTCTGTTAAAATGTATAAAGGCTCTGTCTGTCTGTATACCACATCCTTGAATATGTGGTGACATACAAACAGGCAGACAGACAAAGAAGCCTCACTATAGGGATTCCCCATATATGATTTGTAGAGGACTTACTTGATGACGTTTTGTACGAATGTATGAATTTTAAGTGTCAATATTTTAATTTTTAGATTTGAAATCCCACTCAAAAGAATCAGAAAACTACTTTTATTAAAATCGCAAAGTGACGAAGAGACTTTCTCGCTTTTTCTTAAACTAAAAAAGGATCAAATTTTGACTTTTTTTCGTATTCATCCTTTACAACTTAAACTGTTAGAAACAGGAATTCCGTTACCGTTTGATTATGCCAAAATATTTTACCGTACTACCACTGATAGTGATAAATCAAATTGTAATCGAAAGTGGTTAAGTTTTAATGAAGTAAACAATAGTTTGTATTGCACAGTATGCATGATATTTGGCAGTAACTTCAAGTCACAATGTATACGGGGCTTTAATGAATGGAAGCATACTTATCAACGAGTTGCAAAACATGAAAATTCTAAGAATCACTGTGACGATGTACAATCTTTCATGAGAGAAAAATCGGGACTATCTATTAAACACTATATAAATCGAGAGTTGTATGACAAGCATCAGCAAGAAGTAATGTATAGAAGAGCAGTAATGGTTCGAATAATTGAAGTAATTAAACTGATTGGAAAACAAATGCTACTCCTTCGTGGTCACAGGAATGAAGCTGCTTACAACTTAGAAGACGCGTCCGTGAATCATGGGAACTTTTTAGAAATAATTTTGTTAGTCTCCAAATTTGATGTTGTTTTAAATACCCACGTCACAAAAGCTATTGAAGAAAGCAAACAAAATCAAAGTCGTCAAACTGTTACAGGTGTCGAAAGTGGTAAATCTAAAAGTGGCATTGGAAGAGGAAACTTAGTAACCCTTTTAAGTAATAGGACAACTACTCAAGTTGTTTTAGAAATTGGTCATGAAATTCTTAGAAAATTTTTCGAAGAAGTACGGCAAGCAGAAATATATTCAGTGACGATGGATACCACTATGGATATAACAGCGCACGATCAATGTGCATTATTTATTAGATACGTTTTAGGTAATACGGTTGTTGAACGTGCACTTGCTCTAAAGTATGTAACTTCTATAACCGGAGAATACCTGTATAACACTTTGAGAACAGTTTTACAGGATAACAACATTTCATTGAAGAATTGCATAGCCGATGCATTTGATGATGCCGCTAATATGAATGGGCAGTATAACGTTACAAAATTGACAGAAAACTCTGCGACTCATATTTATACGTGGTGATACGTTCATGTGCTTAATTTGGTAATCATTGACACTACTCAATCTTTAACAGTTTCAGCATCGTTCTTTAATCTTTTACAAGAAGTTCATGTCTTTTTTAAAGAATCGTATAAAAGGCCCAATTTGTTTGAAAAATCTGGTAATATAACCGGAGTGCATCTAAAACTTAACACAATTGGCGTTACTCGTTGGAGAAGCAGAAGCGATGTCATTACAAAAATCTTTGGAGGGAAATATATGTGGTTGCAGGAGACTTAAGACAGTTCTCATCTCAAAAAGATTGTTTTTTAAATTTGGTATTGACCCTAAAGACAATTTCAGAATCGAATTCCTTATTTAAACCCATCGCAAGGAGCTCAAGCAAATAGTCTACTCAACAAGTTTTGTTCCTTTGAAATTGTTCTACTTGCTACGATTTATATACAAATTTTTACAATAACTACGCCTGCCATCGATTATTTGCAAACAGAAAATTTAGATAACGTTCAGGCATGGCGACAAATATCAAATGCAATTTACCAATTAAAAGTAGAACAACGAAATTTTGTTGGCATACTACCATCGGCTAAGCGATTTGTACGGATTATAAATACAGAACTCGAAAAGATGGATTCGATATATTCTTAGAAGATGCTCTTCCACAAAAAAGGAATAGAACTGTAAAGGTGATGTCAAATGAAATTGCTCGAGATGAACAGATTGGCGTAGACGCCGAAGATCATTTTCGTTTAACGGTCACAATACCGTCATGTACACAATCGTAAACAGTATTGAGACCAGGTTTGCAAAACACGGAGCACTTTATGCTGACTTGGAATGTTTCGATCCTAGAAGATATTCATTAATAACTCAAAGCCAGTCCCTTCCAAAAGATTCGTTAAACAAAATTTCTGAGGTAATTCCATCACTGGAAAAAGAAAAATTGAAAGAGGAACTTGTGGCATTTTCTAAACTTTGGCCTCATTTATCTAAACGCGATTTTCAAGACATTTACTCGAGTAATTTAAATCATAAATTGGAAACTGATACATATTTTTCAAGTACAGAATCAGAAGATGAAAACGAAGAGGTGATTGTGGATATGACTACCGCTAAATACAAAAAAACTCAGTGTAACTCGTGCTTGTCTTGTGTTTATTTAATACTGTGTGATTATAATCTATATTCCGTAGAATTTAAGCAACTATTCATTGTTTACAAATTTCTTCTAACAATTCCATCAACACAAGTGTCATACGAACGATCGTTTTCAAGACTTAAATTATTAGAGATTAGACTTCGCAGTTGTATTGTGCAGGAGAATTTGGAAGCTTTGTTTTGTATGGCTTGCGAGTCTGAAATAACAAACAGTATTACACCAGAAGTTATAATTGAAAAAATGTGCAAAAAAAGTAAGGTATTCAAGAACTATTTTCAGTGTCCTAACCGCTTATTTGTAATATAGCAGAATATTTACCTATAGTTTTCAATTTATGTTTTTCAAATGTTTTATGGAAAAGCATTTCAAAAACTTATCTTTTCAAGGGTATTATTAATCTTTTTATTCTAATATTCATTTTTATTTAAGAAACACTTGTACGGTACGATGGTTAATGTATGACGATAGCATGGCCAACCACACGATGCAATATTTTCATATTGCCAATAAATTAGAAAAAATTAAATATCGTTTAATCAATTAACGAATCGGGATTGGATCCTCATAAAGGAAATTTTCCCGGGCCCTCCAAGGTATCCCAGCACGCGCCTGTGGGACATCTTTAAAATTTTTACTTTAATCATCTACTTATACATATTTTTATTCATAATATAAACTACTATTTTGACTATTGTAAAACTAATACCTCTGGCAATTAATAAGTTAAGTGCAAAGCAGGCCAATCTTTTCCTTAGTGCGTCAAATTGGTATGATAAAGAGCGCAGGCAGCTGAAGGTTAAACCTAGAGACATTGTGATGTGGGATATTTAACTATATCGTTTAGTCAGAAAATAATTCGTCGAATTCATTGGTAACATAATGAATGGTAGAGGGTAGAGGGCCAGCAAGGACTTGACAATCTTTAAACATTATATAAGGTTCACGCATATCTTTGTTATACAATTTGCTTAGTACATCTGTTCATAAACTATTTCACACATGATGTTGCTGACCTTAAAAAGTCTACAAAATAAACAACCTCAAACTTCGAAATTAGTCGACGTCAACCGGTGAATTGCAGATGCGTCCACCTCAGATGGTTAAAAGTAGGGCAGAAAGTTTGTACCGTATCAACATTTTAAATTACAATGGTGGAACATTATAGAACACTTAAGCTTGGTGCCCAATGACATTTTTGCAAAATTTTAATGGAAGTTATAAACATACTTTAACTGATTACTCGACAAAGTTTATATATAGATTTGTATTTATATAAAGGCGCCGACTTGTGTAGATAAAACTTATTACGACTTGTGAAACGATCAAGATCAACGCCCTACAAACTTGACTTCATAATATTACCACAGCGTTCGGTTAAATTTCCGTGTTTATTTCATAATTCTTAAATAATATCAATTATTTACTTCCGTTTGAATGTAATAGTAAGATAAAAGTGTATTACCATGAATAATGAAGAGAAGCAAATATTCTGTTTATCACGAACAGTGATAGTGATGATGGTTCTTGCTAATCTTAATTTGAATTGGTTTAATTGTCGGATTCTGGATTATTTCAAATAATTAGGACCACTTAACCCACGTTTTTTTGTTTTCATATAAACTTGTTCAAGGTTAAATAATGTAATTTTTAAATTGTGGAGATAACATTAAACAAAATACGATAGATTAACTTCGCATACCTCTTATGTACCACACTATGCGATACAGTATGGACCGTTAATCTATGTACCATTATATTTTGTTTAACATGGTGGTCAAATTTTGAGAATTATATTATCCAGTATTAACTAAGTTTATATAAAAATAAATGAAACATAAGGTAACTTATGTTAATTATTTAAAGTACACCTGAATAGTACAGGACAAACACACCGATTCATATTTACATCATTTTAATAGAACGAACTAAATACATACTACAAGACTTAAAGAAATGTGCAATTCCTGTAATGACCTGTGGCGTACTGAACAGTTATCCGTGGGTTCCGAGGAACACAGGCCCGTGCTTCAAAGTGGTCCAGTGCTGCATATAAATTCAATTGAAGAATTTCAACAACAACAAACTGTTGTTTTCATAAATTATTCGCTATGAAAAGTAAAACTTCTAAAATTCAATGTTTATGGTCTTTATGTCAAGAACGCACGATGGTCGATTTGACAAATCTAGCAGGTCAAATATAAATAGGAACAGTAACATCCATCATCATTAGGTCTTCAGTCCTAGAACTGGTTAGACGCGTACTATCATTGTTTCCTATTCTGAACTAACCTACAGATTTCCCTAAAATTTGCACAGTCTGCTTCTATCACTATCTGATCTAGGTCTACATCTACCTCTTTTTTCTTATCTCTGCTTGTAATATATCCCATACCATTACCCAAAATTGCCTTAGAACGTATTCCGCCCTTCGATTTCTCTTTTTCCCCAGATATCCTTGTTCCCCTACTATTTCTATAACCTATTTGTTATTATCTTTGTCTGTCCATGCTATCGTCTTCATACATCTGAAGCACAGCATTTTAAAAGGCTGCTATCGTTTTTCTGTCTGCGTTTCAGAATGCCAGTATTTCATAGACATACCGTGCTGTGCTCCATACATACGCCTTCAACAATTTTCTTCTTGTTTTGTGTTTGTTGTCTTTCCTCATAGGTGCTACTCTTTCCTGTTAGATGCAGTTCGGTCACCTTCTATTGTTTTGCAGTTATATATCCTATTTCTCCGACCTTCAGTGGTTGTGAGGGGAGGTAAGCAGCCTGTGGCTGCCAAGTTCCCCCAACACTTAACCCTTTACCGATTTAATATATTTTCCAATATATCTTTTCGCACAGTCAACATTAGTTGCAGATATTTCGCAACCAACAACCAGTTGTTTATACTAATCACCAGATTTATCTACGCTTATTTTTTCGCCATTAGGTTTTCCGTCTCAAAACTGGTTGGACACGTACCTGCACTTATTTATATTCTGAGCTAGCCTACATAGTTCCCTGAAATTCTCACACAGCATGTGTATACAGCTCGTTCCTTTTCTATTGTTTTCTAATTTTATGCCGTATTTCACCGAGATTCAGTGAAGGGGGTTAAGCAACCTGTGGCTACCAAGACTTAGACATTTGCCGAAATAATGGTTTTCCAGTAAATCCTTTTACACACTTAACATTATTCGAGAATATTGCCCAACCAATTCTTGTAGTTACTTATAATAGTCATCATGTTAAAGCACAGTTATTTTTTCGTCATTAGTTTATCCATCTTGGGATTGGTTGGATGCGTACCTCCATTGATTTCTATTCTGGGCTAGCCTACACATCTCCCTGCAACCCCTACAACCTACATCTTTTACTATCTGTGTGCAGTAGTCTAACCTTGCCTTTTCTTCTCTTTTTTCCTATCTCTGCTTCTAATATATTCCGCACTATTCCCTCATGCCGTAGTATGTGGCCTATCATCCTATCACTCCTATTTTTTACCGTTTTCCACATATTTCTTTCTTCCTCTACCATTTTTAGTACCTCTTCGTTCTTAACTTTGTCTGTCCATGATATCTTCATCATATGTCTGTAGCACCACATTTCAAAGGCTTCTACCTTTTTCTTGTCCGCTTCTCCTACTGTCCAGGCTTCACAGCCGTACAGTGCTGTGCTCCACACATATGTTTTAAGCAATCTTTTCCTTGTTCCTATGTTTGTGGTCTTTGAGCACAGTAGTTGCTTTTTCTTGTTAAATGTAGCACGACCTTGTACTAATCTTTGTTTTATATCTTTTGTGCTTTTCCCATCTTGCGTTATTTGGCTTCCTAGGTAGCAGAAATCCTTAACCTCTTGTAAGTTCGTGTTACATATTTGTATTCTTGTTTTTGATTTATTTTCCCCACCTTTGCATACTAGAACTTTAGTTTTAGTTTTGTTGATTTTCGTACCGTATCTCTCTGTTAGAACCGTTTCCATTTCATTAAGAGAAGCTTCTAACTCTTCCTTGGTAGACGCTAATACCGCTATATCATCTGCAAATCTAAGCATATCAATTTTTTGTCCCTGCATAGTAATTCCAAATGTCTTCCTGCATTTGGCAGTATTCATTGCCTCTTCTATGTACAAGTTAAAAATCAATGGGGATAGGGCACATCCCTGTCTCACCCCTATCTTAATGTTTACTTTTCTACGTTCCTGCTCTAATTATATTACTGCTGTTTGCTCTTTGTGTAAGCTATGTACTATTCGTCTATCCCTACAACTCATTCCAATCTTTTTGAGTATTTCAAACATTTTTTTTAATTTACATGGTCGAATGCTTTTTCCAGATCTACAAACGCTATATACATGCTTTCCCCTTTTTCTATTGTTTTCTCCATTATCACTCTCAGAGCTAAAATAGCCTCCCGTGTTCCTCTGTTTCGCCTAAACCCAAATTGGTCTTCTCCTAGTATTTCTTCCGCCCTTTTTTCCATTCATCTTTGCACAATTCTAGTTAATATTTTTGACACGTGTGCTGTCAAACTTATTGTTCGAAAATTTTCACATCTATCCGTACCTTTCTTTTTTGGTATAGTTACTTTGAGTATCTCGCCCGTCTCATACATATAGCTTACAAGTTAGAAAAGACGTTCTGTTACTGCTTGTCCAGCGGCTTTTAGAGTTTCTGCTTGCACCTTATCTGTACCCGGCGTCTTACCATTTTTCAGACTCTTTAATGCTAATTCAAACTCATCTCTAAGTATAGGATATCCCAAGTCATCATTTTTAATGTCTGATTCCTGTTCTAATGCAGTTAGTTCCTCTCCTGCATATAAATTCCCTATATATTCTTGCCATCTACCCACTTTCTCTACGTTTTCTGTAATGACGTTTCCTTGTGCGTCCCTTATATTTTTGCTATACGGTTTTATATCCCTAAAATTCATTCTAATTAATTTGTATGCTTCGTCTGTCTTTCCTATTTCCATCTTCGTTTGTACCTCTTTGCACTTTTCATCAATCCATTGTTCTTTGGCTTTCCTGCATTTTCGAATAGTTTCCCGTTTTATGGCTTTGTATCTCTGTTTTCCTGTTTCGTCTGATTTATTTTTGTATTTTCGTCTTTCTTCTATTAACTTCAGGATATCCTTTGTTATCCAAGGTTTCTTATTCTCTTTTTGTGTATACCCCAGAATACCTCTGGCCGCCATGTCTAGGCTGGATTTAATGTTATTCCATTCTGTTTCTACTTCTTTAGTATCAGATATTTTCCCGATATCTTTGAGCAATTCATTTGACCTTTTTTCGAGTCTTTCTTGAATATCTTTATCTTTGAGTTTCTCAAAGTTCAAGTGCCTTTTTCCGTTTCTTTTTTCACATTCTTAAATTTAAGTGCGGCCTTCATAATTACGATGTTGTGGTCAGTGTCTATATCTGCTTCTGGGTAGCTTCTACAGTCTTTTACTTGATTCCTAAACCGTTGTCTAACAAGAATGTAATCTATTTGATATCTTCCTAGAACTCCTGGCATCTTCCACGTATATCGTCTTCTAGCATGATGTTGAAATAATGTGTTTGTGATGATTAAATTGTTTTTGTCGCAAAATTCTACCAGCCTATTTCTCCTGTCGTTTCCCGTATCTAACCATAAAAACCTACTACCGCTCCTTCCCTCCCCTTGCCTACCACGGCTTTAAAATCCCCCGTAATTATTAAATTTTCATGTCCTTTTACGTATCTTAATATGTCTTCGATATCTTTGTAGATGGCTTCTACCTCTTCGTCACTGTAGCTAGAGGTGGGCATGTATACTTGTATTATTACTGTGTTTACCGGTTTAGATTCTAATCTAACCATGAGTACTCTTTCGTTCTTTTGTAAGTAATTTTCTACACAGTATCATATCTTTTTCCGCATAACCATCCCCACACCAAAATTTCCTTCCTCTGCTCCTGTATGAATTACCCTAAAGTCTCCACTCCAAAAATCCCCCGCCTCTGGCCACCGAACTTCGCTGATCCCTACTATGTCTAGTGATAACCTATTCATTTCGATTTTTAGGTTCTCTAGCTTACCTACTTGCTTCATACTTCTAACATTCCACGCTCCGACTCGCAGAATGTTACCGACTCTTATTTTTAACTTTCCGATCGCATCATCCGAAGTAGTCCCCTCCCGGAGATCCGAATGGGGGACTATTTTAACTCCGGAATCTTTTACCCCAGAGAATGCCATCATGTTTGTAACAATTTAAGTACGCTGTGTACTTGGAAGATAATGTGGTGGTTTCCCGTTGCCTTCCACATCGCGGTAGTGTGTCTTAGACTGCCATACCGACCCCTATGGTCTCTGCCAATCTAAGTACTGAAAGAGCCGCTGCCTTCTTTCGGGGACCTGTCTTAGTCTGGTTCCTCACTAACGACCCTACTACTTTGGTTGGACCTGTAGTTTGGCTCTTTAGCTCATTAGAACACGCAAGCCATTTCACCTGTTCTAGTAATTTAGAACTTCGGCAAGGTGCAGGTCCATTCGAAATGGCTGTATATAGTAGGTAATTAGAAATACAAAATAATAAATTATTTATCAATATAAAAACTTTGGTGCTCAACGTAAATTCCGTAGGATTGATTTAAAATTTTTTATTTTAATTTAAGGGAAATTGATGTGATTAGAGGTCATTGATAGGTCATTGTAGTATCACCTTGTAAACAGCCAACGCCATGAGTTTGAGCAAATTTATCAAAAAGCTCAATTATGTGGATATAAATTTGTACAGAGAATAACGTATTTGAAAGAAACGCTCGGTATATGAAGTATGAATGCATAAGGACCGTGATAAAAAGGGTTTTCATTCTTATTACATAAACTTAATAACGAAGAAATAATGTTTTAAGATAATAATAATAATAATGGTATTTCAGCATATTCCGCACGTACGAGGCATTTTTTAAAGAATTTCATCTATATTTTTGTTATAAACGATTTTTATTGTAAGGGAAGCCGTGTGTACAATATTTTAATTTAATAGCCAGCATACGTTGGTATCTAGATGAAAGCATATTTATTTAAAATATCAATCGATAATCTAAGTAAAATTACGAGTGTATTTCAATTAAAAAATGGTATTTTGCATGTAATGAACAACGTGTTCGTTGACCGTATTCTGGAATAATTAAGCAGTAAAATGGAACATAAGGTAAATGATGAAATTCCATAGATTCGTGGAAACGATAAGATAAGGAATGTAAACGTTCATGCAGTTAAGGAAGCAATAAAAATCTTAAATATTAATAAGATATGGGAATGACATTATCAGTTAATGTAGTTCGTGGCTGTTAGCATGATAAATTTACGAATATTGCATCACGCCTTCGAAAACAAGCTAACTAGGTTCAAAATTGTCCACGAAAATGCTAGATGCTCACGTAAGAAGACAAACCCATTTCTATGACCAATCGAAACACAGAAACAACAACTAGACATATCGCGATTTTTCTAGATGTTGACATAACAGGAGATCACTGTTATATAAGCCAATCAATGTCGAGTTAAAGTCAGTTTTCAATTCAAACGTCACAACGCTAATCTGAGAATACGGTACGTATTATTTAGTTATTATAAAATAAAAGCAATTTTATTGGCGAAGTTGAAAATGTATTGCTTCTCGGAAGAGACTAATTATTTTTAGTATCTACAATGATTTCAAAATGAAAATAAGGAATTAAAAATTAATAGTCTTCTTAATTGGAATGGTTTTTTGCACGTTACTTGAAGCAAGCTACATGGACGGGCGTATTTTGTAAAACGATTTTGAAGACTGTGAGAGGTCGCCCTGTTATAAATCGTTAATTATTAATATTAAGGTATTCTTGTTATTTAAAGACTAAGGGATAAATATATCTAGGTAGTAGCATCTAGCAGCTACAAAGCTTTCGTATGGAGGGACGCTGTATTTAACTGTGAAGGCTGCGGGGGCTCACGGACGATAAAAAAGAAGTAGTAGAGATCAGACGCTTAACAGGTAAACATGTTGATAGTTAAATCTAATCGTACCAAAGGTGTTTGAAATAAAGTCGAGAGCCGTGCGGATGCATCATTAACTAAGCATTCCATTCTCGTTGATAACAATGATGTTAGAAGAAGTAACTTTAGAGTGGGTATGAATCATTAATGTCCACAATATTTGATAAGCACGCACTAAAATGATAAATACTAATGTTTAAAATTATATGTGTACCAGTCGTCAGATAAGATTGTGGGATACCACCTGCAATCTGAAGTTTGTGTTAGAAATGGGTGTTGTGCTGTTAACTTCGACATCACCTGCTACTGTAAAAATCCGGCTATCATGGGAGTTAGGATTTCAATGATTCTGTTGACGTCGATTGCGCCAAAGGGTGAGTCGAATGATTATTGTTGTGATTTTACGACGTTTGACTTAAACGAATTATTTAGTTGATCTAGAATAGAGTTTATAGGAATAAGAGACCGATTTAGTTTATTGTGGGGTATAATTTGCTTAGTTGTAATTAAGAACGAGTGTTCATTAAATTCAACATTAATTTTTCACTGAACAAAGTTGTTTTATTTCCACTATCTGTGTTACTAATATTTGTAATATTTATGAACTAAATATTTCGCGCCCTGGGATTATTAAAATTGTTTAGTGTTTTGCACTAGTACACTATCAAATTAAACAGTCTTATTAGCTCAAAGGTGAGGTATGCCCCCTATCTGTCATAAGATGTAATCGAGAATTACGGTCTGGAAGAAAACAGCAAGTATATTTTTTCCAAGATGAATTTGAATTATACGGTTTAAAGTTTTTAAAAAGGATATATTTATTAATTAGTTAAGTTATATCATAAGATGTTTTTGTTTTGTGTGCAGGTTTTTGTGTGAGAGTTGTATGTACAAGTCGCTAATTTGATTTGGGGGGGAGGCAGCCCACGGTGAGGTCTATGCCAGTATAAAAAGAAATAATTAAACTTAACTGATCAGGTTTAAATTGAATTTTAATGGGGACATTGATTAAATTCGCTCAGCACATCGACAACTCATGACTTAATTGGCATAAATCAATAATTAATCCCTGACCACCATCTCTTAATATAAAATCATTGCTTCTAGTACTATCACTTTGTAATAAGCATTAAACTACCCCAAACAATTAATAAATAATCAGAAATGATCCTGTCTAAATAAGTTTAATTAAGAACACTTCCATATAAAATATACAACACAAATAAAGGCGCATTTTGCAAACATTAAAACAATAACATTGTAAAATATAACCGTAAACATTAAAGTACAATCAATAAAATAAAATAATTATTGCTATAAAAAGGTATGCAGCCTTGGTACTATGCTGTTTTCATCCTTGATTGCGGACCTCGACGGTCCTCAAGTAAATACTCAGTTTATATAATATAATATAATATAAATTGCTCAGATTATAATGGACGTAGCGGTCCTAATATAGATTGCTCAGATTATAAAAGACATGGCGGTCCTAATATAGATTGCTCAGATTAGAAAGGACGTGATGGTCCTAGTATAAATTGCGGAGATTATAGAGGACATGGGGGTCCTAATATAAATTGCTCGGATTATAAAGGACATAGTAGTCCTGATGTAAAACAGTGTCTATCTTCTTTTGTCTTCACAAAGATATACTTGAATTAATTTTTATTAGTTAAGGAACTGTAGTATAAAATAATTTGCTAATATAGTGCTATTAGTACCAGTGCCTTTTGACCTAGAACTATTTCAAGAATAATTCTGATAGAATTATTGTTAATGGAATATCGATAAGTATATAAAATAATTAGCAAAATAAAACATTTAACGTCACATCATATTGCCATTGAAAAGAAAGTGTAACAATGGGTACCATATAAATGACCATCATCATCATCATTGGGTCTTCAGTCCTAGAGATGATTAGACGCATACCCTCATTGTTTCCTAGTCTGAACCAACCTACACGTTTCCTTGAAATTTGCACAGTCTGCTTCTATCACTATCTGTGTGTGAAAGTCTGATCTCGGTCTACCTTTACCCCTCATTTCCTATCTCTGCTTGTAGTATATCCCGTACTGTTCCCCAGAAATGCCTTAGATCGTATCCTGTTCTTCTATTTCTCCTATTTTTTTCATTTTCCACAGCTACAACCTATTTGTTATTAACTTTGCCTGTCCATGCTACTAACCTCATACATCTGAAGCACAACATTCCAGAAGGCTTCTATCTCTGTCTGTCTGCATTTCCTACTGCCCCTATTTCATAGATGTACTGTGCTGTGCTCCACACTATGCTTTGAACAGTTTTCTTCTTGTATCTATATTCGTTGTATTTGAACATAGCTGCTGTTATTTCTCGTTTGATGCAGTTCGGTCACCTTCTTTTGTTTTACAGTTATATACCCTATTTCCCCGATATTCAGTGGTATTTGAAGGAGGGTAAGCAGCCTTTGATTGCCAAGTTCCCCTAGCACCTGAACCCGTGTCGAATTAATAGTTTTTTCAATTTATCCTTTCGCACAATCAGCATTAGTTAAAAATATTTCACCACTAACATCTGTAGTTGTTTATAATAATCATCAGATTTAAGAGCACTTATTTTTCGTCATTGCGTTTTACATCCTGAAACTGGTCGGACATGTACCTCATCTTATTTATGTTCTGAGATAGCCTACATAGTTCCCTGCAATTCTCAAACAGCATGTGTATACATTACATTTGATTTTCCAATGCTTCACCCGAAGGTACTACATTGGCCAGGAAGCGAGTTTTTTTTTACCTGGAAAATTTGGAATTTTGCCGAACCCTTGCTGTTCCAAGCAAACTAGGGATCTTTAACGTGCGTGACAACACTCACACACGGGACCTCCATTTTACCTCTCATCCGAACGAGGGTGTATTTTTGTGAAAAATGCTCGCCTAACATTTTTCAAGCGGACCGTGTCGGGATTCAAACCCGGGACCTTGGGCGTAGTAGTCACACACATACCACTACGCCACGGAGCCGCCTAGCATGTGTATACAGCTCGATTCCCTTCTATTGTTTTCTAATTACATACCTTATTTCACCGAGATTTAGTGGTATGTGAAGAGGGTTAAGCAGCCTGTGGCTGCCAATGATCCCCCAACACTTAGACATTTGCTGTATTAGTAGTTTTCAAGTAAATCCTTTCGCACAATTAACATTAGTTGAGAGTATTGCAAAACCAATATCTGTAGTTGTTTATAATAATCACCATGTTTAAGTACAGTTATTATTTTTGTCATTAGTTTTTCCATCTTGCCACTGGGTGGAAGCGTATTTGCATTTATTTCTATTCTGAACTAGCCTACACATCTTTGATATTCTCACAGCCACATTTTTCACTATCTGTGTGCAGTAGTCTAACCTAGGTATACCTCTACTTCTCTTTTTTCCTATCTCTGCTTCTAATATATTTCGCACTATTCCCTCATGTCTTAGTACATGGCCTATCATCCTATCTCTCCTATTTTTTTCTGTTTTGCATATAGTTCTATCTTCCCCTACCATTTCTAGTACTTCTTTGTTCTTAACTTTGTCTGTCCATGGTATCTTCATCATACGTCTGTAGCACTACATTTCATTTCATTTTTCTTGTCTGCTTCTCCTACTGTCCAGGCTTCACAGCCATACAGTGCTGTGCTCCACACATATGTTTTAAGCAATCTTTTCCTTGTTTCTATGTTTGTGGTCTTTGAACACAGTAGTTTCTTTTTCTTGTTAAATGTAGCACGGCCTTGTGCTAATCTTTGTTTTATATCTTTTGTTCTTTTACCATCTTGCGTTATTTGACTTCCTAGGTAGCAGAAATCCTTAACCTCTTATACGTTCTCGTGACCTATTTGTATTCTTGTTTTTGATTTATTTTCCCTTCTTTTGCATACTAGAACTTTAGCTTTATTTTTGTTAATTTTCATACCATACCTCTCCGTTAGAACTGTTTCCATCTCATTAAGAGCAACTTCTAACTCTTCTTTGCTAGATGCTAATACCGCTATATCATCTGCAAATCTAAGCATATCAATCTTTTGTCCCTGCATATTAATGTCAAATGTCTTCCTGCATTTGACAGTATTCATTGCCTCTTCTATGTACAAGTTAAAAATTAACGGGGATAAGGCATATCCCTGTCTCACCCCTATCCTAATATTTACTTCTCTACTTTCTTGCTCTAATTCTATTGCCGCTGTTTGCTCTTTGTATAAGCAATGTACTATCCGTCTATCCCTAGAACTCATTCCAATCTTTTTGAGTATTTCGAACATTTTTTCCATTTTACATTGTCGAATGCGTTTTCCAAATCTACACACCCTATATATACGCTTTCCCCCTTCTCTATTGTTTTCTCTATCATCACCCTCAGTGCTAAAATAGCCTCCCGTGTTCCCCTGTGTCGCCTAAACCCAAATTGATCTTCTCCCAGTATCTCTACAGTTCGTTTTTCCATTCGTCTTTGTACAATTGTAGTTAATATTTTTGAAGCGTGTGCTGTCAGGCTTATTGTTCGAAAATTTTAACATCTATCGGCGCCTCTTTTTTTTTTGGTACAGTTACTATGATGTTACGTTTGAAATCTTTGGGTATCTCGCTTGTCTCATACATATAGCTTACAAGTCGGAAGAGACGTTCTGTTACTGCTTGTCCAGCGGCTTTTAGAGTTTCTGCTGGCATCTTATCTGTAGCCGGCGTCTTACCATTTTTTAGACTCTATAATGCTAATTCAAACTCATCTCTAAGTATAGGATATCCCAGGTCATCATTTTCAATGTCTGATTCCTGATCTAATGCAGTTAGTTCCTCTCCTGTATATAAATTTCCCATACATTTCTGCCATCTAGCTACTTTCTCTACATTTTCAATAATGACGTTTCCTCCCGCATCCCTTATATTTTTGCTATATGGTTTTATATCCCTAAAATTCCTTCTAATTAATTTGTATGCTTCGTCTGTCTTACCTATTTCCATCTTAGTTTGTACCTCGTTGCACTTTTCATTAATCCACTGTTCTTTAGTTTTTCTGCATTTGCGAATAATTTCCCATTTTATGGCTTTGTATCTCTGTTTTCCTGTTTCGTCTGATCTATTTTTGTATTTTCGTCTTTCTTCTATTAAATTCAAGATATCCTTTGTTATCCACGGTTTCTTATTTTCCTTTTGTGTATATCCCAGAATATCTCTGGCCGCCATGTCTAAGCTGGATTTTATGTTATTCCATTCTGTTTCTACTTCCTTAGTATCAGAAATTTTCCCGATATCTTTCAGCAATTCATTTGACTTTTTTAGCTTCTCAAAATTTCTCAAAGTCAAAGTGCCTTTTTCCGTTCCTCTTTTTCAGAATTTTAAATTTAAGTGCGGCCTTCAAAATTACGATGTTTTGTGGTCAGTGTCTATATCTGCTTCCGGGTAGCTTCTACAGTCTTACTTGATTTCTAAACCGTTGTCTAACAATAATATAATCTATTTGATATCTTCCTATATCTCCTGGCATCTTCCACGTGTATCGTCTTCTAGCATGATATTGAAATAATGTATTTGTGATGGTTAAGTTGTTCTTGTCGCAAAATTCTACCACCCTATTTCCCTCGTCATTTTTCGTGCCTAAACAAAATAAACCTACTATTGCTCCTTCCCTACTCTCACCTACCACTGCATTAAAATCCCCCGTAATTATTAAATTTTCATGTCCTTTTACGTATTTTAGTATGTCTTCGATATCTTTGTAGATCGTCTCTACCTCTTCCTCACTGTAGCTAGAGGTGGGCATGTATACTTGTATTATTACTGTATTTACTGGTTTAGATACAAATCTAACCATGAGTACTCTTTCGTTCTTTTGTAAGTAGTTTTCTACACGTCGTCCTATCTTTTTTTTCGCATAACTATCTCCACGCCCGTATTTCCTTCCTCTGATCCTGTAAGAATTACCCTGAATGCTCTGCCTCTGTCCAGCGGACTTCGCTAATTCCTACTATGTCTAGTGCTAACCTATCCATTTCGAGTTTCAGGTTCTCTAGCTTACCTACTTGTTTCATACTTCTGACATTCCACGCTCCGACTCGCAGAATGTTCGCGAATTTTTTTCTATTCTTTTGGATCACATCCCCGAAGTAGTTCCCTCCAGGAGATCCGAATGGGGGACTATTTTACCGGCGTCGCCGTGGATCAATGTAGTAAGCGTAAGACTACGGATCCCAAGGTCCCGGGTTCAAATCCCGACACGGCCGACTGCTTGAAAAATGGCAGGTGAGCATTTTTCACAAATATTACGCCCTCGTTCGGATGAGAGGTTAAATGGAGGTCCCGTGTGCGAGTGTTGTCACGCACGTTAAAGATCCCTACCTTGCCTGGAACGGCAAGGGTTCGGCAAAATTCTAAATTTCCAGGCAACAAAAAACTCGCCTCCTGGCCAATGTAGTACCTTCGGGTGGAGCATTGGAAATGTAAATGAACGGACTATTTTACCTCCGGAATTTTTTACCCCAGAGGATGCCATCATCATTAATAATAATTTGAGTACGCCGTGTACTTGAGAGATAATGTGGTGGTTTCCCGTTGCCTTCCACATCGCAGTAGTGTGTCTTAGAATGTCATACCCTATGTTCTCTGCCACTTTAAGTACCGAAAAAGCTGCTGCCCTCTTTCGGGAACCTGTCTTAGTCATGTTCCTCACTAAAGACCCCACTATTTTGGTTAAACCTATAGTTCGGCTCTTTAGCTCATTGGAACGCGCAAGCCATTCTACCTGTTCTAGTATTTTAGAACGTCGTCAAGGTGCAGGTCCGTTCAGAATGAATAAATAATCATAAACACAATTAAATTATCATGTAATTATATCAATATTTACACCTTTGAGAACACAATATTTCTATAGAAGTAACTTCTCTAAAAGCATGTAATAGCATCTTGTAATTCATCGTCTAAAATTTCTACATACTATACTGCCAATTAATTAAATAATTGCTGTACGGTTATATCATAACAATTTCCAAAGCTTATCAACGCAAATATAGTTCCATTTAATTTAAATTCATTCTTAAGTAAGTACTGCACCCTGAGAATAAAATTTAAAAATTTATCATTCAATTTCAGTAATAAATTCACATAAAGATATTAAATCACAGCAATCATTTTCATTCATAAAAGTTCATGCCAAGCACCCAGTGAGAAAATCACCTGTATTCAATAAATATTCGAAAAACGATTTTAATAAAACCTCTCTAATTGCAACCACTAATAAAGTTTGCTGTTTAAAGAGTACATGAAAAATCCAGACATATTCTGCAAAATGCAGGTAGAAGGGTTGATTATAACGGTACATTGGTTGAGGGCACTGCCCTTGTAAGTATTGTTAAGACCGCACTGACCAGTTTGTAAATACGAGGGTTCAGTTTGCGTTTCCTGAAAGAGGTAAAATTCCTAAAGGATTACATTTTTATGAAAAATAACAATCGCTTAATTATCTGGTCGTACAATGAATGCATCACCAAAAAGTAATAATACGTACGTAATAATATGTACCCTTACTTATACACAAATATTAATAATATAATAAAATCTACTATATAACACAGAGTTTTAAATTCATAACTTATTGCTTACATGAAGACATAAGTTATTATTGTTGTCAACCAGTTACATTTTACTTAGCTATAAATATAATTATTGGTATTACAGACTCTTTAATTTGTCATCTTAATGTTAATTACGTATTTTATAAACGATACAGACTTTCTTTAGCGGTTAAAAACACCCTTCGATTTTTCATTTCTAGCCATCTAGATTTGTCAAATCGATCCCTGTGGGGCGCGGTGCAGCGTTACCGGTGGTCACAACTATTTCATGTTTGCCGTATTCCTAGACATTCATTCTTTCACGTTTCTGGTTGTAAATACGTCGTTTTTCGTTTCTTAGAAAAAGGGTATTTGTAAGAATTACCCTCAGGCAAATTCAGATATTCAAAGTGTAGGAATTCACTTAAAAATTTTTAGTTAGAACTAAGTAATGTAAATTTAAATGAAGCGACAACTTCAGCCACTACAATAAACAAGCATTACAGAAATCCTGAGGGATAATATCGTCGGTAACTTGGTGGTTTTATCTTTTACCTTATACTTATACACACATCATTAAGAATATTACAGAAGTAAAATCATTTTATTGTAAACTTGCATATAGGTAAGAGGTAAAATTTTGATTACTAATTATACTTATTAAGGTTGTGCCATTCTGAAACAATAACAATTTCACATTTATCCGACCCAGAATTAGAATCAACACCATTATCACTTCCCTTTGAAACCTCAACTGTTAATACATATTTTATAAAATAAAAATGGCGAGGTACTTGTGTTCTTTATGTTTAGTGGCAGTTTAACTTTTATTGACTGGATACATCTAAATCAAACTTTTAACGGGCATGAACAAAACTCAGAACATGGCGTTTAAATAAAGTATTTGCGTTTAAGTAGGGGAATGCGAGGATTGAAGGACAGAGAAGACTCTTTTATCCTCTACCCCACCTCTTCCTCCTCCACCGCCTTCTTCTTCTACCGCCTTCTCCTTCCACCGCCTCCTTCCTCCACCTTCACACATCATCTACACCTACACCTTCGCCCACTCCTCGACCCTCCACCGCCATCACCACACATAACCTCCACCCTCACCTCCTCCTTACCCGTCTCCTTCTCTCCCCACCTTCTCCTCCACAAATCACCTCCACCTTCATAAATCACCTCCGCAACACCGATCACCTACATTCCACACACAACCTCCATTTCCACCTGCTCATTACACCATAACAACCATTATGATCCAACCATCGCATTTCTCTTACGCTATAATGGCACAATTTGTAGAATTGCCCCGTTAATCTCAACTTTTAATAGTGACTACCACTTTAACCCAAAGAATAAAGAAATTAAAAATATTTGTTGAACATTATATGTACAAGTAGTAATTCTATTATATGCATGTCTTTTTAAACCATAATCCGCTATGATTACCGGAATCAGGCGAATCAAAAGTTACCAAATTTCTAAAAATTTGTGTGGGCGATTTTCAAACACCTACATCTACTTGATATTAAAAAAAATCCTAGAATAAAAAAAAATTATTATAGAAAATTTGAAGATGTGTTGTCAGCCTGGAATATCTGACTTTTAACAAAAACATTGTAGTTGCCCAGCAAACACCACGAGTAAGCAACACCTGTTTGCCTGGAACGAAGGGTTTAAGGAATTGGGTAGAAAAGGTGGGAAGTGTTAAAACTAATTTTAAAGTTATAACACAGAGAACTTAGAAGATATATAAAATAAAATTCATCAATCTTTTTATACCCCCATGCATACGTATTTGCAAATCCGAAGATAACAAATCGTTTATCATCATCCTCAGATAAACTGATTTTGTTAATTAGTTGAGTATAAAATTAGTGCTTCTTGCTTGTATACACAACATTGTATGCATGAAGGTTGTACACTAATAGCCGCACCACACTACGGTTGATTTCCTATATTTTCTTTACTACATAATTTTCACTAATTGTACAATAACTTTTAGCTCTATCGACAAACTCAAGCACTAACATGCTGCTTTACTCATCTTTGAATTTGCCGGGGACTTTTTTGTTTACAAGAGAGATACTGTATGTATTGTCCGAGGTGTAGTCACGCGTGTCAACGTATTTTAAATTATCACTAATATCACTATACAAATCATCGGTTTCGACACTAAATGCTAGTGGGTCTGTGTTCGTGTACAGAAGCGAAAGTTTAGAGTCATACAGAGCTTTCATTTTTTCTTAGTGGAATTCATAGAGCAGAATTTTAGACAAATTTAAAATTGAAAAATCTGCACAACTAGGCTTACGATAAAAACTTGAACGCGGTCCATCTGTATAATGACTAAATTATCGCCCAGTACCGTACAACTATTATAGTTCTGGCGGGCTATTACCGTTCGCGCACAACTTTTCGACCTTTGTATCTCCACCTAATCACGATTTTAATGTCCACGCGACTTATTTTTCTTGAAAATAATAAGGAAAAATGTAACAACATTATACTTAAGCGACAGATACCTACAAGGTGGTCTTCTACACATGATGCATTACATGCTTTACGTTTCAATCTTATAAAAATTTTAAAAACCCTTCCAAAATAAATTAATGCTTAAAATGAAAAATGAAATTGGCGAAGCGAAATCACTAAACAAATTTTGTGAAATTTTTAAACAGCTTACTTAATTGTATTCGAAACAAATATTTTGCAGTCAACAGATGCTATTTCGAAAGTGCTCCAAAGTAAGTCCCAAAATATAGGCAACTCAACCTCATTATTCAAGAACATCTTAAACAGCATAGTAGAAACAAGAAAAAAGTTCGAAGAAATTAGAGAAAAAGCTTGTAGATTAATGCAAAAATGGGAATTATCTACAGAACTTTCAGGAAGACAGTTTCGTCCGAAAATATTTTTTAATCACTGTGTAAAATATTTCAGGCCTTCTGCGTGCGTCGATAGACCTAAGAGTAGTAGAGAGAGTAAGTAACGAGTTACTGTAACTTGTTGTTCAGAGATAAAGAAGAACGTAAGAAGTTTTTATGATGTGTAGTCGCTTAGCTTGATTTATATTTAAATAAACCTTTCTTTAAACTTTATGTTGTTTATTGCATTACAACAACTTTGGTGCCGAAACCCGGGACGATCTGGTGATAAATATAAACGAGCTTAATTTGAATATTCGGAATAACGGAACGTGAACGCGAATATTTAACAGACGGCTGTACTATCGAGGCTTCGTGATGGAAGTAAAACGGACAATCTGTAGAACGCACTTAACTAAAACAGTTAATAATATAAATTCTATGCTAGAAAATAGTTTCAGTGTCGAAGACATTTATACAGCTATGTCAAAGTTAAAGCTTGCGAGTGGCAATCTGAAAGAAATTGATAAGCAAATTGAACCTCTGCTTAAAGAAAACCTAGAGGACGAGTTAATGAAAAGGTATGAATATGAAGAGGTTGCTGTAACTACGATGTCTAAGTTGGAATTTAGATTAAAACTCCCAGAAAGATCGCAGATAGAGGTTCACTCGAATTTAACGAATACGGTAAGTAACGAAGCAAGTAGGCCGTCCTTTACGTCAGTGAAGCTTCAACGTGTACAGTTAGCGAAGTATGATGGTACTGCAAAGGGCTGGCTTCTTTTCTGGGAACAATTCAGAAGTATGATCCACGACAATAAACAATTAACGAACGGAGATCGACTCAACTACCTGCGAATGTATGTCACGGGAAGGGCCGCTGAAGCAATTGCGGGATTTCCTTCATCTGGAGCATTCTATGAAGAAGCTTTGAATATATTAAAAGATCAATTTGGAAATGGGGAACGGCTAATTGAACAATATATTGATAGCATTATGAAAATGGAACCTGTAATTTCCAGAAATGACGTAAGCACTTTAAGGAAGAATTACAATCTAATCACTTCAGCTATGCGTGCTCTTGAAATCTTAGAAGTATCTAGCTCTCAGTATAACATAATCGTAAAGTCGACTCTCATGAAGTCGTTGCCAACGGAATTGCGCTTAGGATTTTATCGACAAATAAAAATGAAATCATCCAATCATCTAAAAATTACTACGAATAATTTAGAAAGTTTTTCATCAAGGTCAGAGAAAGATGCAGATCGCCAGGTAAAGGATTAGTTGCAGTTTCTTAAAAACGAACTCGAGTCTTTGGAACAAGCTTTAAAACCGGATGCAGATGGTAAAGAAAAGATGCTCCCAACAGAGAAGAGAATGCATTACAAAGGAACTGCGTCTAGTTTATTAGTCACCCCGAACAAACGTTTTGAATGCTGTGCTTTCTGCAAGAAAGAACATAAAACCGAAATGTGTGACGCAGATGTAACTTTGGCGTGGAAGAGAGAAATTCTAAAGGCAGCAGGAAATTGTTACCGTTGTACGAGAAATAACCATGGTGCTAAATATTGTAAAAATAGATTCTTAAGATGTAAAGAATGCAAGGGTAGGCACGCAACAACAATGTGCAACCCAAACTTTAAGCCAGGTAAAGATAGGCACAACGCTGTTACAGTAAAATTAACGAAAAGCGAGAGTTCAATGAACACCTCGGCGCCGTCGGTGTCCAGTTTGATGACAAACATAAACAAAAATGTGCTATTGCAAACGGCTTGTGTTTATGCCTTTGGCGAAAATTCAAAGAAGTTAATTAGATTAGTAATGGACGGCGGTAGTCAACTTTCATTTATTAAAAAGAATCTATCAAGGGTATTAAATTTACCTGTTGTCGGACAACATAGGGTTCGTATTGCCGCGTTTGGAAATATTTCATCAATACCGTCTAAACTCTACAACCGCGTTTTAATTACTTTGAAGGGACAATATACAGATGAAATTTTAACGATTGAGGCTGTGGAAGTTCCAGAAATTTGCATGGATAATTTACATATACCTAAAGAAAGCGTGGTAGAGTATCAAAACTTGCAGCTTGCTAACAGTATCCCGTTTAATATAGATCGAGCGTTAATTGTTGATAGAATTAATATACTTATAGGGGCGGACAATTACTGGGCAGTAGTGACAGGAAAAAATATTCGTTTTAACGAAGGTTTAGTAGCAGTGGACACGAAACTTGGTTATGCTTTGCATGGTCCCATACCAGTTGATGCTACAACAATAGGAATAAATCTGCAGACAGTGTTACATGCGACAGTTATAAAGACAGAAGCCGAGATCAAAAGTATGTGGGATTTGGAAACAATAGGTATAACCAAAGAAGAAGACGACGATAAGAGATTTTTCGATAATTTTTTGAGAAATAACGTTCACAAATGTGATGATCGATATTTAGTAGCGTTACCGTGGAAGAATGAGGATGCAGTGATTAAAGATGATAATTTAATTAGTGCCCGAGTTCGTGCTCAGAGGCTAAAGTTTAAATTGACCAATATTAACAAAATATGTGAATATAACGCTGCTATCAAAGGAATGTTGGATAACAATTATGCCGAGTTAATTTCCCGCGGTGATGCTAAAACAAAAAATGGCGATCGTGTTTACTACATGCCGCACAGACCTGTTCTTAGAGAAGATAAACAAACAACGCGTTTGCGAGTGGTTTTCGATGCCTCTTCACATGACCCGGGACAAAAATCGTTGAATGAATTATTAGAAAAGGGGCCTAATTTAAGTCCAGATTTATTTAAGATTTTGCTTAATTTTCGTGTAGGCGAGATCGGAATTACGGCTGACATTGAGAAAGCATTTTTACAAATTTATTTACATTCCGACGATAAAGACGCACTCGATTCTTATGGTACACTAACGACAATGAACTGGAAACGTACCGTATGAATAGAGTAACATTCGGAGTTACATGTAGCCCGTTTCTTTTAAATTTGGTGATACGAACACATTTAATCAATAATCGAAAACTAAACCCTGAATTTATTGAAATCTTAGAAAAGGGACTTTATGTATACGATCTAGTGGTTAGTGTATACAATCGAAATGCTGCAGAACATTTAAAAGACTTTTCAAGTACGCTTTTTCAAGGAGTCTCCATGAATATACGCAAATGGACGATTAACGATCTCGAAGTAAACAGCAAGGTTGAATCGCAAAATGCACAAATTCAAAAGGTGAAAGGAATTAACTGGTGCAATCAGAACGATAGAATTAAAATCGATAAGGTAGTTTGTTGGACAGATTCTCTGATTGCGTTGCATTGGATTAAAGGTGATGCGTCAAAGTAGAAACCCTATGTGGCTAACCGTGTTAAAGAAATTCAGACCATATCGAAAGATATAACATGGAGACATTGTCCGGGTCGCGAGACCCCTGCGGACTTATTAACCCGCGAAATAAGTTCAAGTACTTTAATAAATTCCGAAACTTGGTTACACGGTCCTAGGTGGTTGCTAGAAAGTGAACAAACGTGGCCAGATAATACGATAGAGAAAGCTACGTCAACGATAGATATAGTATCGAAAATGTCTTTACTAATTATCGACACTATAAAAGGTAGCAATCAATTTATAGATTCCTCCAGATACAGTGATTTTGATCGTTTAGTGCGTATAACGGCGTATGTTTTACAATTTATAGGAAATTTAAAAACCAGAAATAATAAAGAAATAAAGAGCTTAAACGTAAACGAATTTGAAAGGGCAGAAATATGTTTACTGAGGCAAGCGCAGCGGGAAGTTTATTATTGGGAGGTTAACAGTTTAAAAAAGGGTGAGAGCATCGAACGGAAATCGAGTATATCAACTTTAAACCCTTTCTTAGATAAACATGAATTGCTGCGTTTGGGTGCACGTCTTCATAATTTAAGAGAAGATTGCGACCTCAAGCATCCCGTTATTCTATCGAAAAATGCACACTTAAGTAAACTACTAATAATGAAGTTTCATAAAACTCTTCATCATAGTGGTGTTAATGCAACACTTTATGAATTACTTAAACGATTTTGGATTGTACGAGGACGGCAATTAATAAAGTCCGTTTTAGCAAGATGTGTTATCTGTAAACGACTTCGTGCAAAGTCAGGGTCGCATCCCTTCGCGCCGTTACCTAGAGATCAAATACAGCAAACAAAGCCCTTTGAAGTGACAGGTTTAGACTTCGCCGGACCGTTGTATTTTAAAGATAGTTATCACTCAAAGCCATGTTATGTGCTTTTATTTACCTGCGCTGTTATCCGAGCACTTCATCTAGAGATTGTTTTGAAAATGGATGTTGCGTCTACAATCAGTGCATGTAAACCGTTCTTTGCCCGTAGAGGGATTCCTAAAGTCATTTACTCAGATAACGCTAAAACATTTAAAATAATATCACATAAAATATTGACCTTAAACGAAGTGATGGCGAGTACAGAATTGATCGAGTTTGTGAACAGTCACCAACTTAAGTGGAAGTTTATAGTAGAGCGAGCGGCTTGGCACGGAGGATTTTACGAGCGACTTGTAAAAAGTGTAAAAGACCCCCTTAGGGCTACGATAGGGCGTTCTTTACTAAATTTAGATCAACTAAATACACTCATTACCTAGGTTGAAGCAACAATAAACGCCCGCCCGCTCACATACCTAGGTAGTGAACCTATAGATTTAATGCTGTTAACCCCTTCGCATTTTTTATTGGGACCCGCTTTGGCTACTATTCCTTTTGTTGACCGTGTTATTAATGGAGATGATATTCGTAGGCTATGGAGGCAGAGAACAAACGTTATAGACTACTATTGGAAAAGATAGAGCAGAATAATTACAATTATTAAGAGGAGCTCATCACAACGTGAATGCGCGTGAGTGTACAATTATGCATTACATGTGATTTTCCAATGCTCCACCCGAAGGTACTACATTGGCCAGGAAGCGAGTTTTTTTTACCTGGAAAATTTTGAATTTTGCCGAATCCTTGCTGTTCCAAGCAAGGTAGGGATCTTTAACGTGCGTGACAACACTCACACACGGGACCTCCATTTTACCTCTCATCCGAACGAGGGTGTATTTTTGCGAAAAATGCTCGCCTAACATTTTTCAAGCGGACCGTGTCGGGATGCGAACCCTGTACAATTATGCAAAGGGATATCGTATTAATACATGGAAATGATAAGCGACGGTTATTGTGGATATTAGGGTTGGTGAAAGAGGTGATAAACGGCCGTGATGGCAAAGTGTGTGCCTGTTACGTTAATATTGCGAATGGCACCGTAATTAGGTGCCCAATACGACTATTGTATCCTTTAGAAGTAAGAAGTGATAAGCTAAGTTGTGCCGCCGCGCCGGAGGATGTGTAAAATATTTCAGGCCTTCTGCGTGCGTCGATAGACCTAAGGGTAGTAGAGGGAGTAAGTAAGGGGCTACTGTAACTTGTTGTTCAGAGATAAAGAAGAACATAAGAAGCTTTCATGATGTGTAGTCGCTTAACTTGATTTATATTTAAATAAACCTTTCTTTAAACTTGATGTTGTTTATTGCATTACAATCACCATCAAATTGAAACCCGAACGTTTCAGAATTAATGTTTTCTTAAAAGTAATAGATATCACTATTTTTCAATTGGGCAAGAGATCTACAGGTGTTTGTATAATAGACGAAACACTTAAAATCTTAACTTCTGAAATAACCTTGAATACTGAACTGTTTGAGATGGATCAAAACTTACATAAAATTTATGAGAGTGATATTTCTGTCCATTTCGAATGGACCTGCACCTTGCCGAAGTTCTAAATTACTAGAACAGGTGAAATGGCTTGCGTGTTCTAATGAGCTAAAGAGCCAAGCTACAGGTCCAACCAAAGTAGTAGGGTCGTTAGTGAGGAACCAGACTAAGACAGGTCCCCGAAAGAGGGCAGCGGCTCTTTCGGTACTTAGACTGGCAGAGACTATAGGGGTCGGTATGGCAGTTTAAGACACACTACCGCGATGTGGAAGGCAACGGGAAACCACCACATTATCTCCCAAGTACACAGCGTACTTAAATTGTAAAAAACATGATGGCATTCTCTGAGGTAAAAGATTCCGGAGTTAAAATCGTCCTCCATTCGGATCTCCGGAAGGGGACTACTTCAGAGGATGCGATCAGAAAGTTAAAAATAAGAGTCGGGAACACTCTGCGAGTCGGAGCATGGAATGTTAGAAGCATGAAGCAAGTAGGTAAGCTAGAGAACCTAAAAATGGAAATGAATAGGTTATCACTAGACATAGTAGGGATCAGCGAAGTTCGGTGGCCAGAGGCGAGGGATTTTTGGAGTGGAGACTTCAGGGTAATTCATACAGGAGCAGGGGAAGAAAATCTGGGTGTGGGAATAGTTATGCGGAAAAAGATAGGATAGTGTGTAGAAAATTACTTACAAAAGAACGAAAGAGTACTCATGATTAGATTAGAATCTAAACCGCTAAACACAGTAATAATACAAGTATACATGCCCACCTCTAGCTACAGTGACGAAGAGGTAGAAGCCATCTACAAAGATATAGAAGACATATTAAGATACGTAAAAGGACATGAAAATTTAATAATTACGGAGGATTTTAGTGCCGTGGTAGGTGAGGGTAGGGAAGGAGTGGTATTAGTTTTATTTGGTTTAGGAACGAGAAACGACAAGGGAAATAGGCTGGTAGAATTTTGCGACAAGAACGATTTAATCATCACAAACACATTATTTCAACATCATGCTAGAAGACGATATTCGTGGAAGATGCCAGGAGATATAGAAAGATATCAAATAGATTACATTCTTGTTAGACAACGGTTTAGGAATCAAGTAAAAGACTGTAGATGCTACGCAGAAGCAGATATAAATACTGACCACAACATCGTAATTATGAAAGCAGCACTTAAATTTAAGAATGTGAAAAAAAGAAACGGAAAAAGGCACTTGTACTTAGAGAAACTAAAAGATAAAGATATTCAAGAAAGATTCGAAAAAGTCAAATGAATTCCTCAAAGATATCGGGAAAATATATGATACTAAGGAAGTAGAAACAGAATGGAATAACATTAAATCCAGCCTAGACATAGCGGCCAGAGATATTCTGGGGTATACACAAAAGGAAAATAAGAAACCATGGATAACAAAGGATATCCTGAAGTTAATAGAAGAAAGACGAAAATACAAAAATAAATCAGACGAAACAGGAAAACGAAGATACAAAGCCATAAAATGGGAAATTATTCGCAAATGCAGAAAAACTAAAGAACAGTGGATTAATGAAAAGTGCAATGAGGTACAAACTAAGATGGAAATAGGTAAGACAGACGAAGCATACAATTTAATTAGAAAGAATTTTAGGAATATAAAACCATATAGCAAAAATATAAGGGATGCGGGAGGAAACGTCATTATTGAAAATGTAGAGAAAGTGGGTAGATGGCAGAAATGTATGGGGAATTTAGATGCAGGAGAGGAACTAACTGCAATAGAACAGGAATCAGACATTGAAAATGATGACCTAGGATATTCTATACTTAGAGACGAGTTTGAATTAGCATTAAAGAGTCTGAAAAATGGTAATGCGCCGGGTACAGATAAGGTGCAAGCAGAAACTCTAAAAGCCGTTCATTTACATTTCCAATGCTCCACCCGTAGGTACTACATTGGCCAGGAGGCGAGTTTTTATTGCCTGGAAATTTAGAATTTTGCCGAACCCTTGCCGTTCCAGGCAAGGTAGGGATCTTTAACGTGCGTGACAACACTCACACACGGGACCTCCATTTAACCTCTCATCCCAACGAGGGCGTAATTTTTGTGAAAAATGCTCAGCTGCCATTTTTCAAGCAGTCGGCCGTGTCGGGATAAACTCTAAAAGCCGCTGGACAAGCAGTAACAGAACGTCTTATCCAACTTCTAAGCTATATGCATGGGACAGGCGAGATACCCAAAGATTTCAAACGTAGCATCATAGTAACTATACCAAAAAAGAAAAGCGTGGATAGATGTGAAAATTTTCGAACAATAAGTTTAACAGCACACGTGTCAAAAATATTAACTAGAATTGTACAAAGACGAATGGAAAAACGGGCGGAAGAAATACTAGGAGAAGACCAATTTGGGTTTAGGCGAAGCAGGAGAACACGGGAGGCTATTTTAGCTCTGAGAGTGATAATGGAGAAAACAATAGAAAAAGGGAAAAGCGTGTATATAGGGTTTGTAGATCTGGAAAAAGCATTTGACAATGTAAAATGGAGAAAAATGTTTGAAATACTCAAAAAGATTGGAATGAGTTATAGGGATAGACGAATAGTACATAGCTTATACAAAGAGCAAACAGCAGTAATAGAATTAGAGCAGGAACTTAGAGAAAGGAAAGGGGTGAGACAGGGCTGTTCCCTATCCCCATTGATTTTTAACTTGTACATAGAAGAGGCAATGAATACTGTCAAATGCAGGAAAACATTTGGAATTACTATGCAGGGACAAAAAGTTGATATTCATAGATTTGCAGATGATATAGCGGTATTAGCGTCTAGCAAGGAAGAGTTAAAAGCTGCTCTTAATGAAATGGCAACGGTTCTAACAGAGAGATACGGTATGAAAATTAACAAAACTAAAACTAAAGTTCTAGTATGCAAAGGTGGGGATAATAAATCAAAAACAAGAATACAAGTATGTAACACGAACTTACAAAAGGTTAAGGATTTCTGCTACCTAGGAAGCCAAATAACGCAAGATGGGAAAAGCACAAAAGATATAAAACAAAGATTAGCACAAGGTCGTGCTACATTTAACAAGAAAAGGCAACTACTGTGCTCAAAGACCACAAACATAGAAACAAGGAAAAAATTGTTTAAAACATGCGTGGAGCACAGCGCTGTACGGCTGTGAAGCCTGGACAGTAGGAGAAGCAGACAAGAAAAAGGTAGAAGCCTTTGAAATGTGGTGCTACAGACGTATGATGAAGATATCATGGACAGACAAAGTTAAAAACGAAGAGGTACTAAAAATGGTAGGGGAAGAAAGAAATATGTGGAAAACGGTAAAAAATAGTAGAGATAGGATAATAGGCCACATACTACGGCATGAGGGAATAGTGCGGAATATATTAGAAGCAGAGATAGGAAAAAAGAAAAGGGGCAGACCTAGGTTAGACTACTGCACACAGATAGTAAAAGATGTAGGCTGCAGGAATTTCAGGGAGATGTGTAGGCTAGCCCAGAATAGAAATCAATGGAGGTACGCATCCAACCAATCCCAAGATGGATAAACTAATGACGTAAAAATAACTGTGCTTAAACATGATGATTATTATAAGTAACTACAAGAATTGGTTGAGCAATATTCGCGAATAATGTTAAGTGTGTAAAAGGATTTACTGGAAAACCATTATTTCTGCAAATGTCTAAGTGTTGGGGGATCTTGGTGGCCACAGGTTGCTTAACCCCCTTCACTAAATCTCGGTGAAATAGGGCATAAAATTAGAAACAATAGAAGCGGAACGAGCTGTATACACATGCTGTGTGAGAATTTCAGGGGCTAGCTTAGAATATAAATAAGTGCAGGTACGTGTCCAACCAGTTTTGAGACGGAAAACCGAATGATGAAAAGTAAGCGCAGATAAATCTGATGATTAGTATAAACAACTAATTGTTGGTTGCGAAATATCTGCAACTAATGTTGACTGTGCGAAAAGATATATTGGAAAACATATTAAATCGGTAAATGGCTAACTGTTGGGGGAATTTGGCAGCCACAGGCTGCTTACCTCCCTTCACAACCACTGAAGGTAGGGTATAAAATTGTAAAACAATAGAAGGTGACCGAACGGCATCTAACAAGAAAGAACAGCGCCTATGAGGAAAGACAACATAGAACAAGTAGAAAATTTGTGAAAGCATATGTGTGGAGCACGGCACAGTATGCCTATGAAATACGGGCAGTCTGAAACTCAGACAGAAAAACGGTAGCAGCCTTTTGAAATGCTATGCTTCAGATGTATGAGGACGATAGCATGGACCGACAAAGATAATAACAAATAGGTTATAGAAATAGTAGGGGAACAAGGATATCTGGGAAAAAAGATAAGAGAAATAGAAGGGCAGAATACGTTCTAAGGGTTTTTTGGGGAATAGTATGGGATATATTAAAAGCAGAGATAGGAAAAAAGAGGTAGATGTTGACCTAGATCAGATAGTGATAGATACAGACTGTGCAAATTTCAGGGAATTGTGTAGGTTAGTTCAGAATAGGAAACAATGATGCTACGCGTCTAACCAGTTCCAGGACTGAAGACCTAATGATGATGATGATGATATTTCTGTAAAAAAATTTTCCACAAGTTTTGTTGCTTCGACAATGTTAGCGCGAGGAACTAAATACAAATTGAATCTGATAAAGAACTTTCTAAATTTATTGTTATCATTAATTTTTCTTCTAGTATCAGTTTTCAGACACTATAACAGCTAGCATTGTATTTTTGACGGTGTCTGTTACAGTAGCCAAGGCAGAGAGATCCCTCTCTAGAAAAACTTATCTACTTAGCGATAATCGATAATCTCTATTCAGATGAATCCAGTCCTATAACTTCTTCTGCTGCGTTAAAAGTTAGAAAGAAATAATAATCGATAATGATTAATTTATTGCTACTATTATTATTAGTATTTAATATAAATTTAAAACAGATTTGTCAATAGTCATTGATAGCCATTACAGAATCTCAACGTGCATTTCTCTTCCATTTACTTTTAGGTAATCACATAATTGTGTTTTCTTGTACCTACCCTATTTTTATTTAGGTGTGATTGTTCATAAGTTTTTTGACAAAAATTTGTTTAATGTTTATTGTACGTAGGATTGTTTTTTAAACGTAAATTGGTACTGTCACTAATCTTATTCATACATATTTTGTTAATAACAAGTCCGCAAAGTAAAAGTTGTAAAGTATAGTGTTCATATGTCAAGTTTTGGGTAGGTATTTAACAATATTATTAACTACATATTGAAATACAAGCCGATATACACTCACAGTATTTGGGGCTTGCTCTGAAAACTTGAAGATGTGTCCGTTAATCTGTCAGTGCGCCACTGGTATTGACAACAATCGCAAAGAAGTGATACACAACGCATATATTTGTTTTGATGTAATAAAGTGAACTGTAGTAAATACCGTAAATGAAAAGATAGTGCTTGTAATACATTAAAATCACAATTGTGTTATGATGGACGACAGCAATATCAACTTTCGACCTTGGACTCGGTCTCTGTCTCGAACGTTCGATCAGGGTTTCCCTTTCTTGCGACTCTAGCCCGAAGCTCTTCGTGAACAATGACGAAACATGCCAAATTAAAGAAATACCGCCGTTTTGTGTATAGGTACTTTTAAATAATCAAAATTCACACAGTACGTAACTGTAAATATACAGTGCCACTACTTAAGCTATTGACCTGGAAACTTCTAAAGGTGAAAAAGTGATTACGCTCAACTCATTTTCTTACTTAATCTTGCTGTATGAAAGAGAAGGGCGGCTCCGTGACTCAGTTGGTGTGCATGTAACTACTGACCTCAAAGTCCCAGAGTAATCTCGACACGGTTTGCTTGAAAAATCATAATTATAATCATACTTTTTCACAACAATATATCCTTGTTCGGATGAGAGGTAAAATAGAGGTCCCGTGTGTGTGTGTGTGTGTGTGTGTGTGTGTGTGTGCGTGCGTGCGTGCGTGCGTGCGTGCGTGCTTGCGTGCGTGCGTGTGTGTGTGTGTGTTGTCACGTACAGTTAAAGATCCCTACCTTGCTTGAAACAGCAAGGGTTCAGCAAAATTCAAAATAAGCTTTCGATGTGTGTGTGTGTTGTGTGTGTGTGTGTGTGTGTGTGTGTGTGTGTGTGCGCGCGCGTGTGTGTGTCTGTGAGTTATCACACACGCTAAAGATAAAACTAACTCGCTCCCTGGCCAATGTATTAGCTTTGGGTGGAGCATTGGAAAACCAAATGTAGTATATAAAAGATATGTATATGAACAACTACACTGTTTTGCATTTGTATTGAATTTCCGTGGAGTTTCAAATGATTTTCCTATATATCAAAAAATTGTTTTCTCTCTATACATGAATTTAGAAAAACAAAAATCGTTAGTTACAAATTATTTATGAAATAATACATTAAACAAATGGAAACAAAACAGGTTTACTGCGTACTATAAAAAATAATATTTATCTTAATATTAAACAATGATCAGTCATTATTTGTGTCACAATGTCCAACTGAAGTTTAATTATCCAACTCTTGTTTCCAAAAATCTGATTCCACACTAATCGCACTAGGCTTTGGTTTCTATCCGAAAAGCACATTGAAGTTTGAAATAACGTCTTCCTCGTGATCGACTTGTTGAGTTGTACTTGTTTCAGTCTCCATCTTCTGTGGGCGATATTCTTGTTCTAAAGTTATACCAGTGTTTTTTTATTAAATCTAAATAAGCACAAGGTATATATTTAAATCTTTCCAACAATTCCATTGAGTTCATCGAAACAGTACTAATTTATGCCGTGAATCAAGTATTAAAACAGAGCAATGCGTTCAGTGATGTGGCTTATAATGTTTAAGCATAATGTCTTGGGTAGTTTGAAATACAAGTAAAAGGGTCTCGTCGGTAACGTTCTTACCAGGGTTTTGGTCTAACGCCATTATTGTTGATTCCACTTTATCTAAAAGCAAACTAAAAGACTCTCCTACTATTAGTAATGTAATAACTTTCTCACCACCTATACGAGTTGAAAGTGTTTTAAAGTTATACAAAAATATAGCGATTCTTTTGAAGCGATATCAACCGACATTTGAAACACACCAGTTTTTTAAGTCATCGCTGTTATCGCATAATACATTTAAAGACTGTCGTCAGATTGCTATCATATCATGTGGATTGTTCTATCGGGTTTTGATAACCAGCGCAGAGGAGATCATTTTCACTCCTATAGTTCCACATGCATTCCTTAATTTGTTTCTTAGCTACTCGGATCATTTTATTTTTGCAAATAAGTTCGCATGTTATTAATAGAGCTGCTAGGGCTTTCCTGCGCACATAAATCTTCATAATCATCGTTTTCGTTCTCGTTGTCTATTTCAATTTTATCTACTACTAAAAGTTTCATAACATATTGGGCAGCTAAATTAAGAATATGGTCAAAACAAAAAGTTATCACTTTATTTATCCACAGAGGGTTTTAGTTTTGAATGTCCGTTCATTGAATTTGTGCTTGCGGATGCGTAGTCAAGAGTTACGACCTGGATTTTGTCTTGAAGTGCAAATTGTGTTAACGTTTTAAAAAATAAATTAGCAATGTCTTTCACAGTATGTATACTGTTTAAATGCACAAAATATAGTACTAAGGATTGTAGTAGCCAACTATCGCCAATAAAATGGGCAGTTATACGGTATTAGGATTTTGAAGCAACAGAAGTCCAGCCGAGTGTAATGAAAGATATTCTGGATCTGTTTTTTACAATTATCATTTCAGAGTTTTGCATTGTTTCAAATCTTTCAGCAACCTTTTATATTTTAATGATTTTCTTTGATGGTAAGTGTAGTTAGATTTAAATAGCAAACAATTTTGTGTTGCTTCGTCATCAAAATTTAAAGAGCAAATATTTTTTTGCCAACCAATCCATTATAATGTTATAAAAATCTTCTGTATCTTCCTTGTGCTAAAAAGAGATAAATAATTAATAAAAACCTCAAAGTAATACACTCTGAATTTATAGCAAGATATTTAACGTGTGGGGAGAGGATGGCTATGAACCGTGATTAGCAGCAATAGGACGGTCACGCCTTGATGAAATGATCATTAACGGTCTTTTAGGGTGGTTCTGTTTCATATATTTTGTGAACTATGTGCATTTTTCAAGTACCAATCCTTAATATCACTTTATGGCGCCTAAGTTCAATACCCCTTATAATCGGTAAATGTCCCAGCTTTCGTTTCCTTTGAATTTTATGATACTTGTAAAGCGCAAAAAGGAAAGGGTTTTTTTAATGAATTTGTTTTAAATTTAAGAATTATACTAGTGTACATTTTAAAGATTTTTAATAATATAATTACTAGTTTTTGACATTTAATCCGATTATATCGTGATTTGAGAAGGGTGGGAATTAGTTCTTATTTATAGTTTTAGTTTATAGGTACAAGGTGCTAATATGGGTATTTAGTATTTAGTATACTATTCCTACCTCTGCGACTGGGAGAACTCTGGCCGGGTCCGTTTTGAATAATTCGATCAACGACTGCTACTTTAGATAAGATGTAGTTTGATTTTTGGTGCCTTCTAGATGTTTTTAAGACCATTCTTGTTAGAGCTTTTCATTTTAATTTTGCTAGTTTTATTTTTCGTTTTACATGTTTTGCATATATCGAATTTAATTGTCTGTTTGTCATCATACACAAAGCTAAAATGCACAACAAAGCTTTGCTTATTTGCGCCTACAGGTGTAATTGCAGTACCCGCGCACACAGATGCTGTCGGCCATTCAATATTAAAAATACAATCAACTTGTTTACTTTTGGGTACTCTTACTTTCTCGCGTCTAGAAACTTTTGGATTACAAATCGGTGAATTTGCATCACTTTCACTATTTCCATGGGGAATACAGTTGTCACTGAAAGATGCATCTTCTGCAAACCTTTTAGTACTAATCTCTTTCGAACTATTATCTAACCTTAGTCTGTTACTCTTTTCTACTTCTTTTCATGTTGATGAAAATACTAGAAATTGTTCTTGGCTTAATGACCATCTACTTCTTACAAAATTAAGTCAGGGTAACTAAATGGGGTAATAAACATGCATATAGTTTGAATACCATTGGAAGCATATGTTTCGAAGCTTAAAATGGCATAAAATAAAGTACACCCCTTGAATGAATAATCATAAGTCATTAATTTTAGTTTGGTACCAGTAATTTATAGAACTAAAACATTTTTTAAAACTAGAGGCATATGTTATCAAAGAGCAGCAAAAACTTAGGTATTTCAACATCAGCAAAGATTGATATTTCTAAACTATCTATAATAAAATAAGGAATGGACAAGTTTTAGAACGCTCAAGATGGATCGGTTACTTTGTTGCATTTATTCTATTATACTTTTTTTATTTATAATCTTGAACTGCGGAAAGAAAACAATATAAATATTTGCTTATGCATTGACGACGACAATAGCCAATAATAAAGGTATTCACAATATTTCAATTTGCTATAGTACCAATCAGCAGCAGACTGGCACCAACTGATCAGAAAAGGGAAATGCTAAAATTTTTATATGTATAACACAACCAGGATAATCTGCAAATTTGGGTATGGCAAAATACCAACTTTGAAAATTTTACTAGGGCCTGTTCTAATTCCTTCTTTATTTGATGGGTCGGAATACATTATAAAGGTTAAAATAGGAATTTCTAATAAGGTACAATGAATTTCCAGCTCCATTAGAGCTAATAGATCATTTTTATAAATTCATGCACTGAACCTAACGTAAGCTTATCAATTTTTGTAAACTGGACATTGGTATAAGTGAGCATAATTTATACATTTTAAACTAGGAGTCACGCATCAGCTCATTATTAATTTGGGCGTCTAAACAAGAAAAGAAAAAATAAAGCGAATTTGATGCGTGTTTCTTAGATTTGAAGCATTTTAATTTCAGCTATCGAAACGTCAAAGAATTGCTTTTAAAATTTTTTTTATAGGATTTAGGAAATCGAGTTGTTGAACTTCCCTTCCTTGAGTAAAGTATCTACAATTAATAAATTTGCTACACGGCAATACAAAATGAGCTAGAAAACTCAAGATCGAAACCAAACCAAAAGTCTCGAGTCATAATCGACACCGAGACCAGCTTGGTCCAGATTTTGGTCTCGACTAAGGAATTATGGTGTAATCATATCCTAGAAGCTCTTTTTTCCAATTTATTAGGGACAACAATATTTTGAGTACTACGTCCATTCCATAAACAATTTAATTATTTATTATTTTAATATCCAATTTGAATCAAACTTTTTTCTCCTAAACCTCAATAAGCAAATTTTACTTCAAATTTTTTCAAAATGTGAGAAAATGAAACTGGATGGCAAGCTACAACTTTAATTTAAAGCACGTTGTTCTTTAAATAAAAAACACGATAAGCTACCTAGTTAATCATATCTTGCTGCTTTAAAAATAATAACATAATCGCAATAACTCAATGGTGATACTGTCAAATAATTAAACTTAGATAATGTGCTGGCGCGTCTTATTTAATCGTGGACTGTAATGCGAAAATATAACAAAACGCGAGCTTTAAATGCGTAAGTTGTATGCATGTAAAATTAACAAACAAAAGGCATAAATTCACTCACCAATATTGTCCTTGGTGTGCGGTCCTCTTCAATGTTGCTGGAATGCCCCCGGGGGAGTTGGTTGAATGCACTATTGCAAGCACTATACCTTATTGTGTATAACTTGTCACGCACAACCATCCCGCTACTAGTTCGAAAGAAGAGTCGTCGATAAACGTCACAAAACCACTTTCGCACGCGTTTTACTTTAAGAGGCGCAAGCGCACTGCACAATTTAAATCCACTATAGTTTGAGTTTTAACTAATACAAACCCTTATGCCCACCAAAATAGCTTTGGGCTATTTTTTTAAAACTTAACACGAAAATTTAACTTTGACTGAGTCTTGTATGTATGTAGAACTAAATAAATATAATAATGCTTACGAAACTATAATAAAGAACACTAAAATAACTAATATTTATTATTGAGACGGCAATGGGCATAGTTTGACCATTGGTCTTTTCAAATTGCCTCGTGAAGTTTTTACGGTGGCTACATGAGGTACTCCATCGCTTCCAGGATAAAGCTCTACAATTCTGGCGAGTTTCCAAGTTAAAGGAGGAACAAGAAATGAAGGCAATTCACCCATAACTGAATTGACAGGAATGGGGAGAAGACGATAGCAATGATAACACTTAGACAGTATTCTACGAACTGCGCGAAAAGATGAGATGATCCAAAATCGTTCTTGAAGCAAGTACATCGTTGTGTTTACTCCCGAATGTAAATTTTGTGTGTGCACTTGTTTAATCAACAAATCTGTTATACGGTGTTTATTGGGTAATACCGCTGGATGTTTTGCGGAATCTGGAAGATTGGAATGAATCAGTCTCCCGCCTACTCTTAAAATGTCATTCGAATCAAGAAATAAGCCTAGACGTTGCAGATGTTTAGGCAAAGGCTCACCTTGACGAACGGCTTCGATTTCAACTTTAAGTGAACTAAATTGGACCACCTTGACAATAACCATAAGAGCAATGTGAAGCTCCACCGACGATAAAAATAGCGAATTGATGGTACCTTTTCTAACAGTAAAGATTCTCAGACAATATGCGACTATACGTTGAATTTTGTGTAACGACGAAAATTTGTTTGATAAGTCTTCCAGCCAAGTTGATTCTACGGTAATAATCAAAGTAATGCGTTTCGCATCAGAAGATGCTTCCAGAGAAGGACCGAACAATTTTGGCAAAGGCCATTTTTCTTCAGACAACGACAAAAATTCAGGACCTGCCCACCATAGCGGATGCGCGGGCAATACCGAAGGAAATAAACCTCTGGTAGCACAATCAGATGGGTTGTTTGAAGAACTAATGTAACTCCACTGTTCGGGAGAAATACGTTCTTGGATGTAACTAACACGGTTAGCTACAAACATTTTTAAACGATGGGTAGGTGACTTAATCCAAGTCAAAGCCACAGAAGAATCAGTGTAACAACAGATTTTTTCAAAGGTTACATTTGAATATGTAGTTTTAACAAAATGAACTAATTTAGACAAAAGTACGGTAGCACATAGTTCTAGCTTGGGTATAGAAAGACATTTCAAAGGGGCGACCTTTGATCTAGCCATAACAAAGTGAACAGATATTTTCCTGACGGAAATACTAAACGAAAATATGCAATAGCCGAATATCCTTTCTCGGACGCGTCACAAAAACCATGTAGTTGTATACTACAGGCTTCATCAATAGGGATATAACGAGGAATTTGAATTGAATGAATATGTGAAAATTCAGCAACAAATTTTTTCCAAAATATGACAATAGATTCAGGAGGAGGATCATCCCAATCCAACCCCAGCACCCAAAATTGTTGAATGAGTTGTTTGAGTGAAAAAGTAACTGGTGTAATAAATCCTAGAGGATCGTAAATCCTAGCAACTGTCGAAAGTAAAATCCGCTTGGAAAGACGATTTTCTAAAGACTTCATTTCAAATGAAAAATTATCAGGTATCGAGTGCCACTGAAGACCAAGCACTTTTACGGTAAACCTAAGATCATTTGCGACTAAACTTGGTTTTACTTGTTGATACTCAGTAGGAATATCTTCTAACAGTAGTGGACTGTTGCTAGCCCATTTGCGTAGTTCGAAGCAGCCAGCACGTAGTAGTGCGATGAGTTGACGTTTTAGTTCATGAGTTGCCTGGAGAGTGGACGACCCAGTCAATACATCATCAACATACAAATTGTTTCTCAAAGCATGAGCAGCCAATGGATAACTATTTTCTCCTAGTTCAGCTAGTTTTAAGATAGTGCGAATGGCGAGAAAAGGAGCGGATGAAACTCCATATGTAATTGTGTTCAACTGATAGGTTGAAATTGGTTCTGAAGGATTCCATCGCCATTGTATCAATTGATAAGAACGATCCGTTTCTGATATCAATATTTGCCTGTACATTTGTTTTATGTCACAGACAAAAACGAACTTGGGAATACGAAATGCCAAAAGTATTTTTACAATATCATTCTGGAGCTTAGGTCCAGTGAGTAAGGTATCATTCAATGAAATACCATTCGAAGCTCGAGCCGAAGCATCAAAAACAATTCTCAATTTAGGTTTATTATTTTCTAGTTTGAACACGGCATAGTGTGGAATAAAATACGCATTATTGTCAGCTGGAGGCGTTGATAAAAGCGACATGTGACCAGATGCTTCGTAGTCACGCATGAAATCTACATACAATAGACGTTTAATGGCAATAGATTTCGAGTCCGGAAACTCACGAACATTTTCTCTAAATGGAAGGCTCACGCCGAACCTACCATTGGGTAACCGATGCAACGAGTTATCAAAAAATTGTTGAGCAAGGTCATCTTCTGGGGACGACAAACTCCTCGATGGAATGTCGTCAAGCTCCCAAAAATGTTTAAGATCAATATCCATACAAGGAGCGATAGATACAAAGAACGAATGAATAACATTGGTTGAGATGAGATCGACAGTATCAAATATCATGTAACCAAATATGGTGTTGACAGCAACAGGCGAAATTTCTTTGCCATCAATTTTCCCATCGAGCAAAATACGACTGGCAACATCAGAGCCCAATAACATTTGTACTGGAGAAGGATGTCTCCAGTTTTCATCTGCGAGTTTTATGTTTTCCAAATGAGACCAATACGATTGAATATACTTATTTGGAAGATTACCATAAATGGACGGCAAGACCATTAAGTTAATTTTCAAATTGTTGTCCGTGGGGACTGAATCATATTCCTGAATGGGACGAATTGTTCCAGATATCACACCTAAGGTTTGGTGTGAATCTGGCCCAAACCAGAAATAGGAATCGAAGAAGGACGAGACGATATACCAATAGACTTACGACAAGACTCCGTAATAAATGAAATTTGACTCCCAGTGTCTACTAGAGCACGAATAATTTGAGGTTGATTTCTCTTGTCGAGAATTTCCAAACAAACCGTGGGTAGCAGAGCTAGACAAGTTGTCGCCTCAGACCCAACTGTTGTAGTACAAGTAGCATTATTAGACGAACTGGCTTGCAAATTTTCTTCACGAGTTGGAGTTGAAGAAGGTGGTGACGTAGCAATCGACGGCACAAAATGTAACAATGTATGATGATTTTTATTGCAAGTTCTGCACGAAACCTTTGACGGACAAGACGACATGTTATGATTTGGTCGAAGACAATTCAAACATAACCGAAGATGTTTGGCTTGCTCGTGACGCTTGTTTGGAGACAAATTAAGAAATTGCTCGCACGAATACAATACATGATTTCCCTTGCAAAGGATGCAGGAGAACGAATTGTTCTTAGGAGAAGTGTTAGTCTCAGCTAAGAATGTCCTAGGCTTCAAGTCAGAATTCGAACGAGTGAGACCTTGTTTATTAATAGTACCTTTAAGCACTTTCGGTTGTTTGCTTGAGACAAGATTCTCTAAGGCTACACATTGTTTTGACAAAAAGTCTTTGACGCAATTGAATGTAGGCATATCAGTAGAATTGAAATGCAATTCGAATCGTTTACGAGTTTCCTCATCGAGTTTACATAATAAAAGATCTACAAGAACGAAATCCCAACTTTCAACATCAAATTGTAACGATCCCAAAATCGATAAGTTTTCTGTGAAACAGTCAATTAAATTTCGAAGTTGTTTTACGTTTTCCGCATGCATAGGCGGGTAGTTTTTTATTAAACCCCAATGGTGATTAGCCAAAAGACGTTTATTATTATATCTAGAACATAAAGTGTCATATGCTAGTTTGTAATTTTCATGACAAAAAGGAATAGACCGCAACAATGTCAATGATTCACCCGACAAGCTTGAAAGAAGGTAGGAATGCTTTTCAATGTCCGTTAAATGCGGTTGTTTATCTATCAAAACATCAAACATATCCTTGAAAGTCTTAAAGTTTTTTTGGGTCATTATCAAAACGCGGTAGAGTAATTTTTGGTAATTTTACTAGGTGTAAAATTATTGTCTTGTCGACTTGTGTGATTCGCAGACGGAGTTTTCACTTCAGCAGAAAATATCTCTTGCTCTATCAAAAGAATAGAATAATATTCGTCATCTACATTTCGACACAAATTCTCTAAAGCTGGTTGCAACTCTGATTCTGTGTTTACAAATACAGAAACATACTTTTCAGTAAAATCCTTGTAGAGAGATTCCACTATACGACACTTCAATTTAAATAACTTGTGTACTGAATCATTGTATTGTGCCTTTTCAGAAAGTTCGAAGATTTCATGAATCCGAGCAGCGTAGAGCTTTAATAAAGTTACAGAAGCATTTGTGTCAGGCATTTTGTATGAAGAAACAAACGACAATTATTCCAATTAACAACAACCAACAATAATCTTAATATAAATTCAATCACCGAAAATGATCCAATAAAGTCATTACCCGATTTGTAAAGTAAAATGCGAAATGAGTAATTAAAGCTTCCTATTGTATTTTATACGACCTGACAACCCTTAACAAGAAGGTTTATAAAACGCCCTAAGGGTTTAGTCATTCAAACAAGAAATATAGTTAAAATATTTAGTGGTTATAAACCCTTAAACATTCAGGTAGGTTATACGATAAAACTGGAATGTCGTTTGCAGCTGTACATAAGCCAAAAGGAGTGACCTACTACACAGGTATACAAAATTTTACAATAGAACAGCTTTGAATCCAACATTTGCAACAGGTTTTCTATACGAACTATTTAACTATCTGTAAAATGATTAATAATGCTCTCTAACTAAACTATTGCTAAATCGTAATATATCTATAATCAAATAATGATTTCTAATTAATAGACTTTAGTGTATCGAATTTTTTATATCTAAGTAAATAGAAATATGATGCGAATATTGCAAATCGAAGTTTTACATACATACAAGCTAAAACGAAATGAATTAATTTATTCACCATGGACTGTTCTATCACGCGAAAAAGGACCAAATGTCAAATAATTAAACTTAGATAATGTGCTGGCGCGTCTTATTTAATCGTGGACTGTAATGCGAAAATATAACAAAACGCGAGCTTTAAATGCGTAAGTTGTATGCATGTAAAATTAACAAACAAAAGGCATAAATTCACTCACCAATATTGTCCTTGGTGTGCGGTCCTCTTCAATGTTGCTGGAATGCCCCCGGGGGAGTTGGTTGAATGCACTATTGCAAGCACTATACCTTATTGTGTATAACTTGTCACGCACAACCATTCCGCTACTAGTTCGAAAGAAGAGTCGTCGATAAACGTCACAAAACCACTTTCGCACGCGTTTTACTTTAAGAGGCACAATTTAAATTCACTATAGTTTGAGTTTTAACTAATACGAAACAGATACAATAAAAACATCAACAGTACTAGCAATTTTATAGAACGCCGAAAAATGTTTCGTGTTAAGCAACTTTGCTCATGAAGTTGGCGATTGATTTGCCGATTAGCATTCTAATTATTCTAGATCAAACTGTATAGGGTCATCTCGGCGGTATCTTACGCCCAAGTGCAAAAGTTTTACGGTTCCCTTTGATGGTACTTTTGCAATTAAATGTGCCATTCTTTTACTACAGTTGTAATTTGCCCGTTGTATTAGCTACAGTGGGCGGTGGTCCTTGAAAACTTTTTCTTAATCGTACACTGTAATAAAATAAAGCAACTCAGATACAACTTAATCACATACACTCGAATAAATACAACTCTCAGTACACGTTTTTTTTTCTTTTTTATATAATATTTACACCTAATAGCCCTACCTACTATCTAATCATCAAAAACCAATATCAAAAGGCTTACGCAAAAACGATGAATAAATAATACCCTACACCATAAAAATACTAGTAATTAAACTACCGCCTATCTTATTTCTCCAGCCCTGTATTGCACGGATAATAAACCTTCTTTCCTGCTTTATCTTCGGGTCCAATATTTGTGAATTGCACTATAACCCTTTACTTTAAAACATACGTTATGAGTATATGATTCTTTTAAATAATCAGGCGGATCGCTACTTTATGCAGCCGCAAGCTCGTCTTTTTCGTAAACAAAACCACTTTGTACACTCAGCAGATGACCTCGCCTCTTAATATTCCGTATTTGCACCCCAACGAACTCTAACTGACAGTAACTTTACCGATAACTGATTTATTACCGTTATTATACCAAGCGACGATTAATGAAATGTATACTTTCATTAATATTACTTTTTAATAACACTAATTTCTAGACAAAGTTAAGTTCACGCACGACACTTTTTAATTTTTCTGTTCACTGTCGCTTTTGCGACTCGACTCCTCTTGCATACGCGTCTCCTTGTTACCTACCCCGTGTTTAGCCAGGGCCGGGTACTATATATTCGAGTAGGTATGTGCGCTCTGTATCCCCCCTTCCATTAAAGTGGATTTAAAGATTTCAAGACATTTTAATAACTTAACTCAACTTAATATCTAATAAAATGAGAGGCATCGGGCCAACTAAAAAGGGGTCATAAAATAATAGGAAAAGCTTTTTAATGGTCGCATCCTCTGTAGAAGACTGATGGTGAGTGCGAAGATAGACACACTCTCCCACTACAAAGTTTGTGCCAGTGCTACGATCGTATTTTTATCTTTCAATTGTCTCCCCGTTTCGGGTATGCAAATCTTAGTCAACAAGGTTTGCTCTCTGGAATTCCCAAAATGTACCTCGTTTGGTGTAAAACCAGTACTTTTGTGTACAACTTCGTTTAAAAAGGTTTGTATGATATCCAATGCACACGCCCACTTACTGTGACGTTCGTAACACAGGGCCCTTGATAACCTACCAACTTCCCGGTTTAGATGTTCCGTCATATTATCTTGCGGGTAATAATAAGAAGTGTGAAGCGTTTTTATTTTTTTTCCCTTCTAAAAACTTCTTTCATTTTACCGAAAACTGTGTCCCGTTATCGGTTAGCACAGCTATGGGTTTCCCGATATTCCAAAAATATTCTCGCAACCTATTTATAATTGCAGCCGTCGTAGCTCTTTCTAACGGAAATAATCGAAAATGCGTCAATAACTACAAGTAACTGAGTCGCTCCAAAACGTGATCTAGGTAACGGACCTATTAGATTAATACAAATTAATTGCGCAGGTTCGGCTGGAATTATACTTTGCATTGAGCCATGGCATTTCACAGCAATTTTAGACTGCTGGCACAATTGGCATCCAGCTATCACCTTCCTAATGCTTGCCCTCATTTTGGGCCAATAAAAGTCTTTTTAAAGCTATGCAACATTTTTGAGAACCGAACGGCCCCGTTCCTCGTGCTCCGCTAGCACTATATCAAGAGTATGACTTTTAGGTACGCAAACAATTAAATGAGGATCGCTTATCGAGCCAACCCGAAAATGTATTCCCTGGTACTTGAGATACCACTTTTGTAATTTTCGAGACCAATTGCCCTTTTCTAATTCAACGATAATAGGGTCCAGAACGGAGTCTGCTCTTTGGTCACTACTCAACGTGTCCATTTTATCTTTTACTTTACGAAAGCCAAACCTTTCACAATCCTGTTCAATTCAACCGCATTTGGTTTCGCTAGTTGATCTGCTTTCTGGGCATGTTATTAAAGTGTAATTAAAGGCCGCTAAGCTTGCGGCCACGTCCCCATTGCTCCACCTGAAGGTACTACATTGGGTTTAAATGCGAAAAGTAAACGTGCTCCAAATTTAATCTAACTTCAGGTTAATCAATACTAAATAAAAATCTAACAAACTGAAACTAAAAATAGGGTTTAAAGAATGGTAACCCTAGCGTTGATTTTGGAGTTAGCCCGATTCACAAGAAACACGCAAAAATGAATGGGGAGGGATCCGTAATACCGGATAGCAGCTGCCAGCTCTGCTTACCGGTGCGACCTTAAGAGTCGTCTTAAAACTATCCAAATCTACCTAGCTAATATTAAAAATGGATTCAAAATTTTCTAAGCACTCGCCAAATGTTTAATAGTGAATCCAGCTATTTTACCTGTTCAATATATTTACAAATTCGTCTTCCCTGGTCTAAGTATTTATTCAAATTTCATCCAAATTTGTTCTTAGCGTTTCTTATCATTCCCTAACTTACATATTATAAGTACAATCTTCTTTCCTATATATACTGCCACCAAAAATTGGCGGCAAAATGTCTAGCAAATGAAATCAAGCCCCAGAACAAAAATGCAGACAAAAATATCAATATAAAATAGTATAAATATAATGTAAGTATATAAATAAACATAAAATAAATATATAAATAAATTAATAAATATCCAAATAAGCAAAAGCATGCAACAATGCATAAATTAGCAAAAGCATCGCCCAAATTATCAGTTGCACTCGCATAAGCATTATGATGGCTAGCGCCATTACGCACAAAAACATGCTCGTTAAATTATTTCAAAATCTTCTTATTAATACCAGTCAATGCTTATGCGAGTACAGACGCCACAATTTTAATCCTACCTCGTATATAAATTTCCCAAGCATCCGAAGATCTGGTCGTCTTCTTACGTCTATTGGTATATTACTGCTAAGGTGAGATGATGCATTGTTAAAGTTCTGGTGGGTATGCACTAGACCTTCTAAGGGTGGATCACAATCACCATCACTTTTAAGTCCTGGGTGGATGCGTGGTTTCACTCTATTATATTTTCTTTATTTATTCGCTGATTAAAGTTAATTAGGTTTTACTGATTTATTTATTTTGTTTTAGTTTATTCCCGATTCCGAATTTTCCGCGCGTGTAAGATAGGACAGTGATTGTTTTAGTGGTGTGGGGTTTGTCGTGCATATTAGATTTTGGTTATTGATTTTGCTTTTCTTTTTTCTTGAATGTTGTTTTTAATTTTATACAGGTTTTGGTTATATCATACTCATGTCCGTTTCTCATGCCAAGTCAAAATCAAAAATATTTAATCCTTCCCTGCCCACTCCGATTTACGCGCGGTTATCACCGTTTAATCTCGAGACCCTTCCCGAAAATTCTTTGAAGACTGTCCAGAACGCCTTCTGGTTAGCCACTTCCATGACTTCCTCTAGGCTCTTTGACCATGCTAATCCGCGATAGCTAATTTCATATCAGCTAACCCTTGATTTGCCACCTCGAGTGGGCGTCCTCGCCGCATTTGCAGCGGTTGTTGTCGGTTAAACCAAACCTTTGTAAATACGCTTTCAGGGCGCCGTGCCCTGTTATCAGTTGCACCATTTTATGATCGAGTTTCACTTCGATCATACCTCTAGCTTCTATGCTCGGTATTTGTGGGTCAACCTGCCCGTGGCAGCGTTGTTCCATGTCTCTTCCCATTGTCGGATTGACTTTTCGCGCAGCTTTCTTTTAATTATAGTCCTCGATATCGACGAACGTGTTATCCGAAAGTTACCCGATGCGGCCTCCTTAGCTCATTCATCAGCCCTATCGTTTCTTACGTTACCATCGTGCGACCTAACCCAACAGAACTTTAAATGCCGAAACTCGAGCGCCTATGCGCTATCCTCTAGACGTCCGCTTGGAGGTCGGTCCAGGAATTCATGTTTCTTAAAGCCGTCAATGCCGATTTACTATCACTGATTATATAATACTCGTCTCTGCCCGTATGGTTTATTACGTAATCGATAGCCTCTCGTATGGCTACCAATTCGCATTGGAAGATAGTGCTCCAGTTCGCGAGTTTGGCTTAAAACCGAAACACCTCCCTTTCTTGCTTAAACACGACAAACGCCGCGCCTGCTTGTCCGACATCCATACGTGAACCGTCCGTGTAAATCCTGATACCCGTCGCGTCCCCATCACATTCGACAAACTCGATTACTCTAATATCGGCCGGGTGCCCCAACTCTGCTACAACGATCTTTCTCTCTACCTCCCTATTATCAAGATTAATATCTTCGATAATTTCACGCCCGTTCCCTATATTTATTAATCTCCTATTTCTAATCTCCCTAACGACATATTCAATAGCGAGAGTCCTACTAATCACCAGGACCGAATCCGTGGAGGTGGTCATGTATGCCCTTGCCGCCTTGAGCGCGGTTATGCGTTGCACGCTCGTCAATTGACGCATCTCCCGGACTTTACAACCTTGCGCTCATACAGAAGCTGCGTACAGCATTGCCGGCTCAATTTCTCCGGCATAAATCATCCTCAGCGATTCACCCCTGAAACCCCAGTTTATTTTCGCCGCCGCCATCATTTTGTTTGATATTTCATTGCCTTTGCTTTTAACATACTGCACTTGGGCTTTCCAATTTAACTTATCGTCAATCTTTACCCCGAGGCATGTAATCGCTTCCTTAACCGGTATTTTCTCCCTTCCTAGCTCTAGCCTAGGGGGTCGCTGTCCCAGTTTCTTTCCGAAATAGAGCGCCTGTGATTTAGCCGTGTTAAATTTTAATTTTACCGTCTGCGACCATTCGTGTAGTTTATAAAGCGCCTCGTTCGGTTTTGTTGCGTATTATCCGCAAACCCAACGATTGAGCATCCTGTGGGCAACTTGACCCTAACATGCTCTTATACAACAACTTCCAAAATGTGGGACCAGAGCATGACCCCTGCGGACATCCCCTGTGCCAATCGCCCCAAAGACATTAAGTTTCGTAGACAACCCCTATTTTCCAACTCGCAAACAAACAAAGGACACCAGGCAGCATCAAATGTTCCTGAAATATCTAAAGCAACAACAACACAGTACTCTTTAGCATCTCTCGCCTGTTTAATTTCCCCGACAACGAACCCTAATGCATCCATATTCGACTTTCCCTCCATAAAACCGAACTGTCGGTTATTAAAGCCGCGGTCACGCACTAAGTGCTCATCTCGGGTAGTCAACGCGATCCAAAACTTTCCCCAACACCGGTAGCAAGCTAATTGGACGATAGCTGCCCGGGTCTGACGCATCCGCCTTTTTAGGTTTAGGTATGAATTTCACGTTCTGGACTTTCCAGCAACGCGGAAAACCGCCCCTTTCTAGACAAAGATTAAACAACCCGGCAAGGACGCAAGGCGATAACAGGCACGCCTTGAGAGCTGCGTCTGAAGTGATTCCGTCATGCCCCGGTGCCTTCTTAGGCTTCATCCTCCTAAAAGCACTGACGACCTCGTGAACTAGGATTGCCTTATCGGCACCTGTTCCTTGCGCCTCTGTAGCTTCCCGACGTACTAAATCGTGCCACCCCTCATCCTCCTCGGGATTATCCGAAGGGAAGAATTTCTCTAATAAATATTTCGCCGTGGTTTTAAAATCTTCCGTATATTCGCAATTTGTCTTTCTTATGTTACCGAGCGCGATTTTCTGTTGTTTACCCCTTATTACGCCGTATGCGGTTTCCCAAGGTTCTTTCTTTGAGTTTCGCGTGCAGAATTCTTTGAATTTATTTGTTCGCGTTTCTTTTATTAATATCTTATATTCGCAGTAACTTTGATTGTATTCTACTCTCCGTTGTTCTCTTATATCTCCCGAGGCGCGTTGATAGCGGCGCCTTAGGTTACGCTTTTTTGCCGGCTTGGTGGTTAGTTCCTGGGTCCACCAGGGTACGCTGTCTTTAAATGTTTTCTTTTCCGGCATGGAGTACGACGACGCCTCTACCACCGCGTCGTTTAAATTTTCCGTGAGTGTTTCTATTTCGTCTGTCTCTCGGCAGTTAAATAGTTCGTTTTCGAGCGCAGAGATACTTTCGCCAAATTTTTGTTTAAATCGCTCCCAATTTGCTTTTTTATTACAGAACCGCGGAAATATAGTTAGCTGCTCGTTTGCGCTTGTTTTGGTTTCAATGTCCCATCTTATTAATTTATGGTCAGAGAGCGTTTCCTCGTCCGACCTTATTTTCCAATCACAAATGATTTCTAACATCTCGTGCGAGGCTGCAGTAATATCAATAAAACTGCTGCCTCTATGCCCCTCAAACGTAGGTGAATCATTAGTATTTATCACACTAAGATCCTATTCCGTTAGAAGATCAGCAACCTGTGAACCCCTATCATCTTCCATAGGGCTACGCCATAACGGCGAATTAGCATTAAAGTCTCCTCCAATTATTAGTTTTTTATTCTTTTCAATTTGGCGAAAAATGCCTTCGATGTGATTTATTAAGTCCACGGTTTGAGGATTTCCCCGCCGAGAGTAGGCTGGTGGAAGGTTCGCGCTTATCACGTAAAACGTGTTTGTCTCTGTTTTTATTTGCGCGGTGGTTGTAAACTCGTTGGACAAATTGTTTAATATTATCCCGGCGTACGTCCAATTATTTATTATTATACCGCTGCATGGTCGTTCGCTATTCGCGTTTAAGACGGTAACCCCCCTCCCAAAACCTGTTATTTTGTGTGTATACAGGTGCGGTTCCTCTATAAGCCCGATGTCGATATTTTCTTCGCATAATAACTTTACGAAGTTATTTGTTGCCCCTTTGCCTTTCCCGAAATTTAGTTACACGAATTTAATTTTCTTGCTTCTTTTAAATCTTTCTTTTTCTTCACGGTCCATAATCGATGTTCCGTGTGATTGCGTTCTTCAGCCTTATCATCGTGGCGCATCTACTCGACTTGGCGTCGTGGCGCGTATCGACCTTCGCAACACCGCCAGTTCTGTCGTTTGCCCTGGCGCAAACCACACAGCAGGGGACTGCCTTCCGGCAATTCTTGAATTTGTGCCCAACCTTGGCACAGTTATCGCACCACCGTACCTTCTACCTGCACTCCATCGATCTATAACCGTACTCGTAGCACCGGTAACACTAGGTCATCGATAAATAGTCCCGGGCCCATACTTTTCGCCACCTGAGGTTGATTGCGTCAGCTAATATGCGCCTTCAAAGTGTGGGGGTCACTTCGAAAACTACGTTGGCGAAGGGATCCCTTCTCTCTCAGGTGGTCTTCCAGCTTCAAATTGCCGAAACGGGGATTCTGGCTCACAATCAACCGCGCCAGTTCTTCCGCCTTCATCCCCGGTTTGACCCCCGGAAGAACGACCCGTGGACGCTTCCACTCGATCGTCTTCGCTACTAATTCTTCGCAGTGCCCGCCGACCTTCGACTGCAGTTTCTTGGCGTTGTCACGACCCGCCCGCTCAACTACTACACCGTCCCTACGCGTCCTTCGAGCTCCGACTACAACAAACCCATCACGTGCTGGGTCGACCTTCTTCTTCAGGGTCGTCATAACGTCGCTCTTCTGGCCTGGTTTGGCGTAGGAAGTGCGCAGCACCGACACTCCTTGTCTCCGCAGATCCTGGACCACTGAAACAACAAAATCCGCCGCAGGACTTCCCCCGACAACACTCCAACGATAGTGGCGGAGGTAGTCGACACCTTCCCGTAGACGACCGCGTGCGCCTTTCTCACCCTGAACTTCAAAAGTTCCAGCTCATCGAGGTCGCTAGCATCAACGCTGCCGTTGCTGCTAGTCGACATCTTACGCTGAGACCTTGAAGTCGAGGGCAATTCAGGCGCCGCAACCAGCACAGGAGGCTCCGACTCCTCAGATACGACCGCCGCAGACACATGCTCTTTCACTATCTTCTCAACCTCCTCCTGTGTCACTAACCTAACGTCCTTTAAGACGACCCTATGCTGCCCCTCCCCAACAGCGCCCTCAGCCACCGACCTAACTGACTCCGACCGATCGTCCCTCTTCTTCCTTGGCAACGGCTTCTCATCCCGATGGACCACCATGATAACAAAGCTAATGGCAAAAGAATAATGAATGGGAAACAACTCAAAAACAACGACCTGATCGTTACGACGCTAAAAGAACACAAACGTTGGTCCAGTAAAAACACTTTAATTAAACATAAACCGTAAAACACCCTGTATTTATTATTTAAACTTCGAACTGTCAAATTCAATTACAAAATTCGCAAAAATACAATAAACACTAACGTTAAAATAACTACTAGAACCAAATAACATTATTTATTTATTTTACAGTTTTAAACTCTCAAATCAAATTTAAATAAGCTAATTACATGAAAATATTATTTATAAAATACTGTACTTTAAATTTAACTGTGGAAATAAACAAATAAAAATACGCGCAATTGGAATGCGGTACCGGAAACGCACTCACAACGTGTTTGCCCGAACTTCAAATGCTACACCACTAATTACACTGAAAACTCGACTTCAAGAACTTTTAAGTACGCAAGGACTTGAAATATGGAATATTTATATTTAATTTATTTGGAAATTAAGGGTTTTTGAGCTATTTATTTAATTTAAAAGGCCTAGATGTTGGTTTTCAGGTTGTTATTTTATTATACGCGCACTATAAAATTTTTACACACTTTTTGATGATTTTAGACGGTCTTTTACACGATTTACGCAGTTTTTGTTTTAAATTTATTAAAAACGCCTTTTAAATTAGTTTGAAATTATTTTGGGGTGTTTGTTTATTAGTTTTTTGCATTATTAGCCCGAAATTAAATTTAGTTTATTTTTAAACGCGGATTTTAGTTTAAATTCAAAGAAAAGCGCGATCTATTTATTATTTAACGGATTAAATTATTATTTTTAATTTTATTTTACTGCCCTGTGATTAAAAATTAATGCAGCACAATAATAAAAATAAAATATAATAAAAACAAAGCTTAAAATATAATAAAAATAATGAAAACCCTATATAAACACTTACTTGTAGCCTTGTATCCGGGAGCTCCGTGAAACACGTCCTATCACTTCAAGCGCTAACTAGAAAGTTTTATCGAATTTATACAAATAGATAAATGAATTAACACGTGAAAGGGATATTTTAATTTACTGAATTAATTTTCGTTTTTAACGCCAAAAGAATTTGAGTTGACAATTATTAGACCGCGTATTTCTTATTAACAAAAAAAAAATGTACGGAATGTTCACAATAAACGCAACAATGTAATCTATTTAATATCTTCGTATATCTCCTGGCATCTGCCACGGGTATTGTCTTCTAGCATAATGTTGAAATAATGTGTTTGTGATGGTTAAAATATGTTTGTCGCAGACTTTCACAAGCTTATTTCGCCTGTCGTTCCCCATACCTAATCCATATGAACCTACTACCGCTCCGTCTCTACCCTCACCTACCATTGCGTCAAAATCCCCATGATTACTAAATTTTCATGATCTTTTAAGCATCTTAGTATGTCTACTATATCTTTCTAGATTGCTTCTACCTCTTCATCACTGTAGCTAGAGATAGGCATTTATACTTGTATTATTACTGTATTAACTGGTTTAGACTCTAGTCTAGCTATGAGTTCGTTCTTTTGTAAGTAGTTTTCTACACAGTGTCCAATTTTTTTTCGCATACCTATACCCACACCCAAATTTCCTTCCTCTGGTCCTGTATGAATTACCACAAAGTCGCAACTAGAAAATTCCCCCTCCTCTGGTTACCGCTAATCCCTACTATGTGTAATACTAACCTATCCATTTCAATTTTTAAGTTCTCTAGTTTACCTACAATGTTTCCGGCTCTTCCTTTATGCTTTCCGATCAGATCTTCCAAAAAAGTATCCACCTGGAGAACCGAATGTGGAACTATTTTAACTCCGGAATTTATACCCCAGAGGATACAATCATCTTAAATAACAATTTAAGTACGCTGTATACTTGGGATATAATGTGTTGGTTTACCGTTGCCTTCCACATCGCAGTAGTGTGTCTTAGAATGCCATATCAATCCCTAGCGTCTCTGCCACTCTAAAAACCAAAATAACTGCAGCCCTCTTTCGGGGGATCTGTCTTTAGTCTGGTTCCTCACTAAAGACCCCGTTAATTTGGTTGTAGCTTTAGTAAGGCCCTTTAGCTCACTGGAGCATGCAAGCTGTTCCACCTGATCTAGTAATCTAGAACTTCTTCAAGGTGCAGGTCGATTTAAAACGGATTGTTTACTTATATAATATATTTTTAAACGAAAAGAATAGTCTATTTTCAATCGTGATATTTATCTAGTAATTAAATGAATAAAGTAGGAAACACACTAATGTTATTATATTATAAATTATGAGCAATCATAGAAAAAAGATTAATGATTTTAACAAAATATAAATAAACCATTGTGTTCTTCTGGTAATACAATCAAGCAGTACAAACAATTTAATAAAAATCAATTTTCTTTCTTTTATTCTTACAAAATCTTGAATTGTTTCATTTATATCCAACGAATTAAGAATGTTTCGGAGGGCTAAATTATTAAACCTTTTTGGGCCATAGTAAACCTTAAAGAATTTTTTTTTGTTATTTTTAATTTAGGGAATAGTTCCCTCTCTTTCAGCTAGAGTTACAGACATTGTAAGCTAAATCTTTAGGGAGAATGATAGACTTGTAAATGTTCATCATCGAATATAAATATTTTAAAAACCCCAAAGCTGATAAATTACGTTTAATATAACTATGTAAAACTTTAATTTCATTGACTAAATTTAAACCGTCAATATCGGAGTCCGTAGGTAATAAATCTTCTGATTTAATTTGTAAATTCATACAATATTTTAATTTTGTATTTTTATCTAAACTTATCGTAACGTCTAAATCATTTAAAAACTATAAATAATTGTCGTGTTCTGTCATTGTTGCAATCTGTCATCCAACATTGATATTGTGAGGTCAATGATTAAAAATATAAGTGAACTTTAAAGTAGGATACAGTAGATTAACAGGATCGCTTTTACATTCATAATCAAATGACGTATATATTTTTTTCGCTCTCTGCGGGGGAACTGATTCATCAGGCTATTTTTTTTTGCCTGAAATTTAACTAAATTAAGTGATTCTATAAAAAAAAACCCTGTCAGACCGCTTTTGAGATAAATAAATTTTTATTTCGCATAATATTTTTTCAGACTCCGGTAAAGTAACGGTTGATTTTTGCAGTTTTAGTTTTAGTATTTACTTTTGATAAAATTGTATATTTTATTACTAGCTATATGTTCATTTGTAGGATTTTAATTTTATAATTCAACTTCTACAATTACTAGTCCTCGAAGAATCATTAAAACAGAAGAACAAAGAATAATAAATTTTTACTATATTAAATCTAAGTGCCTTAACAGCATCAATTCTGCTTTCAAATTGTATTTCAGATGAAGATTAAACCGAAAGTGGCGGATTACTTTTTCAAAGTTTGTCAGAGGTAAGTAGATGGCGAAAAGTAACCATGTATTGTTGAACAATTCCAATTGAATTCGTTACCCTCCAAAGAACTCATTCACAATCAAGTTTATGGTAATGAACGGCACACGCAACGTAAAAAGCTTTAGAATTTGCAGCTAAAAGTTTTGCTGCAAACCTATATTTCGCACTTCAAATTCAGCCTATTGTCGTAACCTTGATGTAGCATGTTTTTTATATCAATGTTAACTAATATATAAAATGTTGATAAAACGGTAACCAGGATATCAAACAGTCAGAAAACGTAAAATTAGCCAATAATTTTGGTATGAATATGAAAATCAACCTTTTATAAATCCAAAGTATAAATTTAAAATTAATTTTTATTTTTGTGCTTTCAAAACAGTTAGTTATAAAATGTCCGGGTACAATTTTCTGTTTTTGAATAATATGGTGACACTTTGAATTGTTTGTATGACTATACCTCTGAAAATTAGTTTTTATTGATAAAGTTACCTTAGCAAAATTTTGTAGTGATTTAACAAGTAAATTAATTAATAATAATTATTGGTATATTTGCGCTATGAACTTGCTGATGAGTTTAGAATATTTCATAACTTTTTAGCTGCTGAAAAACATCCATCTAAGATATTAAAATTTGTTAGAACTAATATATTGTTACGAACTATTAGACAACCCGTCAAACACGCAAGCTGCTTAACCGAAGTATATTCTACAAAAGTCTCGAACGTTCCAGCAAACACTAGAATAAAAGTCATCTATTTAATTATAGGGTATATATAAGATCGATGATGAGTGTACATAAGTTAGTCTGAATCAAAATGTCGTATATAAATCATATCGTGTAAAGTTAGTTAGTTATTTTTTGAAAGTCCTATAGTAGATATAAATTTGTGTTATGTGAACTTGTATATTGTACCACAGCTTACACATAAATACACAAAAGTGTAATAAATAAATTATAGTAGTATTAGCGTTGTTAAGAAAACTTATGGTTAAGGATTTAGTTTAAGAAGATATTAATGCTTGCAAATAGTATTAGTGTGATAGTGCGTCATTGTTAATTGGACTAAAAACGTCTATAAATAAGGCATATACTGTTAATTAGACTTGTGAATAGTGAGTAATAAAGACTTTTGTTATTACTTATTCTAAATTAGTGATACTCGTTAATAGTAGCCTGCTACATTGGTGTCAGGCTGTGTTGGGTGTATAGTGATGAATTAAAAAAAAATAGGTCTAAAGACATTTGAGTAGTTTGTATATGGCTGTTACAATAAACCAAAGTAAAATAGAGGGAATAGCTTTAATTAATTTCCTTAAGGAATTTTAAATCCGGAATAGAAGAAAAGTTTAGTGAAAATGCTGCGAAAATGGCAGAAAAGATGAGTGAAAGTACAGCCACGTTAGAACAAAGATTAATGAAAAGCTCCATTGCATTAAAAGAGGATTTCACGGAACAGGTAAAAACAGTTGAGCAAAAGTTGGGTAGTAAATTGGTAAAAATAGAATAAGATGTGATGAGACTGCAAGAACAAATGATTTTACTAAAAATGCGGCCACTTGAATTAGTAAACCAAGTTGTAAATCAGAAAATCCCAAAAATAAGAAGCATGGAAGGAAGCGAGTCAATACCGTCAAAAAATAAACAAGTAAAAAAATTTACAGAAAAAACAATTTGAAGCTACTGCAATAGCCAACGGTTTGTGCAACAAAGAGAAGGCTATCTCCTTAATAATGGCCCTACTGTGGGAAGCCTTTAACATCTGGCAAACCATTCCAGATCACCAACACAGTAAACACGGCCTCTTAACGTCGAAGCTTGAGTTGAGATATGGAGACGCTCACCTTCAACAGGTTTACCATGCACAAGTTAAGAACCGCTCGCAATAGACAAATGAAAGCCTGCAAGAATTCGAAGCTCACATTGCCAGATTAGTTAGATTGACATGCCCAACGGCACCAGATAGCTTTCTCGAACAACTGGCTGTTCAAACATTTGTGGGTGGCGTTAAGGACAGCGAAATACAGCAAGCGCTAAGAGTAGCACGGCCAAAAATGTTAGAAGACGCATTGGCTTATGCTCTTGAAGTTGAAGCAGCTAAGCGGACATCACAAAGGGCGAGTCACAAAGTTCGATCTGCCTTAGAAGAACCTGGGCAATCGCGAAACAGCATAAAAGAAATAATCAACCATGTGGCTGAAAGGTTGGAAAAACAATGACCGAGGAAATGGAGTCTGCGATGCTGGAGCTGCGGTGAAGTTGGCCAAATACAGAGACGCTGTACTCAACAAAAAAAATAACAGGTTGAGCTAAAGCAAGTCAATGTAAGGGGGCGAACGTCGACAGCACAACGTAGTGCCCTGGAGGTTACCATCGTGCTGCATCGTCGATGGGAAATCTGAACAGCATTTGTATCGATGGTAGGATTAATGGTATGGTTGTTCGATTACTAGTGGATACAGGAGCGACAAGGACTACTGTGAGACCAGATTTGGTTGGTCGTGGAAAAGTCTTATCTGCATCGGTGTGTCTTCGAACGGCAAGTGGTGAGAAAATCTCTACTCACGGAAAGACTGCCGTGACGTTGGGAATTGGAGACAAACTAATTAATCATCGGGTAGCTGAAATTACAGAAGACGTGATCTTGGGAATGGACCTTATGAGAGAATATGGGTTTCATATCAACATGAAAGAAAATGTGCTTCGAATAGAGGATGAGGTTCCATTTCAAGGGACGAGTAACCAGACTATGCAAGTCCGAATGATTTGTGATACGAAAATACCCGAGAAAACCAAAATGATCGTGATGGGACGCCCGGATGGTATGCTCCGTGAAGGACAAGTATGCATGATGGAAGCAACTGAATCGGGAATGGGTCAGGAGGATTATTGATCGGGAGAATACTGGTAAAGTTTTGAAATATGATTCCAGTAAGGGTGCTAAACAGTAATCCGCATACGGTAACCCTGAAGAAAGACATGATTGTGGAAGTTGTATTCCAGTATGCCATATTAAACGTGTGGACGACTCAAAAGATAAACCAGCCAACGGTTGCTTACAGAAATTGTTAAATATGTTGATACCTTCGTATCAAGGATTAAACGGCGACCAGCTAGGCAAGGTAAAAGAACTGGTCGGACGATATCGAAGTATGTTTGCACTGCATAATAGTGAGAAAGGAAAGACGAATGTTGTGCAACACAAGATCAATACTGGAAATGCGCAACCGATGCGACGGCTTCCTTTGGCAAAACGTAAGGAAGCCGAGCAAATTATCACAAACATGGAAGAACAGGGAGTGATTGAGCCCTCGAATAGTCCATGGGCATCCTCGATAGTGCTTGTCAAGAAAAAAGATGGATCAACAAGGTTTTGTGTAGATTACTGGCGGCTAAACAATGTCACAAAAAAAGACAGCTATCCTTTATCCAGAATTGATGACACCTTAGATACTCTATCCGGATCCAAATGGTTTTCGACCTTGGACCTGAAAAGCGGATACTCGCAGGTAGGCTTGGGCCAAACGACGAAGAGAAAACTGCGTTTACAATTGGGACTGGATTATGGCAGTTCAAGGTCATGTATCTGTTACTTTTGAACGTTTGATAAAGTCGATATTGCGTGGACTGCCCTGAAGAACATGTCTGGTGTACCTAGACGACGTAAGTGTTAAGCGCGTTTTTGAAGAACATCTTAAGATTACGCGGGGAAAACCTTACCTTGAGCCCTAAGAAATGTCACCTATTTGGAAAAGAGGTGAAATACCTAGGACATGTCGTTTCGGAGTCCAGAATAAGAGCCGACCTTGACAAAGTAAAAACGGTACAAGAGTGGCCTACACAAGCAGATATACACCAACTACGCAGTTTTCTTAGATCGTGTACATATTACCGACGTTTTATACTAGGATTTGCTAACATTGCCAAACCGTTGACGAAATTAACCAAAGATAGACAAGAATGTAACTGGAATGACGACTAGCTCAGCGCATTTGAACAACTGAAACGGCTACTAGTTGCAACACCGATTCTGAGTTATCCACGGATGGAGGGTAAATTTGTGTTGATTACCTTTGCCAGCAATACAGCTATAGGAAGCGTTCTTTCTCAAGTGCACGACGGACAAGAAAAGTTATTGAGTATTTCAGCAAAATCTTGTCGCGGACAGAAAGGAACTATTGTGTGACAAGAGGGGAGCTGTTGGTCGTTGTCAAATCCGTAGAAGTCTTTTATAAGTATTTATACGGCCGTAACTTTCAGTTAAGAACAGACCACATTGCACTAAAATGGTTACTGCAGTTTCGAAATCCTGAAGGGCAAGTTGCAAAGTGGATAGAACGGCTTCAGGAATATGACTTTGACACAAAACTTCGCGTAGGAACTAGCCATCAGAATGCAGACCCTTTGTCAAGAAGACCTTGTCCGGTAGACTGCAATCATTGTTCCAAGATGGAAGAAAAAATAAGTGTCATCCATAGAATGACGGTAACGGATAATACTTGGCAACCCGAAAGAATTCAAGAAGACCAGGAAAATGACGCCGAATTGGGATGTACTATTAAGTGGAAAAGTAGAGGACCAACGACCAGCTTGGGAAGAAATTAGTATTTCAAGTAGAAGCCTGAAGGCATACTGGACACGGTGGGACTCTTGGTGATTGAAAATAGAATCTTGAAGCGACGCCTGGAGTGTGAACATGGCACTGAGAGACGACTTCAAGTGATAGTGCCGAGAAACAGAGTGCCAAAAGTGTTGTAGCGCTTGCACGATGGTATTTCCGGAGGGCACTTTGGCGTAATAAGAACTCTTGAAAGAGTGAGAGAAAGATTCTATTGGGTGAACTGCAAAAAAGATATGAAGCAGTGGTACCGAAAATGTGAGTTGTGTGCCTCTGAAATGGCACGGTCACAGAACGGAAAGCCCTAATGAGACAGTAAAACGTGGGGAATCATTTTGAGAGAGTGGTCATTGATATCGCTGGTCCGTTTTCTGAATCAGAGAAAGGAAATAAATACATCTTGGTTGCAATGGATTATTTTATCAAATGGTCGGAGGCGTATGCTATACTTACTCAAGAAGCCGATGCGGTTGCAGGTATACTAGTGAAGCAGTTGTTTTGTCGCTTTGAAGTGCCGTTGGAATTACACTCCGATCAATGTCGGAATTTCGAATCAGCGTTTTTTCAGAAAGTCTGCCAGCATCTTGGAATTAGGAAGACTAGAACCACACTACTTCATCCTCAATCGGATGGAACAGTTGAAAGAATAAACAGAACTTTAGGAAAGTACCTAGCCAGAGTTGTTTCTGAACATCAACGAGACTCGGACCAATATTTACATTTATTCTAATTGCGTACCGATCTTCGGTACATGACAGCACAGTATACTCTCCCGCTTGCGTGATGTTAGGACATAAATTGCGGCTACAATGTGATATTCAGTTTGAATTTATACCTGGAGAAGAGATCGCAGGTGAAGATTACGTTAGTTAGCTTTGTGAAAGATCAAATAGCATTCACGAAAACGTCCGAAAGAATATCCAGGCAGCAAACGATCGAATGAAATCACAATATGACACGAGAGCACAAAAAGGTGGTTTCCATCCTGGGGATTTAGTGTGGTTGTATAATCCACAAAGAAAGCGGAGATTGTCGCCAAAATTACAAAGACAATGGGAAAGCCCGTACGAAGTGTTAAAAAGAATTAATGATGTAGTGAACCGGATCAGAAGATCTCCCCGTGGTAAACCGAAAGTGGTACACTTTGACGGTTTAACATCTTATGCTGGCAACAAGTAGGAAGACTCGAGTAATGGGAATGGTGTTCGAAGAGAATCGTAAGCCAAATGTGGATTTTAAGAGTTTTATGACGGCGTATGGTGATTCCGCTAAGGTGAGATGTGGCGTTGTTGTTGAAAAACAGCTAGATCTGTTTAGAGCACTAGAAGAGTATTCCTTGCGTATTGCACAGCTCAAGATCTGCAAATGTCAAGAGGGATAGCTGTTGTTTTCAAAAAAAGGTTTTGATGTGTGGATGAATTAGTACAACAGCAGCCAACTGTAGAAAAGCTTTGATTCCTCAGGATAGAAATCGTTATGTTTATTATCCAAAGATTCTTCATGGCAGAGACCTAGTTATGGACATCTATGGGAGGCTTTGCTGAATCTTAAGGCTCAGATGATGGAAAATGGAGTAACGAGACAAGCGGTGCCCAACCTAGGCTGTGGACTGGACCGCATAGATTGGAGAATAGTTTGAAATATGCTAGAAGTAATTTTTCAGGGAACCAACATTCAGGTTATTGTTTGTTGTTATCAATCGGTTACCTACCAAGTCCAAGAAAGAGTGTTGACTGTTACATCAAACTACGTGGTGGATGCATCAGAGGAGATAGCTGCCAAAACCGTCATCAGTCATCGAATTGGCGTTAATGTGTTTTTGCAGTTACGGGACGTAACGGTTTTAAAGAAGAAGCAGTGCTACGAACTATTAGACAACTCGTTAAACATGCAAGCTGCATAACCGAAGTATATTCTACAGAAATCTCAAACGTTCCAGCAAACACTAGAATATGAATCATCTATTTAATTATAGGGTATATATAAGATCGATGATGAGTGTACATAAGTTAGTCTATATCAAAATATCGTATATAAATCATCTCGCATATACTTAGTTGGTTATTACGTTTTGAAAGTCCTATAGTAAATATAAATTTTGTGTTATGGGAACGTGTATGTTGTACCGTCAGCTTATACATAAATAGACAAAAGTGTAATAAATAAATTATAGTAGTGTTAGCGTTGTTAAGAAGACTTATGGTTAAGGATTTAGTTTAAGAAAATATTAGTGCTTGTAAATAGCATTAGTGTGATAGTGCGTCATTGTTAATTGGACTGCAAACATCTATAAATAAGGCATATACTGTTAATTAGACTTGCGAATAGTGAGTAATAAAGACTTTTGTTATTACTTGTTCTAAATTAGTGAAATGCGGTAATAGTAGCCCGCTACAATATACTTTTTAGATGTAGCACCTTCTATTCATATTTTGTCGACACTCTATGTATCCTTTGCGAAGGGAACGGTCATTTTCCAAACCGAAAGTAGTAAAAATTGATTTCCGCTTTACAATGGGTCAGAAAAACTAAAAGACCTGGACACTATTTACATCGAATCAAACTATTTCAACGAATTAGACTTAGAAGATGTAATTAATAATATGCAACAAAGAAAGCTAGATGGGCTATAATTTTTTTGAATACTTTACTTTATTCTGTAGTGTAGTTGTAAATTGCTAGTAATCTTAATTTTAATCCCGTAGTTAGTTCTCTTAATTTATTGCTATTGAAAACCTTTAAAGTTAACTTAAAATCATTACTCAAATATGTACATACCAAAACCTCGTGTGTGATGATTGTATTTATGTATTAATATATATCCCGGAGATCACTTAAAAAGAGGTTAGAAGTATATTGGAGAGGGCTAAAGCCATTCACGCACGAGCGACAAAAAGCTCAGGCGTGGTCCTGGCTACTAATGACTACCTAGTTGACAAAATGCGTATCTAGCAGACCTGGTTCTGACGGGTGTGCAGAGCGTGCATGCACGAAGGCGAACAACTATACAGAGCGGCCGCGGTCATCCTCGACAAAATATAGTTTTGACTCTGCGTGGACTCGTTCGCTTGTCTTATTGTGTCCGTATTCGATAAATTTCTTCGTGGAAAAGCGAGCTAGTCCAGCGATTCTCAACCTGTGGGGCGCGCCCCCCCTTGGGGGGCGCGGCGTTACTACAAGGGGGGCGCGAGTATATTTAAAAACAAAATAAAAACTGTTTTGAAGGTAAAATAAAACAAATTGTAAAATTAAAAATATATATATATATATATATATATATATATATATTTAAATTAAGAATACAGTTTATAATTACATATTACCAATAAATAATTTATTATATTCATTATTTAAGTTTATTAGTATGAAACAAATACCAGTTAAATGTTATGTTACTAATCAATGACTTCCTTGAGCCTGTTTCTCATTGCAAAGTTTTTGAAATGAAGGAGTAATACCAGATATGGATACCCTAAGTTCTTTTTCTATATTTAGCTGTGATCTTATTTTGTTTTCAACGAAGATACCGCTGAAAATCCGGTTTCGCAAAGATAAGATGTTGAAAACGGTAAAAGTATTTGGAAAGCTCTTCGTTTTAATGTAGCATACTGTCATCCAAACCAGCCCAAAATTCAAAAATCGATTTGTTATTAAATTGTCTTTTGATTTCACTGTTTGTTGTAAAATCAATAAAAGTTTCCTCTTCAGAAGTCGAGATCCCTTGTGGAACATTGTGATATGGGTCCCTAACCCACTCGTAACTTGCTAGAACTTTTCGTCAGCAAAAGGTATTTTTTAAATTTTTGCTAGCATGCTTAGACGTTCGTTTATAGTTAAGAAAATCACGTTTATATGTTCTTCTTCAGGTTTGTATGTCTTTACAAATTCATTTATATTCGGAAACATTTCCAATTTCTTTTCTTTTAAATTTCTAAGCCACAAATCCAATTTTCTACAAAAACCATTGACTTTATCATTTGTTTCCAAAATATATGTATTTGTTCCTTGAAGTTGAAGATTCAAGACATTTAACTTCTCAAATATATCGACTAAATAACCCAATTTCATAATAAATATAGTATCTCGAAACATTACGGCTTCTTGTCGATTTTCTTCTTCTAGAAAAATACAGATTTCTTCTCTTAATTCAAAAACACGTTTCAAAAACTTTCCACGTGATAACCATCTAGCTTCGCAATAAAAAAGTAATGCTGTATGTACTGATCCCATATCTTTACAAAGTTCAGAAAACATTCTTGATTTTAAAGGTCTCGTTTTTATATAATTTACAACAGTTACGACTGTAGATAACACGATATTTAAACCAGTACTCATTTCTTTCGACGCCAGTGCTTCTCTGTGGATCATGCAATGCGTCCAGATACCCTGTGAAGATTTTTGTTTTACTAGTGTTCACATGTTTTGAAATCTTCCAGACATTGAACGAGCACCATCGGTGCATATTCCAACACAATTTTCCCATTCAATATTCGCCTCGTTTATAAAATTATCCAAGATAGTAAATAAAACAGTTGATGTTGCCCTTTGCTGTATCGGTTTGCAAAAAAGTAATTCTTCTACAGCTGATACACCATCACAAAAACGTACATAGGCTATCAAATGAGCATCTTTATTGTTATCAGTTGCTTCATCAAGTTGAATTGAAAACAATTTTCCACGCAATTTTGCAAAAAGCTGATGCTGTACATCTTTAGCCATGTCAGAAATACGACGAGCAACTGTATCATTGGAAAGTGGAATAGATTTTAATTTTTTGGCAAAATTTTCTCCGAACATGGTCTCTACAATTTCAATTGCAGCTGGCAAAATTAGCTCTTCACCAATATTGTGAGGTTTCTTGCATCTGGCTATTTGATACGAAACTTTGTAAGAAGCAAGTAAAGCTTGTTCATTCGAAGACAAAGTGCTTTTAAGAACTAATTTTTGCTTCTCGAGTGATTTTAATTTACTTTCAAAAAATTGTCGGGATTTTTTAACGTATTCACTATGAAGAGTTTCCAAATGTCGTTTAAGTTTATTTGGCTTCATACTGTCAGCTGCCAAAGTTTTTGAGCAAATAACACACAAAGGCCTTACTTCTTCATTTACTTCAGTGCTCGTAAATCCATAGCTTAGGTATTCTGCGCAATATTTTCTTGATTTAGTTTTTGAAACATGCCTAGCCTGTGCACTAGTTGATGCTTCACAATCCTCCAATTCTCGCTTACGCCCATATAAAAATTTATCCATAATCTTTTCTAAATATGCCTCTGTTGCTTCTAAAATATATATAAGAAAAAGTAAATAAAAATTCTTAAATATTTCTATTATTCTTTATTATTTTCAGATACCAATTAAATTAAATGGCATGATTATGATAAAATGATAAATATATTTTTGTACTTGCCTTTTAATATTTAGGTCCTCTAGAAAATTATCAATTTTAGATAAATAATACTTTTACAATGTTAAATTAAGATTGATTCGCAATCCTGGTTCTATACAAATGTATGCACACTATATAACCTCTGAAGTGTACTCGCACAACAGGAGCACTAGCAAAGCCGATAGACTGAAACTTAACGTGACCCTGGCAGAATGTGTACAAAAAGCAGCGCCTACTAAAACACAGGCCTAACACAAGGAGTGGGGAAACCAATCATTTTTTCGGTAGTGGGGGGGCGCGAGAATATTTACATTGGTAAACTGGGTCGCAATAACAGAAAGGTTGAGAAGCGCTGAGCTAGTCATAAGACGTAAACTGTAGCAGTGACCACTTAAATACGCAGCACATGAATCAAAAGTTTTTGTAGTTTTTACTGATTGCTTTTACAATTTTTATTATTGTTGAAGGAACAAGTTGCAATATAATTTTGGAACTAATTTTACCTGTAAATTGGAAGGGGAATTATACTAAAGTATTATATCTAGAAGAATGTAGTAGTAATATATAATAGTAATTGTAATAGTAGTATTTCTTTGAAAGGGTTAATATCTGGATGTCGTCTTCAGTCATTTTTGTTTTTAAAATCAATGTTAATCATATTTAGTTAACTAGGTATTAAAATAAGTGTTTCAAACTTAAAATTAGTCTTTTAAAATAAAAATCGCATTTTTTGAATTGTTTTTAATTTCATTTGATTCGAAATAAGTTTATCCTTCGATTGATACCAGTACCTCTCTTGTAAGTTAAATTGACAAGCAACAATTACTAAAAACGGTTGATATAGATACCATGTTAAATTCGTATGTTCAACTTTGAGAACAAATCTAGAGCATAATTAATATATAATATACAATTTTGACTACAAGCTTTAATGCTAGACAAACTTTACGGTCTCTCAAGACTTTGAGTCCGGGGACCGGAACCCCCCCCCCCGCGCCCTTAACGGTGTTTACGCCATGCTTAATATTGTTAGGCCCCAAACAAAAAGACGTTATTTGACTAAAAATTTTAGAAAGCCAATTCAAAATTAACTTTAACCTTCTGATATTAGAGACTGCATTATCAAAAATAGAAGAAGAATGGTTCGAACAAATATAACAACATCACACAGTTTTCAACTTTTTCAACGACCTAAGCAATTTACCTAAAACAGATAAATCAAATGTGTATATAAAATGTAAATCTGTGGAGAGTATGTTACATGATCCATCTGGAAATGAAAAAGACATCATTATAGCTCAAGATTTATTCCATGAAACTGACAAGTCGCGTCCTATAATGCCTCTAGAATGAACACGTTAAATATGATACAATACTTATTTTCAAATAATCTCATCTATCTGTTTCCAAATGTAGTGATTGCCATACGAATTTTTGTGACAGGTGCTAGAGCGGGGAGTGACGACCTTAGTGGCTAGCGAGAAAAAAAGGTTTTTAAAATTTAAAATAATAAAAAACGGTTTGCGATCAAAAACGTGGCAAGAAAGGCCTTCGCACTTATCTAGCATTAGTATCGAAGAGGACATTTCAGATGTTATGTCAGAATTTGCATTAAAAAAAGGCAAGAAAAGTGAAGTCCATTTAAGCTTTTTACTTATTAAGCATATGCATTAATTAATAGATATATTTCATAAATGTATTTCATATTACGTATTCATTTGGTTATTATATCAATAATAATATTAGGTTGCAAAGTTAATAAAGAAATGTTATTGTAACGGAAACTCTATTTGCATAAACAACAGTTCTCTATTATCAAACCGATTATATAAGCCTTTTCAACGACTCATAGCCACAAAGAAATTCTTTAAAAGCACGTGTTACGTGCATTTCCTGTACGCAAATATTTTAGTTCTTATGTAATTAAATTTTAGATTCCTTACTGTATTCAAGGTCATTTGCGAATTTGTTAAGTGTTTCTGACTTTCCTCTAAATTAAAATGATTACTTATTTATCACCCTGTAGAATTTTATTAGTATATTGGTATAATTCAAAGTACCTTGATCTATCTCTATTTTTGATATAAAATGTATCCGCTTATCAAAAATGTTTGCTTTCTAAAATGATATACTCAAATTATTTAAAAGTATTACCACAAGTTTTATATAAAATGGGTTTTCTACATATATGATTAACGAGTTAGACTCCCTTTCAATTTAAACGATTGTTTATCTAACATCCTGTAAAATTTTATTAAAAAATTTTGCTATAAATTTAAATGCTTCAAATCTATTTTGATTGAATATTAAAATCTGGTATTTCATTATTAACAAAGTACTGCAATCTATTTTATTCTGATAGCGTCAAAATGTAGTTTGATTATGAAAGCATTTGTTTTTATAGAAATTACAATGTTACAATGTGTTTCATGCAAGATTTAAATCCATGAAATTTCCGCTTAGGTTATCTTTAAACTGTATTAATATTACATTTTCTATGGCTTTATACAAAAATATACCCAACCTTTGATACACATCGTCATAAGTCCTGGGGTCGATGTAGTACTATCGTTTTGTTTTAAAACGTTTAAAACCATAAGGTAGACGTGGGCTTTTTCATTTATAGATCGTAATTCGCTCTATTGTTTCTCTCATCTGCAGATGGTGCGATCGAAATAAAATTATTATTCTACCTGCTTTTACGACCTAAGACCGAAAAGTAGAAGTGCTTTCCGTTATAAAAATGCATTTTGTTTTAAAATCTGTTAGGCGATATAGTGAATAGTTTGTTGTAAATTTTCTAAAATTACGATTCGGGTAATGGCTTTTTTATAAGTTGGTTTTTCCTTAGTGTAAATTTAGAAAAAGATTTTATGTTAGTGTATTCCGTGCAGACAAGAAAGAAAAGAAAGGTAAGTAAAGGAATCAGTCTACACCGAATACGGCCACAAAGAAACGAACAGGAACCCAAATAAGTAATGCCGTGCTAGCTAAAACGTCGTAGAGTGGGGCGGGTCACACAGAAAGAAACAGAAAATCTTATTAAAGAAATTTTATCTACAAAACTTCTAGTGAAAAGAACATGGTACAAAAAGAACATTAACTCTCGTAGAAAATAGCATTTATCCAAAGCATCACAGTACATAAGTCCACCCAAAAATAATTTATGCTTTTCTTTAATTATCTTGATTTAATTTTCTACCTCTATCCCAATATTTACATAAAACAAAAATTAAACAAACATATGTATAGTGGACTGTTTTCAGTCCTGTGGTTACCCAATATTAAGTCTTTAATATTCATAAAAACCCTATACTTACGTATTGTCCACATATACTTGATAAGTAAAAACAAAAAATTAAAGTAATAGTAAGCCTGCTGATCGTAAAAGGCGATTAAAAGACGCAGCAAGGGGCAGCAGCCTTGCTGGCTAAAAGATATTGGAGGAGGGTTGGTTGGTCTCGGGCGATTCTCAATAATTTACAACCTTGTTGGGGGTTGGCCGTGACGGATACGGATTTTTGCTCAAATCTTTAAAAACTGTGTTGTGGAAAGATATGGGAGCCTACCACAATATTTCCCAGGTGTGCGTGGCCTAAAACACGAAATACATATGATGGAGAGCTCACAAGTAAAATTCTTGTCCGGAGGTAAAATACTCCCTCATTCGGATCTCCGGGAGGGGGTACTTGGGGCTCGTCATCGTAAGAATATAAAACAACAGTTCGATTTAGTGATAGGAACTTGAAATGTAAGGTCATTACTTAGAGTAGATAAGTTAACGAATTTATTAGTCGAAATGAGAAAGGAAAAGCTGGACATTTTAGGTATTAGTGAGGTGAGATGGCCAGATAGTAATGACTTTTGCAAAGATAATTATAAAATAATTACAACTTCTTCAACTAATGGACAGGCAGGGGTAGGAATAGTGTTAGGTAAAAGATTAGGGCATAAAGTTAAAGAGCACTTACAATTTAGTGATAGAATAATTATGGTTAAATTGAGTACAAAACCCACAGACACTGTTTTAGTATAGGTTTACATGCCAACAACTCAGTACGAGGATGAGGAAGTAGAAAAGGTATACGAGGATATAAATAGTTTAGTGAGAAAAGTAAAAGGAGATGAGAATTTAATAGTTATGGGCGATTTTAATGCATCAGTGGGAGAAGGTAGTGAGGGAAAAATGGTAGGAAAATTTGGGTATGGCAGACGAAATGATAGAGGAGAAAGATTAGTTGAGTTTTGCCAGGAACATAGATTAGTAACTGTAAACACCCTATTCGAACAACATGTTAGGAGAAGATATTCCTGGAAAGCGCCAGGTGATAGGGCTAGATACCAAATAGATTATATTTTAGTTAAACAAAGATTTAGAAACCAAGTTAAAAACTGCCGTAGTTATCCAGGAGCTGACATAGATAGCGATCATAACTTAGTTAAAATGAAGTGTAAACTAAAATTCAAAAAATTGAGAAAAGTTAAAAGAGAGGGATGGGATCTAGGTAAGCTTAATGATAGTAGGGTAAAAGAGGAATATAAACAAGTATTAGATAATAAGAGCAAAAAGATAGCTGTAGGAGGGAACGTAGAAAATAGATGGAAAGAAATAAAACTGACTGTACATGATACAGCAACACAGACTATAGGTAAGAAAAAAATAGAAGCGAGAAAACCCTGGGTAACAAAGGAGATATTAGATTTAATAGAGGATAGAAGAAAGCTTAAACCTTTCAGAGAAGTGGATAGTGAAAGTAAGCAAAAATATAATACAGTTAGAAATAAGATAGTACATGAGTGTAGAAAAGCTCGAAATAAATGGATGGAAGAGAATTGTAAGGGAATACAAGATGATTTGACAGTAGGTAAGACAGACAGGGCTTACAGGGCAGTTAAAAAGTTTTTTCGGGAAGATAGAAAAATATAATGGTATTAGAGACGAGAATAATGAGCTTCTAATAAATAAAGTTGAGGTAGCAGATAGATGGAAAAGATATTTAGAAGATTTATATAAGGGAGACGATATGGATGAGTTAGAGAACGACCAAGAAGAGGATGTAGAAATAGGGTTCTCAATATTAAGAGAGGAATTTGATAGAGCTGTTCGGAATCTTAAACTAAATAAAGCGCCAGGGATAGACGATATTCCCGCAGAATTAATAAAATATGCAAGTCAGAAAACTTTAGACAGATTATATGAACTAGTAAAAGTAATATATGACACAGGTGAGGTTCCGATAGATTTCGAAAAAAATATTATTATCCCAATCCCAAAAAGTCAGGAGCTGATAGGTGTGAGAATTTTAGAACGGTTAGTTTAACTTCTCATGCTTCTAAAATACTAACAATAATAATTAAAATAGAGTAGAAGCTTTGACTGAGAATTATTTAGGCGAAGACCAATATGGTTTTCGTAAAGACAGAGGGACTAGAGAACCGATACTAATGATTAGGGTAATTATCGAAAAAGGTTACAAAAAATAAAAGACTCATTTCGCGTTTGTAGATTTAGAAAAGCATTTGATCGGGTTAATTGGATTGTTATGTTCAGGGTTTTGCAAAAATAGGAATCTCTCATAGGGATAAAAATTATTTACAGTCTATATAAAAACCAAAGCGTAGTAATTAGATTTGATGAAATAGAAAAGGAAGTGAGACTTGGACAATTAAAGAAGTAGATAAGAAAAAGATAGAAGCTTTTGAAACTTAGTGTTATAGGAAAATGTTAAAGATTAGTTGGACAGAAAGAGTAACAAACGAAGAAGTTTATAGAAAAATAGGTGAGGAACCCTGTATGTGGAAACAATTGAAGGTCAGGAGAGATAGAATGATAGGGCACCAGTTAAGACATGAGGGACTATTTAGTAAAGTCTTAGATTTTAGACTACCAAATAAAAATAGAGTAGGAAGGCCTAGACAAAGCTATATTAGTCAAATTATTAGAGATTTAGGTTGTGAAGGGTATGTAGACCTTTTAGACTAGCTCAGAATAGAAAAGAATTTAGAGCTGCGTCAAACCGACTTTAAGTAAGTTCGAAAACAAAACAAAAAAAGAAATAAAAATCAGTTAACTAAATGTCACCCCGACATAACTCACAATTAGTTAGCGGTCTGGTATGTTGGTAGCGTTTCGTTGCTTAAGCCTTACCATAACATATAATTTAAGACTTTTCTTTTTTTGAAGCGGATAACCAGGTTGTATTTCATTTCCTTACAAATGGTAATCATGTAGAGTTCTTTAACAACCATCAGGTTGCTAATATCTATGTAGAGCCAGGTGGATAGGAATAAAATAGAAGGATATGGGAAGACCTAGACCAAATTATATTAGTCAAATTATTAGAAATTTAGGTTGTGAAGGGTATGTAGAGCTTTTTAGATTAGCACAGAATAGAAAAGAAGTTAGAGCTGCGTCAAACCGACCTTAAGTAAGCTCGAAAACAAAATGATGATAAAGTAATAGCAAACAACAGCAGTGAAGGAAAAACATCTACACACGAAATGCATTTTGCTCCAGCTGTAACAAAAATTATTAAGAAAAACGTCACACTTAAATAATAGTGTACTCTAAATTTTTGTATAGCAAATTTTTATGGTCAGTGCATGTGAAACTAAATCTCTAAATAAATACCCAAACGGTAACCGCCATCGTCATAATTACACTCCGACGTTTGAGCGAATTGATTTTAATTTCCACACCGCAACATCTTCCATTGTGCGATGAGTAACCTTTAAACAATTAAACAAAATTCAGACCCAACTTCCGATGAGGGAAATCATCAAAACAATGTAGAGAAAAAACAGCACTTTTACAGTTTGGCATGACATTCCAGTTTTTAACTTGTCAAAGCGTGGTCCTAGATGTTCTGATTATTCACGGTTGCGGTACAATAACTTTTTGTAGTCGACATCAAAGCATCAAGGACAAAGGTATGTGAAATTATGTTCCATTACCAACCAGTTCAAATACTTCAATTAAGAAAATTAACCATCATGACGCCATTCCATTCAAATAAATAATTTATGTTTTTAATTTCAGCTTATGTGGTTTATGTTGTCCTTTTAAGAGCATTTATTAAAGGAGTTATCATATTTCTAATTTTTCACAAACGAAACCAAAACTGTTTCTTAAAAGAAATTAATGAGATATCTATCGGAAAACCAACTTAGATAAGCAATATCAACCGAATATGTTATATTAGAAAATTCAGAGCCAACAACTATCGATAACGGGAAACCCATTTGATAATTTGTATTCCACTGTAATGTATGTTATTTTTCAAGAAACATCGATATATTGATAAAAAACGAGCAAATTTGAAATGAATCGAACTCGCTAATCGCATATGTAGAAAACCCATTTTATATAAAACTTGTGGCAAAACTTTTAAATAATTCGAGCAAATACTTTCAGAAAGCAAACGTCGCCTATAACCGAGTACATTTTCAATGCAATATCAAAAATAGAGATAGATTGAGGTACATTATATATACTAAATATACTAATAGAACCTACAAGGTGTTGAATAAGCAATCATTTAAATCGAGAGAGTGGTTGCTTTTGTTAATGATTACTCGTGTGACCGTGAAAAGAAAGTAAGGCATGTAGGGTTTAATTACGTAAGAACGAAAGTATTCGCGTGTAGGAACTGCACGTAACTCACTCACAACAATTTACTTCCAACTAAACGCTAACAGTACAAATATTAACTTTTAAAAATTTCAATGCTATCTTCTATAATTAATTTATATCATCATCTTCATCATCATCATCATTAGGTCTTTAGTCCTAGAACTGGTTGGACGCGTACCCTCATTGTTTCCTAGTCTGAACCAACCTACACATTTCCCTAAAATTTGCACAGTCTGCATCTATCACTATCTGTGTGTGAAATTCTGATCTCGGTCTACCTCTCTTTTCCTCTCCCTGCTAGTAGTTTATCCCGTACTATTCCCCTAGAAATGCCTTAGAACGTATCCTGTCCTTCTATTTCTCTTATTTTTTTCATATTCTACAGATATCTTTATTCCTCTACTATTTCTACAACCTATTTGTTATTAACTTTGTCTGTCCGTGATACCATCCTCATATATCTGAAGCACAACATTCCAGAAGGTTTCTATCTCTTTCAGTCTGCTTTTTCTACTGCCCCTATTTTATAGATGTGCTGTGCTGTGCTCCACACTATGCTTTGAACAGTTTTCTTCTTGTATCTATGTTCGTTGTCTTTGAATATAGCTGCTGTTCTTTCTTGTTTGATGCAGTTAGGTCACCTTCTATTGTTTTACAGTTATATACCCTATTTCCCCGATATTTAGTGGTATGGGAAGGGGATACGCAGCCTTTGGCTGCCAAGTTTCCCCAGCACCTGAGCCTTTGTCGAATGAATAGTTTTCCAATTTATCCTTTCGCACAATCAACATTAGTTGAAAATATTTCACACCCAACAACTGTAGTTGTTTATAATAATCATCAGATTTAAGAGCACTTATTTTTTCATCAATGTGTTTTACATTTTGAAACTGGTTGGACTTGTACCTAAGCTTATTTATGTTCTGAGCTAGCCTACACCGTTCCCTGCACTTTTCACAACAGCCGATATACAGCTCGATTTCCTTCTATTGTATTCTAATTATATGCCCTATTTCACCGAGATTCGGTGGTGTGTGAATGGGGTTAAGCAGCTTGTGGCTGCCAAGGATCCCCCAACACATAGACATTTGCCGTATTAATAGTTTTCAAGTAAATCCTTTTGCACAATTAACATTAGTTGAGAGTATTGCAAAACCAATACCTGCAGTTGTTTATATTAATCACCTTGTTTAAGTACAGTTATTAAATTTTGTCATTAGTTTTTCCATCTTGCGACTGGTTGGAAGCGTACCTCCACTGATTTCTATTCTGAGCTAGCCTACACATTTCCCTGAAATTCTCACAGCCTACATCTTTCACTATCTGTGTGCAGTAGTCTAACCTAGGCCTACCTATACTTCTCTTTTTCCTATCTCTGTTTCTAATATATTCCGCACTCTTCCCTCATGTCTTAGTATGTGGCCTATCATCCTATCTCTCCTATTTTTTACTGTTTTCCACATAGTTCTTTCTTCCACTACCATTTCTAGTACTTCTTTGTTTTTAACTTTGTCTGTCCATGGTATCTTCATAATTCGTCTGTAGCACTACATTTTAAAGGCTTTCTACCTTTTCTTGTCTGCTTCTCCTACTGTCCAGGCTTCACAGCCATACAGTGCTGTGCTCCACACATACGTTTTAAGCAATCTTTTCCTTGTTTCTATGTTTGTGGTCTTTGAACACAGCAGTTGCTTTTTCTTGTTAAATGTAGCACCACCTTGTGCTAATCCTTGTTTTATATTTTTTGTGCTTCTCCCATTTTGCGTTATTTGACTTCCTAGGTAGCAGAAATCCTTAACCTCTTGTAAGTTCTCGTTACCTATTTGTACTCTTGTTTTTGATTTATTTTTTCCTCTTTTGTATACTAGAACCTTAGTTTTATTTTTGTTAACTTTCATACCATATCTCTCCGTTAGAACTGTTTTCATTTCATTAACAGCAGCTTCTAGCTCTTTTTTGCTAGATGCTAATGCCGCTATATTATCTGCAAATCTAAACATATCAATCTTTTGTCTCTGCATATTAATTCCAAATGTCTTCCTGCATTTGACAGTATTCATTGCCTCTTCTATGCACAAGTTAAAAATTAATGGGGATAAGTCACATCCCTGTTTCACCCTTTCCTAATATTTACTTCTCTACTTTCTTGCTTCTAATTCTATTACCGTTATTTGCTCTTTGTATAAGTTGTGTACTATCCATTTATCCCTAAAACTCATTCTCATTTTTTCGAGTATGTCGAACATTTTTTTCCATTTCACATTGTCGAATGCTTTTCCAAATCTACAAACCCTATATATACGCTTTCCTTCTTCTCTATTGTTTTCTCCATTATCACCCTCAGAGCTATAATAGCCTTCCGTGTTCCCCCGTTTCGCCTAAACCCAAATTGATCTTCTCCCAGTATTTCTTCAGCTCGTTTTTTCATTCATCTTTGTACAATTCTAGTTAATATTTTTGAAACGTCTGCTGTCAAGCGCCTCTTTTTTTTGGTATAGTTACTATGATGTTACGTTTGAAATCTTTACGTATTTCGCCTGTCTCATACATATAGCTTACAAGTCGGAAGAGACGTTCTGTTACTGCTTGTCCAGGGGCTTTTAGAGTTTCTGCTTGCACTTTATCTGTACCCGGCGCCTTACCATTTTTTAGACTCTTTAATGCTAATTCAAACTCATCTCTAAGTATAGGACATCCCAGGTCATCATTTTCAATGTCTGATTCCTGTTCTAATGCAGTTAGTTCCTCTCCTGAATATAAATTCACTATATATTCCTGCATATAGCTACTTTCTCTACATTTTCTATAATGACGTTTCCTCCCGCATCCCTTACATTTTTGCTATATGGTTTTATATCACTAAAATTCATTCTAATTAATTTGTATGCTTTGTCTGTCTTTCCTATTTTCATCTTAGTTTGTACCTCGTTGCACTTTTCATCAATCCATTGTTCTTTAGCTCTCCGGCATTTGCGAATAACGTCTTAGATATCTTTGTAGATCCCCTCTACATCTTCCTCACTGCAGCTAGAGGTGGGCATATATACTTGTATTATTACTGTACTTACTGGTATAGATTCACAGCTAACCATGAGTACTCTTTCGTTCTTTTGTAAGTAGTTTTCTACACGGCGTCCTATCTTTTTTCACATAACTATCCCCACACCCAAATTTCCTTCCTCTGATCCTGTATGAATTACCCTGAAGTCTCCACTCCAAAAATCCCCCGCCTCTGGCCAGTGGACTTCGCTAATTCCTACTATGTCTAGTGCTAACCTATCCATTTCGAGTTTCAGGTTCTCTAGCTTACCAACTTGTTTCATACTTCTGACATTCCACGCTCCGACTAGCAGAATGTTCACGGATCTTTTTCTATTCTTTCGGATCAAATCCCCCGAAGTAGTCCCCTCCCGGAGATCCGAATGGGGGACTATTTTACTTCCGGAACTTTTTACCCCAGAGGATGTCATCATGTTTAACAATTTCTGTACGTAGTGTACTTGGGAGGTAATGTGGTGGTTTCCCGTTACCTTCCACATCGCAGTAGTGTGTCTTAGAATGTCATACCGACCTCTATGGTCTCTGCCACTCTAAGTACCGAAAAAGCTGCTGTTCTCTTTCGGGGACCTGTCTTAGTCTGGTTCCTCACTAAAAACCCCACTAATTTGGTTAAACTTATAGTTCGGCTCTGTAGCTCATTGAAACGCGCAAGCCATTTTACCTGTTCTAGTATTTTAGAACATCGTCAAGGTGCAGGTCCGTTCAGAATGGTAATTTATATCGATGTACTATAATTAATTTATATCGATCACTATAGTAATTTATCTCACACTAATTTATTTCATATAATGACTTTCAAAGCTTTAAACTAGAAAGCATATTGCAGTCATACCTTGAATTATAATTTAACTAACTAACGCTCATCGCGGCAATTTATATTTTGTCCAATCGTTCAAGAACATACCAGAATGTGCAAATAATATCTCGAATGTACGTACACCTATTGTAATTTTAATAAAGCTCTTAAACGCAAAACTCTTGTACCTGTCAATCAAGTTTATCGCCCGCAAGGGTCTATCAATTATCTTGTGTACAATCGCCTCGCTTACATTCCAATGTAATTATTCTGGTGAGAGGTAGACAAAACGGCGTCACAGTATATTTCTACATTTTCTGTAATTTGTTGTTTCAGTTAATAAATCTCAATTAAACGCTACGGTGGGGAGGCGGCAAAATTATTCTCGTACACGGGCGGCAGATACCCTGGTATCTAGTTTAAAATGATTTGTAATTGAAAGAATGTTATTATTTTTAAATGCTATTTGGTTATATCGTTTCGTATAAAATGTTAAAGATACAACAATAGTGTAAGTCATACTTATATTAACTATATTTATAGCAATACTCTTGGCTAATTAAATTCTTGTAGTTATAAATTAGTCAATTCCTTAAAACTCCAAATTGAAAATTTTATCTCCGATATCTTAATTAATGCAAATTAATGGTTTCTGTTTTCTACATAACAAAGCCAAGGTTTATGTTAAAAGTTTAATTTGTGGTATATTTTTTAAGCTACTACGAAAATAGTCAAAAGTGGGTAGAAGCTGAGTTGTAAAAACCTGCAAGAGGATTTTAACTGTCATTAATTCATTATGGCGCCACATGTTTAACTGATTTCATACGTTCATTCGCTTGTATGAAGTATTTTAATTAATCAACAACTGTAGATGACGAAAATGAAATAACATCGATTAGAATCCCAATCTTTGGATTCCAATAGAAACGATTTCCCTATAATAATATATAAAAGATGATTGTCATTATAGTTGTTACCGGATATTATTCAGCCACTATTTACGTAATTCCTGTAATTTATCATAGAAGACCGTAAAACTTACGTAATTTCATCAGATCTGATCCAGTTTTGGATATAGCCGCAAGCCTACAAAATAAAACGGATAAGGAATGGAATCTAATATTCTAGCAAAGGTATTTTTATATTGCAGGCAGTTGGGTAATATAATACGAGGTAGGTGCTCCTGACCTTTGAAACGATGTCCATGACTTTCAGTCTTTGCATTGCTTTTGTATTACGTGTTACAGAAGCCAATAGCCAACGTTCATCATGGTGTACTGACCCCAATAAGTTTATGCACTCATTTCATGTATTCATTGTTACAAAATACGCACTTTCTATATCATTAATGTCTCTTTGTTGTAGTAAACATAAGGAACCTCCAATTTATGAGTACTAAAATACTAAATGTCATATAAAAATACCAAATGTCGTCGTTCTAAGATGAATCATTAGCAATACTTCTCCAGTGAGTATATTAATGGAATTAGTAAATTACACGAGTATGACCTCTTTCTTATCATTTTATAGGATTATATCACATCTGAAACCTTATCAAAGTATGTTAAGGTTTGTTAAATTAAACGTTACTCTTATCAAACTGATATGATATTACTGAGTTAATACGCAATACATTGTGAAGATTTTGGTAGTGACCTACTTTTAATAACGAGCTGTTATTTATTACTTTGGTGCTGTAACCGAATGTTCAATAACAATAATAATTGAATTCGAAGATAGGGATTTGCGAGAAAGTGCGACCTCGATAAATGACACACATTTCACTTATTTATCTTCGTCACACTAACAACTAACTGTTACTCCACATTCATTTCATACTTCTTTCTTTGGCCCCAATTAGGGAGAAATTTAACACTAGCATAATATCAGAATTATCATATTTATTTAATAATTGCTTACAAGAGAGTGGAGACACTCCCAACTCAATTGTATACAAACGAATTATTTAAAGTATTATAATTCGGCACGCAATCTTAGACACCTTTGTGTATTACTTAATTTGTAGTAATAATTATTATATATATACCGTAAAAGAGTAAAATTCAAATGTTGTGTGTGGTCACCTATATACAGATATTTTTAGTTTTTTTACACCGCACGGTAAGCTTACATAAAGAAAACCAGGTTAAAAACCTTACCTGCTTTCAAAATTATTTAATTGAAGTGGTATCGATCTTTTTATACTGCAAATTAAAAAGTTCAATGTACACAAGCTTCTCATTTTTTATAAATAAAAAGCATCCGATTCTAAACTTCTTTGAAATGGACCTTCCTACAGTTTTCGTATCTTGATATTGGCAATGGGCGTTCGAATAACTATGCTATAGCCTTAAAGTTTAGTAAATCGTAAGGTTGTCATAAATTATACCACGGTTGCAAAAAAACAGGAAGTAGGTACTTCCATTAAAGGAAAGTCATTTATTAATATGCAAATCTGTCATTAGTGTATTGCCACAATTATATACGATTGCAATTAAACCTTCAGGGAACATGAAATTAGCACTCTCTCGAAGTGTTTGTAATATTCATACATCAGAAAAAAGGAAGTATATCCGCACTAGTTAATCTGTAATAGAAAAAATTACGTTCAGTTCTGTAAACTTCTTACTGTATTAGGTTGCTATAATCAATAATAGCAAAAAGAATTTTGAAACTTTAAAGTTTATCGTCGTTTTATTCAGGTCATTGTACAATATCCCAATAACAAGAGCCCCATTCAAGATCTAAATCCACCAGCGTGCTCCACGCTCCCTGATGAATGAGTTAATGCTAAACTAAACACATGCTCACACCCATATACAATGGCAAAAAATTGGTTATTAATTAAGCTAAATATGTTGGTTTGCAAGTTTTAAATTTTAGACATTGTTTATATTAGAAAACAGTAACAGTTTCTAAAAATAATTTTGTTTTTATACCAAACATTTGATAATAATTATAACTTGTACATATAATTTAATGAAGTTTCATTATTAGTATGTAACAAGTCTGTAACACGTTACTTAAAGCGGTCATTATGAACAAAGCGTAACGAATTATAGTAGAAGTTCTAATTTTAAAATTATGTGCTTGTCAGCATTAAGTTCACTTGTATCATACATCGCCTTTTTGACTGCCAAATCTACTAAAATTTCTAAAAATGCATTACTTTCGCTTCCAAATGATATTCCCAAATGTTTTATAGCGTCAGTTCTATTTGGCAACTTGTACCACTTAATCACTTAAAGTTTAAGTCAGGTAAATGCTTTTTTATATCTTGCCAGCTTTCTGTAGAAGACAAAATGAAGAAACATAGCTCTTGAACAATATTAAAAAGTTGACTGATTCATGCAAAACCCTTGCTGCGTTTTGCGACCAAGATCAGATTGTTTCCAAAAGATGATATTAAAATCCTCTAGGGTGAATATTATATGCCTCTGCAAACCAATATTTTCCGCGCAAATCATATCTCGTACAGCACATCTTGATAGATAGATAGATAAATTAATTTATTGTTGTGGACTATACCTAAGCCAGAGCTCATACTAGCCGTACATTATAGTGTTTACGTCTATTTATGAACTTAGAATAAATAATTCAAAGACAACTGGGGTTCTTGAAGTTTTGGTGAGGAGGATTTGTGCCCCTACCTTAGTCGTCGACTGTGCACGTGGAGTGGTGCTGATTGTGTGCATAGTGAGAGTATAAGTGTGATGTGGTAGTGAATTGCAAGAATGTATATTAAGTGTATCAATGCCGCTGGTTGTGGGTGGTCTGTTTGGTTAAAAGGATTTCATTTAGGAAATGGTTGAATTTTTGAGGGTAGTTAGTGACTATGAAGTTTATGTTAGGAAGTGGGGAGAACGGGTCAAAGTTTGTAGATTACTTGAGGTTGATTTGTAGTAGAGAGGTTAGGGGACAGGAGTATATCAGGTGTTGTGGGGTTTTTAGAGATTGTTGCAAGGACAATAAGGGGAAGGAGTTAAATGGAATTGATAAAGTTTATTACGAAAGTTACCATGGCCGGACAGAAATTGCATTGTAGGGGAATTAGAGAAAGGAATATGTGGAGGAATGTTTGTGATATCAGAGAAAATTACAAATGTATATCTGCCGGTAGTGAAGGGAGACCAAAGATCTTGCCAGGAATGGAATAGGGAGCTATGTATTCGGGATTTTATGTCAGTTTTAGGGAGAGTACAGTATTCGTCACAGTGAAGTGTTCTGTCGTGTAGGATGATTGGTAGGTTATGTTTGAGGTTTCAAATTTGGAGTAGGAGTTTAGTTGAATTTCGATCGGAGGGATTCGAAGCAGGGTGTACAGGGACGCTGTGGAGGTGGTTCTGTGCGCTCTTGAGGTGCAGAGTAGAAAAGGTCTTATGATGGTGCTAAGCGTACATCTGGAGGAGGAGGGTGTAAGCAGGAACCAAGAATCTACTGCGTATCTAATGATCGAGATTATGATGTGGTTAATGATTAGTCTTTGCGTTGGATTGGTGGGGTAGACTGATTTTGGGAGTGCGTGAAGTAGGTTGTAGAGTATGATTTGTGTTTTGGTTCGAAGTTTGGAGAGATTGTAACCTTTCCTAAGCTCTATAGCGAAAGGGTACCAAATATATAACACGCGTTCAAAAGCACAACACGGAACAACTACTAAAACATACACTATTCGACCGGACTGCGGAAACTGCAAGGCGTGTACCCAAAACTAGGTCAACGGTGAGTGGGGCGGGTTCCCAAAGAATTCGCACAACTAGCACCTAAGCTGGAATAAACAAATAAGCGCCATCCAATTAAATGTACCTGAATCTCCGCTAATAAATTGGAATATTACCTTCCTGGAAAATCGGCATCCAACCTAATATACATACAATACAGTACCAACAGGCACAAACCAAATACTATAAATCAGCAATATCCATAATCATAAATAGCAATTCACATCACTGTTAGTATCGCATAATTTCAATAAACTAATTTTATATATCTGTAAATATTCGAATCAATTATTGCGTTCAAAATTGATTTTATTATATTTTAAACAATCCTTCAAAACAATATGGATCCATATTTTAACATGTTTAATCGCCAATTGAAATATATTAAAACTTGTTATTGTACTGAAATGTGATTTAGTACTAATGTTGACATACTAGACTCAAGAATCTGATCACAAAACTATGTTCCTGAATGTAAAATAAATTTATATTTACTCCTGTTGGCAACACTGCAATCGTTGTCAATGAGGTTTAGAATTGCTAGTTAGAAACTACGTCATAAATTAGTAAATGCGCAATCGTTGACAGGAAGTGCACTGAAAATTTACTGAAAACTGTCAACGTCAATGTACACGTGATAAATAGTTCACTACTCTTATTAATCAAATTACTTTCCTTTTTCAAATATTAGATAAAGAAAAATAGCATGCGTCTACGAACCACATCAGCTACAATTAATCCTTGACCAGACGACTTCTTGTAAGTCCATCCATTGAGACCTGGATGAATCCAACACCATCAGTCTTGACCCCACCTGATGATTTGCTCTTGTAACACACCAAAATTGCGATATTCTTCACAAGTCTTATTGCTGTAGACACAACAACCAGGAACCAGTAACCACAAATACAACGGTAGCCGTATAGTATTACCAAAGTACTATACTACCAATACTACCACAAGCGCGATACTACCACAAGCCCTATAAGATAACAAATAATAATTGTGCGAATACACAATTCTTAACGCAAATAAAAATATAAACACTAAATTACCTGCCGGGCAACAACTTCAATAACAGCTGTAGATAACACGAACGTAACTGATAACCAACTCAAAAATTCTACAAAATGTGCTCGTTAAATAAATGAACTGCAATAAATAATTACATACCTGTTCTCACAAATCCTATCAAATATAGGTTAATTAAAGCAATTCCAAACGACTTCTAACCAACACAAAAATGCTTCAATAAATTTTCTGCACAGGCAAAATCCCAAAATGGAGTGCAAACCTATGCACGAACTCCAAATCCAGATGAGAAACAAAGAATGAATTGTCGGAAATGAACTCGGTTTTGACAAGTGTTATCACACATAAGATTAACAACTAAAAATTGAGCGTTATCTGAAATTCTCTGAAAGCCAATAAAGTAATTCCACGCAAATTATAATCCACGTTGCCATATTTAGATTAATTACTAATAAACAAATATTATTATACGATTTTTCAACACTAAGGCCTAACCAATAAAATTTGAAAGATTTCATGACTGCTAAAGTTACCGAAGTTAACGACGTACATCAAACATTTACTCAAATTGAAAGAAAAAACTGTAATTAATTCCTAACAGAAATTTAAAACGTTACAAGATGGGAGTTCATTTTTAGGCGTATGCCAATGTGAAGTCCAAGGTAGGGAGCTGTTGTTGAGAGGGGAATTGGTGTGTTAAGGATGTAAATCTTAGGATCTCGGTTTGGGCTGAGATAGCCTTTGAGCAGGAGCATTTTTGTTTTAGATAGAGAAAGTGGTTGTGTGTTTAAGGAGGACCAGGATTCAATTGAATTAATTAGAACGGCAGTGATGGATTCTATAGAGGCACGAGAGTTGCCGTGGATAAGGAAAGCTACGTCATCGGCGTAAGGGAAGGTAAGGGTGTTTGGGATATTGAGGTCTAAGAGAGGATTGATTGCGAGGTTCCATAGGGTAGGTGATAAACGGGAACCTTGTGGACATCCTTATGTGAGAGGTTTAGTAACCAAGTGGAAATTGAAGATTAGGATGGCTGTTAGAGATGAGAGGAAGGATTTTATTAAGAGGTAGAGGTTGGAAGGGAAATTGACTTGTTTAAGTTGATTAAGAAGATTGGTCCACCAAAGGAGATCGAAGGCTGAATGAAAGTCGAGGAATAAGGAGACTACGTATGTTTAAGGGGATGTTTGAACCGTTTGGATTAGGGAGCGGATTGTACGTTCAGCGCTATGCCCCGAGCGAAAGTCGTGTTGGTTAGGTGAGAGTAAGGAATGACGTTCTATGTGTGAGTTTAGTTTGTATATGATGGTCTGTTCAAGGAGTTTGCCAAGTGTTGGAAAGAGTGCAGTATGTCTGTAGGATTTGGGGTCATCAGGAGGCATATTGGATTTGAGTATAGGGGAGATGGAAACATATTTAAATAGGTCAGGGAAAATCCCGTGGGAGAGGCATTTTTGGAATAGTAGGTGAGTGGATTCTCTAATGAGGGGCCAGGATTTTGGTAGGATCAAGTTGGTGATGAGGTCTAGACCGGGGGCTTTATGGAGGTTTAGTTTGGTAACGAAGGAATCTAAGAAGGAAAGTTTAAGATCTGTGTCTGGGTCCGTGTTTGGTTGGGTTAGAGTGTTGTCAATTATGCGTTGTTGCGGTTGGGTTGGTACGTCAAGAGAAGCCGAAGGTATTGCTGTATCTAGGAGGGTAAACATTGTTTGCTTAAATGTGGAAGGGATTGTAGTTGACATGGCTGTGGGGATGTGTGTGGAGGAGGTTTGATCAGTTTACGGTACGTACTCTAGGGATTTGTGTGTTGATTGTAAATTATGTCAAGGTAGTGCTGTTTTCTCTTGGTGTTAATGAGAATTTGGTATTGTCGTCTGTCAGTGGTGTATTTGTTAGATAAGGTATTAATAGCAATGGGGTCTGCACTGGTACGTTTCGTTCTTTGGAATCTGTGTCTAGTAGTTGCAGGTGAACGTCTGGCGTGAGTAAGTTGTGGGGTGTAATGTTTCCGTGGAATAGTATTAAAGGCACCTTTGAGGATATTGTTAGTTATTTCGTTAGCGAGGGAATGAAGTGTAAAGTTTGCATAGGAGACTGATGGGAAAGCGGCAATGATTAAAGCTAGGAATTTTAGAAATAAGGGCCAGTCTGCTTTTCGGGTGTTAAAGGATTGAGTCTTCTGGTGTGTTCTGTGGGGAAGATTGGGTAGGATATCAAATGTAATTGGATTATGATCACTAGATTGATAGATGTGAGAAACTGCCCAGGAACTAATTAGGTTTGAGGCTGGGGGGGTTGGCGAGAGGAACGTCGATGTTGTATTTGCCGTATTGGGATTCCCAGGTAAGGATAATAAATGGGGAGTTGTGGATTCTAAGATTGTGTTGGAGTGTAAAGTACTCTAAAGCAGTGCCGTTTTCGTCAGTAAAGTCGTTAAACCATAGTGTGGATTTGGAGTTGGTGTCAGTGGATATGTTGAATTGATTTGTCTCCAGTCGTTGTAAATATGTGGTCTAGTTGGTGTAAATAGGTATTAATGTCTGTTCTGTAGTGGAAGTAAAAAGAAATGAGAAAAATGTTGCCTGATTTCCAGAGAAGTTCAATTACGGTAATTTGGGGGGTGGATAGAGAGGTGTGGAAAAAGCGTCAATTAAGGAGTCTGTAACAATGATGGCGGAGGTGTAGTTAAGGTCAGACGGGCTAGGGCGAATGTAGGTGCGGGAGTTTGATGGGGTGTTAGGAATTTTGTTTCGGACTAGGTAAGGTCCTTGGACTAAAGCGATTTGGATTTTGTGTTCTTGGAGTATGTGAGACAGCTCTAGTGTGGCGACGCGAAAGTGTTGGAGGTTGATTTAGATTTTGCGCAGTTTGGTGTGTGAGTGATGCGAGTCTTGCGTCCATTTGCGTGTGTGTTATTTAGAACCCATAATCTGTGCGTAGTTGAGTCATATAGTAAGATTGTTTATAGACAGGGCAGTTGGGGCTAGTGACGGAATGGTCATGGGGGCGATTAATGCGGGAACAATTGGTGCAAACGGGAGCGGCAGTGGGGGATTTGGACATGATTTGGATGGGGTGGCTTCCGACGCAGTACCCACAGGCGGTTGGGGATCGACAGGTTTTGGCGGGGTAACCAAAGCGCTGGCAATTAAAACATCGGGTAACGGAAATAAGGTCTCTGAATCTGCAGGATTTGTAACCTATAAAAACGTGGGAATTGATGGTGAGGATGGATCGTACTCTGGGAGAGACGTTTAGAATTAAGTTGTCGAAGTGATCTGATTTTGTGCGGCGGATGAAAATGGAGATTTCTGTTCGGTACGTGTCTTTAAGAATAAGTAGGTGTAAGGTATCTGTAGGTATATAAAGTTAAGAGCGTCTGTGGATAGGATCTCCTTGTCTAAGTCAAAGATGACGATTTGCGGGAGTATAGTGTAACAGTCATTCTATGACCGCTACAAAATTAATACAATTTCTGTATATAATTCTGTACATAAGGTTGTAAATGTCTAGTAATAAAGAAATTTATTTTATTTGATTGGTGTAACGTTGAGGAACGCACTGTATTGTCAAAAGGAAGAAAGTTATTTTAAGGAAACTTAATCTTTGTTTAAACTATATGTCAATGTTTGAAGGCGTAGTATCGCATCAATGTGTTGTATATAGAGTCGGGATATCAGTACTTGTTTGTTAACATTATAGCAGGCTGCGCGGACATAATTATTGATTTACGAACAGAAGAACGTTAGGTCGACGTAAAACACGCTTGGTGGCTTACTAAATTAAAAGAGTTTTCAGAGTTGAAACTACCCGTACTTACGTTGTAAGGATTTGTAGAAAATGAATAGTAAGCACACCTAAATTTACTGAACCGATATTTCTAGTTGTTGGTACAAATTAAAATTCTACATCTGTTCGGACCGCTTATCGGAAAGCTAGTTTGGCGTGAAGCGTCCATCTTTTGTAAGTAATAAATATTGTCCTTATGGTACTAACATTAAATGCTTTAGATATTAGCACTTCTGTCTATATTTCAACAAAGCAAGAATTTATTGGTATTGTATAAGAACCCTTTTTAACGAAGGTAAAGAGGGGTTATAATTAACAGGTGGTTAATTGTATTATTGCAGGGTTTTTAGGTTGTCCTGAATTATTAGTTGTTGGCGTATTTGTGAGTTTGTGAATGTCTTTCTGCGTTTGGTTCTGGAATTGGTAGTAGAGTTGAAGAAGAGGGTTAATCGCTAGTTGGTACTGCTGACGCTGGATATTGGATCGGCTGTTCCGGAATCCAATTCATCGGTACAGGTTCATGTCCAAGGGGTGGTCGTGAGTAGCCCCAGAAAATAGTTTACTTGTGGTGCGGAGTAGTAAAGTTATTTATTTTAAACTAGAATAAAATATTGATTGGTCTTAAATTTTTCATAACTGAGAATAATATTTAAGGGTGAAGGGATTTATATGTGACAATTAACTATCGATAAAAAAGGTAAAGATTATAAAAGAATATTGCTATTTTTAAGCCTAATTGTGAACACAATTTGCGCACATTGTGGGATATAAATATTTGGTAACTTATATTCACAACACTCAATTTTAAATTTTAATACGAGCCTAGGGGCTTTTGCTTGAGTTACTCAGTGTCATGATTACATTGCCACTGGTTCACATTATCTTATATTGCTTAGAATCTGTCTGGTTACTTATTTGTAAATATTAAAGAGATTGTGCAAGTGTGTACGACACAAAGCTTTTATTAATTGGAAATCAGGAGCTGTTAAGATAATTACTGCGGGGAATTCTAACCTGGATTACATAGTCTTCCTAATCGAGTTGGGTGTGGTTGACTTTTTTGCTTGAGTTGTTTCCTGGGCGGAACCTAGCCCTGGCGCCCATATTTACTTATCTCTTATGTAGCACTCCTACGACCCTTGTGTGCTCTTTGACTAGCCGTGGAACAGGAAGCAACAAATTAATCTCTCCGAGTTCGAGCCACTTTCATCGGTTCGAGCACAGCGTTGCTACAATTTACTCCTAGTACGCCTTCAGCGGGGCCTTATACTTTACCCCTCGCGTTTAGGTGTGACAGGAATTTGACGTCCAACGTCTGGGGCTGATTTTCGGTAAAGTAAATTCAGATTTTAAAGTGTTAGCTCTGATTGTCAAATATATTAGGGTTAATATGAAGATAGTATTAAATTTTTTTATAGATAGGAGACACCGTGGTTACATATTTCATTCATTTTCCATTTATAGTAAAGTGTAAGAATAAAAGTATTCGTAAGTAGAAGGATAAATTTAAAATGGATCCTTATAGGTTAACTAAAGACGAGCTAGAATACAAATTTTAGTACGTGGTTGTAAACTTTCTACCACCGAGACGGTTAGAGAACTTAGGAAAAAATTAAAAGAGGAATTGTCTAAAGAGTTATTTGGTGAATTGAGAACGGCAAAGAATTTTAGTCCAGAAATTAAAGATGAGCTCATAATTTGTGAAAAGAAAACTTCAGAACTGGAATTAGAATTTAAAAGCTTACAGTCAGGAGGAACATCTTTAGTTTTAAAACTTGAGACAAAATTAAAACATTTACTAGGTCGGTTAACAAGATTACGGCTAGATGAAGGGGACAAGGAATTTTTTAGTGCAATAGATGCGCTATTGGAACGTTTAGGAACACTTGATAGAACCCTCGATGAATTCGACATCGAGATGGAAACGAAAAACGTTGAGACTTCTTCAGTACCGGCAGGTGTAGGAAATGAGGCAGCGGGAGTTACAATAAATCCGGTTGTTGTATCGAAAGGGATACCTGTAGTTAAGTGGGGGATAAAATTTTCCGGGGATTCTCAAGATATTAGTGTTAATGCTTTCCTTGAGAGAATTGAAGAATATCGTATTGCTCGAAATATTACCGAGGTTGAGTTGAATAATTCTATTATAGACTTACTTCAAGGTTTAGAGAGATGTACACTGCAGGAATTTTTTGTAAGAGAGAAGATGCGATTAATGTCAGTGGGTTTGGATGTACGTATGGTAACTGAGATTTTGGGGGGCCGGATACTTTGAATGCTAAGATTAGAAAGTGAGGGTCGAAGGTAAGCTTTTATGACTTTCAGGAGCTCAGTGGGTGTTGTATCGGATGTGGTTTGGTTAAGGGAGCATGCTGTGATAGCGGTTGCTGAGAAGTAGCGGCGGCGTATGTGAAAGTGTGTGTTTGAATCGGAGTTTGTGTTGTTACCTTGTCTGTTGCTTGTAGCTTGGCATCTAGGCATTGTTGCACTGCTAACAGTTTCGCTTCGGAGATGTTGTATTTCTGCACCGCTTCGTTAACAATTATTGCAGTTTGTTCAAATTTCTGTAGTAGAAAATTAGCACAGGTTCGATTGATCTTGTTACTATCTTTAAATACGTAATCAGTGATTTCACGTTTTAGAGCACTGATGCTGTGTAATAATGATGGGTCAGATTCGTCCACATCTGTGTCATCATAATCCCTTAATTGTTTACTTGGGTTGGAACTCACCGATGATGTTCTAGATCTAGTATCTTGAGGTTATGGTGAGCGACCAATTCTCCCTGACCTGGTGAAGGGTGTTAACGCCTCGACTGAGAGTGGTAGTTGCATGATGTTGGATGCATATGCTTGGGTTACTGGATTGCTGGTAGGCCGATCGTGGCTGCTTAGTGTGGTCGATTTATCCTGGTCAGATGGCATTATCAATTGATAAGTTTATTACTTGTGTATACAATAACAATAGCACATGTGCTACGTTAAAATTACTGATGTTATTTAAAAGTTCCTATTAATATAATTTAGATTGTGTATACTAATTGGTTGGCTGCAAATGTAAACTACAGGGGGTTGGTTCACTGGTCTACACTTTTGGTTTTCGAGCTTTAAACACAATATAAAACCTCGCGAATTAACTTCACGTATGGTTATTGTTTAAATTTGTGTCCAGATTGCAACAAAAGTTTATCACCATTATCAGGAGTGTAAACTAAAAATACTACTAAAAGCGTGAAAACAGCAATGAAATGCGGAGCTCACGCGAACACGTCCGTACCTTTGTATGTCCTACACTTTTGATTAATACTTAAAATCCAAAATTTTAGATAAACATTAGTGTTTAAATAATGAGAAAAATAATTTGCTGCCCTTATGATGAAATCCTTTGAAAGAAGAATCATACATTATCTATATAAGGTGCTTTGGTTGTAATGTTTGAGTAAATTTTATGTTCTCTGTTGAATACGGACTGACACTATATCTTCATAGTTAGTAGTATACCCGAGCACATATTTCATTACAAACTCGGTCTTAAAACCGCTTAAGAATGTTTCACTAACTTTGTTTCTAATTTACGAACTATAATAATTATAATTAATAATAACGCGATGTAATTTAATAATACAGTTCAAAGCCTTACATAAAGCGCATTTAATAAGGCACGTAGATACATACATCCGTGTATGCCCCTATGGTCCCGTCCCTAATGTACATTGCACTTTGATGTACGATTTCAGTGCCCTACAAAATTGATGCACTTTTCCACTGTTTATGTATACTTAGTTAGGAGCGGCATTCGAACAATGTTTACTCGACAATGGCCATTTTTGTGAAAGTTTACGCTACTTTGAAGTAAATTGGCATACATCTTCCCCAGTCCAATCTTGTATGGAATAAAAGGTCTAGGACACTTCGCCGTCGCCAAGTCACCGTCGCCAGGACGCCGTCATCAAACCGCGTCGCCATCTCGCCGTCGCCAGCTCGCCGTCGCCAGCTCGTCGTCGCCGGTTCGCCGTAATCAGTTCACCGTCGCCAGGTCGCCGTCGTCAGTTCGTCGTTGTTGGCTATTTTGCCATCAAAATTAACACGCTGTTTTCGCTACTTTAACAAAATTATTCTTAACAACTTATCAACCAATTTAAAAGTGGGTACTGAAATCAAGAAGTCGGTCATCCACTTTTTCCGAATTTTAAAATTATGGCTTAAGTTTTAAAATTTCCAAAATTCTTAAGTATCATAGAAAACATAGCGGGATTTTTTTTCAACTCTTAGAAAACAGACATTTTTTGCTAACAGGCTTTCTTTTTTTTAAAGAAAGTATGATATAACTAATGCGGTTAAATCCTACACCTTGGGCCGACAGATTGCAATCTTTAACTGTCATAAGATGTCGGTGATACAGTAATTCTCTTAATAAAATTATTCTGACATAAAAAGCAGATGAACAAAATTACGCAAAACAGATATTAACTGACATGGCAAATTTTGATTTTATCTTTTTATGTGCTTTTAAGTCAAATTCTAGAAAAGCTTAATAGTCTTTCACAAACTGCACAGAGTGAAAAGGCGAATATTAATCAGATAACTCTTTTAATTCAAAAAACTTTAACATTTTTCAACGAAACAAGACAAAACTATTCCAATATTAAGGAGGAAGCAGAGAAAGTTGCAGCACAATGGAAATTAAACCGGAATTTGTAAAAAAAAGCAAGCAAAAATAATAGCATTATACATTTAACGATGAAGAATCCAAATTTAAAATAAATGTATTTTAAATGTTTTTTAAATTTAATTGCGGACGATATTTTAACTAAGGCAAAACATATACAAAAATTTTATTACAACGATTTAAACGATGTTATGGGTTTAGAGCTTGTTACGCTCAGAAATAATAGACTCATTTGTGATGATTTAAAAAATGTTAAGGGTATATTACACTTTTTATAATATTGAGTACTTTCCAAGTCTACATGTTCTAGCAATTTCCCAAACGCACTCACAGCCTTAATGTTGTACCTAACTTACTCGTTAGCATTGCAAGTGCGGAGGAGAGATCTTTTTAAAATTAAAAATTATTAAAAATTATCTTAGGAACCACACTTCACAATTCAGGTAAAACGATTTATCTCTCTTGGCAATAGAACATGACACTACGAAAAACACGAATATAAATGAAACAATAAATGAATTTGCAGCAAAACAGGCAAGAAATAGAATTTTTAAATTTGTTTTTTTTTACTGTATCAAATTTGTGATGAAAATCATTTTCTGTGGTTTATAAATATGTAGTATTGATGACAATTCCTTTATAAGTTTGGAATTTGTCATTCGATTGTAAAATAAAGCACTTGATTGACATACAGTGTATTTAATTATATGCTGTGTTTTGTTTTCTATATGTAGTATAATTAGAAAATACGTAAAAATATAGGCCAGTAATAAATATTAAAGAAGAGCCTTATTAAAAAGTTTGCCGAGGGCCCAAAAATCGTAGTGACACCATTGGTTGAAATAATGTGTCTGTGATGGTTAAACTGTTTTTGTCGCAAAATGATACCAGCCTATTTCTACTGTCGTTTCTCGCGTTTAAATCAAATAAACTTACTATCGCCCCTTTTCTACCCCTACCCATCAAGGCATTAAATTCACCCGTAATTATTAAATTTTCGTGCCCTTTTACGAATCTTAGTATGTCTTCGATATCTTTGTAGATCACCTACTTCTTCCTCAATAGCTAGAAGTGAGTATGTATACTTTTATTATTATTGTAATGATACATGGCACAATTTGTAGATTAACTGATTCTGCTTTAAAAGAAAATAGTTGAGGTTGAATATAATTGTCTTTGCAACTGTATTGCGAAGTTGATAAATTTAAACCCAGACTTAAACTTTTTTTTACTAAAAGGTCTCTATTTCACAAATCATTCTATACTAGTAAAGTACAGTTAACAATAGAACTTGGAACTTAAGTGAAATGGTGTAACTAAGGGCTAATGCTTACAATAGTGTAAAATTTTATAACTTAGTATGTTGAGCAATAATGCAAGCTTGTTTACTTTATTGATTAACGAACGAGATACACATGTGTTCCGATAGAGTTCGCAGTTTCTTTGTGTCCTCCAAGTGAAGCGCTATATCGCTCTATATGACACATATCATTTATTTGTGGGATGTAATATCAGAAGCACTGAGATGGTTGGTTATTCTTTTATGCCATTGTAAGTTATTCTTTTTGTAACTCCATTACTCCCCCTTTTAACTATTGTATTCTTTGTAGTGGCGCAAGAGCCTCGAATTTCATTATAAAGTTTAACGTAATATTTGCACCAACGCTAGTAAGGTCAATATCCAACTATTTGTAAATTGTCTCATAGTTAGTTCTTTTAATTAAAAGCTACTCATCAGCATTGCTTACGTTAAATCTATACTCCAAAACGATAATCTAACACGTGATATCTTGAATAGTATAAGAAAATTAATACAGGGATCAACGGATGAAAAGTACCATTTAAATTTCATTAGGTCAATGTTGAAAGGAGGCGCGGAAATATGGTTTGACTTGATAGAAAATGAGATAGGAACATTTCAGGAATTTGAGAGTAGATTTCTAAGAAAATTTTGGAGAGACAATCAAACATACAAGTCAAAAGATAATTTAATTACAGGAAAATATAATCAGAACTTAGGTATGACACGAGAGTTATACGCCATACAAAAAATTAGTATAGCATAGCAATTAGATCCTCCGATGAAAGAAACGCAAATTATAAAATACTTAGCAGGCCATTTTGGAGAAGAGGTAAGACATTATGTTACGATTCAAAATATAGTGAATAGGGAGATCTTCCTGGGAATATTTACAACGTTGTGATGAGTTGGGACAAAGTCATGTGGCGGAAGGTAGGATACAAAGGCAACAAGAAAACGTAGCTAAAATGCAAAAAAGCACTGAAAATAATAGATTAAATTATAGGGGAAATTATAGGGGAAATTTTTATAGAAATAATTATAATAACTGCAACGATAGTAATTTTAGATAGAAATGGAATACAAGAAACATGCCAAGAAGAAAAACAGAGCAAACGAACCACGACTGGAACATAAATGAGTATACACAACAACAACAACATAGGGAACAATCAGCAAAACCAATAAAAACAAACCGCATCTATGCAGAAGTTACGAGTCAGGCAAGACCATCTACGTCGAATCAGGATTTTTGAATGAGGACAAACAAAGTAAGCCCTTAAGAATTAATGGATACGAACACCAACGAGAATATATAAAATATAAAGTGGAAAATGATTTGAATAAAAGCTTATTACGGATAATTAAATTGAAAGTTGGAATTAGTAGAGGTGGGATACTCATTGATACGGGAGCAAAAGCATCGTTAGTGTCTGAAGATTTTGTTAAACGGGAAAGGTTAATGGAGAGAATGATGCCTATTAGGAAGTTTAATTTAATAGCACCGAATAGCAAGAGATTTGCAAGTGTGAATAAGATAATAATTCTGGAATCTGAAGTGCGTAAAATGAAGTTTGAGAATGAATTTATAGTAGTATCGGGGTTAAGAGTAGATGTAATATTTGGTATGGACATAATTGATAAGTTAGGATTAAATGGCGAAGGAAAGGTAATAGATGTAAAGGGAGAATATATAAAATGGGATGATGAGGAAAGTGTTGAAGTCAAAGGAGACTGTTTAAATATTAATCAATTTGAGGGTGAAGTTGATGTAAAGGGGGATATAGATGATGAAATAAGATGTCCAGAAGAAATGAAAGAAAGGGTGAAGGCATTATTAATGAAGAATTCCGAATTAATATGATCACAATCCAAAAGAGCAGCAGGGTATGTGAATAAATTAGAAGTTAAGAACATGGAACCGTTTAACATAATTCCACTAGAACACGAATCAAGAAAATATACCGGTTTTTATATAAAAGAGCAAATTTATAAATTTAAAGTGGTCCCTTTTGGTTTTTTTGTAAATAAGGATGCGATAGTAAAGGCTATGCAGAAGATATGGAGACCATATAAAGAATTTGGAAATTTTAGTGAAACTTTAAACAAATTTCGTTAGAATTTAGTTTAGGAGAAAGAAAATAAAGCAAGAAGGAGTATGAATTACTTCAGGAGAAGATAAAATTTTTGGGATACCAAATTAGTAATTAAGGCATATTTATAAATAAAATAGATTAAGACATAGGAGAAAACACGTACGAAATAAAGGATGTAGATTCAGAGGCGATCTGGGGAAAATTTCATGCAAATTTAAAGCAAGTGTACAAGCTGTAACATAAATTAATGTAAATAGGGAAGTTAAATAGGGACATAATTATAAATTCAGATAGGTATATATAAAGGAAGTTTAATAGGGACATGATCATAAGTTGATATAGATGTAGATAGGATTTAGGATAGGAGTTTAGAGATAAGATCAATCAAATTTTGTAGATAATATTGGAGGAACAATTTGAAACAAAAGAGACGTGTAAATAGTCAACAATAAAATAAAAATAGAAGCATCAATAATCAATGGGGATTTAATTTCACGTTGGGCGCCAAAAAGGGCATTGATTAAAAACTTTCTATTATAATTTGGGGAAATAATGCTATGAGAAGAGGGTAGTTTAATGGTAGATTAAGCCACAGGGGTCGTAGGATAGATATAAATAACTTTAACTTTAAGAAAATCAAATAATTCCACCAATTATAGGAGTAAATTGACTATTCTACAAAAAGTCAATTGCGAGGACACTGTATATAAAGGATATTTGATTAAATGCATGAGAAAGGAGCTCATTTTGTAATAATCCGATACCATTTAATTAGAATAGTAATGTGTACATCGTATAATGTTTAAGTATAATTTACGAGTAAAGATAATGTTTTAGAAGCAACTAATTGCATCAAAATAAATTATCGGGAAACATAGATAAATTGGCATTCCAAATATTTAATAATTACGTCGAAAATATCAACGCGTCTATATGCAAACGCTTCTTAATACGTCATTATTAGGAAATGGATACGTGACTAGAAAGAATACATTTGTTCAGAAAACCAACATTCTGTAACACACAAATAAACACCAGGCGGTTCAATATATGATAAGTCTTTGATTTTTAAACGACAAACATTATATACGTAATTGAATAAAAGCAATAATCGGAAATCCTAACAAAATACTGTAATATACAGAACGCTTACGTGATTGATGGAGCACTTCGTCGAAGAATTAAACCAGGGATTTTGAGAGATATCGGGTTCTACAAGAGATAAGGCAAAGTATAAGCCTTAATCGATAAACATGCCAATGCAAACGATTGGTGGGGAGGGCTTATGAATACAATAGGAAATGAATAAAGAGTTCAGTTCATATTCACCCAAGCACAAACTATGTTCAAATACAGTAGAAATTTACGTGATGAAAGTAATTAGTAAAACGTTAAAATTCAGAATAAGTAAGATTCGAAAGTGCAAAAATTGTGCGACGAAAAATAAGCCGATCTACAAATAGACGTAAGTTAAACAATTAATTGAATTAATTTTAATATTTAACAAAACAGGGCTTTTGTTGAGACGGCTTTTGTTGATGCCATTTTGTTAAGAGGGCTGTTATTGATGTCATTTTCGTTGATGTCAGTTTCGTTAATGTCATATGTACTAAGTTAAGATTTAAGTTTATATGCAAGTCGATGTTCATGTCGAGATCTAAACCTTAACATAAAACTAAAAATACGTCTGAAAGTGAGATCAAAAGGGTACTCAAAGTTAATTCAAGGAAAAATACCAGAAATCAAAAATGAATAATTCTGGCCAATAAGTAGAGCGGACATAGCAAAAGATGCAGACCACAGACATTATGAGGTAACTCCAGTGACCGCTCCAGGTTAGCGATTTTTAAACATTTTATTATTTAAAGACTGCTTCAAGTTTAATATTTGCTATACATTATGTATTTGTAAGAGTAATCAAAAAGGTCATTTGAAAGATGAAAAAAGGGAAAGCATCTTAGAACGTTCGAAGATACTTGAGAGTAATTAAAAGATATTTTTTCTGGTTTTCAGGAAAGCATAAATTTGGTAAATGTAAATATTCTATACAGGGAAAATTTTGAGGTTACACAACATTGTACATATTATCAATTATTATATTGTGTGATTTTAAACTCCTTTATTTGATTCCCTTTTAAAGGGTAAAATAAGATTTATTAAGAAGTCGAGCATTACATTTCACAGCAATTTAATGGTGCCCATCGTAGGGGCATAAAGGGGCAGTTCATATCAAATATAATGGCACCCATCGTAGGGGCTTAAGATCCAAAAAGGGCTATAGAAATATATATATATATATATATATGTTGCAGGTTATAGGTCAGTTGGTGTATTGATGGAAGCTCTTTTTATAGCCTAAATTTTCGCTTTTATTTTTAAAGCTTGATTACAGACATAAAACATAGATAAATTCTACTTAAGTTGGTGTAGTTCTTGAATTGGTTACTTACATTGAGGTTAAAAACTATTCGCGTTTATTATAATTATGTTTTACAAAGATAATATCATTTTAAAATGTCAGATAAACAGATTAATATATAGTAGATATAAAATTGAAGTAAAATGTTGGCTTGACAGAAACAAAAATGTAAGATTTTCATTAATATATCTATTTGTTTCTTAATTAATTTATAAGTATGCGTGTACATGTCGGTAATGTTTAATGTCAACAAATATATAGGAATACATAAATATATTTACGTGATGAAAATTCGTAGAGAGAAGACATGTGTTGTTGCTGCTCTTCAACTAAAGCACTGATAACGGTAAAAGATTAGATGTTTACAAACTAACTATATATCAATTGCTTGGAATATTAACATTACTTGTATTTGTTTGTCTTTGAATGATAACAAAGCAACAATCAATTTATAATATAGTATTTAAAATGGTCTTAACAAGAGAGGACCAGAAGGAAATATCAAATATAGTGCAAACCACTCTTGACTCTTTTTTTAAGAAACCTTGGTTCATAGACACCTTGGTTGATCAAGTATGTAATAAAATTGAGTCCACTATCTTTGATAAGTTAGAAGCTGTCAACAAGGACGCGGCACGGGTTATAGCATCTGATTTTGCGGATAAACATGACTCGCTTGAAATGTATTCTCGGCGCAATAATGTTCGGGTTTTTGGTGTTCAAGAAAGTGAAAATGATGATATTGAAGTGACAGTTAGAAATTTATGTAAGTCAAAAATATTAGCTTGACTAGTGAACATATAGATAAAAGTCATAGAATTGGCACTAAGCTATACGGTAAACCTCAAGTTATAATAAAATTTATCATTCATAAATATAAGTCCATCATGATGACTAATAAGAAATTGTTAGACGGAATAACTATCAGGGAGGATCTGACCAAAGTTAGATACAAATTACTTAAACAAGCAGCCACTAAGTATGATTGGAAGAACTGCTGAACATATAATGATATCATAAACATAAAAATTGGGAACACGAGACACTTTATAAATAACGTGCGAGAATTAAATGCTTTGGGTACACTACACTAATTTTAAGAGTAAAATGCCAACAGTACAATATACAATATGCAATATGCAATGTCATTTGGACTTGATTCTTTTCCTTCTAATATTAATTTTGGATTAAGAAATTATCAATCGTTTAGCAGTAGTTTAAGTTAATTTTAGAATAAGATTGTTTGTTTGTTTTGTAAGAACTCTGATAAAATATTTTAGTTGGAACACATGCTAGATTTCTAAACAAATTTGTTATATCTCTTTTCAATTTAAATTGAGTTGTCTTTCTGTTATCTTAAGGTCATTTTATCGTACTTAATTTTGTGCTAGATTAATATTTTAACCGTTAAATATATTATGTTTTTCAATGTGAAGAGGAGCGACTGGTAGCACTTCCATTTCGAAATTACATCATTTAATATTTACTATCAGAATGTGAGAGGATTAAAAACAAAACTTAATGACTTTTACCTGAACCAAACTCTTGAGAACTATGATATCATTATTCTTACAGAAACATGGCTTGACGAAAATGTAAGCAATACTGAACTTTTGATAACAAATACGTGATTTATCGTTGCGATAGGGATAAAATACAATCAAATAAAACACGTGGTGGTGGACTACTGATTGCTGTTAAGGAAACAATTAAGTCATCCAATATAAGTAGTGATAATAAATATTTTCAATTTGTGATGGTTAAAGTATTGTTAAATGGAAAACTATTTGTAATATCATCAGTTTACTTTGTACCTAACTCAACACGTAAGAAATATGAATGCTACTTTAACATTTTGTTACGTTCCAGTTTTGCTTTTAAAATTTACTTGACAAGATAAGCCATTAATTATTATCTCGCCTATATAACGAATAAAATCATTGCTTTAGTCCATATCCTGTTCTGGCGAGCCTAGTGTTTGTACATTAATTTTCGGTCTCCTAATTGTAGTTAGGTGCATTTAAATCATTTATTCTAAGCGGTCCCTTATTCATACTGGATTATACTATCAATTTGATACAAGTTTCGCGAGTACTTTCGTTGATCATTTATTGCACAGATAAGCTATCAACAATCGTTGCATTGGATTTTATTTATGAATTATTCATTCTGTTTTCTAATACCGACGGTTTTCGTTGGAATACTGATTCTGTCCTTTGTACAATTACCGTGGGGATTGTCCAAGAAATTACACGAGCTGGTACATGCACCCTCCCTTCAAATTACTTTCTCTTGTGTGTATCGGGTAGGGATGGACTCGGGCTCGGGCTTTCGGCCGGTCCGGCCCGAGACCGGCCCGATTTCGGGCTCGAATCCGGGCCGGGCCGTTGACTACTTTATTCGGGCCGGGCCCGGGTCGGGTCTATGTTTTTTCGGGCCGGGCCGGGCCAAACGATTTGGGCCGGCCCGAATTTTTCAGGCCGAAAAACGCACTGTCCTTTCACTTCTATCTCACATTGAGTAAGTAAACGTTCTTAATTATATTTTCAGGTAGTGTCTTCATGAGCCCATTAATAACACTGGACAACAAAATTTTAGTTTTTGTTTGTTACAAGAACTGTAACAGCTGAAGCTTACAGTATTTTTGGCGCTGATTTCAAATATGTTAGTGGGGGTTTTCTATCGGGGATAGTTTTTTTTGTAACTTCAATTTAAAGAAATCCGTTGTTATACACACATGTAATATTGGTACATTCCTAAAACTGCTTCGCTTGGATTTTCTGGCGTACTCTGCTGCGGGTAAATCGGTCTTAAGATTCCAGCAAAGGTCAGTTAGCATTCTGGGGCTCCACTTTCCTTGGTAACGTGTTTCTATGGTGAATATTTCCTGATGGCAGCGTTCACCATGTTCGTCACTCATAGCTCCAAGATTGTTTAAAAGAAAGTCCAGATGTGAATCTAAGAAATGGATTTTTAGTGACATGTTACACCCAAGTGTTTTATAGTTTTCCAGAAGCTCGGTTATCAGTTCTTTGTAATTTCCAAGGAAGTTATTAACAACATTTTTAAAGGATATCCAAGCAGCAAGTTCACAGTCATTCAAACTGCCTTTGAATCCAAAATCATTCATTAGTTTTCTTATATCCGGACCAACAAATATATCTTCTTTTATTTTCGCATCACTTAAATTGGGGAACTTCTTTTTTAGGAACTGAAATCCACTTCCCTCCCGATCCATTTTCAGGTTTTACTAGTGCTGGACTCGCAACGTTCTTCGCTCTCCAACAGTCAATGTTTCTCTTTTTGCCCACTTTTTCTTAAGATAATGATTCTTTCTATCTCTGATGTTCCACTCGCACAAAAAGCAATAAAATTTTGTATAACCAAGTTGTAAACCAAGTAACAGTGCTATAACTTTAAGATCTCCACAAACATGCCATGAATTTTTTTCTCGTACTGAATCGTATCCAACACAAGTTTTATACTTTCATGTCCCCTTTATGTTACCTGCATGAACCAAAGGGATTGACGAGTATTTATTCCCAATATGAAGAAGAACCGCTTTCAAACTGCGTTTTGAAGAGTCTATAAAAAAACGCCATTTATCAGGATTGTGGGTATGTCAAAAAGCTTCCAGTAAAGATTCCACATCATTGCAATAAACTAAGTCCGCATACTGTGAGTAGTGTATTTAGTTACGAATCACCGCCACATTTCCACCAGCATCCACATTTCCACACACATCTGGACCAAATTTACATGTAAATTCCCATAAGGAGGAAATGAGGAGATTCATCTCCACATTTCCACAAGCATCCACATTTCCACATACGAGATAAACCTATTTTTAAGATTTTTTACTGCTAACATTCTGGACCAAAAAGTTTTCTTCGACTAGCCATTTTTTTATCTTTCGAGATAAACCTACCTTGTTTGGTATTAATTAATATTAGATTTTTCTCAGCTACCCGAATCTTTAGGAATTTTTTAGATTGCATCATCCCCAAGGGAGCTACCCCCATTTTAAGATTTTTTACCTATAGCGACTTTTGAGCGTTCTTATAAATTTTTTAGTCATGCAATACATCTTGTTAGTCTAGAATTTTATGTAGAATCCGAATCTGTAAACAGATTTAATATAGGACCACGCCCTGCAAAATTACACACATACCCTCTGCGAGATAAATCTTTCTCCACATTTCCACCCACGAGATAAACCTACCTTGTTTGGTATTAATTAATATTAGATTTTTTCCAGCTACCCATATCTCTTTAAATTTTTCAGATTGCACTATCCCTAAGGGAGCTACCCCAATTTTAAGATTTTGTACCAAGATCAATTTCTAATCACCTCTCCTTTTTAATATCTACAATCCTTTAACCAAACACGTAGCAGTATTAACATAAATTAAGCATGCGAAAATTTATTTTATCCAATTTACAGTTTAATAAACTAATTACAATTTTTACAAAGTATAACATTATTTCCGGTGTGTACCCGAATCCAAGTAGTTTAACCTGTAACAAAAAAGATTAATGTGTTGTTTAAATAGACCTGTAATAAAAAAAGATTAATGTAAAAAAGAGGAAACGTGTTTTCGGTTAATAAGACATATTATCGTTAACCCAACAATATGTTTTACCGTCCAGCGACACCACATGGAAATAACACGTATACTCTATCCACCAGGACAGAAGCAGGAAGGATTTGGAAGAAGGGAAGGTGGGAAAAGAACTTAAAAATTATGGAATCTTAAAACTAATATATACAATAGATTTACAAAATGTATACAAATATAAACAACTATCTTAGACCTATATCTTTATGCCCCATGCTTAGATTGATATGCTTCTAGTGATGACATTATGCTTATCATCTTCGCTCGATAAACTAATTTTATTAATAAGCTGCGTGTACAAATCGTGTCTTTTACTCCAGATACATACACCGGCAAGTACTCCATACCACCCAAATAGGAATTAGATGCTTGGTGACTGTTAACTTCCGCTTTCCTCGTGTACGCCCAGGCACATCCCAGCCTATGCGCACCCCTGACCATGCGCACCCCTGCCCATGCGCACCCATGCCCATGCGCATCCCTGCCCATGCGCACCCGTATCCACGCGCATCCCTCTCTGTGTGACTGCTATTTCGTGGTGACGTCAGAGCCTTTTGTAAATAAAGAGCAATGTAATACTATTCTAAAATTTTTATTCTGACATACATAACAAAATTTAAAAATATTTAATACCAAGCATGGAACCATTTAAACTTAAATTTAATTCAAAGTTATACACAGACGACAGTCCTTTCTTTATGTTTGTTTAGAGAGGTTGTACTTTTATCTAATTTTATTCGCAGCATAAAATTTAAATCGACGCCCAAGTCCTCTATCTCCTTTTCTAGCCAATAGTTTGATACATAAAGACCGTCTAGGTTTTGAAATGCAAAATGTACCGAAGTTTCTCTATATATAAAGTATTTGATTCCACCGACAACCAGATCCATTCCTTCGTAGAATTCTTGCAGATTATGACAATCTTTTAATCGCAGCTTTCCCACTATATCCTGCATACGTATCATGTTAGCTTGATCGACTTCTTGTTGTCGGTATTGGAGGGAACCCTTATTCTCCCACTCACTGTTGCGTAGTTGCATGTCTACCACTTTTGGAAATATATGGTCGTTATAGGTTGTAGGGCCTTCGGTTTTAAATGATCCGAAAAGTTCTTTACTAGGTAAATATACAATGGTTAGCGGAACCCCTTTGTGTGTGGTGTACGCCAAGGTTACGAAACCCGCATTCCTTAGTTCGTATTTGTTATCTGCCATTTTGATAAATACGTTTTTAGAATAACCTTTTAAAAAGTATACGGATTTATTACTATCCTTTTCCGCAAGGACACCTACATACCTAAAGAGTTTTCTTACTAACCGCAAATGCATACAGCTTGTAGAACCCGGATGTATTTAAATCAGTCCATCGGCACATAAACTAATCTTTTAGTTCTTCCTCATTTTCTCTAATAAGATGTTCTTTGTCTAACACATCTTTGTATTGTTCGCGTATTGTCGCAGTGTTTTCCATGTAGTCCAATTTTCGCCTTTTTGCATCCATTTCCTCTAATTCCAGTCGTCTTTTCTTCCACTTACAGCGTATGGCATGCATTATGGGGCAATTTCCTGTAGCGTAAACGGATAGAGTTTACTGCCAATATTTACGCGTTGTCGTACAACCTCTGGGCGAATGTTAGACGTGTTTATATATCCCAATTCCAAAATGTTTATTTCTTTTGGAATTGTAGAATATGGTGTTGCAGATTGTGTAAAATATGTACTTACTACCTGCTTTAATGTAGCAAATAATCTCCAAATAATTTACAGGTAAATAGTTAAAACTGAAAGCCGAAAGCACATATTTTATCAATTTTTCCGTTTCCTCTGGTTTTTCGGACAACTTAATTTGTAAGTCCGTCAACTTCTTTGTATTGCCATTTCCCCAATACACGTACAGTAGTAGGTTATTATACACTAAACAGCAGCTATTTTGTAGCTTGTCCGATAGCTTACTCCACATTTTGGCAAGTGGTACCGAGTACATTGGCGCCTATAGGAAGTATAACTTACTATCTTCCAATAAGGTTAAACAGTCTTTTAAGGAATATCACCCTTTCCGCACCACTTAGTTTCCAATTGTACAGTTATATATTGTCGCTTCAATCGTAACCATGTTCTTTGACCAAAGTAGACGCAAATATCTCTCTTAAACGTACATCTGGAACACGTAACAGTATATGATTGTCAAGTTATTTATTACCAGATCAGTCTGACCCATTTCTATATCTTACTAGTTGTTAAACAATCGATTCCACAGTTTATCGTTGTCAACATAATTTCACATGTTTTGCATTTGTAGCAAAGTTAGGTTTTAGGTAAATAATTACACATCTCCATCTTGCTAAATGCAAGCAATCTTGTTAATGCATGTCAAAAACATAGTAATAATCTTTGAGTTCGTTTAATATCTGGTAGTTCCTCAATAAATCTTCCAATTTAACATCTAGTTCCACTTAGTCGGAACACAGTATGAATTTTTTATTAATGTTCGAGCACCTTTTCCGATAATTTGTTTTGATCCGCATCTTTCCTGTACAATTTCGCCCTATGCAATTTTACCCTTAAGGCAATTTCACTCTAACCTACATCCTACATATATCCGACATATATCTGGAGATATGTCGATGCCTGCTGCCCAGTCCGACTTAGGTCGGATTAAATCGAAATAGGTCGGATACAAACTGTTCTAAACAGAATGTAAGCGATATGGCGTGTCCAACATATTCGGTATCTTCGCATATCGCCCTACTCTGTAGGGTACATAAGACGTATTTTCGTATTCAATTTAGTATTCGACAGCAGACACAGTAAACGTGCACTCAAGGTGATTAACGTTCCTAACTTCTTGGGAATAAGTGAAACCAACAAATGAGCGATTTGAGTTGTGGCTGTTGGCAGAAAATATGGCAACCATAATCTGGTGACAGATATTGGTAATATTTATGTCGAAGGCGACACAGATGCGAACTGGTGGACTCACCAAATAGAACCATTTTGTCAATTAATGTTGGTTTAAATTTGCGACGCACTGAGCGAAACATCTAAAAATTGGATGTTTATCCTAAAGAAATTTGTATGCTTTAACCAGCTATCTAAAAGTTCGACGATTTGTTACCTGTAACATAGGTGTTAGTAAGCTAAGTTTCCATTTTCTGAATGCACTAAAGATGGGCCAGGAGCAAAGAAATTATCGGAATTGACCCATTAGCGTTAATAAATTTCAAAATCTAATGTGTTTCCATAATAGGAACAAGCAGATTAATGTTCGAAGTTTGATCTTTATATGCAATAATTTTAACTAAAATTTAAACACGTTAATTTCGAATTAAAATAACCTTACGTTAAATTGTATTTAATTACAAATACTCCAGATATTTACTTGATAAATCTTTCTGCTCATTAGAAAAATTAAATATCTTTCAATTTCTTACCATGATTTGCGCCATAATTAGAAGGCGTCTTTCCAGGTATTCAAATTAAGGCTGGTGTGTTTCCTTAGAATGGTGAAATTGTTCTCATAATTCGGCCTGTTTTATTTCCGAGCTGTCTTTACTACAAATTTAATCACTTTCTGTTCGAAAGCACGAACTCGTTTAATGCAAATTACGATTTCTTATTAATTTTGCCATGCACCTGGTGGATTCGAGTTTAAAACAATCTGTTCGTTGAATAAATTAATTTATGTTCGTAATTATTCTAGCTTCTGCGTACTGATCGACTTCTTGTTGTCGTTTATTCGAGGACAACGCTCACCTGGGCGATCTCTACCACTTTTGATGGACCAGCGATCGATAACCTGACGTCGTAACTCGAGCGAAGTTTTTCTATAGCTTACATTGGAACGGAACGCCTGATTTGTACATAGGCATTAAACTTTAATTTTATTTATGCATTTTGACTATACTCTGTTTAGAATAACCTTTAATAGTTTATAAATCACAAAATATCAATTAACCTAAAAAAGTTTTATACTTCGAACTGAAATTCCCATTGTAAACCAGCTTAGTTTATAGAAAACAATGTTAATCTCCAATTTTAATTTAGTGATAAACATTAACATCGGCATTGCATATGAGCATACGCCTTCAAATAGTAACAGACTTTTCCACTTAATTATGTACATGAAGACAATAAATTCTGTAAATTAAGACATTGATTACTGCGAAAACATTGTTGAAGCTTACAGATCACAATGGTATTACATAAGAGAATGGTTACTCTAAAAATGAAATATTAATGAGATATTAAATAAGAAAAATTCTAAATTAGTGTACATTATTCAACAATAACAAAAACAATGTAAGAAATTTTATTCTCAGAGCTATTAACAAGTGGTAAATATCAAGATTACATGGCATAACAAATAGCCTAGAGTTAAAATCCACATAAAAAAGATTAAATCTATTCACCACTGTGCTTGAAGCCTGGACCGTAGAAGCGGAAAAAGAAGCCTGAAGACTATCGCACAGATAGTAAATGTAGGATGTCGAATTTCGAAAGTGGCATGCAGAAAGAAACAATGAGTAACATCCAACCAATCCTAAGATAAACTAATGACGAAAAATAATCAAACAGATGATTATTATAAACAACTACAGGTATTGATCTGCAATATTCTCAACAATGAATTGTACGAGTGTTTACCAGAAAACTATTAATCGGCAAATGTCTAGTTGGCGGATTGCAGCACAGGAAACTCCTTCAAATACCACTGACGTCGGTGAAATGACTACAATTGAAAACAGTAGAGGAAACCGAGCGTGTGCTGGGTATTGGAACTCTGCAGCTGCTCAGAATATCAAAATAAGGAAGGTACGCGCAATAGTTTCAAGACGGAAAAGCAAGACTGCATGATCATGATTATAATAAACAGTTTGATTGTGAAAATTTCAACTGTCGCGATTGTGCAAAATGTTATGAAAAACCACTGACAAATGTAAGGTGGCAGCCACAGGCGCTACCCCGCGATTCCACGGAATATGAAATAGTTATATAACTAAAACATGAAAGTGACTGAACATCAACAGGCAGGACGCAAAACGGAAAATGAAAAAAATTGTTGAAAACAGTGGAACACAACGTACAGATGCAGAGGAAGCAGACAGAAGACTTTCGAATGGTAGCAAGAGGCAGGACAGACGGTTAAAAAATAGAATAAGAAGTTTGTGAAAGGTGAAATGAAAAGGTTGTCGCATTTTTGGAGAAAGACGATTACAGCAAAAGTAGAGAGACATCAGACGCGATGAGTGCAGCTGCAAATTTCGGGAAAGATTGTTGAAGGGAACAAGGTTCAACTCAGTACGACTAGATGGCAACGCATTCAGGTACGGATGTTCGCCAATCCCAACCGCAACAGAAAGTTTCGTCGTGTATCTTTATCATTCTCTTCCTGTCGGGATTAGCGAACATCCGTACCTTGAATGCGTTGCCATCATCATTAGGTCGTCAGTCCTGGAACTGGTTAGACGTATACCCTCATTGTTCCATTCCGAACTAACCTACATATTTCCCGGAAATTTGTACAGGCTGCATCTATCACTATCAGCGTGCAAACGTCTGATCTCGGTCTACCCTACCTCTTTTTTACTGTCTCTGCTTGTAATATATCTCGTACTATTCTCCAAATGCCTTAGAACATATCCTATCCTTCTATTTCTCCAACCTTTTTCCACAAATATCTTTCTTCCTCTACTATTTCTATAACCCATTTGTTATTAACCCTGTCTGTCCATGCTATCATCCTTATACGTCTTAAGCACAACATTCCAGAAAGCTTCTGTCTTTCTGTCTGCTTTTCCTACTGCCCTATTTCATAAACGTACTGTGCTGTGTTCCACATACGTTTTCAACAATTTTTTTCTTATTCCATGTTTTTTCTGTATTTGAGCATGTCCGCTGTTCTTTCTTGTTAGATGTAGTTCAGTCACTTTCTATTGTTTTGCAGTTATATAACCTATTTCAATATTCCGTGGTAAGTCGTAGGGGGGTAAGCAGCCCGTGGCTGCCAAGTTCCCCCAGCACTTCAACATTTGTCGAATTAATAGTTTTTCCAATATATCATTTTGCACAATCAACATTAGTTGAAAATATTTCACAATCAACACCTATATTTGTTTATAATAATCATCAGATTCAAGTGCACTTATTTTTTTGGCATTACATTTTCCGTCTTGAAACTAGTTGGACGCGTACCTTCCCTTATTTATATTCTGAGCTAGCCTGCAGAGTTCCCTAAAATTCACACAACAGCCTATACACAGCTCGGTTTCCCTTCTACTGTTTTCTAATTGTATGTCCTATTTCACCGACATTCAGTGGTATTTGAAGGGAGTTTAGCAGCCTGTGGCTGCCAAGGATCCGCCAACACTTAGACATTTGCCGAATTAATAGTTTTCTAGTAAACACTTCGTACAATTAACATTAGTTGAGAATATTGCAAGATCAATACCTGTAGTTGTTTATAATAATCATCATGTTTGTACATTTATTTTTTCGTCATTAGTTTTTCTATCTTAGGATTGGTTGGATGTGTACCTCCATTGATTTCTATTCTGAGCTAGCCTACACATTTCCTTGAAATTCCCACATCCTACATCTTTTACTATCTGTGTGCGATAGTCTAACCTAGGTTTTCCTTTTTCTTGTCCGCTTCTCCTACAGTCCAGGCTTCACAGCCATGCAGTGCTGTGCTCCACAGATATGTTTTAATCTTTTTTTTGTTTTTATATTTGGTGTCTTTGAACGCAGTAGTTGCTTTTTCTTGTTAAATGTAGCACGACCTTGTGCTAATCTTTGTTTTATATTTCCCATCTTGCGTTATTTGGCTTCCTAGGTAGCAGAAATCCTCAACCTCTTGTAAGTTCTCGTTACCTATTTGTTTTTTGTTTTTGGTTTATTTTCCCCTCCTTAGCATACTAGAACTTTAGTTTTATTTTTGTTAACTTTCATACCGCATCTCTCTGTTAGAACTATTTCCATTTCATTAAGAGTAGCTTCTAACTCTTCTTTGCTAGATGCTAATACCAATATATCATCTGTAAAGCTAAGCATATCAATATTTTGTCCCTGCATAGTAATTCCAAATGTCTTCCTGCATTTGACAGAATTTATTGTCTCTTCTATGTACAAGTTAGAAATTAACGGGGATAAGACACATCCCTGTTTAGCCCTTTTCCTAATATTTATTTCTCTGCGTTCCTGCTCTAATTCTATTACGGCTATTTGCTCTTTGTTTAAGCTATGTATTATCCATCTATCTCTAAAGTTCAATCCAATCTTTTTGAGTATTTCGAACATTTTTTTCTATAAACTTAAGCTATATTTACATACATAATGGGAACATTTTCAAATGTGCCCGCAAGTCTTTAAACCGATTTTTTTTACATTAATAATTAGTATATTTTTAGTGATTTATAAACAAATAGTAAAGCAGTAATAAAAGAGCAGTGAAGACCAAAATAGTTCAATAATTTTCATATATAAAAATTAAATTTAAAAATGCCATATTAGTACGGTAAAATCTCAGGCGTTCTGGTTCCAAAGTAAGAAGCGAATACAAAGAAAAAAACTCGCCCTCGAGTTACTGACGTCAGGGTTGAGTCAGTCGCTGGTCCACGTCAGCGAGTAGGTAGGCCTACGCCCAGGAAGAACGCGTTTGGCCTCCCATTACTAGAATAAACGACAGCTCAAGGGATTAATGTGTCCCCCGCAGGAAGCTAGAATAATTACGAACAATAAATTAATTTATTCAAGCCGAAAAGTATTGTTTTATACAAACTCTAAATACCCACCACGGTAGATAATGCGTGCCAGAAATTCACATAACGAAAAAACGTAACGAAGCACAGCAGGACGGAAGTTTTCTTGTTGCTATTCGAACAGAAAGTGAATATTAAATTTGTTTAGTTAAAGCACCAAAGCTCAAGGAAATAAAACAGGAAAACCCTAATTTATTGAAACAATTTCGCCGAATTCTTTAAAAAGGGAAAACACACCAGCCTTAATTATTGAATACCTGGAAAGACGCCTATCTAATTATGGCGCAAATTCCACGGTAAGAAATTCTTAGAAAGGATATTTATTTTTCTAATGAGCAGAAAGATTTATCAAGTAAAATATCTAGGATGTTTATTATTAATTACAATACAATTTTAAACACGCGAAAGGGTTATTTTAATTTACGAAATTAATTTTCGTGTTTAACGCCAAAAGAATTTAAGTTAAAAATTATTGCATATAAACTAATCAATTATTTACGAAAATGAACTTAACAATCTGCTAGTTCCTCTTTGTACGGAACACATATACGATTTTGAAATTTTTTATTAACGCTTTTGAGGTCATCTTTTCCGATAATTTCTTTTACTCCCTGGCCCATCTTGTTAGTGCTTTCCAGAGAAAATGGAAACTTAGCTTTAACACCATGCTTAGCGGAAACAAATCGGTCGAACTTTTTTCTTAGATAGCTGTTAAATGCATCACAAATTTCTTTTTTTAGGATAAACATCCTTTTGTTTGCAGATGTTTGCTCGGCGTCAGAAAGGTCGCAAATTTTAACCAACATTATATTGTCACAAAATGGTTCTATAATTGGTGTGTGTAGTCCACCAGTCAGCATCTGTTCGCCTTCGACATAACAAATATTACCAATATCTGTCACCAGATTATGGTTGCACATATTTTCTGCCAACAGCCACAACTCAAATCGCTCATTTGTTGGTTTCACTTTATTCCCAAGAAGTTAAGGAACGTTAATCACCTTGGAGACGCTCACGTTTACTGTTCTAGCTACTGTCGAATACTAAATTGAATACGAAAATTGCTCTTATGTACCCTACAGAGTAGCGGCGCATATTGCCGAAGATACCCGAATATGTTGGACACCGCCATATCGCTTACATTCTCTTGTTTAGAACAGTTTTGTTATCCGACCTATTTCGGATTTAATCCGACCTAAGTCGGACTGGGCAGAGTGCGCATCGACATATCTCCAGATATATGTCGGATATATGTAGGATGTTAGGTTAGAGTGAAATTGCCTTATAGGGTAAAATTGCCTTATAGGGCGAAATTGCCTTACAGGAAAGATGGGCCAGGGACTAAAACAAATTATCGGAAAAGAAGGCCTCGAAAACATTAATAAAAAATTCCAAAATCCTATATGTGTTCCGTACAAAGTGGAACTAGATGTTAAATTGGAAGATTTATTGGAGGAACTACCAGATATATTAAACGAACTCAAAAAGATTCATTACTATGTTTTTGACATGCATGTAACCCAAGATTTTGCTGGCGCATTTAGCAAGATGGAGATGTGTAATTATTTACCTACAAACCATAACTTTTGCTACAAATGCAAATACGAAGAAAAGTGCAATATTATAGTTGACAACGATAAAACTGTGGGAATCGATTGTTTAACATGGCTAACAACCAATGCAAGAATTAAGATATAGAACAAATTTGTGTGTCAGATAACAAGTCCTGGTGTTAATAAATAACTTGACAATCATATACTAGATTTTACGTGTTCCAGATGTACGTTTAAGAGAGATATTTGCGTCTACTTTGGTCAAAGAACATGGTATTACGCGATTGGAAGCGACAATATATAACTGTACAATTGGAAACTAAGTAAGTGCGGAAAGGGTGTATATTCCCCTTAAAAGACTGTTTAACCTTATTGGAAGATAGTAAGTTATACTTCCTATAGGCGCCAATGTACTCGGTACCACTTGCCAAAATGTGGAGTAAGCTATCGGACAAGCTACAAAATAGCTGCTGTTTAGTGTATAATAACCTACTACTGTACGTGTATTGGGGAAATGGCAATACAAAGAAGTTGACGGACTTACAAATTAAGTTGTCCGAAAAAACCAGAGGAAACGGAAAAATTGATAAAATATGTGCTTTCGGCTTTCAGTTTTAACTATTTACCTGTAAATTATTTGGAGATTATTTGCTACATTAAAGCAGGTAGTAAGTACATATTTTACACAATCTGCAACACCATATTCTACAATTCCAAAAGAAATAAACATTTTGGAATTGGGATATATAAACACGTCTAACATTCGCCCAGAGGTTGTACGACAACGCGTAAATATTGGCAGTAAACTCTATCCGTTTACGCTACAGGAAATTGCCCCATAATGCATGCCATACGCTGTAAGTGGAAGAAAAGACGACTGGAATTAGAGGAAATGGATGCAAAAAGGCGAAAATTGGACTACATGGAAAACACTGCGACAATACGCGAACAATACAAAGATGTGTTAGACAAAGAACATCTTATTAGAGAAAATGAGGAAGAACTAAAAGATTAGTTTATGTGCCGATGGACTGATTTAAATACATCCGGGTTCTACAAGCTGTATGCATTTGCGGTTAGTAAGAAAAACTCTTTTAGGTATGTAGGTGTCCTTGCGGAAAAGGATAGTAATAAATCCGTATACTTTTTAAAAGGTTATTCTAAAAACGTATTTATCAAAATGGCAGATAACAAATACGAACTAAGGAATGCGGGTTTCGTAACCTTGGCGTACACCACACACAAAGGGGTTCCGCTAACCATTGTATATTTACCTAGTAAAGAACTTTTCGGATCATTTAAAACCGAAGGCCCTACAACCTATAACGACCATATATTTCCAAAAGTGGTAGACATGCAACTACGCAACAGTGAGTGGGAGAATAAGGGTTCCCTCCAATACCGACAACAAGAAGTCGATCAAGCTAACATGATACGTATGCAGGATATAGTGGGAAAGCTGCGATTAAAAGATTGTCATAAACTGCAAGAATTCTACGAAGGAATGGATCTGGTTGTCGGTGGAATCAAATACTTTATATATAGAGAGAAACTTCGGTACATTTTGCATTTCAAAACCTAGACGGTCTTTATGTATCAAACTATTGGCTAGAAAAGGAGATAGAGGACTATGTCGATTTAAATTTTATGCTGCGAATAAAATTAGATAAAAGTACAACCTCTCTAAACAAACATAAAGAAAGGACTGTCTTCTGTGTATAACTTTGAATTAAATTTAAGTTTAAATGGTTCCATGCTTGGTATTAAATATTTTAAATTTTGTTATGTATGTCAGAATAAAAATTTTAGAATAGTATTACATTGCTCTTTATTTACAAAAGGCTCTGACGTCACCACGAAATAGCAGTCACACAGAGAGGGATGCGCGTGGATACGGGTGCGCATGGGCAGGGATGCGCATGGGCATGGGTGCGCATGGGCAGGGGTGCGCATGGTCAGGGGGTGCGCATAGGCTGGGATGTGCCTGGGCGTACACGAGGAAAGCGGAAGTTAACAGTCACCAAGCATCTAATTCCTATTTGGGTGGTATGGAGTACTTGCCGGTGTATGTATCTGGAGTAAAAGACACGATTTGTACACGCAGCTTATTAATAAAATTAGTTTATCGAGCGAAGATGATAAGCATAATGTCATCACTAGAAGCATATCAATCTAAGCATGGGGGCATAAAGATATAGGTCTAAGATAGTTGTTTATATTTGTATACATTTTGTAAATCTATTGTATATATTAGTTTTAAGATTCCATAATTTTTAAGTTCTTTTCCCACCTTCCCTTCTTCCAAATCCTTCCTGCTTCTGTCCTGGTGGATAGAGTATACGTGTTATTTCCATGTGGTGTCGCTGGACGGTAAAACATATTGTTGGGTTAACGATAATATGTCTTATTAACCGAAAACACGTTTCCTCTTTTTTACATTAATCTTTTTTTATTACAGGTCTATTTAAACAACACATTAATCTTTTTTGTTACAGGTTAAACTACTTGGATTCGGGTACACACCGGAAATAATGTTATACTTTGTAAAATTGTAATTAGTTTATTAAACTGTAATTGGATAAAATAAATTTTCGCATGCTTAATTTATGTTAATACTGCTACGTGTTTGGTTAAAGGATTGTAGATATTAAAAGGAGAGGTGATTAGAAATTGATCTTGGTACAAAATCTTAAAATTGGGGTAGCTCCTTAGGATAGTGCAATCTGAAAAATTTAAAGAGATATGGGTAGCTGGAAAAATCTAATATTAATTAATACCAAACAAGGTAGGTTTATCTCGTGGGTGGAAATGTGGAGAAAGATTTATCTCGTAGAGGGTATGTGTGTAATTTTGCAGGGCGTGGTCCTATATTAAATCTGTTTACAGATTCGGATTCTACATAAAATTCTAGACTAACAAGATGTATTGCATGTATAAAAAATTTTATAAGAACGCTCAAAAGTCGCTACAGGTAAAAAATCTTAAAATTCAGGTAGCTCCCTTGGGGATGGTGCAATCTGAAAAATTTAAAGAGATATGGGTAGCTGAGAAAATTCTAATATTAATTGAAACCAAACAAGATAGGTTTATCTCGTGGGTGGAAATGTGGAGAAAGATTTATCTCGCAGAGGGTATGTGTGTAATTTTGCAGGGCGTGGTCCTATATTAAATCTGTTTACAGATTCGGATTCTACATAAAATTCTAGACTAACAAGATGTATTGCATGACTAAAAAATTTATAAGAACGCTCAAAAGTCGCTATAGGTAAAAAATCTTAAAATGGGGGTAGCTCCCTTGGGGATGATGCAATCTAAAAAATTCCTAAAGATTCGGGTAGCTGAGAAAAATCTAATATTAATTAATACCAAACAAGGTAGGTTTATCTCGAAAGATAAAAAAATGGCTAGTCGAAGAAAACTTTTTGGTCCAGAATGTTAGCAGTAAAAAATCTTAAAAATAGGTTTATCTCGTATGTGGAAATGTGGATGCTTGTGGAAATGTGGAGATGAATCTCCTCATTTCCTCCTTATGGGAATTTACATGTAAATTTGGTCCAGATGTGTGTGGAAATGTGGATGCTGGTGGAAATGTGGCGGTGATTCGTAACTAAATACACTACTACTGTGAGAAAAAACATTCGATGTCACACTGCCTGTCACGGAAACCACGTATTTTTGTGTTGCGTTGTAAAAGATTTCATCCCTCCAGTCGTGATGCTAGTAAATCAGCTCGATTCTTGGATAAATGTAGATCACGAACAAAGTAATTTAGATCAAACTGATTTATTAAGCGCGATTCAGCATTTGTATTTTCTAAAAAGTCTGGGTCTCTCCTTTCTACATTTTTGGTGCTACCGGAATTGGAAGCTGTGGACTGTGAAGCACTGGTCTTAATGCAGAGGGAATATTAGGATATTTAACAGTGTGTCTAGTCTTAGCTGTTATCCCTAATATTTTCGTTAAAGAAAATAACAGTCTGTGGAGTGATCCTTAGGTTCTCTCCAAACCATCAGAACTGCAAATGTCATGTGACGGAATCTATTCAACCAACCAGTTATCAACGTTACACACGAATTACAACAACTATGAGGGACCCAAGACATCCTGATCACCCAATTTACATCCAAAATATAATTCATAAAAATTTTTTTTATCAACGGAGTTATATTTCTTCTCTGAGACTTTAGTGTTACCTCACCACAAATATAGCAGAAACAGTCTGGGTGGTTAATGCAACTACGTGGCATTTTTATTGAAAATTTCACTGTAATACACTCACAAACACTTACCTCAGATCATTTAAATAGTACAATACGGAAAATTAAATCACAAACTGATAGGAAAAGAATCGGTACCCGACGAATGAACTGCAATTCCGAGAGCTCACATTAGACTAACTGGAGATATTTGTTATTTGCGTTTGTTTGATTTATTTGAATATAGACTGAGTCATCTAAGTCGTTAAAACTGGACAAAACTAAACACGCGTGAAGTACGCAAACTTCAGTGTGATTAATCACGCAGGACATAATTGCTAGTTATGTAATTTGAATGAATCATAGTAGTGTGTCATTTGTAAATGATTTTATTAATGTGTTGAAATAATAAAATTATATTATTATTTATCCTGGACATTAAAAACAAAAATAAAATGTTTAGTTTGAATAGCAAGATACATATTGAAAAAAAATCAACTTATTATTATTAAACAAGTATAGTGCCCATTTTACGTTTGTGAGAAAATGTATAATAATGCCATTATCGAACTCATGCCATAAAAAAGGATGAAGTAAATAAAATTTTATTGGTATATAAAAGAATCTATGTACTGATTTATACCTTTTGGTAATAATTTTTTAAAAAACTTTTCAACCTTAAACAATTACTTCATTTTACTTCTATTCCATCAGAGAATATGTATTTCTAAAAAATAAGATATCCTCTACATACCACAATTTGAAAATTCAACTTTTTTTAAGCAAACATTCGGTATATTATTTGACTTTTAGGTTCCGTAAGTTCTAATAACATTAGGTACCAATTTTCAATCGCTTGAGACATTAACCGATGAAGTTTGGTACCGTTTATACTATGACCTATAAACAATTTATTTAATTTCTAGCATTCAGTAATTCACCAAAAGTGTTAAATCTTGAACTTTCGCACGATTTGTCAGTCGGTCAAATAAAAATTTGAAAGAACTAGAACAAAGACAATCAAATTATAGGTCAAAGTTCAATTCCAAAAGTTTCAGTTTCTCAAAGTAAAAAAAGGTTATAAAAATGCATCGGTAATAATTTCATAAACAATGAAAATTGGTAAACATTTTGTACTTTTGTTACATATTTTTAGGATTTTTCATAGAATCAAAAATCAAATGATATACTACAGTATGTTCCACAAGTATCTTGACTGTAACTCAAAACCATTATACTTTTAAATCAAACAAAAGAGTGATAGTTACCTATTGAATACAACTGGAAAAAATATCTTATTCACTGAATGAAAATCGAGCCGGCCCGAAATTTCGGGCCGGGTCGGCCCGGCCCGGCGGGCCGGGACGTCAGTTATCATTTCGGGTCGGGCCTCGGGCCGGGCCGGTCACTTTTCTGCGTCGGGCCGGGCTGGGTTTATTAAAAGCCAGGCCCGGCCCGACCCGAGTCCATCCCTAGTATCGGGTAGGTATTCGTTAGCGATTAGAGATAGCACTAATTTAAAATCTGCTTTTAGCTCGTTTTAGGATAAATTTTCTAGATTGGTTGGTTGGTTGGTTTCCCACTACATTCTCGCTCCTCGACGCTACGTGAGACAAGTCACTTCTCGTACACTGGGTTTGCAACCAAGACAGCTGATCAAGAAACAAGTTTGGTGACGCCGACATCTGCGGTTTCGCATAGCTAAAATTTATGGTTGCTGTGTATTGATACTGGACATTTCATCCTCGTGAAGGGAACCGTGAGTTTTTGAAAATCTCACACTTTACTAATCCCATGACTTCCTAAACGTTCTACGGCTGTCAAGTTGTATATTGTTACTAACCAACATTACTAATACTGATTAGTGTTAAGAACACCCCAGCGGTGCTGATTCATCTAGCCTTCAGCATGATATAATTTAACTACGCGGGTTTTAAATAACTAAAATGTATGTGGTCCGACACCGGCCCGAGATCGTGTGTTTCTTGTCACGCGACTTATACTACCTAAAAGTGTAGGATATTTAATTATTAGTACTGATTTACAATCATTCATCTAGGTTCTCATTTACTATTAAGTGACATGTTTGTTGTATGTGTTAAGTCTACGATTATGTGGTTGTGTGCTGCATATGAACACTATTTAGTTTAATCTTTGCCGCATGTGTAACCATATTTTGAAATTATAATACAGAAAAGCAATTACTTATACCAGAAAGGTGTTTTCTTTATTATTATATCGATATATATGTATTCTTATTTTTCTTTGACAGAATAATGTTCTGTCTTTGTTTGTACTAATCAATTAAATTTTATTTCAGAGACGACTAGATTTTTTTCTTCTTGGATTTTGTTTTCAATTACTTTCCCACGTTCAATCTCCGATAGACGTTTGCCCGGCATCTCTTCCTTTGGCTACGTAATTTCGTACGAGTTTTTACTTTAATTGGATTTTTTTGGTTTTTCCTGACTCGCACGGTTTACCGTAACAATTTTTGATAAACACCTGCAAACTATATGCTTTGTAGTGAGATTATAATTGTTGTTGACTTTAACATTCCCGAGGTAACCTCAAGTTCGTATAACTTGCATCAGGGTTGCTCCATCTCAAAAAGACTAGATGACTTCTTAACAACTTTTAATTTAATTTCATGTAACGATGTAACTAATACTAAGAATAGAACACTTAATTTAGTGCAGAATTTAGAGATGGTTACGTTCAAAATATTAAGAAGCCTTTTTGGAAAATAAGCTTTTCAAATGAAACAAATGTGACGTACAAAATCGAGGTTAATATAGTAAAAATAAAAGCTATTAACATGATATCTAAAGAAAAGTTTTTAGTGACTAAGGAAGTTAAAACCCTGCTACAATAAAATATAGTTTAGTCATAATTTATTATGACATATTAAATTAAACACGAAAAATAATTTTATTCACAATCACGCGCTACGAAATATTCATTTTAAGGTAAGAATGTAAATAAATTAAATAATCACAAAGGGTTAATGTTGAACCTACAGACACACATGTATACATGAATCTAAAACCATTAAAAAAGGCACGCAATTGCAGGCGAAAGGTTTGGATGAGAAAAAGGAAAAATTAAATGTATCAATAGAATTAAGTCTAGTCTATTAAACTACAAACCCAAGAATTTAATTTGCTTATATATATATATATATATATATATATATATATATATATATTGCTATGCTATTTATCTTTTTCCGATATTTTCGCCCCACGTTGATGTGTCATATAACTTTATTGCTATGTTTGTACTCGGCTTTTTACTCTGCGTCTCTAAACCCTATACCTCTTTTTGTATATCTCTGCCTCGGCTAGCTCAATCTAATCAACACTGAATGCCCAACGATACGACAATAAAGACTGTTTAACCCCCTTTTTCTCTAGCTCCTATCTATTAAAATAATGTAAATGAAGCAATCCAAAATTCATATAATAATCGAGAATATTTACATTTTGTGTTCTAATAACTTATTAATTTTATTTTATATTCAAAAATTAGCCCCTGAATAAAATATTAATATTTATATGATTCCACCAATATCACACTCCCTGAAAGTCAGCAAAAATACCACTATAATTTACTTTGAAGCCCTTTTGAACGTTCAAACGATCTTCTTTCTATTTTTATAAATTCTCAAAAGATTTTTTATGATCCTTACAATTACTTCGATATAAATAATAGAAAATGTAAAAAAAATTGAAAATACAGTTTTATACTAATAAAGGATTAAGTATCTCTGACCAGTGTTTTCCCTGCTTGTTTCCTGGAACTGCTTCTGTATGTGGATGGTCAGCATTTCTGGATTGTTACCAAATCGATTCTTTGTAACAGCTTCTCCCAGTTGATTCTTAGCGTAGTTTCCTCAACTTGTTGACCAGAATAGCTACTTAAATTTGTTTAAATTCTCCTTTCGGATTTTACTTAAATTTATGTTTAGTTCTATTTTAATTCTGTAGTTTAATTAGAGTTTCTTGAAGTTTATTTGAATTTTTGTTTAAAGTTCATACGTCGTTGTTTGAAAATTTATTTGAAGTTTCTTAGGAAGTTTTTTTGGAGCTCTAAATTCTTAAATATTAGAATTATATTTAATTAATAATTTATCTCACGTTTTTAAAAGCAAACGGCCGTTTCTATTGTATTTATTAGCACTTGACTTTGCACTTTTATATCACTCAATTATTTATTTTTACTAAGTTCACTTTGCGTAATAATTTATGTTTCACTGACGTGGTTAGTGCCTTGGTCGCAGAGATACTCGATGTTTACAATATCTGCATACTATTTAAAGACTCCACCCACCTATTTTTCTTATTGGTTTTTCTCGCGTGTTCGTTAATCAAGGCGTTGCACCTTCCGCTATTACTACAGGACTCGGGTATTTCTCCAAATTTCCCGACCAGACTCTTGGAAAAACGCTTTATTTCTTACGTAGGCGTTCTATATTTTGTAGCATATTTCTCAGAAAATTCAAATTTCTATTACATTTTGTCACGTCGTCTTGTTTGTGTTTCTTATAGTTCAAATTTTATCATATCACGGACCGTCTGTTATTTATTGTTTATTACTCCAAATATGTTAGATTTTATGAAAATATTATGTCTTTTGGTCACGTTTTAACATTTCTATGATGACGTATTTAAATGCGTTTACTTATTTATGCGTTAATATTTTGAATGATGTTATTATATAGCTAGGATGCCAGGTTGTTTACCTTCATCGATTGCATGTTTAATTTGATAAAACTCGTTGCGTTGAAACATTACTTTTGCTTATTTCTTTTCAATTCTAGATAAATATTATAAATATAAATAAATATAAATATTAATATAAAACGTATTATACGACGTACACGTTATTATTCTTGCTGAATATGATCTGGTTACTGCAGAATGCGCTTCCCTTTTATGAATTAAATTAGTTATGATTTATATACAGTGTGCTCGCTATTGACTTTATGTAAAATTGTCGATTTACTGCCATTTAATGATGGAATTGTTTTCTAAACGTTAGTAATATTTACATGTATCTTACGACCCCGATGACTTAATCTACTTTTAAATTACCTTCTTATCATAGCATTTTGCCCCCAAATTAAAATATATCATTTTCCATCAATGCCATTTTTGGTGCCCAACGTGAACAAAATCCCCATTGATTCAAATTTGTTGTATTTTTACTTTTCTTGCATAAAATTTACTTGTCTCCTTAATTCCTATTTGTTCCCCTATGTTTTTCTACGAAATCTGATTAATCCTATGTCTAAAGCCCTATCCTAAATCCTATCTGTAACTATCTTAACTTATAAATATGCCACTATTTTAATCCTTTATCTATACTTATCTTAACTTATAATTATGTCCCTATTTAACTCCCCTATTTACATATGCTTATGTTACAATTTGTACAATTATTCTTTGTACGGATAAATTAGATTTACATAAAATTTTCCCTTGATTGCCTCTAAATCTATATCCTTGAGTTCGTACGTGTTCCTCCCTATAACTTTATGGACCAGAAATGGACCTACATATGGTAAATGTAGCTTGGCACATGTGTGTAGGTGCCTTCTTCCTACTCTTAGGTACCTTATGATTACCTTGTCCCCTATTTGAAAGGTAGTTTTCCTTTTTATCCTCTTATTCATTTTGTTCACGTACTTTTGTGCTCTCTCCTATACCCTTCTCCTAGCCCTGTGCATTTTTCTTTCCAACTCCTCTTCTCTTGGCACAATTTCCCACGTCCGATCAGGATATACTCCTCTCATTAAGCTTATGGGAGATTCCTCAGTGACCGTGTAAGGTGTGTGATTTATAAATACTTCAACTTTCGGCAGGTTTATTTCCCAACTTTGGTGATCTTGGTATGAGGTCATGCGCAGAAATTTACATGTTGCCTATCCATTCTATTTTCCACTATACGACTCAGTCCCAACGAATAAGGGAAGCTAGAGAGGCACTGAGGAATGAAGGGGTGGAAATAGGGTCTCAGGAAAGCGGAATACTGCACAATACACCGACGGAAATTAAGGAAAGAGTATTAGAACAGAGTCAAAGTGAGGAGTAGCAGATCTCACACGAATCTAAAATAATGTCAATTTTATTAGCGTTAAACAGCAAAGTGGATAGAAATGAAGAGGCCATGAAAGACATGAAAATGCAGATTAATGAGAATGGAGAAAGGTTAGGCTCTGAAATAAAAATTTTGAGTTATGGTTTAAAAGAAACAAATCAAACGATCTCGGAAATGCAGTTACAAATTCAAAGTAAACTTGTAAGAATGATGGAAGATATCGATAATGTTAGGGACGAGGTTAGGAAAGCTAAATTAAATCGGGAAACTTGTGAAAGGGAAACGAATGATAAGATTACGTATTTAGGTATAAAGATGCATGAAATTGAAGGAAATTGTAAGATAGGATTTAAAGATGTAAATAGTGAATTGGGTACTTTAGGAACAGACTTAGGTGCAATTCATTAGGGAAGCTGATAAGCTAAAGCGACCAGAAATATCAATAGAACAATATTCTCCTACCGTTAATTATTAAATATAATGAATGAAATTTAAAATTTGTTTAACCTTTTCGTTCAAATTAATTATTGCTTGGAAATAATTGTAAATGATTTCCTTCTTTATGCTAGTGCAACGTGTTTGTTATTGGAACGTTTGATAATATACATCAATCTTTACTTAAAATTAATTTGGGAGTGCTATATTCCTCATGTAAAATATTAGATGCACATAACTGAACAAATTGAAAAGCTTACTTCATTAAAACTTCTTAACTATAATTTCATTAAGTAGTCTAATATGGCAATTCCATAATTCGCACCAAATACAGATAACGAGGTAGGAGAATGATTGTGCCTTAAATTGCGTGCCAGCGTTTTACAAATGCACCGACCCTTACACTGTTCGAATCTGTATAGGATACGTTTTAATTTAGCGAACATAAGAAATTTACCACGTGCAAATTTAATCAAGTATTTGAAGTAAAAATTTAAAAACACGGAAAACATAATACTACCGAATAAATCAAAAGAGTGCAAAAAGACTTCAAGAACGATTGGGAGCTGCTTCTTTAAGTTTGAATAAATCCACTGTGTTTCGCATTATTTGCAAGATCCACAGTTTCATTACTACAAAATTGTTGCTGAGCAAGAGATGATGCCTGGTGATCATGCTAAATGAGCCGAATTTTGTAAGAAAATAAAAAATTGTTTTAGGAGCTTCAATAACATATGATTCTCTGGTGAATCAAGTTTTCACATCAACGGCCACGTGAATTAACTATATTGTGCTTCTGACAATTCGTTAGAACTGCATCAGAAACCATTACACTCCCTCAGATTGTCGTTTGGGCTGCCATATTAAGCCCAGAAGTATAACTGCGGTGGCGCTCAAACAGATAACTCCGATCGACAATGCCACATGACCCTGACGTTTTTGGTTTCAGAAGTGAAAAACCTAATAGGCCATAACCGCAACACATTTTTCAGCAAGATACAGCCACTTCCCAGGCCACAAATAACTCCTTACCTGCTCCTCACCATTTATTTCCTGAAAGAGCAATTAGTCGCCGAAGAAATATCAACAGGTCACTGAGAAGTTCAGATTTAACGTCGTTGAGTAATTGAAAATTTCACTTCCAGATTGGATGAGTGTGAAGAAGTGGATAATCCGCATTTACAAATACTTGTTTGTCATAAGTAAAACTTCAAAACCTGCTACTTAATTTAACAATAATTAAAATTGGTGTGAACTAATATGGTTTTATTATTAAGTATCAAAAACGGAAAACATTTTGAGATACCTTTTATATACTTTTATTCATTTTTACATGACTATCTTTTCCCCAACTACAGTCAAAGGTATCTTGCTTCTCCTTTTAAATTTCTTAGTTTTATGCCTCTAATAACATCTATCAACTTATCCAAAAAGACCTAAATCCCTACATCAAAGTATAATAGGAAAAGGTTTTCTTTATTATACGGCAAAAAACACCTACGTCCACTTACGTGCCCTCTATTCGCAATTAAGAACACTAACACATAAAGTTCCGGAAACTATTAAAGTGGTTTGAAATTTTACATCAAAATAAATTATGATTTACATAGTGTCACAAAAATTGTAGCGCGCTATAGAGGATCATATTTTACGCGTCAAAGTAAGTGGAAAGCGTTTTGTAACTTTTTCTCGAATTCGGTTTGGTGTAGTTGCAATCCGATATTTTGTATTCTATTTTTTGAAAAAAAAAATATATTTCAAAAATCATTTAAGGTATTTCTTTGGAGATGTAATATTTAAACAAATAAATTATCAATTCAAAAATTTGTTATTCTTAAAGTCGATTGATTATTTCAAGCTTAACAAATTAAAATCAGTAAAAAAGACAGTTTAATAATTCCAAAATTAGTATTTCTTTTACATTAAATCAAGTGCTCTATATAATCTTCATCGACAATCAAACACTGGGCTCTTGTCGAAGATTCATAGACTACCTTGCTTACGTAAATACCCCAGGTATAGCTTTCACCTTACGACAGCCTTTTGAATTTGCTCTATCGGTTGCTTTATGTCGTCCACGGGCATTGCATACACTATATGGATTTTAAATGACCTCAAATGAAAAACCTATGAAGGTAAAATCCTGCGATCTCGCTTGTCAATATATAGATCCGCAATGACCTATCGATTGATTTGGGTATTGTTGATCAAATAACTTCTTTCAAAATGGCTAAAACAGAGAGTGCGCCATCGTGCATAAACCATAGCCGTTGTCTTTTAAGGGAAGTGTCTTCCATAGAATGGTTGAGGAAAGTGTAAGTAGTGATTAGTGTTTGGTCTTGGAGATAAAAGTTCTGGACAAATAAAATTGTTCCCAATAATACCTGCCCAAACGTTTAAAGAAACGTTGTGCTAATGTCCAGTTTGCACATTGAAGTTAGAATTCAGTTCTCCAATAATGTGTGTTATGAAAATTTTATATGCTTATGTCTATTGAATCCAGCTTAATCGGCGAAAGAACATAACCTAAAAATTATGGTATCTAGTACATTGATCTAATACTTGTTCACAAAATGCTTGCGTGTTTAGATAATCATTTTCTAAAAAGTCAGGACCTTTTGTAAATGGTATAGAACCAATTGTTGACTTTTCCTCCTAGCAGTCGCTATTTTGCATGTGCTAGTGAAAATATCCTTTACCATATCTGCCACTCGTGTTCTTCCACACCTGTTCTTCATCAAACATCATTTCACCCGGGTCTTCTATATGGAAAACACCGAACATAAACGGCACGCTCTACGCGATTACATTCAGCAAGACCAAAAACTCAGAAGGTTGCATATCGAATAGTTACACGTTCGAAGAGCCCGAAATTCTATAAAAATAAAAATAAAGATGCACAGGCAACACAAAAGCAAAAGCGGTAATATAATACAAACCTAGTGTGTTTACCTACACATTAAATAATTACTTTTGCGTCACAGATCATTTGATTTTATTTATATTTCAATTTACTACAGTTTACATATTTATTTAGTTGTAAAACGATAAATGAGCGCAACTCTTTTAGTTATCAAACGATTATATGATTCAGTTTTCCTCTCTATTGTGGTAAATAACGGTGAGGACTTTGAAATCTGAAATCGTATGGTGATATTATTCTACGTAATACATTTTTATCACTAACCTCAGCATCATGACATGCTTCAGAAACATTAGTCAACATGCTCCGATGTAATAATGCCCCGAAGAACTATTGACGTTTCGTACTTTCTATATAAATAGCTGTCGATTTACTTACTTGGCATCTTTAAATATCATTAGTGAATTCATTATAAATGTAACCAATAAAGCGTGCTTATCAGTAAACCCATGTAACTCATTAAATTTCATACAGACAATTTGATCTTTTGATAAAGTTAGCCAAATTCTATATTTTACTTTTATATATCGAATATCTAAACATGTTTGTTGTATTGCGATACATATTATAAAGAGTGAAACATTATAAACATACCTGTCACTGTAGTGTCATAATGTTATTATTACTCGTTTATGAAATGATACTGGTAATATATCTCCTGTACGTTCTTTCTTTCGTCTAATGTGAAAATAAGGGCAAGATCACCTTACCCCCCCCCCAAACACCAAATTATTTTATTTTCTGTATAGCATCTGATTGCACCAACATTGCACCACATAGCACCACAAGACTTATAGCTAGCACCCAAAAACTATGTGAGTTATTACAGTTTAAAGTTGGGGGGGGGGGGGGCTAAGGTGATGCCAGCCCCCCCACTACACTTTTTTTCAAATTTTTCTCTTGCACCTGATGGCACTAACTTAGCACCACATAGCACCACCATTCTCACAGCTAGCACCCAAAAATTGGTGTAGATATAGCAATTTAAAGTTTAGTGCCCTAAGCTACGTCAGCCCCCCCACTACATTTTTTCAAATTTTTCCTCTTGCACCTGTTAGAACTAACATAGCACTACATAGCACCACCAGCCCCATAGCTGGCACTCAAAAAATGCCGTAGATATAGCAGTTTAAAGTTTATGACCTTGGGCGATGTTAGCCCCCCCCCCCTCCACTTTTTTAATTTTTTTTGCTCTTGCTAGTACTAACATAGCACCGCATAGCACCACCAATCGTATAGCTGGCACACAAAAAATGCCGGCGATATAACAATTTAAAGTTTAATCTTTTATCTTGCACCTGCTAGTGCGTCAGCGACCCCCACACACACTTTCTTGAAATTTTTCTTCTTGCAACTGTTAGAACTAATATAGCACTACATAGCACCACCAGTCCCATAGCTAGCACTCAAAAAATGACATAGATATAGCAGTTTAAAGTTTATGACCTTGGGCGATGTTAGCCCCCCCCCCACTCCACTTTTTTAAATTTTTTTTCTTGCACTTGCTAGTACTAACATAGCACCGCATAGCACCACCAATCGTATAGCTAGCACCCAAAAAATGGCGGAGATATAGCAGTTTAAAGTTTAATCTTTTATCTTGCACCTGCTAGTGCGTCAGCCACCCCCACACACACACACACTTTTTTGAAATTTTCCTCTTGCAACTGTTTGAACTAATATAGCACTGCATAGAAGTGGATGGCAAAACGTTTTATCTTATTTTGGGTTTTTTTGTAATTAGATTGCCAACCCGTAAAATCCTGGAGTATAGATAGTTCGTAGCTTGCAGCAACTAAGATATGCCTACAGCCCACACCTTTTGCATTTGGTTGAATCTTTTAAATAGTAACAATTACCGTTTTAAAGTTTCATGCAATAAATCAACATAAAATTTGTTGTATTACTTAATCTGATGGAAACAGTGGTGGCGTTATATAAAATTCTTTCCACAACACTACTATACCTGCTTTATTGGAAGAGTTGCAGCACTAATTCTTGATGTGCAATTCGGTGTTTTTATAATGGCAGAGGCACATAGTGATTGAAAGACCATTATATTAGATATGCAACTTGTATGTAACATACCAAAAGTACACTTATAGACCTGAATTAAATATACTGTTTTCTAAAAAACAGATAGCTATACGATTTGTGGTGCTATGCGGTGCTATGTTAGTACTAGCAAATGCAAGAAAAAAAATTAGAAAAAGTGGAGTGGGCGGACTAACATAGCCAAAGGGTATAAACTCTAAGCTGCTATATCTACGTCATTTTTTGAGTGCTAGCTATGGGACTGGTGGTGCTATGTAGTGCTATGTTAGTTCTAATAGTTGCAAGAGGAAAAATTTCAAGAAAGTGTGTGTGGGGGTCGCTGACGCACTATCAGGTGCAAGAGAAAAGATTAAACTTTAAACTGATATATCTCCGTCATTTTTTTGGATGCTAGCTATACAATTGGTGGTGCTATGCGGTGCTATGTTAGTACTAGCAAGTGCAAGAAAAAAATTAAAAAAAGTGGAGTGGGGAGGCTAACATCGCCCAAGGTCATAAACTTTAAACTGCTATATCTACGTCATTTTTTGAGTGCTAGCTATGGGACTGGTGGTGCTATGTAGTGCTATATTAGTTCTAACAGTTGCAAGAGGAAAAATTTCAAGAAAGTGTGTGTGGGGGTCGCTGACGCACTAGCAGGTGCAAGATAAAAGATTAAACTTTAAACTGCTATATCTCCGCCATTTTTTGGGTGCTAGCTATACGATTGGTGGTGTTATGCGGTGCTATGTTAGTACTAGCAAGTGCAAGAACACTGCCTAAGGGCATAAACTTTAAACTGCTATATCTACGTCATTTTTTGAGTGCTAGCTATGGGACTGGTGGTGCTATGTAGTGCTATGTTAATTCTAACAGGTGCAAGAGGAAAAATTTGAAAAAATGTAGTGGGGGGGGCTGACGTAGCCTAGGGCCCTAAGCTTTAAACTGCTATATCTACACCAATTTTTAGGTGCTAGCTGTGAGAATGGTGGTGCTATGTGGTGCTATGTTAGTGCTATCAGGTGCAAGAGAAAAATTTGAAAAAAGTGTAGTGGGGGGGGGGCTGGCATCACCTTAGCCCTCCCAAACTTTGAACTGTAATAACTCACATAGTTTTTGGGTGCTAGCTATAAGTCTTGTGGTGCTATGTGGTGCAATGTTGGTGCAATCAGATGCTATACAGAAAATAAAATAATTTGGTGTTGGGGGGGCCAAGGTGATTTTGCCGAAAATAAGCTATCTCACTAACCAGAATTTCAAGTGCCATTCTTTTAGAAGTGGGTACAGGTGTACAAAAACTAGCTGTTGATTTAGAAGCAAATTTAGCATAACGTACTATAAAGGTAAGTTGAAATTGCCTCCATATTCGATGAATTGTCTGATGTCAAATCTTCTAAAATTGCTTAGGAACTTACAGTTACTGCAACATCTTCCATTGCATGAGACAGTATATAAACATTTAATCATAATTTTTCTTTAAAAGAACATAATATAAATTAATAAGGTTTGACATTTTTTTGTTAACACAGGTGAATTTCGATTCGCCCATTACCAGTCATCATAATTATGATGCATGTACGAGTGTATAACAAATACAGCCGCTGATTAAATCCTAAATGGACGAATAGAAAAGCTTTATAGATTTCATAAATTAATTACAAATAGGATGTGCAGTTCTCAAACCATTAAATTTTCGGGATTCACATAATGATGTCCCTCCAAATTATTATTATTTGTATTATATATATTCCACAAAATGTTGTTAAACAAAAATATCTACGCAGTACGTAATTTATATTTTAAGTTCATATAATCATAAAGGAGTAGTTACAAGTGAATTTAAGTGTCAATAAAGAAAGCAATAAACCTGATTTTATTAACGTGTTCGTCTGCTACGTAAAGTCATGGTTATTTTGCAAAACTATATTTAACAGACATCGAGAAGTTTGACTTTCGGTTTTTGGATCTTTGTCATTTTGTGGTATAACATGCGGTAAATTTAGTTGTTTTATTTATTTAACATATCTTGCATAACTTGTATGCATGGCCGCTACGCCGCGTAAATATACTCCGCTCCATTGCAAAGGATTTACATGCTGCCTTCTTCAAACGCTTTGAATAGGTATTGCCAGCTTTCAGCTTTTCTCGACTGAACAAAATTAAATTGAACAAGTAACACATAATAACATACAAGCCCTACCATCAGTAATGAAGCTAGGAACTAAAGGAACAAACAACTAACGTGTCTTAACCGATTTTTACACAATAATTTAATAATAAATTAGAAAAATAGTAGTAGTTACCATATAAAAGTAGGTACTAATAATAAGTACGTATCTACTAGCCCTAAAACAAGTACGCTTTGTTCACGATGTGCTTTTAAGCCAACAAGTTTTTCGTTAATAACTTAATTGTAATTTATCTAAAACTTCGCTTTCAATCAATAACTTATAGCCAAATCCGTTTATCGCCCTTGCTCCAAGTTGGAACCAATATAATTTTTAATAATTTCCAATTTCAAAAGACAACTTTCTTTGAAAGCAATTGATCCTGGAAGTGTCAAAAATATTCGTAATGCAATTGTGATATTTGAAAAGTGCCTAGTAAATTGTATTTAATGCTGAAGTAGCCATGTATCGAAAATACCTAAAACTGCCATGAAAGGTTATTTTGTTTATCAATCAAAATGATATATTTTGAACATTTAATTAAAGGGTATTTCATAAATCTCGAAAACTAGTGTGATTTACAAAAAGTAACCTTTTTAGTTGTTATAATGTCAGCCGCTAGAAACAACATATTAAACGCACAACTTTTTTCAACACACTCCCCATATAAGATCCGCAAACGTATTTCTTACCTGAGAAACACATTTCGAACATTTTACCGTTTTGCATTTTTTGATTTGATTCAGGCATTATTTATTCCATTTCGTGCTATCGCCGCCACTGGCCTGACTTGTAAAAGCTGTGTTTTTTTGAATACAAGTGCTTTCCTAATCCTTCAGCAAGGCTAAAAGAATCGTTTTTCTTTATTTTAGTACAAGCAATTTCTCTACATAGGATCCGGGTATTGATATTGGCAAAATCCAGTTTATTATAAAAGACATGAGTTGGCCGTCTGCGTAGTCCAGCTTTGGTAGAACATTTTTTAATCATTTGATCTAAAGCATTCACATCAAATTTGATTTCGTTGTAATAAAACACCGCTTCCATTTTTATGTACTATTATCCATTGCTACAGTTAGATGCAGTAGACATAACAATACGACTGATTTCTCTGCTTTTGAATGGTAAACTGCTAGCGGGCTTCAAGACATTTCGTGACTATTGTGAAATCTACTTCTATAGTATGGTTTGTGATAAAAGTTGGTATGTATTTACCTTCTTTCTCAATTTAGTCCCAACTATTATTGTCCTTTTCGCAGCTGTGTTTTTGTCAATCACAGGCTTGTAAGAAATTCATCAGTATTCAGATTTCGTACAATTTTTAGAAACGGTCCCATTAATTTCAAAACCACATATTCCAATAGTAATTGGTTGATAGGACACATATAATCTCGTCCTAAATAAGGAAGGCTATTGAAAAGGTATTTAGAGCTGGTATTAATAGTTAGTCAAACTAAAGCCAAATTTCTCAGGTTTATTGTTACATTATGGGAATCGACATCTAGCTTTAGTAGAAAATAACTGCTTTTCGATTGTGACGAAACAAGTTTTACAATTAATTAATACATCCTTATCATATTTTGTATTACAAAGTAAACTTATCATTAATCAAACAGTCCTTTCGTCCGAATTGTATATCAAATCTTAGAAATTTCATTATTTCTATTATGTGACATGGGACTGTAAACATTAGACCCTAGATAATCAAGCTGTAATTCTTGTGCGTCATAGGAACTTCCAGTTATACGGAAATAAAAACATCCAGTTATTGAAGAGACAATGAACAGTTTTTATCATCTTCAATTGGAGGTTGGTCTTGACTTTAGTGTTTTTGAATATGTTAAGCATAGTATTATGTACAGATAATCCAAAGGAAGTTAACATGAAGCTGGTCCAAGGGTATTTCGTATTATATTTGTTTGTACTGAATTACCTACAGAAGACTTGTTTGGTTCCACAACATCACATGCATCAACATCACCTTGCTTTGATGTTTGCTTACTGACTATCGGTAAACATCTGAGTTTTTACGTCTTTGATTTTGCACAATAAATTTATAGCTTCAATAAAAGTGCAAGGGCCAGAGGTGATAATATTGGCTCTAATGTCAGAGTGTTTACTAAGCTATCAACAGGAACAAAATCATCACTTTTATCATTCTTACTATAATCACTTACATATTCAAATTTAATTTCGTCTAAATTTTTTAATTCTACAAAAAACCTTCTACTGCATAAGACCAAGAGTTTGTCATATTGTACCACTACAAAACAAATACAAGACAATATTTTTAGTGCGATTATTCATACAAAAATGGAGTAAAGTGCATGATCTCGAAATACAGCACCAACAAGCTACAATCTTGCAGTTTTACGATCTGTGAGATGCAGACACCACGTTAGATAAAGCAAATTTGCTAGGAACTATCTAGTAACCAAAATTACAATTTACTTATTAAATGTAAATTGTTTTTTTTTAAATTATACCTCATTGTAATAAAATCAAACATATATTCAATATAAACTGTAATGGTGATCACATTGACCGCATTGCCAGTTATAGGAATTTACCTTCCAAAACCCACAAGCCAAAACAACAAAAAATTTTGATCTGCGGTTTCAGAAAGGCAAAAGCGGTCAATTTGACTGCTAAAACAGTTATATTTTAAAGTATATGTATAAGTAGGAAACTGTAGAAAACATGTTTGGATTTAAAATATTGGACTGATCTTAACCCATCAGATAATGCAAGACCGTCAATTCACTTATTCGAATTTGCATTAAAAGGGTTTGATATTGTAGTTCGTGACATTCGGTATGATATCTTCAGCGCACCCAAGAATAAATTTCTTTTATATAATAAATAATTTTATAGCTAGAAGCGTCCAGTCAATAGCGTTAGAGATGCGTTCAAAATTGAAAAGAATTATTCTTCCAAGTTCTTGGTTTGTCATTTTTGTTCTAGTAGTCAAACCTTTCATGTTTTATGCTTCTTTGAGTCTCCAGAAAAGTAGATCTTAATTCTACTTCGTCAGCCAGTTTAGTCGCATACTCAATTACACTGTCAAACTGTTAATAATTTTGACATGTCTGTAGATATTTTTTTTATTTTAAATAGATCCACACACACCGATTACATTAATTTAATTAAAAACCCAATCTAAATTATTGTGCCGTATTACATTAGAAAAAATGGATTTAAAGAATGCCATTTTGCTCTCCAAATTGTGTTCTAGTGTCCTGTTCCACAATAGCAAAAAGGGCATACGACGCCGACCTGAAGATCCCCACCAAATAAAAAATAAAAAATTTGTTTTATTAGGTTTCATTAACAATAACCTTCAGTTTGAAAAGAATCTTGTAATGACAGTCTTTCTTCAAACTTTCGTTTGATATGATTTTACTAAGTTTTCTAGGTTTATAAATACAATTTCATTGCTAATCGGCAAATTTACGCTTTACAAAGGATGCAACCATCAGTTGAGCGTCGGCATGGTGGAGTAATCGTTTCTTCTTGCGTTACTTACATACTACGCCTTTGCTTTTGCACTAATAAAAATAAGCATATTTTTGTTAGTTGGAAATCAATCCAAATTAACCTTGCAATTGCTTCTTATTTGTGTTCCGTGACACATCTACTTACACTGAGATTTTTTTGGTAAAATAGTATAAATATGGAAACTTTTTTAATTTATAATTATTTTGTGTTTAATATCGTTGACAAGTTAGGGTGGGCTATACTCTTATTTAAAATTAAAAATATCTTTCTTCAACACAAAAATTGCAACTAAGAATAGCATTATGCTGTTTTTGAACATTCAAAGTTTGTTTATCAAATCAAAGAAGGAGAAATAGAAACCCTCTTTTGGTTTAAACTGAATGGAAAAGCCAAACACGACGATAAGTCGAAACACAATTATTTAAAAAAATTGCTAGTTAAAACGAATTAGAAATCTGCAGAAATGAGCGAAGAGAAAAAAAATTGAAAAAATTTGTCAAGACCATTTATTTACAGGATTTAGGTCGATCGTTAATTTTAATAAGTCCTTAATTCCATATAGAAACCAACAGGCTCGTTGTTATTTTCTAATTTAATTCAAATACAAGGCTAAGTTCAACATTTCGTATCCACAATCTTCCAGAAAGCAATCCAGCTGTTGTGAAACCCGGTTTGTAAAGTCCCAAATAACTACTTAATCTTCCAAAAGCACTTATTGCCCAAGAAATACCTCATGGTTTCAAACTAGTTTTATACACACGGCGCGTGGACATTAAAACTTTTATTCTGATAAGACTACCCCCGCTTGAACTGTCCTGGCAAGTCATTTTCTCCGCTCACTAACACAACGTCTTCGAGGCAAGCTGGTTGAAAGTCGTTGATGGTGAGACTTGCTGTTCAAAAATTTTAAGTTCCTTAATAGATTTTTATTACCGTGCCAACTCCCTGAAGAGTTAACAACCACGATAATGAGACAGCCAGACACCAGAACATAAACGTGAAAGCCACTCGTCCGTCTTCGGCTAACCTCTAGCCGACCAACAAGTTCACAATCTTGAAACAGATCCACCTTGACCATGTTAATCTGTGGCCAACGTCTTTTGAAAATCCAGCTGGAACCTGTGCCTGACCAGTCTAAAGGCCGCCGCCAACAACTAGTGGTTGAGAGAAAGTTTTGCTGGACCCCAAAAGAGTCTATTAATTGTTTTTGCAATACTCTTTTCCACTATGGCTAGGTCCCGAGCCGCCAAGTTGCAGTCTATGACTCGGTACCCCATTGTTAAATATAATTTTGTGCTAATTAATTAAATTTTTTACTAGAAGTATATGATTTCTTAAAAGTACTAACTGATTCATATTTTATACACTTAGAATTTTCAATAATAATCATTGTAAAATGAGTTATATTACAGTATGTACGTGATTATCAGATCTGATGCTCATTTAAGTCTTAAGAGGCAAACCGTTTTTTAAATAATAATTTTTTTAAATATCACTATGCCTTGTGAATTGATTTAATTTTTTATTGGATAAAATTCATTTTTTATACATTAGATACTTTCTGATTCTAACAGATTTATTTTTCTAAGAAGGGTAAATTAAAAGTTTTGAATGATTCACTCCAATGGGGTTTCTATATCTACCCTAAAATCACCTATTTTTTGTTAGATACAGTGGCGTCCAACTTCACTTTATTTAATTTTCCATGTCACGAGTAATATTTCAACCTTGTCCCTTCTTATGATTTTCCATGGGATAATAGCCAAGCTAGCCTCCGGAGCAGCAAGTTTTTATAGTACCAAGTCACAAGCATAAAAAGTTTAAGTCTCCTTAAATTCCGAATTGTTGTTTTATCTCTTCCCTAGGGACCCAAGTTGGTAATATTAAAAATAAAAACAGTTACATTAGCCCACCAACGTGGGGCTAGAGAAAAAATGCTACAACTTATAGTCGGGACCACAAAGGAAGGCAGCCAATGAGCAATTATATTTGCATGAATTAATATTTATGCGTTTCCCTAGTCAATTGACCATTGAGAATACTATATTTATTAAATTTATTTGAAAAGGTAACGTTGCCAATAGATAGTTATTTTCTAAGAGTTCATACATTCTAATATTTAATGATAGTAGCTTTTTATATTTCCGTCTAGCTAGCTACTGCATAATACATTCTTGTTTGAAATATACAGTTTCTCAACTTTTATTCTATAAGTTATAAGCAAATCAATTGCTAAGACCTTGTGTAACCACCAATGTAAATCTCACCACGTTTTCATTCTATCAAAATCGATCTAGCAACAATGCAAAGCAAGCAAAACCCGATTAACTTTAGTAGAAAATGACATGTGGCATCTGCAAATTCGGCATCACAAGCAATTATTTCATTTTACAAGCATTTGATGGAATAACATCATGGTTGTTTATCTATTTTAAGAGGAACATCAAATTAATGTGGAAAGTTTACTTACGATAATAAACTTTAAGCAGTAGGTTTATTTAAATATTATTTACTGAATTCCTCTTTCAGGACTGATTGTAATTAAAACTAGTATCACAAAAACCACCTCGATGTAACTGTAACATAAAGGAGGTAGAAGTTTATTTACAAGTATTAATATAAAATATTTTATTCATTTACACGAAAATAAATAAACTGTGAATGCAACAATTACTGAAAGTGACGTTAACGCTGGTAAGTTTTGTGCAGTAACTTTTTAACATTATTTATTGTATTCTTTTTTCAGGCATAGACCAAGGTTGCTGCTAATTAAATTACCATTGGTAATCAACCCCAATGTACATTGAATATACATCAGCTAAGAGCTTTTGTTCTGTAAATATAAATATAAAGTGGTCATGTAAAACGTATAATGTAGTCATGCTTTATTTTACCACACAAGTACTTTACAAAAAAAACAATTTATAAAATGACATAATTGTAGGTTCATTTTTTGTTCGGTAAAAATTTGCTCTGGTGACAGTGTACAAACTCAACTGATTGTAATATTGTATGTAAATGTCATTGTTATTCTCGATTTCGTCGACGTCTTATTCAGTTTCCAATTTTTATTTTAATAGTTTTTATCAGGTTCTATTTATCAAAACAGTTTTATTCAAAACTAACTGATAGTTAAGTTTTTCTACAATGTAAGTTATTGAAAAGAATGCGTAGTTAACGGTTGATTGAATTTGATATTTTTTTAGGGTAATATGAATAAGAAAAAGGTGATTCATAGTCAAAGACAACAGAATGCCGCATTTTGTTGTTTGTTATTATAAAAAGTGGCGGCATGAAAAGTTATTACCAATTTGGAAGAAAATATCTTCTTTGAACGTAAGGATACCAAGCCAGTATTGTATTAAAGCAAAAAATTCTGTTCATCGGGTATTCGATTGATCAGCTACTAGCAGAACATGGTCAGGTAGTATTACGATTACTTCCCTATCATACAGAACTAAACCCTACTGAGAAAATATGGACGTTAAAAACCATATTGCTGCATATAAAACAACCTTTAAGATATATGACCTATTGAAGTTTACAGAAGAACATATAAAATATATTGGAGTTAAAAAGTGTAAAGCATGTTTCCATGTTAAGAAAACTGCAAAGTATAATTGAATTATACTTTCATCCATGGGATAAGTCGAATGCTAATAATGAAAGTTTAGCATGTGAAACCATTTGAAATAATTTATGTACACACTCCTGTAAAATAGTTGAATGATAGTATTTACTACATCTCTTTCATTTATTGCATCGTCAAACAATTTGATCTGCAAAACACCAAAAAGAGTTCCCTGACTTCAACTCTTTTTGCTCAAATTATCTAAAAATAGAAATCTTATTAAGATAGTAATTTGTTCCTGACGACTGATGTCAGGGGTTCAGTCTAATATAATTGGCTCTGTACAACACAGTTTTAATAACCTTCTTTATGTATACTCCTATAATTGATAATATTTCATTTTATATTTTATGTCCAAAGTAATGGGGCAAGCAGTTACCATCTATTTGAATACGTTGAATATGATTAGCCATAACTGGATCAATTCTTGAAATGGTTCTAATCACTCTACCGAAACCTTAAATTTTGTCAGACTAGATATTATACTTTTACTACAATGCTTTCTCGAACCATTAACCAACGTTTTTTCTTGGGCAATAAGACTTTCGTTCAAATGATTTTCCAGAAGATTTATTTTTGATGGAATTGTACAACTGCCCCACATCGCTACAACACTTAACACGAATTTTACTTTTCACATGCCTGATCAAATACTGCCAGTTATTAAAGCCATTTTCGTCTCCTAAAGGAGTAAACTTATTTCTAAAATTTTGCAGCAAAAGCAAAACACTACATTATTGGTAGCTGAATACCAATTACGGTTCACAACCTCTCCGATAGGTAGATATTTTTACAATAATTGTTTGTTCTATCATACAGAAGTGATTGTTTTTGATTAATTAACTAGAGTTCGAAATTAAATGATGCTTGGACACTTTCCGACCTCTAGCGATTTAGCTTATTATCACACAATCGAAATACATGCAAACTGTAAGAAATAAATTAATAAATCCTTTTTAAACTTAAAATTGAAATAAATGTTGATTATAAAAAATCGCGGTGCGTAAACACTCACGTAGTGCCTCATCTCATATACTGAAAACTTGATAGTCGCCATAACCATTGCTTCGGATATCTTTATTGTAATAACCTTTTGTATGCGCATAAACTTTTTCTATTGGGTTGAATTGGCAGTGATATGGAGGTAAACGGAAAAGTTTGCGTTCATGGCTTCTCAGAAACTCGTTTACTTGCAACGCTTCTCTTTGCTGTATAATTTTACTAAAACTAACAATTCTGCTTTAAACATCTCTAAATTATGCTGTTTGAAACAACCATTGTATTATATCGGCCTTGTTCCAAGATGATGAAGGCATTTTCGAAATCAACTTTGAATAATAACGCTCATTGTCCAAGACAATTAACGATAGTTCTTCTAAATTATTTGCTAAATGTTCTTCTACCCACTGTAAAAGCTGTTCCTATTCATTTCGTCATGATAATCATTGTTTTGAGGTTTGGAGGTAAATAATAAAGAAACATATGGTATAAACCCAGATATCGAACTTATATGCACAACAACAAATTGTTTCCCGTTTCATAATCTCCTGGTCTTCTAAAGCTCCGTACAAAGTACATGTTTGTTTCACAGAACCGATGACCCACTGAAATAACCCGTCGCGAATTTCGTAACAAAAACGTTATTTGAAATCATAAACAGAAGGTTTGTTTGTAATAATCACAAAATTCAAAACACATTTTGGTACTATTTCTTTATAAAGTACACATAATCACATACAACTTATTAAGATAGGAATTGTTATTTCTCATAATTTCTTCTGGTGCCCTCATTATTTAATGTGCAAAAAGGTAGAGGTATAATCTAATGAATTTTGACAAGTAACGGGAATAATGCATGGTGCTGTGTAGATACCAAGGCTACTATAAGCAATCTTTGAATGATATCCGAAATATTCCAAGAAATGTCAGTAGCTTGTAATAATGGTGCTGCATCTAAATAAAATACTACAATATGACTAAATGTCAAAGCGCCTTCTTCGAATTAATGTTTAGGTTATAAGGTAAATTGAAAGGTCAAGTACTTTAAATAAAATGTCTTTCTCTGGTCTATGAGCCCAATTCCATTGCATCCATTGCTTCTTTTATACGGTGGCCTTGTTTTTATGAAATCCCTATATAATAGTGCTGCATTTGAAACTATCTCTAATACAATTAGTCACATACAGTTTAATGGTAATAAAGGACGCTAATAAAGCACCAACAGTTACCATAAGAAACTTTTTATATTCTAGAATGTTAGTGGGGAAAATAAATCAAAAACAAGAATACAAATAGGTAACGAGAATTTACAAGAGGTTAAGGATTTCTGCTACCTAGGAAACCAAATAACGCAAGAGCGCAAAAAATATAAAAAAAAGATTAACACAAGGTCGTGCTATATTTAACAAGAAAACGCAACTACTGTGTTCAAACACGACAAACATAGAAACAAGGAAAAGATTATTTAAAACATATGTGTGGAGAACAGTATTGTACGGCTGTGAAACCTGGAGAGTAGGAGAGACGGACAGGAAAAAGATAGAAGTCTTTTAAATATGATGCTACACACGTATGATAAAGATGTCATGCACAGACATAGTTAAGAACAAAGAGGTACTAGAAATGGTAGGGGAACAAAGAAATATGTGGAAAAAAGTAAAAAATGGAAGAAATAGGATGATAGGCCATATACTAAGGCATGGGGGAATAGTGCGGAATATATTAGAAGCAGAGATAAAAAAAAAGAGAGGTAGAGAAGGACCTAGGTTAGACTACTGCACACAGATAGTAAAAGATGTTGGTTGTGCTAATTTCAGGGAAATATGTAGGCTAACTCAGAATAAAAATCAATGGAAGTACGCGTCCAACCAGTTTCAAGATGGAAAACCTAATGACAAGAAAAATAACTGTACTTAAACCTGATGATTATAATAAGCAACTACACATATTGGTTTTGCAATACTCTCAACTAATGTTAATTGTGCAAAAGGATTTACTGGAAAACTATTAATTCGGCAAATGTCTGTGTTGGAAGATCTTGGTAGCCACAGGCTGCTTAACTCCCTTCACATACCACTGAATCTCGGTAAAATACGACATAATTAGGAAATAATGGAAGGGGAACCGAGCTGTATCTGGGCTGTCGGAATTTCAGGGAACTTTGTAGAATAACTCAGAATAGAAATAAGTGGAGGTACACGTCAAACCAATTTCAAGACGGAAAACCTAGTGACGAAAAAATAATTGCACTTTAACCTGATGATTATTATAAACAACTACAGGTGTTTGATTTGAAATATTTTCAACTAATGTAGATTGTGCTAAAGGATATATGGAAAACTATTAATTCGGCAAATGTTCGAGTGTTGGGGGATCTTGGTAGACGTAGGCTGCTTAAGTCCCTTCACATACCACTGAATATCGAGGAAATAGGGTATATATTTGTAAAATAATAGAAAGGGGAACCGAACTGCATCTAACAAGAAAGACCAGCGGCTGTGTCTGAAGACAACAAAAAAAATAGGATAAATAGAAGGGTAGGATAAGTTCTAAGGCATTTTTGGGGAATAGTGCGGGATATATTACAAGCAGAGATAGAAAAATAAAGAGGTAGAGGTAGACCTAGATCAGACTGTGGAAATTTCAATGAAATGAGTAGGTCAGCCCAGAATAGGAAATAATGAGGGTACACGCTTAACCAGTTCCAGAAGTGAAGACCTAATGATGATGAGCATTAGGCATCTGGGCCCGTACGTACAGAAGTAACAATTGTACTCTGACAAAGTCCTTTATAAATAAAGGTAAGTAAAAAAATTAGCTAACCTAGAAATGTTGCAGTCTAAACACGAAAGGTGAATTGTTATTCAGTCAAAATGGACGTTGTTCAAGTATTCTTTGTTGTGTTGCTTGTTTAAAGTATCTTCATTTACAGGCAAAAGTACAGTACTAGAAAGTATTTCCACAGATATTCTATTCAATTTTATAAAATATTAAGTAAAAGGATCACAAAAACGAAGTGCAAGTTTCACACAGGAACCCATTTTCAATATATATAGTTCTTACGCAAACTAAAAATTTAGAAATATATATTCTAGTAGTAAACTGATAATCTAATTTAAGATGACAGTATGGCACCAATTACTTCATTTTTCAAACGCTGCGTATGTTAAAAAACGTACGTCTTCAAACAAATATCAAAAATGTGAATAAATTAGGTATGTGATTATAATTGTATTGACAAACGACGTATTTTTACAATATTTAGGTGCGCTGTCATCAGATTTGTTTAAAACAACCAACTTTTGTGACCGCTTTCATTCTAAATTAATTTCAATTTCTATCATTACCATCAGCACATCCTCCTTGATGTTTTTTGGAACATTGCCAAACATGTACTTATATTAAAATCAAAAGTGCAAACTTGAACGTTGTTTGTCCAACAACGAAAAAGTGCATTTTAACATATCGATTAAAAGCTGCACATGTACAGAAACGATAAAAATCTTTTTTAAAATCTGTAAAGCGGTATTAAACAAAAATAAAAGCTAGCACAAGATTTACCAAGGCACAAATAAGATAAACATAATTGAAGAACTAATGTGCGAAAAACAAGAAACTGATGCATTTTCAAACCGGTAAAAAATAGCAAACTTTGTAAAACTTAGCGAGCTATAAATAGCAACACAAATTCCAGCTAGACTAATTGTTATTTCGTCAAGGTCCTCAAAGGTATTGATGAAGTAGAAAAAAAGGTTTTTATATGGCTTGTATATGAACTTTCACATTCCTGTGGAAGAAGATACATATAACTTTTATCAAATCTCTAGCAATTTGTACATCTAAAATTTATTTTCCGGATGTCGTGTAATAATTTTACCTAAGTCAGTTGATGCAAATATTGTTAGTTGAAGTGTTTCAAGAAGTACGATAAATACAACACATTTGATGAAACTGAAATCTTTAGAAATATCTAAAGAAGTAGCGGATTAGTTGAAATTGAAAGGCGAAAATAATATACACTTAGGCAGTTTTTGAGGTTGCTGATACGGGTGAAGAAATCATTAGACTGTTAAATTTTGAAATGCCCGAAAGGGTTGGAAATCCCGCAACAAATAAAAAATGCATCAGCTGACTACAGTGGTGCGGAGGTGGGTACAAATATAAACAAATTGATAAATTGTAAAAAAAAGGTAATAGGGAAGATATTGTTACGTACAGTCCCTTTATTGGAATATTTTCGTTCTTACTTAATTAAATTTCACATTCCCTACTATATTCACAGTCATTTAGGCATTCATTAACGATTTTGACAGCCTGCTCAATTTAAACGGTTGCGTATCCATCATCTTGTATTATTCTATTAAAATAAATAGGTATAATTTAAATAATTAAATGTATTGTATTTTGATATAGCGTTAAAAGTTGGCATTCTGTTATCAGTAATGTTCGCTTTCCCAAATATTATAATAAGTTTAGATATGGGTTTCGTCAAAGTTATTTTCATTCACGAATTCCGATCCATTAAAAATGTCTCGTTCGTTTATCTCTACACCTTACTTAATATAAATTATCAATTGATCTAGTGAATAATTTTGCCTGGCATAGGGAAAGTAATACGAGCATAGGGAAAGAAAATCAATATAAATTGTAGGTTATTTTGCAAAAAGAAAAGCCTGTGACCGGTTTCACTGTTCTTGCAGATCATCAGACGGACGCAGTAGGTAACAAGTCATTTGTCTATTTAATTGATTTAGGTTACGTTTCTATAATTTCAATGCGTAAAGTTGGGCAACTCATCCTGCGCGTCTTTATAATGCCACGAGTTTGGTTGTATGTGTTTCTTATTGGTCGTAGTTTTGCTTGTTAGAATATAGTAAGTTTTGATGTTCGAGATTACCGAATGATTTTTCAAGGCAAGTGCAATTCAGTTGGTTTTTCTGGTTCTCTTATTGACAGATGGATGTTTTTGAAGAAAATGCCATTCATGTTATTTTCTTACCTGCACATGGATGTTTTCTAGGAAAAATACGATTTGGACAGATTCATTAATATTGTACAAACTTTCATTGCTTGAACGAAATAGAATTGCTTTCAAATACGGATATAACGCGATATAATATTGTAGTTCGCTCTGAGTTTTCTATTGTTTCGATTCGGGTCGTTGTTGTCTGTCTGTTATTTTTGGTGATACAAGTAATGCAGTGCACGCCATTTCAAACATTAAACAGCTTTATTATGCTTTTCAAAGTGGAAATTCACCTTATAACTTGTTGCGGTCAGAATTACGAAATATTTTTAATGAAATTCCAAAATATACTTTAACTGCATTTTGTGATAATACAGGAGTAGTACGAAGTCTATCCATTGAGTATATAAATACGTTTTGGTTAGAAAAGTCGACTAAAAATGATTATTGCTTAACGTACATGTTTACTATTAGGGTGGGACGAATTTAAGCAATAGAAATTATGGAAAATCTAAAGAAATACGTCTTGAACTTTTACAATCTTTACAAGCAAATTGTTTGGCGTATTCAGATATCGATCAATTAAAACCATTTTTGGACTGCACTATTATTTTGTGTGAAAGTGTAAAAGATAAGCATCCTGAAGTGAAAACACTAAGATATAAATGCGTTTCAAATTTATTACAAGCATTGACAAGGAATTTCCATCTGCAAGCAGAAAATTTAGTGAAATCAGACTTAACTGCTTTTGTATACCAGCGTTATAAAATACTGGTGAAAACATACCGTAGGAACTGAGCGACCATATGGGTAAAGCGGCAATGATTGTTTTGTTGAATTCCTTTGAAAATGATTCAAATGTAGAATTTTCAAGGGACGACGATAGGAAGCTGAAAAATGCCCATTCTGAACGCATCGATCACAACGGAGTATAATACTAACTTTTCTTTTTGTGTATCGATATTTTGTTTAAGCTAGCTCACATAGTTGGCTTTATTTATATCACGTTCGAAGTTACAGGATACAAATGTTTAATTCTTTTGGTACAAAAATTAATATATAACCAAGCAATCATTCTAGGATTTTTTAAAGAAAATTAGGTAGGAATATGTTGTTTACATTTGGTTTTACTGTGTGAGAAATTTTGCATAATCATGTTCTAATTATAAAGTATTGTTTAGGAATATAGAATGTGGCCACGTGATTGTTTTCAAGTCACACTGAGATAAGCAAAATTTGTGTAGAAACAATCTGGTAAATTTTAACTGCTTTGGTTTAATGTTATGAATATGCTAATGGTGGCAGCTTTTATTGTTTAGATACTAATTATAAAATAAGATTAGCATTGACTCTCCATACTTCGGTATAGAAATTTAAAGCTACATTATTGTTTAAATGTGACGTTATTACAACCCTTTACCGTTGCTGCGAAATGCATTTCGTCTGTTAGACGGTGTTTGTTTATTTATTGCTGCTGTCTACTCTAATATCCTCTTCTGATCTTTGCTTATCAAACGTTGCTTGTGGACACTATGTAAGTATATATATATATATATATATATATATATATATATATTGACGTGACAAGGGGTCATTAGAGGTCATGGAAACCCAAATTCTACAGATAAAGCCCACTAAAACATTAAAAACCGGAAAAAATAGAAATTTCCGAAAATTCATGGTTAAACCCTGTATAATAAGAGCGTACTTTTTAGCCGTTAAAGTGCAAAGCGAAAATGCAATTCCGTATGTGCAAATAATCACTCTATATAACATAAAAGTATTGTAAATACATAGCAATTAAGTGAAAGCAAAACACGCTTTCCGTGTATTCAAAAGCCCCAATTTCTATAAATAACACAGCCGTGTAAGTCGTATATGTAAAAACGCATTACATGCGAACTTCATACCTTATGAAATTCAATCATTTTCAAGCGTAAATACAAAGCCACTAATTTTCAATTATTAATTATCAATACATTTCTGATGCATAAAAAAATACTATTCAATTACTGTAAATAGTATAGAATAGTGCTAGCTTTACACATTTACGTAAAACTAAACTACAATCAGTCTTTATTAGTATACATTAAAAAAAACACATTTTGTTTGCCGTGAAAACCAATCTTTTATTACAATTATGTAGATGCGGGTATTTCTGATGAGCAAAACCCGTTGATAAAGCAAGTCAAGTATTACCCAAATTGACTTCTGTTCAAATTTAAATAAAGAATTCTCTGAAATAAACGATATTGAGAAAGAATTTTTGGGAAAATATCTCAGTTAATAAAAAATATGGTATAAACTCATTAATAAACAAAACGTTTATTCAAGAGAGCATTGAAAACCCATAAAATGTGATAATAGTGTCGATAAGAACGCGGTGTATTAGCCTTACGTATTAGTTGGGAAGAGCGTGGACGATTAACCTTACGTGTTAGAGAAAGGCGAACAGCGCTCATAAATCACGCTAACGAGGTAATAAAACGCGGCGATTTGAAAGCTAATGAGTAATTCCCATAAACTAGCGTCAGTAGGTGTGTAGTCTTTGGAATGGAATCTCGTATACACTCGTACATTCTGGAAAAGAAATAATTTTTATATATAAACAGAAGCAGTCAAAATTGAATTCAATTAATAAATTCGCGTCGACGAAGCAATATGAAAAGAATTTCGAAGATGTTATTTTGAAGGATGCAGTATGCATACTGTAATTTAATAATTACAATGTAATAGTATATATAGAAGTTTTGATTATAAAGTTAAATGTAACCTGCATATAAATTTGATAGTTGTTAAATACAGTTATTTGACTTTGTATTATACAATGATGAGGGAAAATTCTTCAATACAACGCTACTTCAAAATTAACTTAAATAATTAAATTAAAGATGCACTTTGAAAACTGATGTTTCTAAATGAAAATTTTAGCAAATAGATGGTTCTGTAAACTGGGATTTGAGGTTAATTTAAAATTTAAGCAAAAAACATTTAATACTGTTAATTTCGAATTGAAGTGCTTTGTAGATTTTCACAAATATTATTTTTAAAATATTGCTTGTAACTAATATTTGAATATTGTCATTTAAATTTAAAGTAGAATAGGTTTTAATTAATCATATAAATTTTTTGTTGTAAGGGTATATTTACCGGGAAGTTTATGGTCAGCATTCGAAACACACTGATTTTTTTTTTATAGATTATTTGTCAATCAAAGCCATAAGAGAAGAGATTTTAGTTCTATAAATTTAAACCTAAATAAAATAAGAAACATTGTGATAATTAAGTAATAGGTACCTGTTAGGAATAATTTTATGCTTGAAAGGAAACTATGCGGTAAATGTTCTGTATGCTTTTGTACGAGAGAAAATATTTTAGACGGTATAAATGTTTTTTTATGCTACTGTGTTTAATTTCATTTTGTAAACTCCAGCATTTCCGTTGAGCTAGCCAAGCTAAATAAAGTTACAAAAGAAGGTAAGTCAACAATTTCAAATTTTACAATTTGCTGTATCTGTATCACAGCACTCTTTTAGCGACCTCTAACAGGGCCGTTGTCATAGTAGTAATTTAGCGGTACATCAAAGCGAGACGTTATCACATCAATATATATATATATATATATATATATATATATATATATTGCCGTAACTACGCCGCTTTGATGAGACGTCACTAAAAGAGTGTTGTGACAACACTGCTTTGATGCGCTGCTAAAGGGTGTTGTAATACAGATGCAGCAAATTGTAAAATTTGAAATTGTTGACCTTCCTTTCTAACTTTTCTTTGCCTAGCTAGCTCAACGGAAATGTTGGAGTTTTCAAAAATAAAATCAAACACAGCAATGTCACAAAGCATTTATATAATATGAAATGTTTTCTCTCATACAAAAGCATATAGAACATTTACAACATTGTTTCTTTCAAACATAAAATGATTTCTAATAAATACTTATTTACTTAACTATAAAAGTGTTCCTTACCTTATCTTAAGTTTACAGAACTAAATCTCTGTTTTTACAGATAGTTTACCTGGCTTTGATTCACACGCTTGTAAGGTTTGTTTGGCCGAAAAAATCTTTGATAAATAATCTATTAAAAGGTTAGAGTGTTTTGAACTCCGATCACAAACTTTCCTGGTAAAGATCCTTACAAAAATAAAATCATTAGGACTTATTATATCTTAAACTAGATGACAAATACTCAAATATCAGGTACAAACAATGTTTAAAAAAAATTATATTTGCAAAAGTCCACGAAGCATTTTTTATCCAATTCGTAATTAAATATCTGCTTATTATAAATTGATGTACAAATCAACTTATAAGATTTTCATATTATTTACATCTCCATTTAGAAGCGAATGTGCTTTCTCGGTTTAATTATTCAATAAAATTTTAAATAGCTTTTTATATCAAAGCATTTTCCATCTTCATAATGTATCACAAGATCAAATAATTGCATTTATTAATTTTCATATTTTTGTGCAGGCTACATTTAACTTACTTCTTTATTCACTGTTCCATGACAAATATTAATTACAGTATCCATATTGCATACTTTAAAACAATAGCTTCAAAATTCTTTTTCCAATGTGACATATCTGCGATTCAATCTATGAATGGACGAATTTAATAAACGCTTCCTTTTATATACAAAATTATCAATTTTCTAGAATTTACTAGTATCGTATGTATGTATCGTATTTTACACCGTAATGACGCAAGGATTCCTAAAAAAACTCATTAGCGTCTAAAATCGCCGCGTCTATTTCCTCGTTAGTGTTGATTTATGTGCGCTGTTCGTCTTTATTTAATACCTAAAGTTAATGCTCGCGGTCTCCTTATATAGTACATTGAATGCATTTTCTGGGTTTTTCAAAGTTCCGTTTGCTTCTTGGAATACACGTTTCTTTATTAATTAGGTTATACAAAATCGACGTATTTCAAAGTATGGATGATTCATTCTATAAGGTTATCATAAAGTAAGGGATATATTTTAAATTATGATAACTTTTTAACAAATTAAGTTAATAACAAGAAATAAATGAAATCTAATTGCTTATGAAATGGGATTTAGTATGCTTAAAACAGGTTACGGCAATTGCTTAATATGACCTCCAATTTGTTGTTGTAAGATCACCATCCTTACCTCCAAATTGTACACAGCATTTCGTAACATTTCTGGTTGAATTGTACCAATTTGCTCCGTAATACTGTCTTTAATTCTTGTAGCGTAGTTGGTCGTCTTCTAAACACTAAACTTTTAAATAACCCCACAGCCAGTAATCCGCTGGGTTTAGATCAGGTGATCTTGGTGGCCATGAATTTACGAAATGTCTGCTTAACACGCGATCTTGAAAACGTTGGTTAACAATTCTTTGACTGGTCGAAAAATGTGCGGGGTGCTCCATCCTGCATAAAATGATGTTTTCAATTCCGTAGTGCTCGTTTTGCAGCTGTGGAATAACATAATTTTGTAACATTTGCAAGTATCGTTCACCATTTACAGTTACAGATACGGCTTGTCCATTCTGCATTTCCTCGTAGAAATACGGACCAATAATAAAATCAGCTGTAAAACCGCACCAAACGGTGACTTTCTTGTCATGAAGACCTTTTGAACGATTTGTTGCGGATTTTCTGCAGACCAGATTCTACAGTTTTGAGTATTGACTCCACCATTCAGAGTAAAATGTGCCTCATCTGTCCATAAAATACGGATAACCATTCGGGTTCAATTTCCATCTGAGCCATTACTCGCAAAGAAAAATCGTACCTAGTAGCCAAATCTGCGTCCTTCAAACAGCATTTTCAGTTTATATGGATACATGTTTAGAATTTTGCGTAAAATTTTCCAAACCGTGGTATACGGCATTTGCAATCGCTTGGATATCGCATTTGCACTGCTGATTGCGACTGAATTGCTTCTGGCTATGTCTTGATTTTCATGAAGAACATCTGCAACTTGGACATCACTAATTATTGGTCTTCCTGATCTTGGTAAGTCAGTTACAGACCCTGTTTTTCAAATTTTGTATCAAATTGCGGTACGCTTTCATTTGACAGGGTCCCGCTCTCAAACCCATTCTCGTGCGAAATCTTCGTAATCCAGCGGTGTAATTTCTGCCGGATTCATAATAGCACTGAACTAAACCAATTCTTGTTTGTAAATCCATGTTATTACAGTTGAGTCGTTTGAACTCAACGTTTACTTGAGTTTTAATTTCAAAATAAAACTTCAAATTGAATAATTTCGTTTTGACACTAGTGTCAACAATTGTTATGACAACGCTTTTGTTTCTCATAGATACGGTAAAATCCCATTCATTAAGCAACTAGATTTCGTTTATTTTATGTTACTAACTTAATTTATTAAAAAGTTGTAATGATTTAAAATATATCCCTTACTTTATGATAACCTAGTATATTCCTCATATTCTAGAAAATATATACAATTATATACAAATGATTTCTGAAAGTACTTGTAAGATTTTTATCAAAAATTAAGAGAGCAAGTTGTATCAGGCGTTTAACTGTTTAAACAATTTGGAAAAATGCTACTGATAATGAGAGATTTCTAACACGTACCACAAACCAGCACGTGTTTTCTGCAAGAATAAATATTTGAAGCAAAGTATTTCATTTTTTTAAAAAAATCTTGTTACATTCACGGCATGTGTGATTTTAATTTGTACAACGTTAGTAGGCCACCAGATGTATGGATTTGCTACAACCGACAGCATGTATTTAAGAGTTACTTAATAGTGCTTTAAATTTAGTAGGGGCAATAATCAACGGCAGCAAGTTCATATATTATATTAAAATCATCCAAGTTTAAAGAATTTATTAGTATATTCACTGCTGTACTTAAAATGGTTATTTAATTGTACTTTATTACTGTATGAAACCTTGATGTGATCGTTTAAAATAAAAAATGTATCATTTAAGAACAGAATTCTGCAAGAGAACGTTTTCGTAATTTATCAGAATAAAGAAATGATTGTTTATGAAATTAGACGCTGCACATTTTAATTCTATTTGAACATTATAACCACTTGCAAAACTTTATAATATACAAGTTGCACAACGGCATCTTTCAATATATTTTGATTTCTACAGCGTAAAAAAATTGCCTATATGCTGCTTATACTTTTGGACGTACCAAGTGTAGTCACCAGATGCTTGACATTAAAAATTAATAATTTTTGCCATCTGTGTTGTCAATCAAAAGAGGCAGAGTCGAAAAATTTCGAATAGTTTGATTACAGCATATTTTTAAAGTTAATAATATTTTAAGAAACATTTAAATAGTGAGCATTTTCAAGCTATACGATTTCATCTCCTTTCGACTGAAAAAAAGTCAAAAGTGTAACAATTTTTTTTGTGTGTAACAAAATTTCTTTACCGTACAACAAAGACGTATAAAGGCAGGTAGAGGAAATGAAAAAATTGCTAACAATTATTTATTTGTAAACCTAAGTAAGGTCTCGAATTCTTAGTAAATATTTGGTCCCATATAGAAAACAATAAGCAACCTGTTATTTCCTAGTTCAATTAAACTGCAAGGTATACTCCACACCTTTATCAATAATAATATAAGAAATATTCCAGGTGTTTTGAAACCATGCTTAAAATGTTTTAAATATCATTCTTACCTATATTACCTATATATTACCTATATATTACCTATATATTACCTATATATATACTTAACTATATTAGTCAAATTATTAGAAATTTAGGTTGTGAAGGGTATGTAGAGCTTTTAATTAGTACAGAATAGAAAAGAAGTTAGAGCTGCGTCAAATCGACCTTAAGTAAGGTCGAAAACAAAATTTTATTTTTTTTTATCATTCATACCATTAAAAGTTTGTCTAAATAGCTTATTGTTCACATGTATCTCGAGGTTTTCAACTTGTTTCGTAAACACGGCGCGTGGTCGCCAAGCATTTGTTTTGTTTAGCATAAAATTCCGGGAAGATAGGAATTCCCCAAATCGAAGTGTGTTTATAACCTATTTTCCTAATCTATTCACTTTCACGTTAATCTTTGAGTCAAGCGGGATGGGAGTCGTTGATGGTGAAAATTAGTGGTAAAAACTCAAGTGCCTTAATTTATACTCGTTTCAGCGCAAATACTTTCAGGTTCATAAAACACCGCTAGGTCAACAAAAACCCTCAAGTCTATAAAGGAAAACTCTCAAGTCAAAAAGTTCCACAATCTGGAGGTCCGTTGAATTTTATTCCTGCAAGCAAACGGCAGAAAAAGTGCTGAAACTTGATCATAACCAACGCAGAGCTAGCAGTCGATCACCAGTTAAAGGTGAGTCTATTTCTACCGAGATTTGTTTAACAACCCGCTTCTCCATATATGGTTAAATTACCAGCCGTAAGAGCCTTCACAGGATCCGTTAGTAGAATGTTATAATCTCATTTAATATAATTAATTCTTCATGGCTGTGTGTGTGCGAGCGTGTGCGCGTGTGTGCGTGTGTGCATGCGTGCGTGCGTGTGTGTGTGTGTGTTGTGACAAGGCCCGCTTTGTGAGCGTCACTAAACGAGTGATAAGAAAATAATATAGCAATTTGTAAAATTTGAAATTGTTCACTTACCTTCCTTTTTAACTTTGCCTGACTAGGTCAATGGAATTGACGGGGTTTTCAAAATGAAATCACACACAGCAATATTACAAAGCATTTATACAGTATGAAATACTTTCTCTCATACAACAGCATTTAGAATATTTACAACATTGTTTTTTTCAAACATAAAATAATTTCTAAAAAGCATTTATTACAAAAAAGTTGTTGCTTACTATATTTTAAATTTACAGAACAAAATTTCTTTTATGGATGGTTTACCTGGTTATATTTATTGCCACGCTTGTAAGGTTTTTGTTTGTCCCAAAAATCCTTGACAGATAATCTCTTGAAAAATCAGAGTATTTCGAACTTTGAACTCAAACTTCTGGAAACATCCTTTACACAAAAAAAATTATCTTAAACTAAATACAAATGCTCTAATGTCAATTACAAATAAATCTAAAAATAATACTTGCAGAATTCACAAAAATGTTCTTCGTAATTAAAAATCTTATTTTAAATTGACGTCAAATCAGCTCGCAAGCTTTTCTATATTTAAAAAAATCTTTATTTGAAACAACAGTTACCAAAGTACATTATCCTTAACTCTTCCTTTCAATTATTTAATAGAATTTTAAAATCGCGTTATATTGAAGAATTTATTTATTTATTGTAATTAATAATTCCATTTTTGTATGTAATTTGCGTTTAAAACATCACTTCTATCTTCATTGTATCATAATAATTAATATATTACAGTATGCTTACTACATACTTCAAATATCATCTTTGCGACGCAACAGCTCGCGCTTAAATCAAAATCGAATAAATGCCTTTGGAGTGAATGAATCCTTCCTTATATATACCAAATTATCTATATCGAGAAGTTACTAGAAAAATGTGGAACATTATGCTGCAAGATTTCTCGGAAAAACTGAATAGCGTCTAAAATCAGAGCGTTTATTTTACGTAATATTGTTCCAGTTATCGGTGACGTGTTCTGTTTGTCCTTGTTTTATACATATACTATTATTGTGGCGTCGCATACTAATGCTAAAGATAATCGATTTTATCGGATATTTTGTTGGTTTTCCGCGTTCCGGCTGTTTCTTGGAATAAAATGTTTATTTATTACTAAATTATTTACGTAGTTCTAAATCTCAATGACTCATCGGTTTTTAATATAGAAAATTCTTTATTTAGAATAAATTGCTATAAGCTACGGGAAAATTAATTTAAACTTTAATTGCTTTTTAATGCAAAAGAGGTTGCGTTTTATAGAAAATATTTGCGTTCATATCTTAGTACACAAAATTAGGACTAGAATTGGTTTTCTTTTAACAAGATTGTAGTTTTCTATGCTAAATGCGTAAAGCTAGTAATATTTACAGCAAATGTTATCAAAAAATGTATTGATTTGCATTCGCATTTAAATGCGTTTTACGGTATCTTGCTATCAATTATTTTTACATATACAACTTATGTTACTTGCTATTTATTTACAATGTGCCTATATCATACAGTGATTATTTATACACGCGCAATTTGCGTTTCTGCATGTCCCTTTAATGATTAAAGACACGCTTGTATTATACAGAGCGCAACCATGAATTTACGGAATTTTTTTATTTTTCCGACTTATTTATATTTCGGTGGGATTTATTTTTAGAATTTGGGTTTCCATGACCTCTCGTGGCCCCTAATCACGTCAATATATATATATATATATATATATATATATATATTGTGAAAAAAAAATCTTTCTTTAAATGTTGTTATATTTAAAGCTCTCATTTACGAGAAATTTGACGAGATTATGTTTTACCACTAACGAAATAAGAAAAGATTAAGATTACCTGAAATTCCACTTTTTAATTAAATTTGTACGTAACTGCCAGATTTGACAATTATTATGTAACAAAAGTGTTACGTTTTTTTTTTCGTGACAGCCACGTTGGGCGCCAAAGTTATGTTACGTTGGCTCGTAGCCGTGCGTAACAAAAAGAAAATCAGAGAAAAAAATGACCGGGCTCAATCGGAGAGTAGGGGGGGTTGTAGAAAGCAGACCAACCTACCATGTACGCGGCCGTAAGGAGTTAGTGATAATACCTGCAATAAAAAAAATTAGTTAAGCAAACCTGAAAAAAAAAGAATAAGCATAGCAGCAATGAAACGTCTAAGTTATTCAGTACTTTGTAGAATGTAAATAAAAGAAACTGTTTAGATAAATTATATAATATAACAACGGTAAAAGCAATACAGATAAATGTTTAGTACAAAGTGAGGTAATATTGGGGAGTAGCAGAAACGTTTCCTCACACACCAATTAAACATAAATCAGACAAAATGTTAAAAAAATAAATAGGTAAGACACAATTGGTATGAGTAATTTAGTAGTATTGATTTTTCTTTCTTTCTTTTTTTTCTATGTTTTAAAATAGCATGCAAGTCTATTGTAAAAGGTATCAGAACGACAAAGATATGGTAAAGCAACGGATAGATATTTAAAGTAATAACCAGTAGGAAATAGTTCAACTTACAAAAGTCCTTCAGCAACGCTTCCTTGCCACGGAAGTGTGAGATTCAACAATGTCCTGCACTAACGAAGCACTTCACCCTTTACTGTGAGGGTGTTGATGGAACTTATCACACGTTATACTAATCACACCTACGTATTTCACTGGTGTTAGCAGCAGACATTATCACGCGTCGGAACTATGTAGCCTTGATAAATTTCTTGGTAATTCTATTTCCTAAGACAATAATTTCGAAATACTCTGAAGCACTAGTTTAATTTCAACTGGGACCAAAGGTATATTATTTTCATAAACATCCCAAAAAGCAGTGAGAAATTTCAACCAATACCTTTGTAAGCCGGTAATCTGTTATATTTCACCAATAACGAAATTTGCGCAAGCAATGATCTATTTTAGATTCTTTGTTGTTAGAAAATTCAGAAACTACAGTATCACTGTATTTAAACAATCCAAAGTATGCGCCACTCCGAAAAGAAGAAAAGGACCGCGAAACTAGATCGCACACACAGTTTTAATATCAAAAGACAAAACAACTAAAAAGAACCATAATGGGTAAAGCACGTGTATCACTTAAGTACGTCCGTCAAAAGGTTACGTAAAACACTTTTGTACAGTTAATATACAATTTTTATTTCACAAGAAAACAAATAAAAAAATCGTGTCGTGCTCGTACATGAACAATACGAAAATTAAATCCCGCATTCTCACTAGTCAAAGCAAAGAGGAAACAGTATTTTTAACGTACTTAGTATATCGGAATAAAGAACAAAACACGACTCTATAAATATAATAAAGTATATCGGAATAAAGAACAAAACACGACTCTTCATCTGTTTGTTCAACTCGTTCCATTACAACTTCTTATCGTCTCTTATCTAGACCCGTATATTCACATAAGCAACAAAATTTATATTTACCACAAGACAAGGACGATGCAATTTATAATCAATTACAAGCGGTTTATAATTTTCAATTTATCTAACTTTAAATTACTACACACGAGTTAATAAATATCAAATACAGAAACAGCAATTTGCAGAAATGCATTTATAAATTGGGAAACAGCGTAAAAGTTTAAAACTACAAAAATGCCCGTTACAAAAGTTTGCTCAAGTTTTTTAAAACCAAATTGTATGTGATATAATTTATATATTAAAACTCGCTGTAATTTGATTCAAATTATTTGTTTTAGAATATATGTATTATCAGTGCGATAATTTTTTCTATGTTAAGGAGATTTGATCAATTAGCCAAGAATTTAAGAAGAAAAATCCACTACGAAAAGATTTTTAGGTTAACACTTGCGAGAAACAATGGCATCTAACTTTAAATTGAATTGTATCTTGTTTAACTAAGAAAACTTTAGTTATGACTCATCTCTTACTCTCCCTTGGGAGTATAGCCAAGCTAGCCGCCCGCAAAACGGTTTTTAACTTTTCTAGCTTTTAACCGCAAAAACTTTAATTTTTTAAAAGTACTTTAGTACCGCGTGTCACGTGCAATAATTGTGAGAATTATAGTAGGATCTTAATCGGTTTCCTTAACATGATCGACTTTTTTATAAAACTCGTTTTATTAACGTTCACCACAAGGGCATAGTTTCATTAAACACGCATTGTATTATTTAAAACTGTTGCAAGAGAAGTGCTTCCACAATTTAGAAACAGCGTTTGGTGATAAAGCACCATCAGAAGCAACTGTGTTTCGGCGATACCAAGAATATAAATTCGGTCGTGATGAATTTCGCGAAGGTCTACAGACAACATCAAAAGAAGCGGAAAACAAATTTTGTTTGACAAATAATAATGGGAGATCGATAAGTATTATATAGAGAAATTGCGTGACACACACTTCGACGTGGAACAAATTAATCGATTTTATATAAGTCAAAAGTTAAGAAAAAACATATTCACTTGTATCCCCCATAATTTAGTTTAGATCAAGAAATGCATTTCTTAGATGAATACAAGAAACGCTAAAGAGTACCGATTATTCCATTTTCAAAAATCAACTTGGTAATCAAAGTTTTTCAACACCAAAAGATGCTGTAGAAACGTGTACAAATGGAAGTTCTAATGAACCGTCTTCCGAATGAAAAAATGTTTTCATGATTGTTTTAATCGCACCAAAAAATATGTAGATTAGATTGAAAATAGTAATAGTTTGAAATGTAGTAGTCATTTTTAATTGTAAACATGTTTGTCTTCAACTATACCAAATTTTAAGAGCGCCATCGTTGTGGCCTATTAATGTCGATACTTTTAAAATAAAATCATAAATATTTGTGTTTTAAACAATTTTACAAGCAAAGCATTAACTGAACTCAGGTTTTTATTCATATTCCAAACTTTTTGGACATGATATTTTGTGTATTATTCGAAGTTCAGTTTTTAGGTCCTACTTTTCCGAAGCTAAGTAAATACGAACAATAAAGATGGTAGGATGCTGACTATATTTGAGCACAAGGAGAAAGTTTAATAATAGTGCATTCGTTATTTCACCGTAACCTTGTTACGCTGGCTATTAGCAAAGAGAAATTTTACTCTAGAGCAAAAATGTGTTAATGATGTTAGCATGGAAATCGCCTTGATATTGACATTGTTTGCGTTCCGTGCAATTTAGAAAGTACATAAACCGGTTAACAGTTTAACTAAACTTACGTTATTATTTAAAGACTATTACAGCTACCAAGCGCATCTTTTTGTAATACTTACGGAATATAATTAAATGCGAATTTTGACCTTCAATTTGATTTCTTTTAAGATCAAGACATGTTGTGAATATCTTCAAGCTAAAGTCATTAAATATTAATGGATACATAAAATTTTATTAATAATTGTAAACTAGTTTCGTACAAAACGTCCTCGTTACATGAATACAATAGGATATTTAGGAACACAAAAATGTATCTTTAGAAAAAGTCTTATGTATATATATTGAAAGGAAAGTACTGACACAGATACAGAACGATATCGAACAAAAACCCGGTATTATAGAATTAATTTATTACTTGTTATAACCCGGTGGCTGATAACAATTTCCGTAATATCATTGAATTGCACTGAGCTTCAATAATAAAAAGTGGATTTGCAACGCAGATCAAATTAAATTGTTCATTAGAGTATTTCCTTCAGCCACAAACTAGTTAATTTTGTTAGAATTCTATAAGTACATGGAGGTGCGAGTTCGTTTATTATACATTTCTTTGTTTGTCCGCATATAATAATTATTTGCCAAATGATCAATATTCGATGATTTTTTTTCTTTGAAAAAATGTGCTATTAACTCGCTTAAGATGCCACACATAATTTTATAGAAATATAACTATACTAAATTTAGGGCCGGTTTTATAATGAAATCTAAACGCTCCTTTAAAAGTTTACAGTCCCAAAATGTGTTTCATAATCCTAATAGAAATTTTAACTATTGCTAAAAGCTCCTTTAAGTTAAATAGCCATATTGATTCCTTTTTCCCCGTATAGGAGGCTTTAAAATCGAACATAACTTAAGAAACAGTTGTCAATTTGTCACTGATTTCTAATTAATGTGTACTTTGTTTAGTTTTTGTGTTAGATAGTATAATTTATAATGAATTGTCGTGTACGGGCAAAATTGCTTTAATAAAACATGTATAGAATAATTTAAATCATTTACATCCACATTTTTTATTAATACTGTGGATTTGCTGCTGCCGCCTTTCTCGCTGTTTTTAAATTTTCATATTTGGACTTTATTTGGTCCACTGATCTGAAAATTCTGCTTTTGGCATTGCATTTAATAGTAATTTTTATGCAAGCATTATCCTGAAAATACAACTCCCTTAACATTATATTCAAGACTATGTTTAAATACCTTGTCTGCACAGTTGACACGATTGGTTATTTTGCATTCTATAATGCTTTTATATTTCTTTACATCTTTTAACAGCAACAGCCCCTCATCCTTTGAAAAGTTAAAGGACCTCGAACGAGAAATTAATGTTGTCTCTGTTGCCATTTATTAATTGACACCAAACTATCGACTAAACAGAACTGCAAGCGCTAACCTAGGAACAAGACCGTTTTGTACAATGTGCTAAAGAAGAAAAGAAAAGAATTAATATTGTGTTGAATTCACACAAATGTAAGGTAGTACAAAAATTCCCTAGAAAATCTTACAAGGAGCAAATTTTGCAGCAACAAAGTATTTTTAAAGGAGCCTTTAACTAAAGTCCTCATTGGATATGTTTATGGAACAGTACCACCTTTAATTTAAATTTAAATGCTTCTTGAGTTTAAAACCTCCTTTTGCTAAAGGAGCTTTTGGTGTTTGATTATGAAACCAGGCCTTAATTTGCCCATCCTTTTAAACCCTTACTTTTTACCAAGCACCCTATTTTGAAAATTTATGGTTTAAAAGACTATATTTTTAGTACATTTTCAACATACGAAAGAATAAACATTAATGCACTCGAAATGCCTTTAAAAAATACGAATTTTGCATTAGCAATTTTTTCAACTCCTTAACGTCGACCTTGGTGTTATAGACCCTTAAAATATGTCACGCGTATAGTATCTGATTATCTTACACCATTCATTTTTAATCACGATAAAGTTAAATTTTCTACCTCACCTTATAGTAGACTTTTCAATTTTGCAGCAAGCGCTACGTTATTTATTTTTAGCGACAACCTTAGCTTCCGCTTTCTTTTTTCCAAAAACTTTTTCTTAGAGATTCCATTTTGTCGATAACAACAATAAAGGTGTTAATCCTCATATTTCGTTTACCACCAAGTGTGTTGTAAGAATCACCGCTTTCTTCTTCAAAATGACGTTTTCTTCTTGACTTTCGTTGGGATTTCAGGTCAATTTCGTAATAATCGGTTTTGGACAATAGTTTTTCTTTTGACTCATATCCATCAAAAAAATTCCTTAGACTTTTTATATAATCGGTAATGCTGTTATACAATGAACACACATTACTCAAAGCTGCGGAAATTTTTTGCAGTGCCATGCTGGTTTTATTAAATTCCTTCAATATGTCACACCATAATGATAGCAAAATCACTGTCTCCAACTTATTAAATTGTTTATAAATCCCACTTGCTTCTGCCCTTATTTCTGGTCTCTCTGTTTCGTCATTTGTTATTTGCTTTATCGCATCATGAATACTCCAATAATTATGTGATAATGCTCTTACTGCATGCCATTTTGCTGACCACCTTGTCGTGTTGAGCCTTTTAGGTAGTAATTTAATTTGAGTTTCACTTTATTGTACCATTTCATCTACGATTTGCCATCTAGAAGTTGATGCACTTAAAAACACATACAATTCTTGAATAAACATAAAAAGTTTTGTTGCTTCAAGACAACAATTGGCCGAATGTGTACCGATCAAATTTAAAGTGTGAGCTGAGCATGGGGTGTACTCTGCTAATTGGTTCGTTTTCTTTATTAAATATTGTAGGCTATTATAACGACCAGACATATTGGGAGCATTATCGTAAGATTGTCCTCTCATGCCATGCACTGAAATGTTCAACTGAGAAAGAGTATCTAAAACTAACCTCTCCATTTCACCTCCAGTATTATTTTGCAGCTTAATAAATTTAACAAATCTTTCTGTTGGAGTTCCATCACTTAAAATATATCACACAATAAAAGTCAACTGGCCAGTATGGGTTATATCAGGAGTGCATTGTTTAAGTTTTGCTAAAATTCTTTTTTGTTCTTGAGCTCAATGAATTCCTCACATATTATATTGTCTTTGAAAAATAACTGGTTCTACCATGACCTGGGTTGCCATATTTTTCAATGTGGGTTTTTAAAAATCCGTCATACTCCGAAAGTAGTTCTAAAATTCCCAAATAGTTGCCATTTTCAACAAATCCAAAAGGTTCATGTGTGCCTCGAAATGCTAAGCCCTTGATGCCTAGAAATTTAATAACACGAAGAACACGTTTTAAAACAGAGTGCCAGTAATCGACTTCTTTAATATACCTTTAGTGTAAAGCTGAGTCAATCTTCCCCAACATCTGGCCGCTGAAAACAAAGGATTTTACGTTGTTCCTATGCTCGGAACTTTTTTCGTGATCTGTAATTCTTACATTATTTTTCCAGTCATTGAAGCCTTGGGAAAAAGAATTATCTTTTGTTGAAAATAGTTCACAAGACAAACAGTAAACACACCCTTTTGAGTTTGAATATATCATCCGTTCCCTTTTTTTCAATTCTCCATTTCTTTGCTTTGCAAAAAATATATGTTTGTTTGCATATCTAGGATAATCCGCATAAATGCGTTTGGATACTGAAAAGTCAGTCTTTTACATCTGTAGCATGCTTTGATATATTTTTTATTACATAATCTATTGTTTCGCCATTTAACAGATGCCAAGTACCAAGATCTTTCAGATTTACTTCAACTGCTCGTTTGAATTATCATCAATGTTTAGCACACTTTCGCTGGGAACCGGTTCTTTAATAACACTCAATTTACCTTCCTTATTTACAATAATTTTTAATCCATTACGTTTGACTTATAGAGGGAGAGAGTACATGCTCAGATGCCTCACTTTCATTGAAGCCGGTCTCAATTACTCTTAACACATACACAAAAAAACTAGTTGAGCTTTTAAGTTTCTTTTAGTAGCTTCGTATGGGCATTTTCTTTGTCTTTTTTTAGCTTCCGCTTAAATGCTCCACTTGCGCTGTGTAAGTTCCTTTCCATTTGCTTAGCCGCTGAGGTATATTGTATATGACACTTGACACTTTAAAAACACACTTGACTATATATAATATATTTAATAAAAACACCAACTGGCGGGAATAAAACTGCGTGGTATCACTATAACTAACTACTAACTCACTCAATTTAAAGAATTGTAAAAATAAGCTTAACCTGATTGAAAACAGAATAGCAAGTTGCACGTAATACCGCCACTGAAAGTGTGAAAGTGAAAGAATGATGGAATGGCAACGACGGGACGAGGGTAGCAAACGATTGCTTTGTTGCAAGCTAACCGAACGCACCATCCGCCGGAGGCTGAGCGAGTTTACTGGTGACACATCAACATCATCCGTCACCATGGATTTCAGTTTAGCGCAGATTCTCATCTCATGCCCAGTAACAAATGAACAAATGAACTAAAAGAACTTTTAACATAAAATTTCTTTTTTTAGAAACTAAAATTTTCTTGCGGCCCCTTTGAGCTCGGAGGCCCTAGGCAGCTGCCTTATTTCCGCTCATCGAGTTACATATTGCCTATATTAAAATGTATTTAAAATTAAATGTTATAATCATGTCTTAGATATAGAATGATACATTGTATAAAGAAATGTAATATAAAAATGTTAACTCAGTTCATACTAGGGTTAGAATAAGAAACAATTATTTTGTAGCACAGGCGCAAGTTGATACAATCAGATAAGGAACAACGAACTGCTACCAAGCAGACTTATTTAATTACTTAGAAATAAAGATATTGTAAGATTATCAAGAAACATAATACTAGTAATATTGCAGTTTCCCACAGAATGATGTGAGACCAGAGACTTCATGTTAAATGTAAGATGCTCATCTAATCAGGCAGTCTTAGTACTCCATAACTTAACATTGTTAAGTATTCAACCGTTGGTTGTGACTTGGAAATCTGATGTACAATTTTATCCAATTTCATCTAACTTCAACTCTCCTAATTATTGGTGATTTTAATATTCCTTATTTCTCTAATATACAAGTGAAACATAACCTAATTACCCCAATAAAGAATTCTGTCCATCTGTTAAATTTAACTCAGTTAATTGCATTTATAATATCAATAGTAGAATATTTAGATCTATCTCGTCTTTTCCAGCATAAACTGTAAGCTTACTCGCGAGAAAGTTCTATTCGTTCCTCAAGACAGCTACCATCCAACTTTAAAAGTAGAATTTTCTTTAAAAGTACGTCGTGAACCAAATCTTAATGTTAACACACTGAATAGGACGTACAATTTCCGAAAGGTTTTGTGATGTATAGTTTAACACAAATTGGTCTTCATTACAGGAGTTTGGTAATGTAAATATAGCAGTTGATAAGTTTGATGAATTACTCTATTCACTGTTCAACGAATATGCGCCAATGTATGGGAATAGGCGCTCTGGGTATCCAAAATGATATTCTAGGGAAATAATACCTATTTTATAATTAAAAAAGTTAACCAAGAGAGAGTCGAGCTCGCACTATTAGGGTTCCGTACCAATACTACAGTGAGCAATCGATAAACGAAATTAAGCTGTTTTTATTTTTTATGTATATTTAAATCTTATCCAAATTTGATTGTGATAACTGAAAAATGAATATATTGTCCCACATTGTAGTGGTACATTAGTAAATACGTTGTCTATTACTGTGTTTAAAAAAAATTTTCCTAGCATCTATTACACTGTCAAAAAAACCTGCAGTTTTCCGATAATCTATGACTCAATAGCTACAATCGCTATTAAAATCCAAATTTTAGCTTTGGAAATGTAGGGGAACAGTGGGGAGAATGGTCATTTTTTGGCACATTTTAAGCTATATCATGAAGAGTACTGGACCAAAAATTATAAAAAAATATATTTTTAGAAGCCTTTTAGAATCCTCTTTCAAATGATACCTCACACAATATATTTATTAAAACTTTTTTCTTTTGCCCAAATTAACCTCCGCTATTTTAATCTAAACATATTTTTTTCTATTTTCTGACTGTCGATGTATGTGGGCGCCATAAAGACCTAGCAGTGCGCCAAATTTCAAATTCCTACATTAAATAGTTGTCGAGAAAAACTTCTGTGACAGACGGACGGACGGACACGAGAGTGATCTTATAAAGGTTCCGTTATACCTTATTAGGTACGGAACCCTAAAAATGACCAGCATAACAATTACAAATTCTTAAATTAACCAATCCATTTGAATGAATTTAAACGATTACGTGCATTAGCCAAACTTAAAATCGAACAAACATATATAGAGTATCTGATTCTAGTTGAACATTCAATCACTGTCGATTCAAATACATTCTGGTATTATATCCAAAACAAACTGTGCAACAGTAGAATACCAAGGTCTGCGTAATGGCGATATTACCTACAATACCCCCAAAAGATAGTTAACGGGTTTGCCGATTACTTTCCATCAGTATACATTCTTCCTAATAGTACAAATATTGATAGTATCAATTACAACAATATATTTAAATGTCAATATGAATTCCATATCTGAAAAAGATATTATCTCATCAATAAGTCGACTAAAAAATAAACTAACCGCCGGATTATACTAGGTACCAAGTTTTCTAATAAAAGATTGTGCTGCAGTTTTAGTTTGCCCTCACCTAATTATCATCAACCTAAGTTTATTAACTTTTACTTTTTCACACCGATGGAAAATCGCTAGGATTAGCCCCATGTTTAAAGACGGGTGACAAATTAGATGTGAACAATTATTGTTCCATCACTGTATTGTCAAATTTTTAAGTTGATTCTACTGGAACATATTTTGTCTAAAGTCAAAAATTATATATCATCGCATCAGCATGGATTCTTAGAAAAACGTTTCACGATGACTAATTTATGTTGTTCTAGCCAATTTGTGTCAGAGTCCTTAAAGAATCAAGATCAAGTAGATATAATTTACACGGATCTCTCAAAGGCATTTGATAAAATCGTACACAAAATCCTTTTATTTAAACAAATTCCATACGGTTTCAATGATAATTACATTGCCTCTTTAAATCATACCTTGAGAACGGCCTGCAGTATGTAGTGTATAGTGGATATAAATTTAAGGTCCATTTCACTATATCGGGCGTACCACAACGTTCGAACCTAGGTCCACTGCTATTTACATTTTTCATAAATAACACGTGCCTCAACTTAAGTTCTAATATACTTATGTTGGCCGCTGATGCCAAAATCTTTCAAAGAATCAATAGTGAAGGTGACTGCCGTAAGTTACAATTAGACGTTGATATGCTTCATGAGTGGTGTCTTAAAAACAAGCTTGCCTGAATATTAGTAAGTGTAATATTATTACTTATACTCGTAAGAACACTTCCATAATATTTGATTATAAAATCAATTCTAAGTCAGTATGCCGATTTGAACATCATCAGGATTTTGATGTATTGTTTGATAGAAAACTAACATTCACTTGGTATAATTAATCATGTAGTCGTCTTAGATTACAATATGATAAGTTATATTTTACGCAGCTGCAATAAATTCACTCTTACCTCGGCATAGCTTACATTGTATTTAGCTTTTATCCGTTTCGTAACTTGAATATGGCACAATTATTTGAGCTCTTTTAACAATGCCATAAATTAACAATCGAGAGGCTCAAAGAAAAACACTGAAATATTTGTGGCGTAAAACGTATGGTGCTTATCGTAAAAGAGATTGATAACTCAATTCTGCTTGATACGGTTCAATTTCGTTCTTGTGGATCTAGAAGAGTCTTTGCGAGTTTCTCGTTTCTCTACAAGATACTGCACATTGATGTTCAAGTATCTTATCTGGGTATCTACTTGCATGTTTCTAGAATTAATGCCCGACAAAATAAAACATTTCGCTTGCCTGTCTGTAGAACGAATATCATGCTCAACACGCCCATTTATATGATGTGTTCATTTTTTAATACGATAAGTAGTGCAATGGATATACACTCTGATTGCATTAAACACATTCTAGGTGTTTCTCTCCAAATTAATCATTAATCTAGTTTTGCGACTAAGACGAAGACGAAAACGAAACGAAGAAGAAGACAAAGTTAAAGACAAAGATATGATATTCATTATATAGGCTACAAATTATGGCAGTGGTTTCATAATTTAATTTGAAATTATACTTTTTTATGATCTCTTTAAATCTACAAGTGAATTTGTTATAGATTTCTATATTTACACATTTAAATTATTATGCACATCGACTTTTAGTATTTTTAAAAGTGTAAACATAGAATATATATTTATTCTATACCCTTAGGTCGTTCCTGTAATGCATTTAACCTTTTCGTCAATGCAAATCCTTTTCGAATGACAAATTTGCAATAACTATACACAACAAAATTACTAATGTTTACACTAATATATGTTTTTACGTTACCACAATTGAAATATAAATGTCCAACTTTTAGCTAGTTGAAGCTTAGGTACTTGACTGATTTAAAACATAGCTATCTCTGATAAATAACGGTTTAAAACGGTTTAAAATTTTAAATTTTTAATATTTTTTCTGAATACGCAAAATTAGGATTACATAGATCTCTCAAATCCTTGCATTGCATTTATATTTGTTCTTATATTTTTATATTACTGCGATGTGTTAATTTGCTGCACTTTTGTAGTCAAATATTGACGTAAATAGGAAACTCCTATTTGTTTTTGAATTTATCCCAATCTAAAAGCATAATTTAAATATTATCATTCATTCAGAGCTAATTTTAATGACTGCAACTAAATTTTGTAAACCCTATTTTATATTTCCATTACAGAATGTTTAAAACAAGGGTGAAAGTTACAGGAATTTTATAATACTTATGCTAATCCTAGCAAGTTGCAAGTCTACTTGTATCCATTCTGTAACTGTTGCTTCTTGGACTGTACTAAATTTTATTGTTCCCAGTAGACCATCAGTTAGTACAAGCAACGCATATAGCAGTTATTTGGTAACCTTAACGATAAAATATTTAATGCTTCTGAATAACTGCTTCAATTATGAATGATACAGACAAGGAATAATGTACAACACCTACACTATTTTTGGACCATTTCCTGTAAGCTGATTGCTGTAGTTAGGACTGTTGTTGTCTGATCCTGCACAGTAAATAATACAAATGGTGTAGGTATATTTGAACAATTACGACAAAATCTAGCAACTACTGTATGAAAGTACAATAAATATATGTCAGATGAAATTTGATATTAAAAGGTGTAGTCAACGGTGCGGTGTTTTCTATTTTTGGGGAATACTACGCATCCATAATGAAAGTAATAGAATTTAAAAATGGAAAGTAGACTTTATTTTGGAAAAAGTTAAACACTATCTAAAACTAAAATGTAAAGGATAAAATATATAACTGCATACAAATTTAATGCTCATGACACTATTTTATCGTTTTGTAACACCAGGATTCTTACAAGCATTCGCTTACATTTTGTAACTTGTGTTGATATTAAAACATTTTTTTTAAGCATAATTAGCCACATAACCTTTTTATTATTATATTTTTGGAATTGATATGTTAGGCCTCCAGTTAGAAATTCTGTACTCTTTGACCGAACGAGCACTTTGTAAATACTGCTAGAAGATCTCAAATACTACTCTACTTGTGTCTTAGATGGAAAGATCATTAAATTGTTTCTTAACGACTGGTAAGTACTACACATTTGATAAATATAATTTAACAAAACATAGAGTTATGAGAATTTCCTGAAAGATAACGGAAAAAGACAAATGCTTCTTTCATGTTCTGAAATATGTAATTATGATTTACTGTAACTATGAATAAAAAGTCTATCTGATTTACAAGGTGGAAAAAAAGTTTTAAACAGTAGGTTTTTTATGTATAAAGATAGACTAGAGAGTCGTGCCACGTGTTATTCTGAGATTGAAGACAAGTTTGGTTTCCTTGATAAACTGTCTGATAAAGGAGAAGTTGAAATTCGTGAAAATGTAATGCACTAATCAAGATTTATGAAACTGATCTGTCTGAAGATCTTGGTGACAAATGCGTTCACTTTAAGGAATTCTCTGAAGAATTGGTACTTGACGAAGCAACTGATCATACACCTAGGAAATTTTTAAAGTTAATTCGCAAAAAACAGCTGGAATGTCTTTTTCCCAACCTTGAAGTGGCTTTGCGAATACTCCTTTGTATCATCACTACCAATGCATTCGGTGAAAGGTCTTTTAGTATCCTCAAAAGAGTTAAAATTATTTGAAGAACTCATCATTAGACGACAGACTGAACAGCTTAGCTTGCTTCGCTGCAAATGCTAAACTCGTCCAGAGTATGGATTTTGAGGACTTAATTGAAGAATTTGCAGCTTCTAAAACTCGAAGAGTTCAACTGTAAATTTGTTCTGATTTCATGTAGTACTAGGTTCAGTCCTTGAAGCAGATGCCGTAGAGTGAAAACTTTTAACTTTTAACAGTAATAAATATCAGCAATCTTTTTGAACTTTCATACGTTTTTTAAGTACCAGTTCTTCAGTTTTTGTTGTTTTTTTTGTAATTAGTTTTTAGAGATGTCTTTACTAATGTTTACCACCAACCTAATTAGTATAGTATTTATGTAAAATTAATTTGATTTTGTTTCTCCTAGCCTAGGCATTTTAAATTTTTCAAACTTTTAAAAGTAATTTGTACCATGTCTGCGTAGTAAATATAAAACATACCATACTTCCCCTTTTTATTGATTTATTGTTGATTTGCTAAAATCTATGCTTGACCAATAAATTAATTGCTTTAAAGGGCCGCTTGTATAAAACATAAAACTCCGGTAACTGGCAGGTTACTTCACCAGTGGGTTACGCGCTGGTTCCATAGTTACCACGGTTTAGATCATCAATAGAAAACGTTAACCTATGTTTGAAAATCGCGATTTTTAGACAACCTAACGGTTATCACCTGGCGCTAAAAGATAACCTATCGGTAACTTAGTATTGTATAAGCGGCCTTTAGAGTTTGAAGTGCGGTATGTAAGCAAAACCTAGTATTTGTTCTAGAATAAAAATCAGCTAATTAGTTGCAGTTCCTTGAGAACATATACTTGATTGGTTGAAGTTGAAGTAATGTCTAAGTTAGTCCTAGATATACTTACCTAAGAAAAATTTCTTATATTGCATTTTGCTATGGAAGTTATAAGATTTGGTATTTACATTTAGACTGTATAAATACTTATTATTTTTGTATTGAACGTAAAATAGCAAAAATATAAGGGACGCACAAGGAAACGTCATCATAGAAAACGTAGAGAAAGTGGGTAGATGGCAAGAATATATAGGGAATTTATATGTAGGAGAGGAACTAACTGCATTAGAACAGGAATCAGACATTGAAAATGATGACTTGGGATATCCTATACTTAGAGAGGAGTTTGAATTAGCATTAAAGAGTCTGAAAAATGGTAAGGCGCCGGGAACAGATAAGGTTCAAGCAGAAACTCTAAAAGCCGCTGGACAAGCAGTAACAGAACGTCTCTTCCAACTTGTAAGCTATATGTATGAGACAGGCGAGATACCCAAAGATTTCAAACGTAGCATCATAGTAACTATACCAAAAAAGAAAGGTGCGGATAGATGTGAAAATTTTCGAACAATAAGTTTGACAGCACACGTGTCAAAAAAATTAACTAGAATTGTGCAAAGACGAATGGAAAAACGGGCGGAAGAAATACTAGGAGAAGACCAATTTGGGTTTAGGCGAAACAGGGGAACACGGGAGGCTATTTTAGCTCTGAGAGTGATAAAGGAGAAAATAATAGAAAAAGGGGAAAGCGTGTATATAGGGTTTGTAGATCTGGAAAAAGCATTCGACAATGTAAAATGGAAAAAAATGTTTGAAATACTCAAAAAGATTGGAATGAGCTATAGGGATAGACGAATAGTACATAGCTTATACAAAGAGCAAACAGCAGTAATAGAATTAGAGCAGGAACGTAGAGAAGTAAACATTAGGAAAGGGGTGAGACAGGGATGTGCCCTATCCCCATTGATTTTTAACTTGTACATAGAAGACGCAATGAATACTGTCAAATGCAGGAAGACATTTGGAATTACTATGCAGGGACAAAGAATTGATATGCTTAGATTTGCAAATGATATAGCGGTATTAGCGGCTAGTAAGGAAGAGTTAGAAGCTGCTCTTAATGAAATGGAAACGGTTCTAACAGAGAGATACGGTATGAAAATTAACAAAACTAAAACTAAAGTTCTAGTATGCAAAGGTGGGGAAAATAAATCAAAAACAAGAATACAAGTATGTAACACGAACTTACAAGAGGTTAAGGATTTCTGCTACCTAGGAAGCCAAATAACGCAAGATGGGAAAAGCACAAAAGATATAAAACAAAGATTAGTACAAGGTCGTGCTACATTTAACAAGAAAAAGCAACTATTGTGCTCAAAGACCACAAACATAGAAACAAGGAAAAGATTGCTTAAAACATATGTGTGGAGCACAGCACTGTATGGCTGTGAAGCCTGGACAGTAGGAGAAGCGGACAAGTAAAAGGTAGAAGCCTTTGAAATGTGGTGCTACAGACGTATGATGAAGATATCATGGACAGAAAAAGTTAAAAACGAAGAGGTACTAAAAATGGTAGGGGAAGAAAGAAATATGTGGAAAACGGTAATAAAGAGGAGAGATAAGATGATAGGCCACATACTACGGCATGAGGGAATAGTGCGGAATATATTAGAAGCAGAGATAGAGAAAAAGAGGCAGACCTAGGTTAGACTACTGCACACAGATAGTAAAAGATGTAGGCTGTAGGGGTTTCAGGGAGATGTGTAGGCTAGCCCAGAATAGAAATAAATGGAGGTACGCATCCAACCAATCCCAAGATGGATAAACTAATGACGAAAAAATAACTGTGATGAGTATTATAAGTAACTACAAGAATTGGCTGAGCAATATTCTCGAATAATGTTAAGTGTGTGAAAGGATTTACTGGAAAACCATTACTTTAGCAAATGTCTAAGTGTTGGGGGATCTTGGTAGCCACCGGTTGCTTAACCCCCTTCACTGAATCTTGCTAAAATAGGGCATAAAATTAGAAAACAATAGAAGGGGAACGAGCTGTATACACATGCTGTGTGAGAATTTCAGGGAACTATGTAGGCTAGCTCAGAATATAAATAAGTGCAGGTACGTGTCCAACCAGTTTTGAGACGGAAAACTTAATGACGAAAAAATAAGCACAGATAAATCTGATGATTAGTATAAACAACTAGTTGTTGGTTGCGAAATATCTGCAACTAATGAGACTGTGCGAAAAGAGATATTTGAAAATATATTAAATCGGTATATGGTTAAGTGTTGAGGGAACTTGGCAGCCACAACCACTGAAGGTCGGAGAAATAGGATATATAATTGTAAAACAATAGAAGGTGACTGAACTGCATCTAACAAGAAAGCTCAGCGATTATGAGAAAAGACAACAAACATTGTTACGTTTTCTTCTTCTAGGCGCCAGTGAAGCGTTTTTCTTATTATTATATATATATCTGACTCTAGACGTTGGGTGTCAGCAAAACGAAGTCTTCCGACGTAACTAGGGGTCTATTCCTTGGGTAGAGCTATGAGAAATGGGGGGGTAAGTCGAAATCTGTTGGTGGGTCATACTCAAACTAAAACAAATAGGCGCCACCAAGTCCGGACTGATTCACGTTAATGGCATGGCATATTTCTAAGGGCGGACGTGGAGACCCAAAGAAAGAAAGATCGCCTTCGATGACAAAAACCTGTCTTAACAGAATAAGACGCTGTTCCTGTAAGAAAGTATAATAATTAGATTAATAGAAAATTGGAACACTGTTTGTGTCCCGCAAACATACCTAAAGAAATATTAAAAAGATATTTTCTATATAAGGTTGGCATCAAAATTCAACTCTTAAAGATATCAATTTCCTGTGGTTAGGTTTGATCACATTTGATCAAAATAAAAAACTTTAAGCTTGGACTAATAATTTACTAAAAAGAATCTCTTTTTTTTTAAATAAAATGCAATGCAACAAAATTGAATAACTACTTGAATTACTTCGTAAATTTAAAGTAAGGTTTATCAACCTTATTCATGATCAAATATATTACAGCAAGGTGTAACTTATTACACAAAGATATTCTAACCCGTTCAGATCTGTTCAGGTCGATTACATTACAAAAGTTACTATACAAATTTTCCTCTTTAAGTTAAAAGTACTAGTTTTAGTTTATAATGAAAATGATCACAAAAATATTCTTGTTTTCAAAAGTGGTAGTAACGCGGTGCTAAGCATTTGCTTTCAAGAATACGTGTGTCAGCAGCATATTCCAGACAAACAAGTGACGTCAGTAACACCTGTTGTTGTAACTAACAGTTTATACTGAAGCAACGTGTTGTTTCTTACAAAATCAAATGAGTGAATTTTAAGTTTGACACTGGGAAATCCAGCTTAGCAATAGTTGAAGCAAATATCATATTCGTACTTCTACACATCGGAACAAAATAGCGTGTTTCTAAAGTGAAACACAAAAGAATTTCTTAGAACTACTACGAACCAAACAAAACTGCATTCCTAGCCTTGATTAGGTACTTGTTTTACCATGCGAAATTTACTGCCTATATTCTACCAAAGTAGCATCTTTACTCTGTGTAACAAACGATCCTCGTTAAATTAGATCTACTTTCCATCTTCCAAGTACACCGTACACGTCGTAAAATGAAGTGGTTTTCTTAAAGTCGATTAAAGTTTTCAAAATTCTAAGTACATCGTAGATTGTAGTGATGTTTCTCGTCGCCTAATCTCTCGTCACCTAATCTCTCGTCGCCTAATCTCTCGTCGCGCTAAACAAATTTTCCCAAATTAAATAAGATAATAACGTTTATACTTTACCAACCGCTATTCAGAAAATGTGCTCACTCATTAAAATTGATACGCAGATTACTGGCCATCGTTCTTTCATACATCTTGTTACTTCTTCTACGTATGGCCGAGTGATTATCATACTCGCTCGGACGATCGGAGGATCCAAGGGGGAGGTTGTCACACCTAAACGCGCCTGCGACTGGCTGTGGAATACATCGACATCCAACCACAAATAGACTAACAAATCAAGATGCTGTTTTAATGTATTATTTTACTTGTTAAATGTATTACGACATTATTTAATAAAAGTGTTTTATTATTTTCGCACTTTTAATGAAGGGATTTATCAACCAAAAATAAAATTGTTACACTATAAAACAACAAGAAAGTTGTTGAAAGCATATGTGTGGAGCACAGCACAGTATGCCTATGAAATACGGGCAGTCTGAAACGCAGACAGAAAAACGGTAGCAGCCTTTTGAAATGCTGTTCTTCAGATGTATGAGGACTATAGCATGGACAGACAAAGATAATAACAAATAGGTTATAGAAATAGTAAGGGAACAAGGATATGTGGGGAAAAAGATAAGAGAAATAGAAGGGCAGAATGCGTTCTAAGGCATTTTCGGGAATAGTATGGGATATATTACAAGCAGAGATAGGAAAAAAGAGGTAGATGTAGACCTAGATCAGATAGTTATAGATGTAGACTGTGCAAATTTCAGGGAAATGTGTAGGTTAGTTCAGAATAGGAAACAATGAGGGTACGCGTCTAACCAGTTCCAGGACTGAAGACCTAATGATGATGATTGAACGTAAAACGTTAAAACGTATAAAGAAGAAGGTTAACAAACTATATAAACTCACAAAAGAACATATATTATTTAACAGTAATCCAAAACAAAAAGGATATAAATATGGTTAAAGTAAATCTATCAAAATTCAATCAAATAATTTCCCTAGATTATTACGTTGGACAGCTGGACTGGAGGGGCCTATGGCCATCAGCTGCCTAGGGCTGCAAGATATCTAAATCCGGCGCAGATTAAATTCGTGACAATACTTGTAAATAACACATTGATGAAATTATGATTATGTAATATTACCCATACCAAGACCATTTTTTTAAAAACGTTGAACGGATAAAACAAAATACGTGCACAAACGAGCAGAAAATATAGTGTACTTTTATACTTTTGTTTGTAATCTAGTATGGTTATTGTAGTTTCTGTTAAAACTGTTCCAGCCGTTGTCATTTTCTATAAAGCATTATCATTATTAGATCTTCGGTCCTAGAACTGGTTGGACGCGTACTTCCATTGTTTACTATTCTGAGCTAACCTATACATTTCCCTGAAATTCCCACAGCCTACATCTTTTATTATCTGTGTGCAATAGTCTAATATAGGTATATCTCTAGTTTTCCATTTCCTTTCTGTGCTCTTAATATATTATGCACTATTCCCTCATGCATTAGTATGTGTCCTATCATTCTACCTCTCCTATTTTTTACTGTCTTCTACATATTTCTTTCTTCCCCTACTATTTCGAGAACCTCTTTGTTCTTAACTGTGTCTGCTCATGATATCTTCATCATACGTCTATAGCACCACATTTCAAAGGCTTCTACCTTTTTCCTGTCTGCTTCTCCTATTCTCCACGTTTCACAGCTGCACAGAGCTGTGTTCCACACATATGTTTTCAGCAATCTTTTCCTTGTTTCTATGTTTGTTGTCTTTAAACATAGTAGTCGCTTTTTCTTGTTAGATGCAGCATCGTTTTGTACTAGTTGTTGTTTTATATCTTTTGCGCTCTTCTCATCTTGTGTTATTTGACTTCGTAAGTAGCAGAAACTTTTTAACCTCTCGTAAGTTGTCCTTTCCTATTTGTATTTATGTTTTTGACTTATTTACCTCTCCTTTACATACTAATATTTTAGTTTTATTTTTGTTAACTTTCATTCCGTATCCCTCTGTTAGTACTGTTTCCATTTCATTAAAAGCTGCTTCTAATTCTTTCTTGCTAGATGCTAATACAGCTATATCATCTGCCAATCTAAGCATATCAACCGTTTGTCCTTGCATAATAATTTCAAATGTCTTTCTGCATCTAACAGTATTCATTGCTTCTTCAATGTACAAGTTAAAAATTAATGGGGATAAGGCACACCCCTGTCTCACCCTTTTCTTAATATTTACTTCTCTGCGTTTCCGCTCTCATTTTATTACCACCGTCTGCTCTTTGTATAAGCTATGTAGTATTCGTCTATGTCTATAAAGCAAGAACTCAAAAATAAAAATGTCCAACTGTCGTTAATGCTGAAAAGTATACCTTTCGAAGCATACAAACAATTAGTGTTACAGCACTTCCTAATTATTCTGCTTGTACTACTTATATAACTCGATCGATTGCTCATGTATTAGTACAAGAGTTAATAAATTAGTTGAAGTTTTGGGACTATCTAGTTTAACGATTTTCTAATAATCACTGTTATACCAAACGGAATTTTTTATAAATATACAACAATGACCTACATTTACTTAAAGATTTAAGAACGCATGTATGCATAATACGCATGTTATACCTTTTAGCATAGGTCAGTTTACGGCAAGTTTCTCTGTCACTGGCAATGAACGTGAGCCACGCTTAGTGAAGCGTTTGTATCTCCATCTCTATCTGCACGATGGCTCTGACCCAGTTCTTAATCCAGGTCGCTCTATTCATTGCACGATGTGTTCAGCTACGCTACGATGTTCTGTCCCAGAAACCTGGCATTAATGCTGTTCCTCTATTAAATCGACTAACGTTATATAACTCGCAAATTAGCTAAATAATTCTAAAGCCAATTATTTTATAGCCTGTAATTAGGTACGACATGAATAAGCTAGTGAGCCGAATGCCTAAGAACTGCAATTATTTATACATGCAAATGGCCTTCTCTCTCTTACATCCGTGCTTTTTAGAAATTGCTTTTAGAGAGGGTCAAGATCCTAAAATAGCCGTATAATCAATACGTTCTGCATGCAGATGCATCTCGCTTTCAAGGTTATGAACGTTATTCATGAGATTTGAAATAACTTAGAGATACCTTGGGTGGTAAGCGAGAATATTTTAAGATTTCCACAATTTAATTTAATTTAATTTAGCAATGTAATAAAAATGTTCTATTAAGTGGCATGAGCTACTACTTATTTTTGTACCTTGTTATTATTAGATAATGGAATAGCTTAAGCTCCTTAATAAATAAAAATTTACAAGCATCGGCGCCGGTTAAAAAATACGCGGCCATTAAACCCGAAACAAAGAAAATATGTGTAAGGTGCAGTTGTATTAATAGAAAGCTTTGAAAAACATGCAGCATCCAAGCCAAAAATTGCACACATACCACAAGTCGATCTTTTGTATAATTGAAAAACATAATAAATAACCAATTAGGACAGTCGAGGTTAATACACAACCTTGTTATATTAATAAACTGAGGTTTTATTTGTTAATTATTATCATATTCTACAACCATTATTTAAGAATTGGAAACGTATTTAAAGGTAGTGAAGGTGGGTATGAAAAGCATTGTGTGTGTGTGGTAATAATGGTTGATGAGTGTGTTTGTCTGAAGCTACACGAACAGGGTCAATGGCTGATTAACAATTAGTTATTTGCTCAAGGCCGAACATAGCGTCATTCGTTTAGTATATGCACTTGAGAATCTGAAATAAGGCGTCTGTTGCAGTTTTGTTTTATACACTGAGCTGCGTCCGCTGCTTGACATTTAAATTATTATTAGATTACCACCAATTCGATCAAATAATTTAGAGTCTGCAAGTTACAAGTCAACGACATGAACGAATAGAAAATTGCGTTATTACCAGGTTACTCAACTAGTTTTTATTTTGTTCATAACTTCTAGGAAAAATAGCAATAATACAGTTGGAAAACAAGATTAGATAACAATAACAAATAAAGCTTATTTTCCTCGAATAACGTAGGTTGATGCGCATTTAGGAAGTAGGTAGCTATTGAAAATATCTGGACTTTGAAACAAACACTGCAGGGATGAAATCATTCATTTTGTAATTCCCATAATTATCTAACAAATGACACATACTATTACTTATATTTGTTTTTAGCTGTTGTAACGGTTTATCCGATGATTATACCTGAAGCAATGCCAAAAATGCAATGGAATTCTTTTGTGCACAAATTACAACCCTGAAAACTATTACCAACAAGGTAGCAATCTTAAAAAGATATCATTTCAAACAACTCATCAATAGTCACCATACCTGTTATTTAAATAGAATCTGTTTGGCCCATGAAATAATAGTTACGTAGTCGAAAAGCAAGGTGAGTCATTTTGGCAGCCAACAGTTAGTAGAAACTGATAGCATGGAATTTCCTCCTTATTGTATCTTTCACAGAGATCATTTTTTGTTATGCACACAAATTGTTTAGTGTTTTATGAATCACCTTGAGCTTATAGTTACGGTTAGAAGGGTATTGTTATTGCAACAAAGGAAAATTTGTTCGTAATGTTTTTCGTTGTTCAACCTTTATCACCGTCTAGTTTAAAAAATTTCCACGACGAAGTCTATCCATCAAAACATCTAGTTCTTTAAATAAACCAACAAAATTCATGGAATTGTTTATAGCAGCAGAAAATCGAGTGATTACCTGCTTTTTCTAGTTTCCATGAAAATCGTTTTAAAAGTTTTAAGCTAATTATTTTGAATATATTGAAGCAATTCTTATTCAACAAACTTAAAATCTTAGTTAACGATACAAAACAAAGTTCGAAAAATGTTTTACTATCATAAACATTTGTATGGACTAAAACAAGACTGTCTGGAAAAATTGGTCTTGATTCATTAATTAAATTAAAAATTAATACACAGTTGGGTAGATAATCTTTAAAAAAAGCATCATCCAATTCATTAGGAAGTTTATTACGTTCCAATTTTGCTTTTAAAATTTCCCTAGTTAATTCAATACCCGCTCGAATAAATTCCGTTTCTATTGTTAAATCTTTCAACATAATTAATAATAAATACGCTCTCTAATAATTCCTAAACTTAAATCTAGTTGCTTTGAAACGACAAGTTTATGCTACAATTAAATAGTTTATATCCTGTGTTAGGAACCCGTTATCTTACTTTACATTTCGACCGCGTATAATTGCTTCTCTTGTGTTTCCCATTTAAAGACTTGTCGAGATGATAGATCCTACTATTATTTGATAGCATGTTTTCCAGTTTTAATCGCGCTTCGATAAGCGAGGATTTGCAGTTCGAATTCGTGTCATTTGATCCAATGTTGAATTTCATTCTGCAGCTTGTGCGTCAAAATATTTTCTACATTATTCGTCACCGTATTTTAAAAGCAATGCACGTTTGTTTTTTTTTGTTCGACAACTAGGAGGTGTCTTGGCGTGTATTGGTGAGTTCCCCGCGCGTACCCATTCTAACTAGATTTTCTTTTTAGCTTCTTTTAGATGGAGGTTAAATGGGTTCTTTCGTTGCCGTGGACCAGCTGCTTTTGTCTGTGGATCGCTGCTGTAGGTACGATGACAGGGTGAATGAATCCTGAATACCGCGGCGTTTCCGTGTTGACTCACCCCCGACGGATTCCAAGCTAAGTATCCGGACACCTACAGGTATACAACTTGTTTTCTTTTGTGTATATACATTCCATATTCCGTATCAGCGTTTGGCGTAGTTACGTGATAAGAAACGTGACACAATAGGACTATTGTTTGTTGCTGCAAATCGATATTATCGCTCTACAGATGTGATGTACCATTGTTAAGAATGTTTGACAAAAGCTCTCACACGTTAATCCTTTCCTACTAATTAGTTATTTTACAAAAAATATTAGGTGAAATTTTAAAAACGCTTGACTAACGCTCTCACGGGTTTATTTACTACTGATTAATTTTATTTTGTGTGAAATACGAGATGCGCACTTCGTATCTAAATTCCTAAATTGTCCGTACAATATAATTGTTTGCTGTAAAATAATAACACTTAATTTATTTTCTTTTTACTTGTTTGCACAGAATCCTTTATTTATTTTTATGTGTTAATAGATCATCGAGAGGGATGTGCTTTTTTTTTGTTTTTTTTTTTGGTATTTAGGTAAATCCCCCCCACCCTCCGCGTTTGATAATTAGCCTGATATTTACTTTTCTTCCGGCTACGTCTAGGTACTTAGCAAGTTTAAAATATTTCCGGATGATGGCACCGCCCTTGCTATAAGCAGACCTTTAACAACCTCGTAGGTAGAAGAATTATAACATTTAAATTTCTAAATTCGTGTAAAAAAAGGCGGGAAGGTGGGGTAGGGTTACTAGCAGTGTATACTTTCTAGCCTCTGTTTATAAATTTTATGTGGCTGCTGTTAAAATTTCGAGATAAAAAAAGACAAAAAAGTTTAGAATTAAGAAATGCATGGCCGCGACAAGCTATGCGACCGCCTTTGTGCAAAACATAATATTACGCCCTTTTTCCTAAAAGATGTAACAAAAAATTAATACAAAGATATGTACACATAAATGAAATTTGAATAAATGCCAATCCTTACATATAGTTTTGAAACTATATTTGTACTACATCTTAAACTTAACATACCTGCAAAGTAACTTAATAACGATATCAAAAAATTAAAAAGTACAAATCATTAAAGTAACAGAGCACTAAAAATTCAATATAATACGTAGTTAAAAAAACGTGCAAAATCACCCATATAAAGCTATCTTTTTTAGCCGTTTTATCGGCCAAAATTTTTAATTACTAGTCGAAAAGAAGGAAAACCAAAATATTATTTTCTATGGTCATAATTGCTAAATTGCTTAGCCTTTCTTGAGCCACGTTTGATCTTAAAAAGGTTTTAATTAATTTCAATGTTGAGAAAGATCTTCCTCTGATGATACGGATAATGCTAGCGTTAAAAGAGTACGTATTGCTACTGTAGTAATTGGAAACGTTGAAAATAATTGATTGTCAAAAATATACTTAAGAATTGACTGACGGTTTAAATAGTTTTGTAACGCGTTGCGTCAGGCTATAAATAAATTAGAAAAGAAAGGAAAAATCTTAAAATCTGAAAAGACAAAATATATGGACGGGCCTTGTATAAAATAGTTTGTAAATAATTATTCTTAATTAATCATGCTATTTCAAATTTTGTATCTATAAACATAATTCAGATAAAAAAGTATAACATTATTTCATTTAAATACATTCTAATGATGACAATTAATTGCAAATGCAAACCGATCTCAATATGACAAAAACAACTGTGTACACTTTTCTCATGAACAAGATAGTTTATAGTAGACAGATATTGTCCGCCTCGACCAATAAGGAGATTAAAATGCTACCATGTTTCAACATAATGTACATTACATACAAAGTAGCGAAATAATTACCTCATTATTAAGTGTGGATTGAAATTTTACATTGTATTATTGAATGCTGACAGCAAAAAATATGAATATACAGTAGGAAAAATTAGATTTGTTAGACCTGTCGGAAAAGATTGAAATCACTTATTCATGAACTGATAATAACAACACATCGAAAATGTAGTTACACGAAAGCGTAATAAGGCGGACGCGACCGCGTGGTTGGAAATTGATATGAGGTTGATGCAGCTTCAAGATGTAACTTAGCCTTCTCGGAGGAGGAAAATGTAAAAAAAAAGTGCGCAAGCTTTTTAAAAGTCGCATGCAGTTTTTGCAAGCAATTAAAAAGAAATTTATATAATAAATTGTATATTTTTCCTTCAGTCTTACTATTTACATAGAACAACAATTAAAATAGTCATACAAACCCTATACTTACACATTGTCCACAAACAATGATTGATAAATAATTTAAAAAAAATGTAACGGTAAATTACAGTATTTAAGTAGGTCATTAAAGCGACGCAGAAAAGATATAGGAATTCTTACAGTTAGCCGGACGTTCCGTTGCACCCCAACAACTGGTTATAGTAGACATTTGCGGGATTACACGGCACACCATACCAAACTTTTTTCCTGGAAAACCAAGTGAATCAAATTTAGAGTAACTCTTCACTTTCTTTGACCAATAGCTAGTTATAAATCACTATCTGCCCTAGGATATAAGTCTATACATTTTACGTAGTGATGGGTTAAATTAGTTGAAGGTAAATTAGCACGAATTGCAGTACATAATTTTATTGTTGGAAAAATTCTCTCTTTCAATGTAACAACTTCGCACAAACTAATGTTAGAATACCATCTTATAAAACCATTAGATGTAAAAATCCACTTGCTTATCTTGGCGACTAGAACGTACTACTTCTGTCTTATCACGAAATCCCTGTTAAAAGTATCAGTGAATTTCCATAGGAATATCACGCACTTTGGATAGTTAGAAGTCATTGAATAAATTACAAATAAAAGTTCGACAAGAAGTAATCTAATGCGCCACATTAGAAAACTCAAATCCAACAACAGCGATAACGGGACATCTATTCGATTTTTCTCAATCTTTCTTGGGTATTAAACCACTCAGAGTTTTTAAAATTGTTTTTATTTACGTTTCGATCCATGACCTAGGATCGTTGTCAAAATAATAAAAAAATTTGGGTTTGACATTTATGACATAAATTGAAGGTGACTTTGATTTATTAATCTTTGCTTTGAATAAATTAGGTGAAAATTTTAAAATTTAGAAGAATGAGTACTTTCAATTTGTGTTGCGCTCTGGGAGCGGCTTTTTAAGGTAGTCAATACGCTTAATTTTTATACTTAAATTTTATATAAATTCAATAACTTGAAGTTATTGAATTTATTGAAATTATACGAAATTTAACTATAAAAATTAATCAGCTGATCTCACGTTGGGTATTGACTACCTTAAGAAGCGGCTCCCAAGGAGTAACACAAATTAAAAGTACTCATTCTTCTAAATTTTAAAATTTTCACCTATTTTTTTCAAATCAAAGATTAACAAATCAAGGTCACCTTCAATTTGTGTCATAAATAACAAACTTAAAATTTTTATTATTTTGACAACGATCCTAGGTCATGAATCGAAACGTAAATAAAGACAATTTTAAAAACTCTGAGTGGTTTAATACTCAAAAAAGATTTAAAAGAAATACAAAACAAACCACAGCAAACATACACGGAGTAATTACCCATTCGATTATTTCCATTCCACAGCAGTGTATGTTATTTTTCAAAAAACATCCGTATATAGATAATCTAAGACCACGTTTTAAACATATTATAATATTTCCGAAGCAAATGCTTTGATGAATAAATACTACATTTAGGGATATATTCAAAATAAACTAGATTTAAAATATTTAAATTTATAACTAAATATTTAATAAAAATTTTACAGGTAAAAGAAAACTCGCTTTTTGGCCAATGTAGTACCTTCGGTTGGAGCATTGGAAAATCAAATATAGTGTAACATTCCACCGCAATTTCGCGTTTAATGAGCTATCAGTATAAAGTTATTAAAGTCAAAATTGGCTTCCATTGTTTATTAATGCATTAAAACCAGCTGTTGTTATCTTTTTCATCCGACTTCTGTAATGTAATTAGAGCTATTAATTGTGCTATCGTATCTATTGTATAGCCTCCAGGTAGTAGTGCTTCTTAGAATTGCAGCATTTATTCATAAAAGGAAATTAATTTGCCTTGACGTATATGATTTATGACTTTTTCGAAGCCTTTCGAAAGAAATGCTGTATTTTATCAAATAACGTACATAAAATTTATTCTAGAATTGTTCTGATACGTGCTTTTTGAAATGAAGCCAGGCTTTATTAAAAAGTCATAAAATTGGCATTTTTAACGAGAATGAATGCATTATGTAACGTGTTTTAAATGATATGTTTTGACCCTGAAATTTATTTAGTGTTTTAAAAGTGGAGAATGTGAATTAGCGTACTACGTTTGTTAACTAAATAACGCTTACTGTAGAATTCCTAAAGATTGATTTTCATTCTAACAAAGTACGGATTTTAGCTTCGCATATTTTAAAGAAGATAGCTCAAAATCGAAGTTATTTAAAGTGGAATTTCTTCGGTCTACATACGCTCAATGGAACTTGTTTTATGGTAAATGAAATATATTTTAAAGAATATCTACACACGAATTTTGAATTAACACAATTAATAAATGCTAATTTTAAAATTGGGCTTTTTCTAATAATTTGTAAATGCCGTAAGCCTAGTATTTGCAGGAATTAATATTCACACACGGATTTGATCAATGAATGTTTGATTGGGCTTTATTCTTCTGCTTTATACATGCAATAAGAAACGGATTAAAGTTGCATGAAAATCCATTTATCTTGCTGAGGGAATACGCTTGTACGTTTATACAGGGTAAAGCTTAAATATTGGGAAATTTTACTTTTCTCCGTTTTGGGTTGGGTTTTTACAGAATTTGGTGTTAAATGATCTCTCGTGACCTCATTATCACATCAATAAAGTTGTGATATGGTAGCAATAACCCGGTGCGCCCTTTTTGTGAAATAAAGAGGTTAAAATTTTTATTCTGTTAATTTTTATTTTTAACTTTTAATTTAAATTTTTAATTGCCTTGGCTAGCTCAATTTTTAATTACGCACAGAGCTTGCAACAGAACAACAAACAAAGCCTTTAAACTCTTTCTCTACCTCCTGCTACTTTAAGTCAAAACACTATTACACACAATTACTATAATGTCTTAAAAAATATTTGCAATTTATAGAACGTTAAAAAGCACTTGTTTTTAATAAATAAATCAAATTCTTTTAATTATTATCATTCCCAAAATTACTTAGAAAGTCAGCAAAAATCTCCCGTATTATTATTATTTGAATTATTAGAAGCCCCATGAACGTTCAATACTACTTCTTTCACTATTCACGTAAATTGTAACGTCTATTGATAATGATCTTTGTTGACCATAACATAAAGATTCATGAAAGCAAATTTTTAGAATGTTCAAATAAATAAATATACAAAGAAATATTCCCAAACAAATTACAAAAAATATTTGTATTGGCTAACCTGCTATCTCCAGTTTATATAGTCCCAACGTTTGCATTTTCTTAATTCTGCTTCCCCTTCATGAATTATTCCAGCGTATCACCTTTACGAACTAACAATTGTACAAAGTGTAAGAGATAATAACTATCATCGAATATTAAAGTTTGGTAGGTTGTACCTTCAAAAATGTGACTATGACGCTAATTTTCTTAAGAAAATACTATGGACAGATGAAACACAATTTAGCAATGGTGGAGTGTTCAATAGAAATAACTATCATTATTGGTCTACTGAAAACCCACATTTGATAAATCAAAGAAAGCTTCAAGTTCCATTAGGTTTTAATGTCGGGTGAGGTTTAATCGGCATGAAATTTTGTTTAAATTTTATTTTGTTCTTTAAGTTCTTCTTTTCGTTTTAGATAATTACTTATATCAGTAAAATAACTTCGATTACTTCATAGGGTTGTTGGAAACTAATTCGCTCTGACGAAGCTTAAAGAAACTGAAATCGGTCAGTGGATGTTAATGGCTATATAACTATTAGCTTGATTTGTATAGTTCTGAACCACCGCCCCCTTTACTGGAAAAAAAACTTCCAACGCCCCCCTCCTCATCATAGTGCATTATAACGAATATTAAAATATTGTTGCATAGTATCTATCTATATATATATATATATATATATATATATATATATATATATATATCATAGATACTCATATACGAACGTTGCACTTTTGACAGCTATTACAAGCGTTCACTACAGCGTTGGACAAGGTATATATATTAAAAATCGCAAAAGTAAACCTTAATTAAAACGACTATCAAATGTAGTACAAACTTGTTTATTAAAACTTAAATATGAATACATAATGAACAGAAAAAAAGATTAAGAAGAAAAAATTAATGAGATAGTTGAGGCTGGTGAAGTTTTAACAATTTGCTAATGTCGGGTTCCAATTTCGTTAACATCAGCCGCAAATCGCCACGTTCAGTAATGTGCAGTCTGTTCCTTTTCTTAGACAATAAATTAGCTACTGCACTGAACCCACGCTGAGCCAAATAAGATGAAGGAAATGCAATTAAAAATATCTGTACTCTTGACCACAATCCAGGGTAAAGAACTGGTATTGGTTTTTGAAGCCAGAACTCTTGATATCCATTTCTGAATTTTACTTTTAGTTCTTCGTTAGTTGTGAGTTCTACGAGTTCCTCTTCTAAATTTGATGATTCTGCTGTATCTGCATTTGCGAAAGGATCTAAAACCCAACCCGGTATATTCATGTTTAAAATATCCTGGAATCTCTCCACACAATCAACATGAAGAACGTCCAAGTGTTGGCAGTAAGTAAGTAAATCTTCATGTTTTGCAGAGACTGCTGATAATGTGGGAAAGTGGCTGTATTCACCTCTCCCTAGATTTCGTTTGAATAGAAGAAGTTTTCCCACAAAAGCAGCTATGACGTTTTTTGTTTTAATTAAATTCAATTCGTCACCTTGCAATTGTAAATTGACTTCATTAAATATTTTAAACAAGTCTGTCAAATAAGCGATGTCATTTTTATGTATAATCAGGTTTTCGCGCAATTTTTCGTTTCTGTTTTCAAGAAAGTCCAGTACTGAATCAAATAGTTGAAAAAACGGTTCAAACAAGTACCTTTTGAGAGCCAACGAACTTCTGTGTGCAGCAGCAAGCGATTGTAATCTTCATCATTTTCACTACAAAGTTGGCTAAATAATCTGTCATGCAATGAATTGCTTCTAATCGTATTTACTGCTCTAATAACGTAATGAAGCGACGAATGCAAACGTTCGTTCAGATTTTTTGCAACCAAGTGCTGACGATGAATAATACAATGTATAGCGAGTACATTTGGTACTGCTTGTTTCAAATGAGCTATGAAACCCTTATGACGTCCGTCATTGCTGGAGCACCATCAGTAGCTGCCGACAAAATATTATGCATAGGTATTTCTTTCTCTTGAAAAACGTACTCATGGTATTAAATATCTTTTCTCCCTTTGTATCAGTTTCCAAATTTTTGCAAATAATAACTCTTGATAAATTTTTTCGTCTTTTATGAACCGAACGTATGATAACAGCAGTACTTCGTTATTTGGTAGAGTGGATTCATCAAGTTGAATGGAAAAATTGCAAGTTTTAAGTAATCGCATAATGATATTTCAACGTCTTGAGCCATTTCGTCTATTCTCCTTTGCACTGAGTTATTACTCAGAGGAATTTTCTGATGACATCTGCCGATGTCTTATGATGAAGAACAGTTTTATTACCTCTCTGACTGCCGGCAAGATAAGTTCCTCGCCAATGGTATGTGGTTTTCCCGTTTTTGCGATTAACAATGAAATGTTATATGATGCTCGTAGTCCACCATCTTCTTGTTTAGAACGACGCAAATAGGTTTGATATAGTTGGCTGTTTCAAATATTTCTTCTGCAGTTCTTGAAAATAGGACAAATCTTTGTCCTTTTTATCAGTATGCATTTTATTTAAATGTTCTTGTAGCCTAGAAGGCTTCATGGCTTCATTTGAGAAAACTTTTTGGCAAAGTAAACACATGGGTAATGATGGGTTTACAGGAGAGTGCGTAAATCCATATTTCAAATACAAAAGACTGTACTGCCGGCATTTCTTCTTAGATTCAGACATTTTGAAATCCAAAACTTGCCACGGTTTAAAATAAATTAACTTTTCAACGAATTTATAGATAATTATAAAATTAATGGTTATAATGACTTATATAACTTATCACTCACGAACATGGATTATTTGCGAAGCACACAAAAATAATAACACATTCCTAGAGCTATCCCTGCCTTTTATACGTTTGATTTCATACAAGCATCAACTTGTATGTTTTATCTTGTTTGCGATGTCGGTGCACTTTGTAAGCAAGTCATATCGCGTCTTTGCTTATCAACTTGCAAAGACTTGTTGCGGACAATATTAAACGGAATTAGGTATTCATAACAATAACATAGACATTTTAGATAGCTAAATAAACTGTCTATTCATGCCAACTAGGTATTTTCAAAGTATTTTAATATATTTATTTTCTAAAAAGGTAAGTACGTCACGAACGCCCCCCTTGATCCTCCTAACGCCCCCCTTTTGCCCCTGTACTCGCTACCGCCCCCTTTGAACGCTACAGCGCCCACTGGGGGCGGAAGCGCCCCCGTTGGGAACCTATGGATAGGTGAACAAGCTTTTATGATTTTCATAATAGTATATTTACAGATACATCTTATTTTATATATATTGCTGTGATAAGGGGTTGCTTAGGGGTGTATTGTGTAGCAAGAGTCGTGCGGTAACCATAAATTGCGATAGGAAGCAAAAAACTGCATTTATTTAGCAGAAAATTAAGTAATTTGGATATTATGTAAATAGTAAGCATTTAACACCCTGTACATAGATCATAGTTAGCTTTAAGCAATGCGAATAAGCATATCTTACAACAATAGTACTAGTATGTAGCAGGAAAATAGGTATTTCATACATTAGGTAAATAACAAGTATTCAACACTCGGAATATATTTCTTTATTAATATTAAGTAGTACACAGTAAGAATATTTTTCAGTAAAAGTACGCTTATTCAGAGAAAATGATAGTAAATGTAATTAAACACGCGTTAAGAAGTGTTCTAATTAGTTATAATATAATACGAAAATAAGAGATAAAACCCAACAAAGCTTTACGCAATTACGCAGAAATAATAAACATTTTGATAAGAAAACGCAGTTTCAAAAATAAATAAACAAAAGTAAAATCGAAGTTACATCATGTATTTTTGTATAATTATGGAAAACGCGATATTTAAACAAAACAACGTATGGTCAAGACAGCGAATAATGAGGTATCAAATAAACACATTACACGGAAAGCCAAGTAAATTACATCAGAAACCACTTCAGGATGCAGGAAATACAAAGACCTTATTGGTTAAGATATCTACGAGACTTATTGAAAACCCAGCCTACATGCAAGGGGGAAGAGCCTATATTTAATAGCGAGCAATGATAAGAGAGTTCAGTTTAAAACTCAAGCAGGACGAAGCTGCGTCCCTGTGAAACAAAACGTCACGCGTAATATTTAATAAAATATATCAAGTGATAACAGTGCTACAATTATGAAGACTTCTTTTGCCGTTTAACGTGAGTAGAATTTGGGGTAATTTATTTAAACTAATAATATAATAATAGGGCACCTAATTGGTTGATAATAATTCCGAATGTATGGTACATTTTTTTATAATCCTAATTGTATAATAATATTTCGAAGGTGTGGGTATTTCGAAGGGATGGTATAACATGCCTAATTGGTTGATAATAATTCCGAATGTATAGATAATCCTAATTGGTTGATAATAATTTCGAATGTGATGAGAATATTTCGAATCTATGGTACATTTTTTTATAATTCGAATGGATGGTATAATACTTTAAATGTGTGGATAGATATAATAATTCGAATGTGGGGATATTTTAAATAGATTAATATAATATTTCAAATCAGCGTCGACGATTTTGGTACAATTCTGGTACAATTTTGAGTTGCGAGAATCAATAAAAGAGCAAGAAGTAATTTATGAAAAACGAGGGATTCAACTAAACAGAGCAGTGATAGATGAATGAAGACAACAAAGGGTTGTTGATCCACAATCCGAAGAACAACCTGTAGCAGGTCAGATCTAATTAGTTTTAAGATATTTTTTTCTATTTAAATTTCAAGTCTGAATTTATTCAATTTACATAAAGAGTGTAACAAAGTCGGCAACAAACATTGCATACGTTAAAAGTACGTAATATAATAAAGGGATCTAAAACGTTCGAGGTTTCTTTGGTAAAAAGAGTAGTTTTTGGTGACTTTAGATTGATTTCAAAACATAAATTTTGGGGGTAAATGATACATATGGTATTGATTGATTGACGGGTGTATTTTAATATTTTTCAAAACTTGTAAATAATATTTCTTTTCATTATATGAAATTAATTGACTTCGTTTTATAAATTCAAACAAATAAGTAATCATAAAGAGGTGAAGAAAAGAAAAATTGATCATCGTAACGTTGTGCACTCTGTGTAGATTAAATAGGGCTAGCCGTGGCATAATAATAAAATTAGTAAGAGTAAATTTGATTTGAGATCACAGAGCGGTGGAGTTATAGAAAACGTCATTACACCGAGTACGGCGTTATCATATCAATATATATATATATATATATATATATATATATATATATATATATATATAAACACGATAAAATAGGTAAAGACTTGGTTTCAGAAACCCACCCTACTTCGGTAGGGCATGCCTATTAAAAATTTGAAGTATAGCAAAAAGTCACTGAAGAAGAAAGAATAAGGAAAAAGTTACCAAAGGAAAAATGCTTTGTTATTTAGAAAGTGGAACGTTAGGAGCCTTTTAAGAGTAGGAAGATTAGATAATTTAGAGTTAGAGATGTTTACGTTAAAATTAGACATGATGGGTGTTAGTGAGTTCAGGTAGACGAAAATGAATATTTTTTGGTCAGAATAAATTAAGGTAATGGTCACACAGGTGTGGGTTTTGTCATGAGAAAACAACAAAAAGACTAAAAAAATGGTCAGCTGGTTGGTGATAAAATAATGACAGTCAGCCTTAGTAGTGTCCTACAGACACGGTGGTGTTCATGTACACAAGCTCGCATCATATGGTAGGAATGAAAAAATTGAAAGAATGTACCATCAAATTCAAAAAATTATTTCGAGTGTTAGAAAATAAGAGGTATTGCTAGTTATAGCAAATTTCAATTCAGTTGTAGATTTATAACTAAGAAGAAACGTATTAAGTGATATGGTTTAGGAGTGAGATGTAGAAGAGGTGATAAAATGAATTAATTGATTAACACTAAATACAATATTTTTCATTGCAAAAGAGACGATAACATTACAGTTTAATTCTGTTAGTAAAGTACGTAGGGAGCGTATAACCTGATTGAAATTCCTTGAAATGCTTAGATTTAACAGCTTAATTTTTTTGAATAAGTGACTAATTTTTGGTACAAGTTTGAATTGTTTAACTTATTTATTAAAGTGTTTTTCAGCATATGTTTTCTTTTGCATTACATTATCTCTTGAAGATTTTTGAAATCGTAATTTTATTACTTTGTCAAATACAAAGGTAAAAGGCATTATAGTTTAATCGCTTGCCCGTACAGAGTGCATAACCGGTTACACAATTACAAACACCATGTTTACGTTGCGTCACAAATTAACAATACAAAATTGATTATGATTCAGCTAACCTTACGAACATCTAAATGTTTGAAATCTAAGGTAAAACCAGTTAATGAATCCTTTGTATTGCTGCACTTTGGCCAGCGGAATAACCAATAATCATTGTTGTTTTGCGTTTTGCGTAGGTGACTCGACCCTTATTCGATCCAAATTCCTGTAGCGAAGTTTGTTGTTTACCTACAACATTAAACATGGAACACACATAAGATATACAGAAACATGAGGTAGGAAATCGACATATCAGATTCACTATCCTAAGCTTTAGAGTACTAGCCTCACAGTTCTTCGGGGTAAGATAGTTACATGTAAAATGAATGATGGTTGCCGTTTTTTTCAACTTGTAAACCACCCCTTGAGCGTAGGACGTTCTTTCTGGTCGAAACAATGACACATATCCTATCAAATCATGGAAAACGCTACACCGCAAAATACAACAATAAAAATTAATTCTAAAAAACACTGAGGATAATTCACACGACCTATTTCATAGCTAAATTACCATGCGTTATACCTCTAGATTAATTATACAAAAAGTCTCATATATCGGATTATTACTGAAATATTTGTGAAACCAATTAAAGTATAACAATTTTAATTTTAAATTATCTAAATAGTCCGCAACTACAATGTAAAATTTTTGCTTTAGCGTAATTATTGTACACTAGGTGTACGAAAATGATGCAGAAAAATTCGGAGGAGATTCAACGAGTAAGATTAATGCCCTAACTTCTTAAAGCTTCTTTTTGAAAACTCGAAACTAACAGAGCTACAGGGCTTTGAAAGTGGATTTTAACCTTTTTTTTAATATTTTATTTCTTAGTTGACCAATTTTTGTGTAGTTGTACGAAATTTGACATTCATCCCCCAATTTGAAGGCGTTGAAACCACCCTTGTTAATTGATTAAAGATACGTAACTTTTTGTTTTTTGTATCTCTATACTTAAATGTTTTCATGAAAAAGTCTTTAAAAACTGCCCTAAAGCGAATGAATAACAAGTCACTTTATTTTAATTTTGACATTTTCACGAATGCCATGTTTCTAAAGAAAACAATGGTACGAGCATGGAAATCGTTTTGACCGATATTAGTTTTATGTGAGTTGCGAATTTGTATTTCAAATTTGAATAAGAGGAATTAATCATATTAATTAATCAAATACTGACTTAGGCAGTATTCATTATTATTGTGGTGTAGCTGATTGCACTACATCAGCAACAAGATGTTTATATGGTAAAACGTTTTTAAATAGGGTACCTTAATCGCAAACATTCAGTGTTATCCACAACAAGCTCGCAAATTTCGATCGTTTAAGACAAAAATACAAGCACCTAACGTTCGTATACTAAATTCTATTGACAGTTATCCAAACCAAAGCGTGAGATTAAATGCTGCTCAAAAGAAAGTATCAAAAAGTTCAGTAGACAATGTTTTAGAAGATCAATCCTTTTATCGATAGCATTATCAGAAGATCCAGACAATTCTTTGGAACGACTAAATATGCAAAAAAAAGTTATGAAACACTTTAATGGCAGAGAAAAATTTTTAGTATTTGATTTTTCACGAATAAAGCTTAAGTTGGTCGCGATGGCTTAATCAATCTCTAAAATGATCATTAATAGGTTAATAAAAATTCTAACTCAACCGTAGGATGTAATTTTTGAAATAAGTTTTATGTCAATGCGCTGACTGGCATAATAGATAACCGCTCAGTATGCCACATTCCACGTCACCAATGCTCAGACTTGATTTTCTAAAAAATCAATAGCCTACTCTTTTGGCAAATGAGTTCTTCCAGATTAGAAATTTAATGCGGCTACTACAAAATGAAGCTTCGCCACATTAAGGTGTAACCGTCAGGAGGTTTTTAAATAAAGTTTTTCCTAAAAGGTAGATTAAACGTGGTGGGTTTTACAGATTGCTTCCATATTGTGTGACAGACCCAACAAATAATTTCTGTTGGGATTATTCAAAATCGCCAGTACACCGCAATACAGCACAAAGCACTTAAAATTGAGACAAAGAATTATTGACAATTGTGAAAAACAATACAAAACGAGGAGACGCGTTTTAGAGTTTGTCATAATTTCTTGAGAAGAATTAATTTAGGTATCGTGTATTTTCAATTCTAATAAGCAGTACTTACTTTTGAACTATTGACTAAAGAAGTATTAAATTTTTGGGTCGATTTTAAAAATTGTTCATGTCATAATGTCGCGTAATTCAATAACTAAATAGTGAAAATGGCTATTTATATTATTCAGTTTTAAGTAAATATTGACAACTCACATACAGTTAACATCTGTCAAAATTGTTTCTAAGTAGATGTCTTGGTATTCCTTAGAAGCGTAACATTTGTTTTCATGGCATGTTTCGTTCAAATATCGAAAGTAAGTCAAAGTGATTCGTTATTCATGAGTACAAAACAGTTTTTAAAAACGGTTTTCTTAGAAACAGCTCATTTTAGAGAGAAGCAATAAGTAAAATTTATTGTTGTTTTTAGATACTCTCATTTGATGCTATCTTAATTATTAAGAAACAAAAAATTAAAAAATAGACGTCTTTAATTAATTGGCAAGGCGATTTAAATTTCTTGACATTGGAGGATGTACCTCAAACTTCAAACAATTACACAAAAACATTAGTAGCGATTGAACAAAATACAAAGAGAATCGATTAGATATTAGATAAAATAATAGAAAAAATTTAATTTAAAAATATAACCTTAAAGCCATGTAACTCCGTTATTTTTGAGTTGTTGAAAAATTGTTATAGTAACATGATGCGCTATTTTTTCTTATAGAATCACACAAGCTTATTATCAAAAAATTATTCATAAAGAAAATATTTTGTAGAAATGTTGGGCCAGTATTTTAAAAAGAACCAATGCCTCACAAATTCAGCCATTCCAATAAATTTTTAACTGAAACCCCAATATATTTCATAACTTTATATGTAACATATATTTTTTCGAGTACACTAGTGGTATGAGATTAAAAGCACTCGATTCCATTTTATCAATCTTTAATAATCTAGAACCAGTTCTTATTGAGGATAAAGTAATATCCAAATCACGTAACATAATCTCAATTGTCAATTATAAGCATATATCGTCTCCCCTGTGCCAAAACAATGAATGTACACAATTGTAGTTTCGAGATAAATCAAGTTGAATGTTCATAGCTCTTTGAAAGATAAGTATTTTAAATTGCATAACCTTTTTTTTCGATAATCTTCATGTACATGCAATTCAGTTTAATTGACTGTTCTTGTAGTTTATAATTTTAAATTTTTGCTAAAAATTTTACATATTTGTGCTTTTGGTATTGGAATTTTTATTATTTCGTATTTATTCATGAAACAAGTAATAGTAACACACAAGGTAAAATTTAACGTTTATTGTGCAAAATAGTCACACACTGAGAATTTATTCATAATCTGAATCTTCCTTAGCATCTGGTGCAGGCAAATGATCCGTTACAGTGTTGTTTGCTTTTAGCGAATTATAGAAATATTGATAAGCTTTAGGGATGGTTAAGTCCTTACACATTGTTATCAAAGTGTGGTACTTCAACTCTGCTATAGCAAGCTTTTTCCTTTAAGCTTTCGGGATAATTATTGTTACATCTTTTGGTCAGCCTCTTTTTTGTTTAATTCTGAATTTAATAGAACTTTGTTGCTTGAAGTTAGTTCTATAAAAAAATCTTTGTAGGGGATGTTGTTCATAATGCAACTAACATACGCTTCTCCATCGAATTTGTTAAGTACCAAGTTTAGAATACTTTTTGAAATCAAAAAAGTCCTCAAATGACAAATTTCTCACAACACATAAACAAGGGTTTTTTCTAACATCTCGAACCACCTGCATCAACCCTCAGATGTATCCACCGGTGCATGTTTCGATTTCTGTTCTATTTTAGAATGAATTGAATAGTATTCCATTTTGACATGCCCGATCTCAAAAAACTTATGATCGATCGTTTGTAACGTTGGCTGCTTTATTACAGCATCTAAACACATAGTAGCAAAAATTGAATTTGTATGTTGCCCACCATATCCATCTGATATCATTCGAACTGCATTTATGTTGTTCATACCACTTAAGTAATCATAAAAGTACAAACTAATTCTATTAGCTCCTTGTCTTCTTTGTGTTTTGTTCCAAACGAAACATTTTATATCTTGGTTATCGAGATCGTAAATTGTCAAATTGTAAACCACTAGTTTACGCAAATAACCTGTTGATTATTTAGGACAGTTTAAAACTGCTTCCAAATCAAAGTTAAAAGAAACACCTGTTGGATATTTCCTTGCAGGTTCCTAGTCTTCATGGTGCTGCTGCTTGACAGATTGCTTTTGCTCATGCATTATGTACTCACATTCGTGTAACTTCTTTTCACCCTCCATAAAGTTATCGTAAAACAAACATTTTTACATTGCTCCCTTGCTTAAAGAGTCCCAAATTGTATTCCTTAAACACAGTCTGTATCTTCTAAAGGCAGTGGACAATGATTTTCTTTTAAACACATTTTTTCATACATTTTAGGAATGATTGTTACATTCACTATAGAAACTGCATATTTTTTAGTTGTGGACTGCCTGCAATAGTGTGATTTCAGAGTTGGAAACAAATTAATGTGTTTTTCAATAAAATCATCACTATCCTTATCTAATTTATTGTGAGGAGTATGTTCTCCTTGTTGGCCGTTTATGAACATCCCCTAGCAGCATTTTTTAAACAACTTCTTATAGATGCGTCTGTAGTATTAAGTGTAGTCATAAAAAATCGTGACATATTTTCTTTTTCTCACTATTTATAGTGAACAAATAGTAATTACTGTAGGTTTTCCTAGAATTGTCGACATTTCCCGTAGTTCTCTTCTTTAAACTGTGCATAACATTATTTAGGACGAAACTACGTTGTTCATCATAAGAGAAAAGACTGGGACATTCAGCACAAATGATTGATCTTTGATATTCTTCAACCTCTGTATTACACGTAGGTTTTTGTTTAAGACGGAGCAGGTAGTATAGGACGATCAGGGTATTTAATGTTGCGAAATCCAGTATATTGTTCATCTTTAACTCTTTTTGTTTTTTTCTCAGTCTTTGACCACTTCATTAAATCCATTCTCTTTTTAGTAAGAAAATAATTTATAATTGATGTGAAATAAAACTGATTTCAAATCGGCAAAATAATGTTTGATACAATCTTTTAAATTTCTCGTTTAGTGTTAGCTGCGTCGAATTTTATTATAAACATTGCGTAGTGGTAATTCATCTTCACTGAAACTGTTGCCACCTGTCTCATTACTTGCCTCATTATCAGAATAACTATCTGTTGATTGTACTTATTCATCTAATGAAGAACCAATAAAATCACCATGAAGAGTTAAAGAATATCACAGTTTCTACAATCATCAGTAAGTGTAGCTATAGCGCCTGCTAGAAAAATAATTATAACTAATAATACTGCCACTAAGATTTACAATAATAGCTGATATGAGTATATTAAAAGAATAATTTAATACCTTTATCGAATGATTTGTTTTGGCTTTTAGATAGAGATACTTCTTTACAAATTTCCCTTTCTTTTACCAAATCATCAAACGTACTAGGATCTGCTGTAAAAAGAACTATTCATAATACTATTGTAACTAAGGGAAACAATAAAAACTGATAGGTACTTAATACAATATTAACATACCTTTATTCATCGATGGTTTATTTTTACTTTCAGGTAGAATTATTTCTTTACAGGTTTCTTTTTTACAGAAAAAAATTTAGGCTATGATTTTTACTATTACTAATACTTCACAAATACACTAACCATTCCTTTTCGAACACAATTTCAATATTTTTTCGGTTGTGCTGCTCATGTTTGCTATTATTATCAACCACAAAACGTAATAAAAAGCCACCACAAACCACAATACACCACAGCAGTCACGAAGCCAACAATATTGTTTGTTATTCGTACAATTTAAAACCACGAATATAACCTATTTTATAAAATTGTCATAAGCTAAAACAACCAATGCGACACATTAGCTCTACAAACCATGGAATCTTGTAATTCATCTCAAGGCGAAACATCAAATGTGACACATTCATCAATTTGACGTTGTAGAACATAAAACTTTTGCACAAACGAGAAACTGCAATTTCCTATTTAGACTATATCTATGTGCTGATCACATTAACTGTGTTGGCATTTGATAGTTCGTTAAAAATGCATATCCAACTCGTACATAGTTAAAAAATAACAAATTTGCACATTTATTGTTTTGGCAAAGAGGCGACGATATGTTAGCCTATCACTTTATTTCTTTATAAAAGTACTCGATAAAAAGTACCAATAGTGCAAATACATATCGAATGACTTCACATTCATCATCAGGTCTTCAGTCATGAAACTGCTTAGACGCGTACCTCTGTTGTTGCCTATTCTAAGTTAACTTATACGTTTCCCTGAAATTCCCACTGCCTACATCTTTCACTATCTGCCTGCAATAGTCCAATCCAGGTATAATAAAACCTCTCATTTTTCCTATCTCTGCTTGTAATGTATCCTAAACTATTCCTCAATTGCCTTAGAAAATGTCATGTTCTTCTATTTCATCTATTTTATGTTTTCCATAGATATCCTTTTTCCCCTATTATTTCCAAAACCTCTTTGTTATTAACTTTGTCTGTCTATACCATCATCATCGAACATCTGAAGCACCACATTCCAAAAGGCTACCATCTTTTTCCTGTCTGCTTCTACTACCGTCCGTCCCTATTTCATAGTCACACAGTACTGTGCTCCACACATATGCTTTCAACAATTCTTTTCTTGTTTCTATGTTGGTTGTCTTCGAACATAGCCGCTACTCTTCTTGTTAGATATAGCTCGATTCCCTTCTATTTTCTAAATATATACCCTATTTCACAGATATTCAGTGGTATGTGAAGGTGGTTAAGTAACCTGCGGCTACCAAGATCCCCATCACTTAACCGTTCGTCAAATTAATAGTTTTTTAATAAATCTTTTCGCACAATCAAAATTAGTTAAAAATATTGCAAAACCAACACCTGAAGTTGTTAATAATAATCATCAGGTTTAAGGGCAATTATTTTTTTCGTCATTAGGTTTTTCTTGGAACTGGTTGGAAGCGAACCCTGATTGATTTTCATTCTGATCTAGCCTACACATTTTCCTAAAATTTCCACAGCCTAGATACAGCTCGGATCCCCTTCTGTTGTTTTCTAAATATACACCCTATTTTATAGATACTTAGTGGTGTGTGAAAGGGGTTAAGCAACCTGTGGCGATTAAGATCCCCCAACACTTAGACATTGGCCGAATTAGTAGTTTTCCAATTAATCCTTTGGCACAGTTAATATTAGTTGAGAATATTGAAAAGCAACACCAAGATTGCTTTTAATAACCATCAGGTTCAAGTACAATTATTTTTTCGTTATTAGGTTTTTTTGTCTTGGAACTGGTTGGACGCGTACCTCCATTGATTTCTATTCTAAGCTAGTCTAAACATTTCTCTGAAATTCCCACAGTCTACAGCTTTGACTATCTGAGTGCAATAGTCTAACCTAGGTTTACCTCTACCTCTCTCTTTTGCCATCTCAGCTTCTAATATATTCTGTACTATTTTTTCGTGCCTTATTATGTGACCTTTCATCCTACCTCTCCTATTTGTTACTTTTCTCCACATATTTATTTCTTCCTCTACCATTTTTAGAACCTTCCTGCTCTTAATTTTCTCCGTCAATGAAATCTTTGTCATACGTCTGTAGCACCACATTCTTCTTCTTCTTGTCCGCATCTCCTACTGTCCAAGTTATACAGCCGTACAGTACTGTGCTCCACACATATGCTTTCAGTAATCTTTTCCCTGTTTCTGTGTTTGTTGCCTTTGAATACACTACTTATATTTTATTGTTAAATGCAGCACGACATTGTGCTAATACTTGTTTTATGTTTTTAATTTTTTCCATCTTGTCTTATTTGGCTTCTTAGGTAGTAGAAATCATTAACCTCTTGTAAGTTTTCGTTTCCTATTTGTATCTAATTTTTGACTTATTTTTCCCTGCTTTACATAATACTACCTTAATTTTATTTTTGTTAATTTTCATACCGTACCTCTTTATTCGAACGGTTTCAGTTTCATTAAGTGCTGCTTTTAACTATTCCTTGCTAGATGCCAATACCGCTATATCATCTACAAATCTAGGCATATCAATCTTTTGTCCCTACACAGTAATTCCCAATGTCTTCCTGCATATGACAGTATTCATTGCCTCTTCGTTGTACAAGTTAAAAATTAACGGTGATAGGACACTTCCGTGTTTCACCCTTTCCTAATATTTACTTCTCTATGTTCCTGCTCTAATTTTATAACTGCTGTTTGCTCTTTGTATATGCTATGTACTAATCGTCTATCCCTATAACTTATATCAATCTTTTCGAGTATTTCAAACAGTTTTTCCCTTTCTACATTGTCGAATGCTTTTTCCAGATCTAAACACCCTATATACACGTTTTTCCTCTTTCTATTGTCTTTTCCATTATCACCCTCAGAGCTAAAATAGCATCCCGTGTGCCCTTGTATCGCCAAAACCCAAATTGATCTTCTCCTAGTATCTCTTCAACTCGTTTTTCATCCGTTTTTGTACAATTCTAGTAAATATTATTGATACGTGTGCTGTCAAACTTATCGTTCGAAAATTTTCACATCTATCACTGCCTCTCTTTTTTGGTATAGTGACTATGATGCTACATTTGAAATTTTTGGGTATCTCACCTGTCTCATACATAAAGCTTACAAGTTGGAAGGGAGGTTCTGTTACTGCTTGTCCAGCAGCTTCTAGAGTTTCCGTTTGCACCTTATCTATACCCGGTGCTTTGCCATTTTTCAAACCCTTTAATGCTAACTCAAACTCATCTCTATGTTTAAGATATCCCAAGTGGTTCTTTTCAATGTCTGATTCCTGATCTAATGTGGCTAGTTCCTGTCCTGCATATAAATTCCCTATATGTTCTTGCCATCTAACCACTTTTTCTATATTTTCCATGATGGTGCCTCTTTCCACGCCTCTTATATTTTTTCTATACGGTTATATATTCCTAAAATTCTTTCTAATTAGTTTGTATGCTTCGTCTGTCTTCTCTATTTCCAACTTAGTTTGTACCTCTTTGCACTCTTCATAAATCCATTGTTCTTCAGCTTTCCTGAATTTTCGAATAATTTCACATTTTATGGCTTTGTATTTCTGTTTTCCTGCTTCATCTGTTCTGTTTTTGTATTTTCGTCATGGTTTCTTATTTCCTTTTTGTGTATACCCCAGAATATTTCTGACCTCCATGTCTAGGCTGGATTTAATGTCATTCATTCTGTTTCTACTCCCTTAGTATCAGAAATTTTTCCGATGCCCTTCAGCAATTCATTTGACTTTTTTTTATCTTTCGTGGATATCTTTATCTTTTAGTTTCTTAAAATCAAAGTGCCTTTTTTCGTTCACTTTTTAAAATTTTTTAATTTAAGAGTGGCCTTCATAATTACGATGTTGTCAGTGTCTATATCTGCTCCTGGATAGCTTCTACAGTCTTTTACTTGATTCCTAAACCGTTATCTAACAAGAATATAATTTATTTGATATCTTCCTATATCCCCTGACATCTTCCACGTGTATTGTCTTCTAGCATGATGATGAAATAATGTGTTTGTGATGGTTAAATGGTTTTTGTCGCAGAATTTATCAGCCTATTTCCCCTGTCGTTTCTCGTGCCTAAATGAAATAAACCCACTACCGCTCTTTCCCTACCCTCACCTACAACCGCATTAAAATCCCCTTAATTATTAAATTTTCATGTCCTTTTACGCATTTTAGTATGTCTTCGATATCATTGTAAATCGCTTCCACTGCTTCCTCACTATAACTACAGGTGGGCATGTATACTTGTGTTATTACTGTATTAACCGGTTTAGACTCTAATCTAACCATGAGTACTATTTCGGTCTTTTGTAAGTAGTTTTCTACAGTGTCCTATCTTTTTCGCATAACTATCCCCTCACTCGAATTTTTTTCCTATGCTCCTGTATGAATTACCCTAAAGTCTCCGCTTTAAAAAAACCATCGTCTCTGGCCACCGAATTTTACTAATCCCTACAATATCTAATGCTAACCTATCCATTTCAATTTTCAAGTTCTCTAGCATACCTTCTTGCTTCATACTTCTGACATTCCACGCTCCGACTCGCAGAATGTTCCCAACTCTTTTTCTAAACTTTCAGATCACATCCTACAAAGTAGTTCCCTCCCGGAGATCCGAATGGGAAACTATTTTAGCTCCGAAATTGAGAGGTACTTGAGAGGTAATGCGGTTTCCCGTTGCCCTCCACATCGCAGTAATGTGTGTCTTAGAATGCCATACCGACCTCTGCCACTCCAAGTACCGAAAGAGCTGCTCCCCTCTTTCTGGGACTTGTCTTAGTCTGGTTTGTCACTAAAAAGCCCACCAATTGTGTAAAATTTTGATCCGGCTCTTAAGCTCATCGGAACACGCAATCCGCTCCACCCGTTCTAGTAATCTAGAACTTCTTCAAGGTGCAGGTCCATTCAGAACGGCGAATGACTTCATTCAACCAAAATATTTGATATTATAAAATAAAATAAAATAAAAATGGTATTAGACCAGCATAATAACTTTTTATTCTCTTGTAGTAACCTAAAAATCCTGAATAACACAAAGTATAAGAATCACATTGTGATTATTGCAAAACCTAATAAATATGACAGAATTGCAAATATGCAATATAATATGCTAAATATGTACTAAAAATTTAAGTTGATTTTATTACATTGCAACTGATTTTACTCACATCATATTCTATAAATATACCAATGATTTTGTACTGGAAAATACTAACATCGCATTTTAAATTACCTAAACAATTGAATAAATCCTCTTAATTTGCATTGCCTAAAAATTTGTCTGTTAAAAACAAAACATCTGATAGATAAAAAACTGCCGTTGCTATCCAAACATAATAGAAGGTTAAAGAAGTATCGCATTAAAACAATTAGGACAATAGAGAAATTAGTTAAAAAACCCCAAGAAACACCGTGTGAAAATTTTCATATTACTACAGAACAGAGGTTTTTTTCGACATTACACTGAGGCTGCGCACATGACAACTGGACATGAAGAAACAAGAGGCATGTACTCCAACGCTATTTCCATAAGGAAATACTATGCAGGCTGTTCGGAAAATGGGCTCGGAAACTCAGAGGGGTAATTCTACGCGGAAAAATACGGTTAGTAAGTCATGTAATACAAATGTCTAAATTGCAATATATTCGAACTTATAGGATGTCAAAGCTCAATTTGTTTAATTTTTAACATATTGTGATCAATCCTTAACTCAACAAGTTGGTATTGGATACAATGGCTCAAATCAATAAATTCCACTAGTTTAGGTTTAGCATTGTGCCACCAGAGGGCACCTTATCTAAAACGCATTTTTATTTTTTTGTTAAATAGATGGTGTCGCTTTTAAGCTAATACAAAACGTACGTTAAGTTGCAAATTAAATTTAGATTTTTATTGAATACTATAGCTACTTGTAAATTGGGATTATGAGAAAGTAGTACTTATAGCAGTTTCTTTTTACGATTTTATTTATGGGGATTAACATGAACAAAAAAAATACTAAAATGTCACAAGGACAGCTATTTATATTTATTTGTCTTTTGTGAACAGTGTCAGGGATAGAAGAAAATCAAGAAAATGGGATGCGTTGTTGCACTAATTCTATCAAACCACATGAATTCCGATGTCAAGTGGACTTGATAGACATGCAGAGCAAACTATACATAGATTATGGTTCCATATATATACCTAACAGGATTATCCAACTAAATTTATAATTCTTAAACCACCTAAACCGAAAACAGTTGAAGATGTTGCATATAATTTAATCGAAATTTTTTGTATTTTCAATGCCCCATTTATACTCCAAAGCAACAAGGGAAGAGAATTTTTCAATAAAATAATCGCGACCTTAAAAGATCTGTGAACAGGTCTTAAACTTGTGTATGGTAAACGCCGGCATTTGCAAAACGAGGGATCTGTGTAACGCTCCAATCAGGATGTGAGAGACATAATGGTAACATGGATGCTTGATAATAATAACAAACAATGGTCAGAAGGTTTACAATTTTTTAAGAGGAAAAAAGTCGTGCCCTCCATAAAAGAATAAAAAAAGTCTTCAAGGAGCCATGTTTTATCGTGAACAAAGAATTGGACTTGCAGATTCTTCTCTGTAAAATGAACCATACGAAATTCTAGAAACAGAAAAAGATTTAGAAAGAAAAATGGTTGGGATGGCACACGGAACAGACTACAAAGGTTGAAAGGAGGTAACCAGCGCAGTATTCGGTACCGTATTATGTTCTATAAGAATATTATGGAATTCTCTCAATATGCAAAAAATGTTGTTCAAAATCGAAGACTAAGTCATATTTAGCCTTATGCAATAGACGGGAACGAATCAAAGATCAGTGTGAAGAAGCTAAAGCAGAACTGGAGAAATAAACTATAAAAATGTTAACTTTGTTTCGAGAAAAATTACCTTCTGCCGAGTGCGGTGAAAATGCAGTAGTTGAAGTTCGTGACTTTGACAGAGGGCGACTTGCCCCTAGAAGTGTTCTAGTCGTAGTTGTATGAGTTAATGAGTCCAGCCTATAAGTTAGAAGCAAAAGAGCGAGCACAGGAAAGACTTTATAGTCTAAGTAAATTCTCTTTCACTGATTTGAATTTTGTGAACCCATCCGACATCCAGAGCTTTCCATTAAATTTGAGAAGAGCTTTGGCTCTTTCGTATGGGTCAAAATAAAAACTTGAAATATGCTATTGTCCGGGGTACTGCAACACTAAAATGTGCAAATGTAAGTCCAGCGAGATATTGTGCAATTCTAAATGCCAAAACAGCAAATCCGGCAAGAACAAAAAATTTCGTTTTTTCGGTTGCAGTAGTTTACTACCTACGGTTTAGGTGGCTCTAACTTTTTTATGATTATTTAATGCAGTTTCATATAAAAATAAGCTCATAAAATTTTTTGAGAATTATGAGTTGTTATCTTGTGCAATAAAAACACGATTGGTTTATGAGCGGTTTAAATCAGCTACAGCTTGTCATGGACACTAGAGCATTCTCCACAACGCCAGTTACATATCCCTATACTAATAGGTATTAAAAATTAAATGAAATAATTATTTTATAGAAATAGAATGATACATTGTATTATATAATGCAGGTAAAAGAGTCACCGAGTTTATACCAGGAATATAATAAGAGGCAAGTACTTTCCAACACAGATGCAAGTTGATACAAAAAAATAAGGAACAATGAAACTGCTGTCAAGCATACTTATTCATAATTGCCTAGAAATAACGACATTGTATGTTATCAAGAGACAGTAAAAACCAGTTTTGCACTTTTCCACAGAACAATGCAAAACCAGAGGCTTCATATTAAATGAGAGAAGCTCTCCAAGTTAGTCAGCCGTTGAATCTCATAACTTTCACATTGTTAGAGTTACTCACAATTAATTATTGATTAATTAAAATAGTGACTTGTATTAATTTAATCTTAATTTAAGTTGTATTTAAAGAATATAAGTGTTTAAGTTGTTTGTGAATAAAACAAGTCTGTTGGTAATGTAATAAAATTAATTTTGAATAAAGTTTTTTGGAAGGACGCTTCCAAGATCCCAAGTTTTATCTACCGCAATCGATGAGGACTTACCAATCGCAATTACGGGAACTCTGAAAATTATTCTAATCCCACAGATTATGACAAAATGCTAATGGAAAATGTAATTAACACTCGTTTCAATAATGATATTAATACGAAAGAAGAGATGTATTCCGTTGCAAAGGAATACTTTTAACTAATACGGTCGAGCACAACATTCATTAACCGATAAGAAACCAATTTTCAACAAAGCATATAAACTACATCAAGCAAGTCAAGAGAAAGTAGACAAACAAGTAACAGACTTACTAAACCAAGACATCATTCAACATTCAAATTCACCATGGAGCAGTCCTGCACTATTTGTGCCAAGAAAGTTTGACGCCTCAAAAAAACAAAAATACCGAATGGTAATCGATTACAGGAAACTATGTGAAAAAACTGTGGGCGATAAGTATCCATTACCAAACATCACGCAAATATTAGACAAGCTAGGAGAATGCAAATAATTTTTGACGTTAGACCCTGCATCAGGTATCATCAGACGAAAATGGATAAGAACGATATGACCAAGACAGTTTTCAGTACACCCAGAGAGCACTATGAATACAAATGCATGCTGTTCGGCTTAAGAAACGCACTCGCCACATTTCAGAGAGTGATGGATAATATTTTGAGAGGAATACACATTACATGTGATTTTCCAATGCTCCACCCGAAGGTACTACATTGGCCAGGAAGCGAGTTCTTTTTACCTGGAAAATTTGGAATTTTGCCGAACCCTTACTGTTTCAAACAAAATAGGGATCTTTAACGTGCGCGACAACACTCAAACACGGGACCTCCATTTTACCTCTCATCCGAACGAGGGTGTATTTTTGTGAAAAATGCTCGCCTAACATTTTTCAAACGGACCGTGTCGGGATTCGAACCCGGGACCTTGGGCGTAGTAGTCACACACATACCACTACGCCACGGAGCCGCCCTAGAGGAATACACAGCGAGAAATGCCTAGTATATCTTGACGATATAATTGTATACCCGTCGTCACTCAAAACACATGGAAAGACTAAGAGAAGCTTTTGAGCGTATAAGAAAAACTCAGTTTAAAGTACAGCTGGATAAGAGTGAATTTTAAAAAAAAAGTATCATTCCTGGAACACATAATAAAAATCCAGATGAGAGAAATTGCGTACTAAACTACCTTTTACCAGGAAACAGAATGCTTTTTGGACTCGGTGAATATTATAGAAAATTCATTAACGCTTATGCCCAAATAACTAAACCGCTAACAAATTGTTTAAAGTAAGGTAATGGGATCAAACATACACCGAAATTTATTAAAGCAGTGGAGAAAATTAAAAGCATTCTTACGAATCACTGTTGGTTGGAGTACCCTGACTTTCCAATAGCATTAGATTAACAACGGACGCATCTAAAGTCGCCTTAGGCGCAGTATTGCATCAAGTCAAGGTAGGTAGTGACAAACCAATTAGTTACGCGTCAAGAACGTTAATTAAACAAAACAAAAATATAGTTCTATTGAAAAGGAATCATTACTCTAAGTTTGGGCAATAAAATACTCCAGACCATACCTTTACGGAAGAAAATTTTTTATATACACAGACCATATACCCATAGTGTGGTTATGTAAACTAAAGGAACCTAACTCAAAATTGAAGAGATAAAGGATTAGATTGAAGGAATATGATTACGAGATAATATATAAAAAGAGAATGTATAACAATAATGCGGACGCATTGAGCCGAATACAAATAAACTTAATAGATACAGAATCAGTAGTAAGTAATGTGGAGGAGACCGAAACGAGGGAAGATCTCGACGACTCAAGAAATCGAAACCTTAAATTCAACTCAGAACGACGAACCAAAACCGCAATTAAAATTCTATACGAAGCCATAGATACCAAATCACACCAATTTATAATTACAGATATCCTTATCAACCCTGAACATGTAAAATACACAACAAAAAAAATATAAAAATGTATCACATTCAAATAAGTAAAGATAACAATGAGGATCAAATCATCAAAATTATGAAAGAAGATTTCCCGGAGAAGAAGCGTTTTTATTTTTACTTCACTACAGATCATTTGTATGAAAGATTTTCGAAATTATATATTCGATTATTTAATAATTCAGGACCAGAAATTATTAAATGCACAGAAAAATTAATTCATTTAGACGAGCCAGATGAAATAAACGACGTAATTCGCAACCCACACAAAGGTAAAACAAACTATCGTAAAATAAACAAAACTCTAAAACAACTAATACGGAGTTATTGTTTTAACGGCATGAAGGAATTAACTACAGATTTCATTAACAAATGCGAACTAGGTGATAAGGCAAAATACGATAGATCACCACCGAAAGTATGCTTAATACTTCACATTTTACGGTACACCCGAATCAATAGGTCCAGGCAATGTTAGTGAATTTGGAAACGAATCCATACAGAATATTCTCGCACTTCACAAAATAAAAATCTGTTTTATTACAGAAAATCATCCAGAACCAAACGGATTAATTGAGCGAATGTATTTGACATTATTGGAAGAAATAAGACTAACGTACATGAAGGAACCTGTTACCACTTTAATGTTGCATGCCCTAATTGCTTATAACGATGCGATTCATTCTTCAACTAACTTTACACCCCTCAAATTGACATTTGAAAATTTAAATTCTAGAAATCCTCATGACATACTCTACAACAAAGAGGTATACCAACAGTACGCCATAGATCATAAAGAAAAATTGAAAATCACGTACAATAACATCAGAAACGAACTAGACAGCGATAAGGGACGGATAACAAAAGCACGCAATAAGAACGCCGATATGAACATTTTCATAGTAGGGTAATAGGTTTATAAAAGAAACTTTAAAAGTAAACGACAAAAAACTACAACAAAATTGGGAAGTATGCACAACACAGTAAACTATTGAATTTTCGCACAGAAATTCAACATAACCGAATTAAAACGAGAAGTTTGTATACTTAGAAACAATTACGACGGACTGAAAGTATCAATAAACACGGCCATATTTGGAAACGATTACGCGATAGAAATGCTTAACTATAAAAGTATAATGAAAAACATTATAAAGAACACAGACCACAAATTCTAATCGATTAATACCGACAGATCAAACCGCAAGACAGAAGAGGACTTATAAATGGATTAGAAGTAGAGGAAAATCAGTGAACCCAGGCCCTCATTTCCTCCAGAATCCCTCATTTCCTCACTCATCTGGACCAAATTTACATGTAAATTCGCACTATAAAGTCTTATTTTAGATGAATCTCCTCCTGACTCCTCCTTGCTCTCCTCCTTGCTCAGACACCCCACAACCATTTTGATTACATCACACCCGCATTCTTTCCACCGCGAGATAAATCTTTCTCCACATTTCCACCCACGAGATAAACCTATCTTGTTTGGTATCAATTAATATTAAATTTTCTTAGCTACCCGAATCTCTAGGAATTTTTAGATTGCATCATCCCCAGGAGCTACCCCCATTTAAGATTTCTTACCTGTAGCAACTTTTAAGCGTTCTTATAAATTCTTTTAGTCATGCGATACATCTTGTTAGTCTAAAATTTTATGTAGAATCCAAATCTGTAAACAGATTTGAAATCGGACCACGCCCTGCAAAGTTATACCCCTTTAAAGTCCTGATCTTCTAATTTTGCTATTTGCTCTATAAGCAAACCTAACAAATAGTTTTCTTCGTATAACCAATGCATCTTTCGAGATAAACCTATCTTGTTTGGTATCAATTAATATTAGAATTTTCTCAGCTACCCGAATCTCTAAAATTTTTAGATTGCATCATCCCCAGAGAGCTACCCTGATTTTAAGATTTCTTACCTGTTGCGATTTCCGACCGTCTTAAACATTTTTTATACATGCGATACATTAAATTAGCTTAGAATTTTATGTAGAATCCGAATCTCTAAACAGATTTAAAATCGGACCACGCCCTGCAAAGTTACACATATACCCTCTGCGAGATAAATCTTTCTCCACATTTCCACCCACGAGATAAATGTACCTTGTTTGGTATCAATTAATATTAGAATTTTTTAGCTACCCAATTTTTAAATTTTCACATAGCACCATCCCCAAGGAGCTACCCCATTTAAGATTTTTGCACCGGCAGCGATTTTGAGCGTTCTTATAAATTTTCTTTATACATGCGATGCATCTTGTTAGTCTAGAATTTTATGTAAATCCGAATCTGTAAATAGATTTAAAATCGAACGACCCTTACCATTTACACACCCTTTAAATTATAAATTTCCTGCGGCTTATACATAAAGAAAATCTAAAACCATTCTTAAAACTTTTTATTACAAACAATTTTACTAATACAGTTTAAATTTTTAAAACCACATTTCTAAATATATATTCACAATTTTTTTATTTTCAACCTAGAACTTGTCATATCGGGTCATACTTATTAATATTTATTTCTAAATAGAGCACCTTTTCCAAAGACCAACCGGACCCGCATGTTTCAAATTCCTCTGATTTTGTTCGCATGGTTTCGCTTAAGACCTCGTACGTATTTTCCAGATTACTAGAAGACGTTATAACACATTTTTGTGTTAAAGGATTTCACATCGGATCTCTTCCCCATTTTGATGTAAACGCCGTAGAGTTCGCAGTAGACTTTTACTGCTGTATGTTGTATTCTTTTTTCATTTATTAATCGAATAAATCGCTCTTTCTGCTTCCAAAGAAACTCGGGCACTCCATCGTCGACACTGGCGTTCTTTATGCGATAGCTAGCCATACGGTTGTTAAACGCAGTGCTAACCATTTCTACACCATCGTCGCTAGTAGCGGTAACTGATGCATTTTATGTCTGTTGCTTCTTAAATGTGCGGCATACGTAGTTTTCCATTTCGAAATCGCATACTTTACACATAATTCGTGGTTGTTTCGTACAAGTCCTTTAACAGCTGGCGGAGCTGAACGTTTACGGCTTAATGACATACCGTGCTGTTTTTCCTTGTGTCGCTGTAAGTTGTCCATTCTCGTAAAAGCGAAACCGCAAGTCCCACAGTTTAAGTACTTTGCTGCGGGCGGATGTATAAGCAACCTGGACGATGTTGCACCACGACATTTGTTCTGGTGCCGTTTGAGAGCATTTTTCCAGGTATAGGAAGCACCGCAAGAGTTGCACTTAAAACGTTTGCAGATACCATTTTAGTACAAAACAAAATCCGCACTATAAGACTTGACTTGTAAGCGAACTAACTTATAACTAAAGAGTTTACTCCTTGCGTACCTGCTTTATGTACCCTATAGAATGCAAACCGAAGGTTTCCGAAGACACCGAACGAAGTCTGAGGATTCAGCGAGGAACTAAATGACGTCATAATCCTCGCTGCTCGTCCAATACATTTAGCGCCAATGCATGCGCCCTGGTTCGCTTTTGTCCATGGTGCGAATGCCGTTAGTAGAAACATCGAAAACGTCTTCCATGTTATACGGATCGCGTGCATATTAAAAATCCAAAAGGGTGGTAGCACGCACACAAATTGTGTGCAAGTCGTGCTGTAGAAGATGCAGTGCTACTATAACCAAAAACACTTTAAACCATTACTAAGAAAATACCAACTTGTTGTCTACAGGATACTTACTAATAAACCAATTTAATTTTAAATAACTTCTACGTCATACTTTAGGTAGGCTTGAATATTTTCAAATGAATCACCAAGCGAAAGTATATGTAGCGGTATTCAAATTACCCATTAATTTCCCATTTTACGACCATGGTTAATTATAGATTAAAATTTAATTTGTGCACGTTCGAGCTTCTCGTAAACTAACATATTTTATAGCAACAATGCGCTGTATAATACATGCATACCCTTCGCCGCGCTACTGCTATTCTTGTAATTGCTAGAAAAAGTCACTCTCCTTTTTACTGTTAGGACCGATGCAAAGCACCATTTTTTATACTTTCTATAGCACATCGCGCACTTTTTCGTATGATAATTAAATTTGCTTCTGTAGGCTTTTACACTTTCGCATAGCGGTTAATCGCACGTAATGATTTCTAGAACCGGTAAGTACTCGATATCGTCCAAATAGAAATTAGATGCTCGATGTCTGTCAACTTCCAATTCCCTCGTAAAGGTAGAAAAACTCAGTCAATCATCCATTATACTTCGACCCGCTCCTGTTCTGATAATTTACAAACATTTTCAAACGACAATGGGCCGAGAATTTTTAAACCTCCGAGGGATCTTTAAGTCGTGATCAATTACACATCCGAGCTACGCGTAAACTAACATATTTTGCAGCAACTGTATAATACATGCATACCCTTCTCTGCGCTACTGCTATTCTTGTAGTTGCTTGGAAAAGTCAGTCGCCCTTTTTGCGGTAGGACCGATGCAAAGCACCATTCCATACTTTCTTTATAAGTGTAGCACATCGCGCACTTTTTGTCGGATAATTAAATTTTGTTTATGTAGGCCTTTACACTTTCGCTTATTTAAACATCTAATACAATTGATTAACCACTTTCGATTATTCTAACGGAGACCACCATACATCCCGCCGCACCGTTCTTTTTGAATCCAACGATCCTATGGGCTTCCGCACTAACACCTGACGTATCTTTCCTACTATTTGTTAAACAAAAACTACCGGTATCGCCATTGTGGACGTAAACAGATGTTTGTGGATTGTACGAGAATATGTAACCATATACATTAACCAGTCTAAGCTATTTTATTTAGTCCACGAAAACTACTATTTTCTAAACCAAATTAATAATCGTCTTTATAGGTTCCACATTTCTACCGTTACCCAATGACTGGTGCTACGTACATGGAAACTTTAATTTCTTATTGGAGAATTCTTATTCTCCGCGCACTGCTGCGTAGTTGCATGCCTACCCCTTTTGGAGGTATATGCTCGTTATAGGTTGTAAGACCCTCGGTTTTATAACTACAATTCGTGAAACCCCTTTAATCTTTTTAATCGTATCTTTCTCGCCTACAATACAGTAGGACTTAACATTACTACCAACAAATTCTAATACTGGACCCCCATTAAATACGTCTTTAATTTTCCTACAACTTTTTGTTGACAAGTGTTATATTTATTTATTATACGCGGGGTAGTCACTCTTTTAAGATAAATATATTTTGCTATGTATCAACTAATATTAAATTTTCTAGGGACCCCAAATCTGTAAATAGATTTTAAATAGGACCACCCATACAAAGTTATGCGTTTTAAAGACTAATTTTTGCCCATCTTTATTTAACACCATTTTAAAACCTTTTTCGCTACCCAAGACATATGCCTTAGCCAACCATCTCCCGAGAAATCTAAAACCGCCATGTCCCGAATACCACGTGGAGATAACACGTATACTCTGTCAACCAGGATAGAAGCCGGAAGGATTTGGAAGGTGGGAAAGAACTTAAAATTATGGAATCTTAAAACTAATATATACAATAGATTTACAAAATCCATACAAATATAAACAACTATCTTATATCTTTACACCCCATGCGTAGATTGTTGTACTATTAGGAATGATGTACCTTTTGTCATCTTCCTCGATAAACTAATTTTATTAATAAGCTGCGTATACAAATCGTATTCTTTTACTCCGGATACATACGCAGACAAGTACTCGATACCATCCAAATAAAAATTGGATGCTTGGTGACTGTTAACATCCGCTTCCCTCGTGTACGCCCAGACACATCCCAGCCCATGCGCCCCTGCGCATGCACCCTGCCCATGCGCGCCCCCTGCGCGTACGCACCCTGCCCATGCGCTGCCGCGCACCCCTCTCTGTGCGACTGCTATTTCGTGGTAACGTCACAGCCTTTTATAAATAAAGAACAATGTTATATACTATTATAAAATGTTTATTCTGACATTATACATAACAAATTTAAAAAAAATAATGCCAAGCATGGATCCATTTAAACTTAATTTTAATACAAAGTTATACACAGAAGACAGTCCTTTCTTTATGTTTGTTTTGCGGTGGTTTTAATTTTATCTAATTTTATTCGCAGCTTAAAATTTAAATCGACACCCAAGTCTTCTATCTCCTTTTCTAACCAATAGTTTGATACATAAAGACCGTCTAGGTTTTCGAATTGTAAAATGTACCGAAGTCTGCCTCTATATTTAAAGTCTTTGATTCCGCCGACAACCAGATCCATTCCTTCGTGTAATTCTTGCAGCTTGTGACAATCTTTTAATCGCAGCTTTCCCACTATATCCTGCATACGTATCTTGTTAGCTTGATCGACTTCTTCTTGTCGGTATTGGAGAAATCCTTTTCTCCCACACCTGTTGCGTAGTTGCATGTCCACCACTTTTGGGAATATATGGTTGTTATAGGTTGTAAGACCCTCGGTTTTAAATGATCCGAAAGGTTCTTTACTGGGCAAATATACAATGTTTAGCGGAACCCCTTTACGTGTGGTGTACGCCAAGATTACGAAACCCGCATTCCTTAGTTCGTCTTTGTGATCTGCCATTTTGATAAATATGTTTTTAAAATAACCTTTTAAGAAGTATACGGATTTAGTATCATCCTTTTCCGCAAGAACGCCTACATAACTAAAGAGTCTTTCTTACTAACCGCAAATGCAAACACTTGTAGAACCCGGATGTATCTAAGTCATCCATCGGCACATAAAATAATCTTTTAATTCTTCCTCATTTTCTCTAATAAGATGTTCTTTGTCTAACACATCTTTGTATTGTTCGCGTATTGTCGCAGTGTTTTCCATTACCAATTTTCGTCTTTTTGCATCCATTTCCTCTAATTCCAGTTGTCTTTTCCTTCCACTTACAGCGTATGGTATGCATAATGGAGCAATTTCCTTTAGCGTAAACGGATAAAGTTTACTACCAATATTTACGCGTTGTCGTACAACCTCTGGACGAATGTTAGCGTATCTATCAATCCCAATTCCGAAATGATTATTTCTTTTGGAATTGTAGAATATGGTGTTGCAGATTGTGTAAAATATGTACTACCTGCTTTAATGTAGCACTTGTGTAAGATTTTTATTTTATCTTGAGCTGTCTTCCTCCTCTACTATCTCCAAATAATTTACAGGTAAATAGTTAAAACTAAAAGCCAAAGCACATACTTTATCAATTTTCCCTTTCTTTTGGTTTTCGGACAACAATTTGCAAGCCCGTCAATTTCTTTGTATTACCATTCCCCAATACACGTACTGTAGCAGGTTATTAAACACTAAACAGCAGCTATTTTGTAGCTTGTCCGATAGCTTACTCCACATTTTGGCAAGTGGTACCAGTACATTGGCGCCTTTAGGAAGTATAACTTACTATCTTCCAATAACGTTAAACAGTCTTTTAAGGGTTATACACCCGTTCCGCACTGACATTGCTTCCAATTGCACAGTTGTATATTGTCGCTTCCAATCGCGTAATACCATGTTCTTTGGCCAAAGTAGACGCAAATGTTTCCCTTAAACGTACATCTGGACAACGTAAAAATCTAGTATATGATTGCCAAGTTGTTTATTAACACCAGGACTTGTTATCTGACACACAAATTTGTTGTATATCTTAATTCTTGCATTGGTTGTTAGCCATGTTAAACAATCAATTCCTACAGTTTTATCGTTGTCAACTATAATATTACACTTTTCTTCGTATTCGCCCTTATAGCAAAAGTTATGGTTTGTAGTTAAATAATTACACATCTCCATCTTGCTAAATATACCCGCAAAATCTTGGGTTACATCCATGTCAAAAAGATAGAAATAATCTTTTTCGAGTTCGTCTAATATATCTGGTAGTTCCTCCAATAAAGTTTCCAACTTAACATCTGCTAGTTCTCCACTTTGTATGGAACACATATAGGATTTTGGAATTTTTTATTAATGCATTCGAGGTCTTCTTTTCCGATAATTTCTTTTACTCTCTGGCCCATCTTGTTAGTGCTTTCCAGAGAAAACGGAAGCTTAGCTTTAACACCATGCCTAGCGGAAACAAATCGGTCAAACTTTCTTCGTAGATAGCTGTTAAATGCACCACAAATTTCTTTTTTTAGGATAAACATCCTTTTGCTTGCAGATGTTTGTTCGGCGTCAGAAAGGTCGCAAATTTTAACCAACATTATATTGTCACAAAATGGTTCTGTAATTGGTGTGTGTAGTCCACCAGTCAGCATCTGTTCGCCTTCGACATAACAAATATTACCAATATCTGTTACCAGATTATTGTTGCACATATTTTCTGTCAACAGCCATAATCCAAATCGCTCATTTGTCGGTTTCACTTTATTCCCAAGAAGTTGAGAAACGTTAATCACCTTGGAGACGCTCATGTTTACCGTTCTAGCTACTATCGAATACTAAATTGAATACGAAAAAATTGTTCTCTTATGTATTCTACAGAGTGGGGGCGTATATTGCCGAAGATAGTCGAATATGTTGTTATCCGACCTAGGCCGACAGGGATGCGCATCGACATATATCCGGATATTGTAGGATGTTAAGTTAGGGTGAAATTGCCCCATGACCACATGACCATATGACCCATGACCAATGACCACATGACCACATGACCACATGACAACATGACCAATGACCATATGACCTAATTGCTTTTTAATGAGTTTTCTCATTAAAACCTTACTAATTGCTTTAATGAGTTTTCCATTAAAAACAAGTGTGGACCTAGGTTATAAAGGAAAAATTAATGGTTGGGTCAGCGCCGCGGCTAACCTGAACCTGCTTTTGTAATGAAAAGAAAGAACATGCGATTGTGTGTGATTAAATTCGTGCAACTAGGTGTGAAATGTAAATGTTGGTCGCTGGAGTGTCACTCGAAATGCGTGCAATCGTGCGGGTATGGGCATGTCGTGCGCGCATGAGTGGCATGTCGTGTGTGGGCAGCGCTGGCAGGTTGTCGGCACAGGCGATGTTAGTCGCATGATGTATTGCTACTGTATTGTGGTTAACGATAATGCGCGTGTCGAGGCTGAGTTTCATGGCGATTATAAAATTGGTTGAGACGTTTTACTGGCTTGATGTCGAAAAAATCGTGTTCAATGTTGCAGTAATCTTGATAAGAACGAAACTCGGTATTTGTCTGTCGGCTGTGGGTGACGTGCTATGAATGTGGTTAGATTTTGAGGAGATTGGGTGTCGCTGAGGTCGGTGCGCTGGCATGATGTTTAAAAGGGGTTGCCTATAACAGAATTTGTTGAATTGATCAACTGTTGGGATCTGATGTGCAACGTATTGCGTGATTCCAAAAATGTTGATGTTCTGAAATATGCATAAAGACTGTGCGGTATGATAAATGAAAACTGATTGGGTTCCGTGATGTTGAGAGAGATGAGGAAAATCGTGTCTTTACGAATGAAGAGATAAATACTCAGGACAGTGAGATTTCACGTGATAAGACAGTGTAAAGCATGTACCTGGGAGAACGTCCTGATAAAAATGCTGTCACGATGCATGGTAATGCGCATGTCTGACTACTGAAATATATGTGGTGAATGTAGTGACAAAATGCTGAACTATGTTGATGTAATTCTGATAAAATGGTTCGTCCAGCATGGTTGATCAGTGCGTTAAGGCGTCAGAAGATCGGGCTGTTGGTGGTCAGCTGTGTAATGATCGGTGTGGTCTTCGTGAAAGATGAACTGTTAATCAATGTGAATTTAGATGCGTCGTAAGTCGCTGCGTATGAACTTTTTTTTTTTTTTTTTTTTTTTTTTTTTTTTTTTTTTTTTTTTTTTTTTTTTTTTTTTTTTTTTTTGTGTGGCCAAATTGGGATGCCTTTAAAAGGGTGGGGAAGGTAGGTTAAACCATTGTGGTTAGATTTCAGAGGTAAAGACAATTAATTTAAATTAAATGGGGAAAAACTAAAGTGGGGTTTTTGGGTTTAAATGCGTTTGCCCTTTTCGTTTTGGAAAAAAAAGGGGTTTTCGGGAAAAAAAAAAATTTTTCCGAAAAAAGGGGAAACTTTGAAAGGGGAGGAAATTGGATTTGGGGGAAATAATGGGGTTGGAAGGGGCCTAAAAGGGGTTGACAACAAAACCCGGGGTTGGGGGAAATGCAAGGTTTTAAAGTGGTTGGCAAGGTTGGGGCGGTTTGGCTTTTCTGGGGGAAAGGTTGTGGGAAAATTTGGGGGGTTCCAAAATTATGGGAAATTTCCCGGCCTTTTGAAAGGGGTTTTTAAAATTTGTTTGGGGGGGGTTTAAATTTGGGGGTTTGGGGGGAAAGGGTTTTTAAACTGCCCGGGAAAAATTTGTTATTTTAAAAGATTCTGATTCAAAAATTTTTGAAGGGGATAAAAAGGGCTAAGGGGGAAAGTATCGTTTTGGGGGCTGGGAACCGTGAAATGGTGGGGGGGGGCTGGGGGCTGGGGTTTTGGTGTAAGGGTGATGGGGTTTTTTGGGGTGAACCAAAATTTTTTTGTTGGGGTTTAAATTTGGTTTTGGGTTTAATTTCAAAAAGAAAAAGGGGCCTTTCCTTAAAAAGGTTTGGTTGGGTTGGTTTTTTATTTAAAAACCTGAAAGTTTTAAACCTCCTTTGGGGTAGGGGAAGGGGGGGGGCCAGGTTGGGGTTTGGCGGAAACGGGCTGGTTGGGAAAAAATTTTTAAAAAATAAAAGGGTTTAAAAAGGAAAAAGGGAAAGATCTTTTAAAAGGGTTTTGGGTCATTTTGTTTTTAAAATTTTAAATTTAAATTTTTTGGAAAAATTTTTAGGGCTGCAAATTTGGGGAAATTGTCCGTGAAAATTGGGGGGGGGGATCCAGTATGAATTTGGTAGGCGGAAAGTTGTACGATGGTGTACAAGATAAGGGTCTGTAATGAGTGAAAGAGGGTCTTAAATATAACGAGCATAACTTGGGTGGTTGCAATCGACAGTGGCGGTGTTCCTAATGAAATTGTTTGTGTCCCGTCTTGGGTAATGTGTTAGAAATGTGGAATATAAAGCGATTTTAATTGGGTTAGAAAATTAAAGTTTTCGTGAAAATAAAATGTTAGACTTAAGATATGGTTAATATCTGACTAAAATCTGTTACGTCAAATGGCGTCGTGTTTTAATCAAATGTAGGGAAGATGGTGGTTTGTGTGGGAAGCCATGGATCGTGTGTTCAAAAGAACGGCTGCGTGCGGATGTGGTGGTTCTCGTTAAATGAATCGAAAGTGGTTAACAATGGTATGTATGTTAAATGGAAGTGCTGTTTAGTCATCATAAAGCCGTTAATTATCGCAAAAGTGGCGATGGTTAACTTATAAGAAGTGTGGAATGGTGCTGCATCGGTCGCTAAAGTGCGACTGTCTCGATGCCTCGGTGCAGTACGCAGAGAAGGGTATGATGACGGTAAAAAAAAAAAAAAAAAAAAAAAAAAAAAAAAAAAAAAAAAAAAAAAAAAAAAAAAAAAAAAAAAAAAAAAAAAAAAAAAAAAAAAAAAAAAAAAAAAAAAAAAAAAAAAAAAAAAAAAAAAAAAAAAAAAAAAAAAAAAAAAAAAAAAAAAAAAAAAAAAAAAAATTTTTTTTTTTTTTTTTTTTTTTTTTTTTTTTTTTTTTTTTTTTTTTTTTTTTTTTTTTTTTTTTTTTTTTTTTTTTTTTTTTTTTTTTTTTTTTTTTTTTTTTTTTTTTTTTTTTTTTTTTTTTTTTTTTTTTTTTTTTTTTTTTTTTTTTTTTTTTTTTTTTTGTTGGGTGGAAACCTTGTTAAGATTTTTGGAAATTAAAACCCAAAAATCCTTTTAAGGGTTGGTGAAGGGAAGCCTTTGTTGTGAATTAAAATTTGTGCTTGGTTTTTTGGCGGGGTTTGGGTTAATTTTACGAAAAAGCGCGGGCGATGTGTTATGAAAGTATGGAATTGTTTCGTCCCAACGGGAGGTGATTTTCAGAATTACAGTGGGCCGCGGCAAGGGTACAATTATAACGTTGTTCAAAATATGTTGTTTACGGGAAGCCGAACGGCAAAATTAAATTTTAACTATAATTAAAGGCGTAAAATGGGAAATTAATGGGTAATTTAATATCAATATTTCGGGTGTTCATTTGAAAATATTCCCTACCAAATATGACGTGATTAAAAAAATTTTTTTGTATTGTAAAACGTTTACGAAGGTTTAAAGTGTTTTTGGTTATAGTACACTGTTTTTAAGCCGCCCAAAATTTTGTGCGTGTGTCCACCCTGGATTTTTAATTACCGATCCGTATATGGAAGACGTTTCGTGTTTCTCTAACGGTTTCGCATGGAAAAGCGAACCGGGCATTGGTGCTGTTTGGACGATGCAGGATTATGACGTCATTTGTTCGCTGTCCCTTCGTTTCTTCGAAACCTTCGGTTTGCATTCTTTAAAATAAAGCGGTGCGGTAAATTTGTTTGTTTTCGCTTAAATCAAGTCTTATAGTGCGGTTTTGTTTTGTACAAAATGGTTCTGCAAACGTTTTTAATGGGCAACCTGCGGTGCTTCCAACCTGGAAAAATGTTTGGGGGTTTGGGGAAACTTTAAAATTTTAAAATTTTAAAAAATTTAAAAAGGAACCCAAAAAAAAGGGGGGGGGTTTAAAAAATTGGGAGGGGTTTTTAATTTGGGCCGGGCCGGTTTCAAATTCGGGGGGTTCCCAAAAAATTTTTTTAAGGTTTCCCTTTAAAAAAAAATTTTTAAAAAAAAAAACCTTTTGGGGGGTTTCCGGGGGTTAAAATTAAAATTTTTTAAATTGGGGGTTTTAAAAATTTAAAAAAACCCCAAAAAGGGTTTTTTAAAAAATTTTTTTGGGAAAAAAAGGGGGTTTTAAAAAAAAAAAAAGGTCAAAATTTAAATTAAAATTTTGAAAAACCCTTTTTCTTTTAAAAATTTTTTTAAAATTTTAAAAAAATTAAATTGGAAAAAAAAAAAAAAATTTTAAAGGGTTTTTTTAAAAGGGGTTTCCCCGGGGGAAACTTTTTCCCAAATTGGGTTTTAAAAAACCAAATTTAAAAAAAAGGGGTTTTTTCCGGGTTGGAAAGGGGAAAAGGTTTATTGGGGGGGGGCGGGGATTTCCTTTTGGTTTTTTTTAAAAAAAGGGGTTTTTTCCCATTAAAAAGGGGTTTTTTTTAAAAAATTTTTGGGGGTTGGGGGAAAAAATTTGGGGAAAGGGGGGTTTTTCCAAAAACCCCAAATTTAAATTTCCCCCCGGGGTTTTGGTAAAAAGGGAAAAAAAAAAAATTGAAAAAAAAATTAAAAAAAATTTTTAAAAATTTTTTAACCCAATCAATAATAGTAAAATTTAATGATACCTCCGAAAATTAGTAAGCAACCAGGATAGTATAACAAATAAAATATTAGCTCTTGAAAATAGTATGCAAACCACTAGATTAGGGATACGTAATTTAATAACTTTTAACACAATGCTTAACCAAATAATAGCCACTCTAACTGTTATTACGCAGATTTTAACCAGGTTGGAAAATGCTGTAACGTTCGTTAACTTAAATACCTAGCATGCTAGTATTATCGAACCGCTTTATTTATTAAAAGAATTAATAGGAATCAAATCGTTTATAATCGATAGCAAACTACCTTTTGAGGTAACAAAATCTAACATATTTGTGTTTGAAAAAATAGCCACAGTAAAAGGCTGCGTGAAAAATCACATATTTAAATTTTTGATAGAAATTCCAATCGCAGAAATCAATCCTTATAACTGTTATCGTTTATTTGCTTTCCCTATAAATTTTATAGTCAACACCAAATTGTTATCTCTAAAACAAGTTAATTCCCTACATGAACGTAGGTACGATTTCATAAATGAAAACCTAAAAATAGTTATTTTTAACGTGCTCAACGCTTTTAAAACTGTTCCATAGTACTTCATTATGCTATAATATTACCCCAAAGCATCCGGCCAAGATTCATGTCAATCAATCGCAATAACAAACGTCAAGCAGATAGCCCTAGCGAAGTACAATTATCACAGTTCTCTAATCAATACGAGAACTGTGTGCCAAAATCAGTACAGATTACAGAAACGAAAATTCAAAAGCTTACGTATAACAAATAGATTACAGTGTTTGTGCCAGAAGTAATAATAACCGCCAACAGCAATAAAGTTGAAAACAGCCTAGCTTTAATTGAAAGCAAAATCGTAACCATCAAAGAAAAATGGTACCTAAAATTAAAAAATCAAATCATCCGACTATATTAAAACCCAACGGTGATGAAAAAATTTGCAAACCTACCGGAGTTACAAATCAAGATTCCCCCAACGGAAAATACAGAATTTATAAACAAGCCGATGCAACTAGAACGTCTATATTTAGACGATCTCAACCACGTAGTGAAATTAATGGACCACTACAAACAACATTTAAATACCCTAAAAGTGCCAAAGTTACACTACAATAATATTAATATTTTGACAATTGTATTAATAATTTTAATATTGTTAATAGATGTATACTCAGTAGGCAAAATGTGCATTAGGTATAAGATTAGAGCAACAACAGTTAATTCCTTAGGAGCAATTGATTTTAAAAATTAAGTAGTTAACCCTCAATTCTTGATTTAAGCGGGGAATGGTTACTTATCCCATATACTAATACATATTAAAAAGTAAATGTAATAATTATTTTATAGAAATAGAATAATACATTGTGTTATGGAATGAAAAGTAATAAGGGTTACCGAGTTTATACCAGGAACAGAATAAAAGACAATTACTTTGTAATACAGACGCAAGTTGATACAATTAGATAAGGAACAATGAAACTGCTATCAAGTAAACTTATTCATAAATACCTAAAAATAACAGTGTTGTATGTTGTCAAGAAACATAGTAAAAAGCAATTTTGCACTTTCCCACAGAACGATGTGACACCAGTCAGTCTTCGAATCTATTAACATTCACTTTGTTAGAGTCGGAGCAACTCACAATTAATTATTGATTATTTAAAATAGTAACTTCTATTAATTCAATCTTAATTTAACTTGTATCTAAAGAATATATGTGTTCAGGTTGGTTGTGAATAAAACAAATCCATTGGTATTTGATGTAATAAAAGTAATTTTGATAGTTGTAGTTCTTGAGTAAAGCTTTTTAAAAAGACGCTCCCAAATTTTCTCAAAATCTATCTCGCGTCGTAACCAAGACGCGAAAATTTATCGCATTTCAGTGTTTTATCTGTCGTTTGTCATAACCACAATGCGTTGTGGCCTTTTTTTGCTCACTAAAAGTTTTTGATGTTTGAGCGTAACATTTACACATATGAGCAAATTGTAGCAGATATAGTGCATAATACTGGATTATAAGTAAAATGTGCCAGAGTAGGAAATATTATCAAATATATGTTACATTCCTTTAAGGTCACAAAGGTCCAGAACAAAGCAGATGGACCTGTAAATCAGTTTACTACTACGTTTGCACAATTTTTTTATCCTGTGTAAAAATAAGGAAATGTAGAATCATCAACTATAATTAATGAATTATGTGTCGCTAAATTTAAAATCTTAGTGAGATTACGTACTAATATTTTTATATTTTTACAAATTAATGATTACAAAATAAATATTCTTCCTCCTGTTACATTACGACATAGATCGATGTCGAGATAAATTTGCATAGGTTGATTAAATACACAAATTCTTTCTTACACCACGCGGTTTAGCTAGGAGAATTTGATAAGGCAAATAACTATGAAGATTTTTATCTAATGCCATGTTTTATCACGTATATTAAACATTTAGAGTGGCTCCTAAATCAGAAAGGATTTCAATATTCATATATTGCCAATTACCGTATGTTTGCAAGTATAAGTTCTACGCTATTTCACAAAATTGTTCAATTACAATCATCTTCCTAATTTTCAAGTTCAATTTTATCCAAGATATGTTTAATAATTAGAAATTCTTTTATTCCTTTTTTACCTTTTGTCGGAACTACCTTACATGTGATTTTCCAATGCTCCAAGCAAAGGTACTACATTGGCCAGGAAGCGAGTTTTTTTTACCTGGAAAATGTGGAATTTTGCCGAACCCTTGCTGTTCCAAGCAAGGTAGGGATCTTTAACGTGCGTAACACCACTTACACACGAGACCTCCATAACATTTTTCAAGCGGACCGCGTCGGAATTCGAACCCGGGACCTTGGACGTAGTAGTCACACACATACCACTACGCCACGGAGCTGCCTTGTCGGAACTACCGCTATGCAATTTTATCCAGAAATAGCTCCAACTGACCATTTTCTTTTTGCTTGTGTCTGTAGAGCTTGTTGGGGATTATAGAATTTTAAGATTTGAAGTTATTTCGCGTTTGTGTCAAGAACTACTTTTGTGGCGGAAGACGCTCATGTTTTTATTTGGGTGCTTCGTTTCCATTGATTCGCGTTTAAGATGTTTGAGGGGTTAGCTCGTGACAGCTAATACCCAATTATTCCAATGTATTTACATAATTTCAATTATATTCAGTTACAATAAATGTATTCCACGTTCAAGCATTCTTTACAATTTCTATCTTAGCAAGAAACAAGTTTTCAGTTTTATTGTTAAGTTGGTCCTAAGAGTTTTAATACTACAACGAAATACACGTACAACAGAATCACCAGCGAAGATGTACAATTATTACAAAGATATCCCAAACAGAGCTCTCCCTTTTATTATTCACAATGTATGCATGTTTGTGTTTACAGGTTTTGTCTGATTCTCTATGCCATGATCTGTGTGTTGTAATATATCTTTCTTTCTAAAGGTTAAGATAATCGTTGCTATATATTTAGTAAATTAATTTTTTCATCTTGTACGTCCAATTGAGGAAAGGACGGAGTATTAGTACTTATTTTGTTGTCCTGTATATATTGCGCATATATTCCTAACATTATAATTCCTTTTTCTTTTTTGTGTTGATCTTCATGCCATACAGCATGAAAGTTTCTGCTAAATTTCGTAGCAGTTGCTTTATTTTCACACTGTTCTAAACAATTTCTGTTATCCCCGATTTTTTCATACTTCTTGAACTACTTTTCAACCACTCTTACAAAATTTTATATTTTCTATCAATGATCTATAATGCCTCCTTCTAGTCAGTCGATAAATAATCAACAGAACATGTTATTTTATAAGTTTACTCTAAAATCAATTACTATCATTACTATCGTGTAAAAATTAATTAATTGTAAATATTTCCTGCATTTTGTCTTTTCTAGAGAATACGTCATTTTTTTGAGGTGTCGATCTAATCCCAGTTACTGATATTTCGTTGCCGGGTTTGTTGCAAAGTGCGCTCAAACTTTAATCAATTATTATCAGCGACCAGACATGCATAAACACACTTTTAAGGTATACAATAAATTTCCAACGTATAAATATTAACTCATTAGCCATGGAGGGTGTTCAATAAGAAGGATATATAGGATGTGAATTGCGCGTTACTTTTGTTCTGTCACAGAGAGAGAGCTCATATTCTATAACTGCCATCTACAAATCAAGAGCGGTCAAGATTGCACAATTCGCAATTGAGCAATTCATAATGTGTGAACAAATTTATTATGAAAATAATCGGTCATTTACAGTTGCATTAAGAAGAATTCGTACGAATTTGGAAAGACATCAAGCACCTATAGAGGTAAGTGTTCGTAAATTCAATAAAAAATGTAAATAAACCGGTTCGGTTATGAATAAAGAAATACCAAATACGTGCTCGTCGTGATCGGTCAGATGAAAATATTTAAGTAGTGGGTGAAAGTGTAACCAATGATCCAAAAACTTGTATCGAACGCCATCATGTATAATTCAATTAACACAACTACCGAGGGAAACACCATTTATAACGTTACATATTTGGATATTGGCTGGATAACAATGTGATGCCAATTTATGCAAAATATCATGTTCAGCGATAAAGAGGATTTGCATTTTGATGGGTATGTCAGTCGGCCAAATTATCGCCTATGGGGGTGCAAAAAATCCGCATTCAACGAAAAACAAATCCACGAGTGTACATTTTTGGTGTAGGAATTATTTGACAGTATTTGTTTTTAAAATTGCGCTGCCAATCATGTTACAGTAAAAGGTGAACGCTATCGTGAGATGTAAAGCAACTTTTATCTTGAACCAAATTGAGCTGATTTAGACATAGATAACAAGTGGTTTCAGCAAGAAGGTGCTACATATCACCAAGCATAACAAACAAGTTTTTATTGTGTACAAAATTTCCTGGTCGTGTTATCTAGCTCAATGTTGGTATCAATTGGTCAGCAAGATCGTGTGATTTAACATAACCTGTCTTATCTGAAACGAAAAATGGACACCAACAAACCTTCAACAATTAAAAAGCCCAAAGTCAGCATTTCACAAGCTATTCAGAAAATAGAACCAGTTTTATCTGCCAAGTTATGCAAAATTTTCTAAATAAATAATAACGTGCCAGATAAATCGAGGTAGACAGGGCATGTGGTTGATATTTTAGGCTTTTTCGAATACTTACTCACATCACTTAAACTAATAACCTTGGCGTTCTTGTCGGAGGCTTTCACGGGCGCAGTCATTAATAATATTTATGGTTCCGGGTTGGGACCGTGTCATTTTATAAATTAAGGTCGACGTTTCGCCCACTTTTGTATTTTGGAATATTGTAATGGATGAACTCCTGGAAAAGCTGGACACCGTTGACAAAGTGTTGTCGACAATTGCATACGCCGACGACATCTTGCTGGTGGTTGAAGGCAATTCCAGAAGGCTAACATCCCCCTAACCCAAACACAAAGTTGGTGCAAAACCAACAAAATAACCATAACACCACAAGAAAACTACATACCTTGTGATGAAGGGAACCCTGGCAAGGGACGGCACCATCAAACTAAAAGGTGTAAAGTAAAACACAAAATAGCTGTGCTTAACATTAGATGAAAAACATAATTATTTTACAAATATAAACACCGTGTGTGCAAGTGCCACTTCTGCAATGCAGAACATCGTAACGCTGGCCCAAAGGCTTTATAAGATACCACTTAATTGTGTATGGCTTTATCTCAACAGTGTGCTTGGGGCTATGGTATCATGTGCCACGAGCGCCTGGGGACATCGAATTAATACAGTCAAAACTAGACAAAAAATTAACAGTACACAATGAAGTGTTTTACTTCGACTGACTAGGGCTTATGGGACTACCGCACATGATGCACTTCATCTACTGGTGGGAACTATGCCCTTGGACCTAGTATTGAAACAGCGAGCTGCAATGTACAATCTCACAAACAATGACGATCAACAACTACAAAGCATCTAAAACACAAACCAACTGTCCAAGCACTGTCAAAGCACAACCGGTAGAAGGGTATATGCAATGATCCCAAATATCAAAGATCGCCTAAAGGTCAAATACCTGGTGCCCAGTCAAGGATTTATTCATTACCTAACTGGCCACGGACCCTATCCAACCTACAGAGGACCCATGAATTTAGTTTACAACAGCATATGCATGTGTGGAGAAATAGGAACACGGGAACAAGCATTCGAGTATAATGGCTTACAACCGTACCTGCATGCACATATACCAACATTATTCAACAAGACCCTACGCGCGATGATTTAGAACAAAAACCTTTTTCCACACTTAAATGCACTTACACAGAAAACCACGTCACTCATCTACCAACGTTATATTGACGGATAAAGGACACAAACAAAACTACCCGGACAGAGACATAAAAGTTTCACCTCTTCTAGGACCGAGGCTCTGCCCCGGAGACCGGAGACCGATTTCCTGGAATTTCAAGAGTTCCGCTCTTGACGACTAGAAGCATCAAGATCAAAGCATCAACCCAACTTTGAAACAACCTAACCCCCTAATACGTAGAATTTGCATGCTCCTACATATTCGCAACCTCGTCTCTAACAAATAATAACTAACTGTAGTAGTATAAATTAATCGTAAATAGTAGAATAGGAAATTTCTTTTCTTTTTACTAACGCTAAATTTTAAGAACCAAACTTACACATACCTGTAAATATTTATGGTTCCGTGTTATAAATATTTATGGTTGCGGGTTGGGACCGTGTCATTTTGTAAACTAAGGTGTACGTTTCGCCCACTTTTGTAAGAGGCTTCTGGTCCTAGAGGGGAAACGTAACACGGACATCAACACACATGCACACACACACACACACACAACACACATTGACACACACACAACCTCATCCACAAACACGTAACACATGCCCGCAACCACGCGCGTGCACACAAACGCACCCACACACACACACGCGCGCGCGCACACACCTTACTCATGGTTGCTTTCTGGGGGAAGCCAGGTCTGCTTAAATTTCAGATATCAGACTACTGAAACAATGGAGCAAATAAATAAATAAATTACCCTGCTGTTGAGACAGAGTGAAACGTAACCCGAACATTGTTTGTGCGTCGAACGCAGTTATAAAGTTGAGACAACCTTATTATTCAAAATTTGGTTGTTGTTTACTGCATTCGGATTTTGCAACAGGAACGGATACTCATGTTAAATGCGAATATAGGGATTGTATTAATTTAAGAAAACTTGTATTAAAGCACGTTCGCGAGAATCATTGCTTTAAATAGGTCTACATTGGTAAGCTTTATAAAAAAAATATAATATTTTGTATTTAAGTGCAGGCTTTCAACAATGAAGAAGAGCCTGAAAGTCCGGCAGAAACGGATGCAGACGAATATATTAATAGCCAATTCTTCCATTATCATCAAATAGGACTTGGGTCCTTTAGACGCATACCTCCTTTGTCTCCTATTTTTAGCTAATCTACACATTTCCCTGAAATTCCCACAGCCTACATCTTTTATTATCTGTGTGCAATAAGCTAATCTAGGTTTACCTCTTCCTCGTTTTCCTTTCTCTGCTTCTAATAAATCACACACTACTTCCTCAGGCCTTAGTTGTGTCCTATCATCCTATCTCTCCTATGTTTTTTGTTTTCTACATATTTCTATCTTCCCTTATCATTTCGAGAACCTCTTTGTTCGTAACTTTGTCTGTCCATGATATCTTTATCATACATCTGTAGCACAACATTTCAAAGGCTTCTACCTTTTTCTTGCCCGCTTCTCCGAAAGTTTATGTTTCATAGCCCCACAGTGCTGTGCTCCACACATATGTTTTCAAGAGTCTTTTTCTTGTTTCAGTGTTTGTTGTCTTTGAACATAGTTGTTGCGTTTCTTGTCAAATGCAGCACGTCCGTGCGCTATTCTTTGTTTTATATATTTTGTACTCCTCCCATCTTGTATTATTTGACTTCCTAGGTAGCAGAAATCTTTATCCTCTTGTAAATTCTCCTTTCCTATTTGAATTCTGGTTTTTGATTTACTTACCCCTCCTTTACATAGCATTACTTTAGTTTTATAGTAATTCCAAATGTCTTTCGACATTTAACATTATTCATGGCCCCTTTAACATATAAGTTAAAAATTAATAGGAATAGGGCACATCTCTGTCTCATCCCTTTCCTACTATTTACTTCTCTATGTTCCTGCCCTAATTCTATCACCGCTGTTTGTTCTTTGCATAAGCAATGTACTATTCGTCTATCCCTACAACTCATTCCAATCTTTTTATTTTGAACATTTTTCTCTCATTTTGCATTGTCGAATGCTTTTTCCAAATCTACAAACCCTATATACAAGCTTTGTCCTTTCTCTATTGTTTTCTCCATTAACACCTTAAAACTAAAGTGGCTTCCCGTCATCCCCCGTTTCGCCTAAACCTAAACTGACCGTCTCATAGTATTTCTTCAGTCGGTTTTTCCATCCGTCTTTATACAACTCTAATTAATAATTTTGACACGTGTGCTGTCAAGTATATTGATCGAAAGTTTTGCACCTATCCGCGCCTCTCATTTTTGGTATAGTAACTATGATGTTACGTTTGAATTCTTTGGGTATCTCGCCTCTCTCATACACATAGTTTAGAAATTGGAAGAGACGTTCTGTTACTGTCCAGCGGCTTTTACTTTTACTTGCACCTTATCTATACCCGGTGCCTTATTATTTTTCAGACTCTTTAATGCTAATTAAAACTTATCTCTAAGTATAAGATATCTTAAGTCGTCCTTTTTAATGTCTGATTCCTGTTCTAGTGCTTCTAGTTCCTATCTTGCATATAAATTTCCTATATATTCTTTACATCTAATTACTTTCTCTACATTTTCTACAATGACGTTTCCTCCCACGCCCCTTATATATTTGCTATACGGTTTTATATCTATAAATTCCTTCTAATTAGTTTGTATGCTTTGTCTGTCTTTGCCATTTTCATCTTTGTTCGTATCTCTTTATACTTTTCATCAATCCATTGCTCTTTAGCTTTCCTGCATTTACGAATAATTTCCAATTTTATGGCTTAGTATCTCTGTTTTCCTGCTTCGTCTGGTCTGCATTTGTATTTTCGCCTTTCTTCTATTAAATTTTATTTATACCCCAGAATATCTCTGACCGTCATATGCAAGTTGGCTTTAGTGTTTTTCCAATCTGTTTCTAATTCCTTAGTATCAGAAATTTTCCCCATGTCTTTCAGTAATTCGTTTAACTTTTTCTGAAATGTTTTGTGGATATCTTTATCTTTTAGTTTCTCAAAGTTTAAGTGCCTTTTTCCGTACTTTTTCAAATTTTTAAATTGAAGTCCGGTTTTCATAATTACTATGTTGTGGTGAGTGTCTATATCTGTTTCTGGATAGTTTCTATACTTTTTTGCCTGATTTTTAAACCGTTGTCGAACAAGAATGTTTTCTATTTGATATCTCCCTATGTCTTCTGGCATCTTCCACGTGCATCGTCTTCTAGCATGATGTTGAAATAATGCGTAAATGTGTTAATTCCCTATCGGCACAGAAATTTGGTGAAATAAATGGTAATACTTTTACAACTGAACAATGTGAAAACAACTTTAAAAGTATGAAAAGAATTTGTAAAAAATACATGATATTAACGATCTAAGTGGACAAGCTTCCATTGCATGGACGTATTTTGACAAACTATTTAAAAATTTTCTAGAAATACAGCCGTTACGTTTAACTGTCACTTTAGAAGGAAGTGTTTCGGGTTCTTCCAAATCTAATGAAATGTCTAGACATATTTTGTTCATATTAACTCTAATAGCACCATAGGTAATAATATAACTGGAGGAAAAAACAAGCAACAGCCCAAAGCAACCAGAATGGTTAAAAAAAATTCGTGTAGAGTGCCAAGAAAGACATAATGGCAAAATGGTTAGGCAAGACACATTCCTGTCTTTCCTGGAGAAATTAGTGAATAAAAAAGACTAATGTTTTTACAGTTTCATTGGCATCATCATCATGCAACATGCTATGAAAACATCTAGTATATAGTCTTATCTTTTATGTTTATACACTTTAGATTCCTAAAGCAAAGTTTAAGAAGTCCAAACGACTGCTCTACACAGACTGTAGTCGAAGAATGCATGTAATTAATTTTTTTATTTAGTTGTCAAGTTCTCATTGTCTTCATAGGGCGTTAACTAGTATAGGGAAATGAGGCGGATCCGTGGCGTAGTGGTATGTGTGTGACTACTACGTCCAAGGTCCCGGCTTCGAATCCTGACACGGTCCGCTTGAAAAATGTTAGGCGAGCATTTTTCACAAAAATACACCCTCGTTCGGATGAGAGGTAAAATGGAGGTCATGTGTGTGAGTGTTGTCACGCACGTTAAAAATCCCTACCTTGCTTGGAACAGCAAGGGTTCGGCAAAATTCCAAATTTTCCAGGTAAAAAAACTCGCTTCCTGGCCAATGTAGTACCTCGGGTGGAGCATTGGAAAATCACATGTAAGGTATAGGGAAATAAGGTATGCTGAATTGCCCAGTAAATGTTGGTTTTCAATGAAACTTGAGAGCGATATTTTGAATTTGGCGATACTTTAAATACTCCAGCAATGAATGCTGCAGGAATATTATAAGGATCAATACATAATAGAAACATATTAGGAAAAATAATTCATTTACCAGCAAAGCAATCAATAAATGTATAGCCCATTAGCAGACTCCTTGCAATATTATTGAATGTATTTGCTTTCTATTTAAATATGATTTGGGATTAATTTTGGAGTAACAATTCGAATATGTGTTCCGTCTATAGCTCCAACGACTTATGGGATTCGGCTTTTCTTTTTGAATCTACTGGATATATTGTTAATATTTTCTTGCCATTTGATAAACTTGTTTAGGTTTCTGATTATTATACCAATTATTCTACGCATATATTCCCATGTAGTATATGTCAAATCTATCGGCAACAGATCTACAATTTTACAGTAATGTCAGCCTGTCTATAAAACATCATTTTCACTAACCTGTAAACCTCTAGATTAGCCAAGATCCATAAACAAGCTATCATCTGCTGGTCGGGGCTAGTTGGACGTCCTCCAACTGACGTTTGTTAATAAATATCTACGCTAAATTCTTTAATAATTACAACTGCTACAGTTGATTTCTTCAGACGAAAATGTGCCCCGAAATCTGAAAAACCTTCACGTGTCCTTAGATAAAAGTAATTGCACACTAGAAAAAAATAAGTAGTGACAACTTCCATGTAGTTTTTTGTGCAAGTCATTTTGTTAGTAAGGAACAACTGTGGAATTTCTTCCTCATGACTGCTATCGAAAAGTTCTTACCCGATACAAGATACATTAATTCCAATTTTTTATTCTTCTTTACTTTGTTTTGTTGCGAAATCTAATATCATAAACTGACAATACACTTCGAAATGACAATGACACATCTGACACAAGCTGAGCGTTTGATCTCGATTACTAGTTTGCCCTGGGTGAGTAACCTACTAATCTGAAGTTACTACACGTCTAAACCGATTACCAACCTAAAGTAAGGTTCCGAAAATGCCGTTGTTGTATTTGTAGTCTCAAAGCCCAATTTTTTTAATTACATAAACAACATCACAATGCCCCAAATATTTTTTTGTTTTATTAACAATGCAAACTCTATCTTCCTATTGAAACACTCTAAATTATGAACTTAACTTTTCTTTATAATTCTCCGATGGTCTTAGTTTTCTCATAAAAATAATGGAGTCCATAAAATATGTGCCCTCTTAAATACTTCAACGAACCGTTTCCTATTCATATTTGCCAAAAAGACATCTTTCGAAAAATAAGTTTTCGGCATTTTTTAACCCCAGCACGTGTTATGCCGCATTGTAAAATTTCAATTTTTTTTTTGTTTGTAAAACAGGCAAGGAAAATAGAAATCTCCGCAGTTTGAAAACAATGATGAAGGTGCATTTACTTTTAGGAACTCACACCACAATTATTATCGAAAAGCTTAACCATAGTACTAAAGCTGTGGTATCTAAATAACTTTAATAGATGCAAATTTTACGATGTGTTGTGCGCAATTAAACTTGCATTAAAAATCAGTAATGAGTAATTTTTGCGGTTATTGATTATTATAAAACAATTACTAGCTTTTATGTATAACAATGTAGTAAAATTAGCATCTCCTTTCGAGGTTACGAAATCATTATCTTGTGCTTGCCACAAGGCAAAACAATAATACAAAGCGTGCAGTTCAGAATACATAATAAAGTAAGAGTAACCAGCACTACGGTAGCGACAATAACATAACACTTGTTTTCCTTTAAGAAGGTTAATCGACAAAGAATCGTGCTTATGAAATCTTATATTCACATGTTCGGGCAATGAATTCAGGGCCAATGCAAGGACCCTCGTTGACCATGCATCTAGCGAAGCCCGTTGCACTCGTACGTTGCCCCCCGCTTAAGCCATCAAAGCGCGAGCCATCCAAGGTTAACTAGCTGCACTGCCATCGGCCGTCTTTCGTCTGGTGTTTGCCAAACACCTACAGTGCTTTACTATTATTACGTTACCTAATAATAATTATCAGCTATTACATTTTTAATCCCTTCTTTTTCCTTTTTAATAAGAAAATAATCCTAGAAACAGGTTTGCTTGTCCTTGCGTTTCTGCAGAGATATATCGTGGTAGACAAGCATGCTGCTACTTCCTTTCCTATCTAACAATTATTGTAAATTTATACAATTTATTTGGATAAATAATTAAAAGTTTAATATTTCTAAAGTACTGTAGCTTTATAATAACAACATTATTTAGTATTTTTTAAATTCTTGTTTATTTTGAGCGCCCAGTAGTCCGTCTTTTATTCGAGAAACGAAAAAAGTCTTCTACTACAAATTGTTATGTAAAATAGTATGTTAATCTTAAATAACATCCTAAAGTACTAGGATTTTGCGTTAGCGCATTTGAAATACAACTGATATTTTTCATTTCATTTCATTGACTTTTTGAGGGTGTAATAAAATTTGAAATTTTTTTTTTGTCGAGAATGCAAAATTTTGAACTTTATTTATAGTGTGTAATTTGCAAGCAGCAGACTTTATTCAAAAACTGTACAGAGATTTTTTTATAGAATGAAAAATGTAAATATTGCTGTAAGTATGCCCGATGAGACTTTCTAAATGAGATCATTATCATTAGGTCTTCAGTCCTGGAACTGCTTAGACGCGTACCATCATTGTTTCCTATTCTGAACTAACCTACACATTTCCCTGAAATTTGCACAGTCTGCATCTATCACTATCTGATCTTGGTCTACATCTACCTCCTTTTTCTATCTCTGCTTGTAGTATATCCCTTACTATTCCCTAGAAATGCCTTAGAGCGCATTTTTTTCCATAGATATCCGTGTTCCCCTACATTTCTATAACATATTTGTTATTTATTAACTTTGTCTGTTGAAGCTATCATCCTCATGCATCTGAAGCACAGCATTCCAAAAGGCTGCTACCGTTTTTCTGTCTGCTTTTCCTACTGCCCGTAATTCATAGGCATACTGTGTTGTGCTCCACACATTGCTTTCAACAATTTTCTTCTTGTTTCTATGTTTGTTATCTTTCATCATGCGCTGTTCTTTCTTGTTAGATGCAGCTCGGTCCCCTTCTATTGTTTTACAATTATATACCCTATTTCTCCGACACTTAATGGTTGTGAAGGGGGAGTAAGCAGCCTGTGGCTGCCAAGTTCCCCCAGCACTTGAACATTTACCGATTTAATATTTTTTCCAATATATCTTTTCGCACATTCAACATTAGTTGCAGATATTTCACAAACAACACCTGTAGTTGTTTATAATAATCATCAGATTTATCTGCGCTTATTTTTTTGTCATTAGGTTTGCCGTCTCAAAACTGGTTGGACACGTACCTGCACTTATTTATATTCTGAGCTAGCCTACATTTTTTTAAATCATTATTTCTTTATATCTCTGAATGTATTTTAGGTATTATTTTCTAGTTGGAATGTGTTAATAGGATATAAAACCATATATTTTATTTAGAAAGGTTATTCTATTGCTCCACCCGTGGCGTTGCTGCAAATATATATGATATATCAGAAAAGAAATGGTATGCTACTGACAGTTTTCAATTCTGATTAGTCTGGTAATTCTATATGCAATTGGTTTCTTGCATTTTTCCTCAAAAGTTCCATTCTTGATTAAAATAAGTAACTTAATATTGCTTCAATTAAACAATAATTTTTGAACGTATAAATCTAGTTCATCATCATTAGGTTTAGTCTTGGAACTGGTTGGACATGCACCTCAATTGTTTCCTATTCTGAGCTAACACATACATTTCCCTGAAATTTCCACTCCCTACATCTTTCATTATCTTTGTGCAATAGTCTGATCTAGGTTTACCTCTACTTCTAGCTCTACTTCAATTTCATTTTTTTTCCTCTCTTTGCTTCTAATATATCCCACACTATTTCTTCATACCTTAAAACTTGTCCTATCATCCTATTTTTTTTTACTGTTTTCCGCATATTTTTTTCTTACCCTTCTTCTAGTTATCCTGGAATAAATGACGCTTTCACAAAGACAATTTTCAAAATAATACTTGTTGACAAAAAGCGTCTTATTGGTGTACAAAATCATTTCTTGGTATTATTTTAACGATTTTTAGAATTACTTAAATTTTTTCTCTCATTTCATTCGAATATTTCAACAGATATGATAAATTATAGGAAAGTAGAAATGTTGGAAATGTAGGCAATGCACGTATATGGTATTGTTGACGGTAATGTAACATAAGCCAGATGTACTTTTCAAGAGAGCTATTCCAGTCGTACCCTGCCGAATAGTCAAATCTTTTGGAATACCGTCGTCGTTTTAGTGAAACTGGTAATTTCCATACAAATATTTCGGAAAGTAGGCGTCGAACAGTCAGAACAACCGAAATCGAGGAAGCGGTACTGTAGGAAGTCGACTAACATTTAAAATTGGTACAAGGTAGATCATTAAATTTCTGAATTATTGTTTGGCAAATTCTGGTGAATTTTTTGCTATATCTGTCCAATATATTGGGAGTACATGTAATACTTTCCAAAAATTTTTCACCGTGTATAAAGTTCTATCATAGGTGCACCTTCGGAATGTTACACTAAATCCTCACTTTGAGTGAGAAATTACGTTCGCAAACAGCAAACTTTTATAGGAATGTTATTAACAATTTTCATAATAATTATATGTGGACGAACGAAAACCCCCGTGCCCTAATCGAAGCCCATTTTTAAGAACAATTTTTGGTTTATGTCTAGGAACTATTGGTAATAATCATATAGCCATATTTATCTGCAAGAACGTTTTAATGGTCAAGTGTTACCTGAATTTCCTCTAAGACAAACCACCTGTGTTGCTCAAAAATTGCCAAATTGCGTTAAGGAACCAAATGTCGTATGAGTACGATGTAACTCTTGCTTATTTCAAACCAACAGTTTGTGATTATTTAGGTTCGGTTTATTCTTTCCGTTGGATTGGTCGCGGAGACTTCAGACTTCATGAAAATCTACCCAAACTGAATAATTTGGACTTTTTTTTGTAGGGCCTTCTTATAACTTTGGTGTTTGAAATTCCCGTTAACAGTTAAAGGATTTAAGACAGCGAATAATTGATTCATGTAAAACAATACGGAATACGCCGGGAATATTTGAACTAGTGCGTAATTCTATGCGAGGACACAGGCGGAGGTATGATCATTGAGTGAAGGTAGCTAAATCCAACAATTTTTATAAAACAAAGCTTATTATCAATATTAACAATGGTGTTTTAATTTTAATTTAATTATTTTAATCAAGTCCTCTGCACCCGAGGAGAAAAAAGCATGTTTAGAAGCATTTAAAGATGAAACAAATTTATAAAATTTTTCTTTAGTCATCTAAGTTTCTTATTATTCATTGCCGGTAAATCTGGTAACATGTCTGAATTTTCGACAAGTGCGGCTTATAATTTTACCACACTCTCCCTGTAATATAAATAAATTCATAAGAACAGTATTTGAATAGACATTTTTTGCCTTTTTATGCAAGGTTTAACTTATTTTATAAGTATGCAACACTCAGAATCACAAACTAACAACGATACAAAATAAGTAGTAACAGAACGTCAAATTTCCATAGACTGCTTGATAAAAAAAATGATAAAATTATTTAAATATTTGTTTGTAAGTCCAAAACTAGTAGGGTTAAGTATAGGAATAGTATACATAAAAAATAGTAAATTTTAGCAACTATCTGAATTACAAATGATATACAGACTGTTCCATTTGAAAATCTGAACATTTAATAATTTTTTTAATTAAATAAGGAACAATTGGATCACTGGATCACCCTGTTTACTGGAGTTAACTGGAGGATTTGGTTACAGGATGTGGTGTCTTTGGGAGCTAACTCCCCCTCCTAAGCTAGAGTTCCATAGAGTTTAGAAGCATAGGTTTATCAACATTTAATTAAAGTCACGTTTCCTTAATAAAAAAATGGAAAATAATGAAAATCTCGAATACTACGACAGATAAGTATACGACAGTATTAAGAAAAATTAATAAAAAATAAACAAAAACCGAAAACGTGCATTAGGTATAGGGTATTTCATTTAAAATAACAAAGTTACTACTACGTTTTATTAGAATTGGCAACACTGCATAGTTGAAAATATTTCAAATCGAGAGAACATGTTCGTTTACATAGATGTATATATATATATATATATATATATATGTATTTATATATATATATATACATATATATATATATATATATATATATATATATATAACGCCGTACTCGGTGTAATGATGTTTTTACTTAACTCCATCGCTCTGTGTTCTCAAACCAAATTTAATCTTACTAATTTTATTATTATGCCACGGCTAACCCTATTTAATCTACACGAAGTGCACAACGTTACGATGATCAATTTTTCTCTTCTCCGCCCCTTTATGATTACCTATTTGTTTGAATTATAAAACGAAGTCAATTAATTCCATATAATGAAAAGAAATATTATTTACAAGTTTTGAAAAATATTAAAATACACTCCTCAATCAATCAATATCATATGTATCATTTATCCCAAAATTTATATGCTTTGAAATCAATCTAAAGTTACCAAAAATACCTCTTTTTACCAAAGGGACCTGGAACGTTCTGGACCCCTTTATAATATATTACGTAAGTTTAACGTATGCAATGTTTGTTGTTGACTTTGTTACACTTTTTATATAAATTGAATAAATTCAGTATTGAAATTTAAATAAAAAAAATATCTTAAAACTAATTAGATCTGACCTGTTGCAGGTTATTCGGGTTGTGGATCAACAGCACTTTGTTGTCCTCATTCGTCTATCACTGCTCTGTTTAGTTGAACCCCTCGTTTTCCAAGAATTACTTCGTGCTTCTTTATTTTATTTGCATTGATTCTTGCAACTCAAAATTGTACCAGAATTGTACCAAAATCGTCGACGCAGATTTGAATTATTCAGAAATTCTCCACACATTTGAAATATTCTATCGCCCAATTCGAAATATTATATCAATCCATTTAAAATATCCCCACATTCGAACTATCATCAACACAATTGAATTATAATATCTATCCACTCGAATTTGAATTATTGTCATCACATTTGAAATATCCACACATTCAAAATGTTATACCATCAATTAGAATTCTTATCATCAACATTCGAATTGTTATACCATCAATTAGAATTCTTATCATCAACATTCGGAGCCGTTAAACGGCAAAAGAAGTCTTCATAATTGTTGCACTTATTTGTCACTATAACATACACTATTAAATATGATTAAATATTAAATTACGCGTGACTTTCTGATTAGCAGTGACTCAGCTTTGCCCTGCCTGAGTTTAAACTGACAAGTCTTATCATTGCTCGGTGTTAAATATAGGCTGTTCCCACTTACATGTGGGCTGGGTTTCCAACAAGTCTTGTAAATATCTTAACAAATCAGGTCTTTGAATTTCCTGCATTTTGAAGTGGTTTCTGATAAAATATATTCGGTTTTCCGTGTAATGGTGTTTGCCACAGATACCTCCTTATCTTGACCATACGTTGTTTTGTGTAGATATCGCCTTTTCCCTATTGTACAAAATAAATGATGTAACTTTACTTCAATTTTTGTTTATTTTAAGCGTGTTTGAACTGCGTTTTCTTATCAAAAATGTTTATTGTTTCTGCGTAATTGCGTAAAGCTTTGTTAGGTTTTATCTCTTATCTTCGTATTATATTATAACTAATTAGAACACTTCTCAACGCATGTTTAATTACATGCGCTATTATTTTCTCTTGAATACGCATACTTTGACTGAAAGATATTCTCACTTGCATTACTTAAAATTAATAAAGGTCTATATACAGAATGTTGAATACTTGCTATTTCCATAACGTATGAATTACCTATTTCTCTGCTAAATACGCGTTCTATTGTTGCAAGATATGCTTATTCGCATTGTTTAAAGCTAATTATGATCTATATACAGGGTGTTAAGTATTTGCTATTTACATAATGTATGAATTACTCAACTTTCTGCTAAATAAATTGAGTTTTCTGTTTCCTATCGCAATTTATGGTTACTACACGACCCTTGCTACTCAATACATCCCTTATCACAGCAATATATATATACATATATATGTATATAGCTGTGTGTGTGTATGTGTGTGTGTTTCAACTACTTCTCCTGTGTCGCTAGTAAGTTCCGTTGTATAAGTGAAGCAAATTTCATTCCTCGATATATTTGTTCTACAAAAAAATTTTCTTTTATGCACTGCCCACCGATTTATCACCTTAACATGTTTCTGTTCTGCTTATTCTCTTCTCCTTGTCACAGCTTCTATCTCAGCTTACTTGATAACTTCCTTTATATATATATAATATTGTTTTCGCGTTTCTTAATGAAATTACACATAAAGAGTTTTATTTTAGTTTCACATTCTTATTTTTAATCGGTTTTGGGAACATAAATGTTTGCTAAATAATTCTGGTAAAAAAATCTGCGGTTCTTGTTCTTAAGTTTTTCATAATTTCAGATTGGTTGTTAAATGAATTTTAAGACTTGTTTCGAAACTTCTGGCCAAATTTTCATATATCAGAAACGGCTTACCTTTCTCTGACACAAGTTTAAATCGTCAATATCAAGCTCTTTGAGGAAATCTTCTGTATCAGTTATAATTTTCAGATAATATGCGTCGATCATTGGTTTGCTAAGGTATTCCATATTATACCAAACATTTTACTTTAATATCTAAAATTATTTTGTATATAGCCACATGAAAAATAGTCCCTACTTCTATAAGAGGTTGTTTGCTATACATGCTTTTTGGGGATACTCTGACAGATTGTTCGATTACTTCTATATTACTAATTACGGTACCTTCATACTCTCAATATTTTATTTCGTCAATATTTTGTTAAAATTACTTAACATTTATTCCATACTCTTCAAATGTATTTTGAATAATCATTATAACTTGTTATACAGACAATATTATCTATTTCCATATTTTACAAGCTGTTATCATTTTTTGGAAATAAGGGTATTTTTTTGCTCCTTATGTTTTCTACTTGGTTTTGTATACGTTTAGTGTGGTAAACAAACACTATCGAGATCAAGTAGATATAATCCATATTTCCGAAATCCACTATGAAAGAACTATTCTTATTTGTGTTTTAAAATGATACGTTTTCAGTTTGCAAAAATTTGTGTTATTTATTGTACAGTTTACGTTTTCCGATTTGTATCCCATTTTCTGACTGTATTCTTTCACTCTTGTGCGATTTGTGGTCATCAATAAATAGAATAACAAGCTTTTTCTATTTTGTTTTATGTTATCCAATTATTAGCTCTTTAGCAATATATTAAAGAAATACACTTTATTGCATCCACACAGTGTTCGAATATTGAATCAGCGATGAGTTTAGGTGGTCTAATATAAAGAATAACGACTAGTGGTAAACAAGATTTCTTAGATGAATTAAAAATTACTAAAACTACAATTACTTCTTGTTTGTTTTCAACCTTCACGCTAGACAAATGCTTAAATTCTCGGCGGCTAGAACTTAATGTTTTAGGGTACAATTCAAATCTTGACTCATCTTCGTTTAATATTTTTTAAAGACCTACAAAAAGTTCTACCAAATTATTTTCTTTTATGTACACTTTTAATTCTGATGCCACTGTCGTGTAAGTTCTTCGGTAATAATCGCACAAGCCTTATCGTTTCATCTGCTTCTCATCGAAATTGTGGGATTTCGCTTTAAGAATTTTCTGTACCATTTTTCAGCGGGTTTGTCAATTTTAAATATAGTTTGTTTGCTACCATCTTTCAAAAGTTTCTTTACCATTTCAAATAAATCCTAATTTTTAACAGCATAGCCATCTTTTTCTCTTTTTTCAACTGTGAGAAAAGATGCTTGTCCAGCTTTTCTGTAGTGCAATGTTGTTTTCCCGCGCAAGAGATATTTCTGTGTGCTACTGAATATCTCATATTTTAGGCAGGGTGTTCAACTAACAAGTTTAATATGCTTTATTTCTTCTAATGCTACATTGGAAGCCTACTCGGTGAATTGCAAAAGTCCCTTGCATTTTTTTTGCTTTTGTTGCATTATTTTAAATATCGCTTTCTTTTCGGTTCGCATCCGTAATGGAAATATTATGAATTAAAATTTTATTTATTCGAAATACCTATTGTGGTTAAATAATTACATTCATTTATAGGTACTTAAATAATAATTTTATCTATAATTCACATCACTGCTCTTTAAGTTGGGCGGAAATTGGAATATCTGTATTCAGTTTTTCACCATCACAGTCGTTGCCAGTTACCGACCACATAAAATATAAGCTCTAAACGTTTTATTTCGATTTGAAACTTGTTTTATATCAAAAATAATGTAATATAAAAACCTACAATGCTCGAGAATAATGGTCAATTAATAAAATATAAAGTGTACTTACTATTTTCGAAGTATTTAACTCTATACATTTCTTAGTACACAAGATCAGCATCAGTAAGGTTGGTTAAACGGCAGCTTTTATGCTTATAGTTATGCTTTCTGCTGAAAGATAAACCTATGAAACGGTTGCATATGTGCAAAAGTGGTGAACGAGAACGAATGTACTTAACCAACAAATTTGTCAGTAGTTTTATCTATCCCATTGTAATTTCTTAATAACTAGTCGACGAATGGCGCTGTCCAGCTAACGGGCGCGTTCACCCTATCTTAATAGTTTATTAAATTGTACAGGTAATTGGAACGAACTTAAATCATTTATAATATTTAGTTTTTGATGACAGATACTTCAATTTTGAGGAGCATTTGGGTGCGCCAAAACAACTAAAAGAAATCTTGAAAAACTAAATCTTCCAGTTTGCTCGGTGCTAAGAGTGAAATTAGTACCGACGAACTTAATTTGTTTATAAGTTTTTGTTTATAACTTTAGATAGTTCATCCTTAGGATACATTGAATGCATTTTAGGGGCAAATGGTATGACTGGCATGGAAGTAAGCTCGCTCCGCTGTTGTGTTAACTTGATATACCTGGAAATTGAGAAGAGTTTGTACAGATTGAATGTGGTACAATTCACGGAGAAAAACTTTGTTAGGAAGGATAAGGTTACAAGGTGGAAAAAAATTTCTGCTTTAAAAAAGATTTGTTCTCAAAAACACAATGTTATTGTACAATTGCCCGGTGTAATTGTTGCAGCACGAACGGTGAAAACTACTTTATGCTGGAGTTGCATTATATCAGACAATGTTTTGTATTTGATTGTCCAGTATACTAATCAGTACATTGAATCAATAAAAAGATTATATTAACGTGTAAGAGATTATAATCCAATAGATCTTATAGAGCTTAAAGCTGGGTCTTCAAACACTTTAGGCAGAGTTTAGAAGATCTTTGGTTTGAAGGGTATAGAATCGAAAAATTGTGACGTCATGAGGATAAAACGTTTCAAATTCATTGCATGGTGTTCTTGTTTTGATTATCGATCCACGCATGGTGAAAGGAAAATAGCGAGTAAGCTTGAGGCTATTCTCAAAGTCTTTGGAATGTTTGTGAAAACTGTCAAAAGTTTTATATAGTTTGTGAAAATGTCACATTAGGAGACAAACTGGAAGGATTTCGGTGCGGATGCAGTTTTAGGCAATATATACCGAGTATGCCGAATAAGTACGGAATTAAAATTTTTTCAGTGGTTGATTGCAAAGATTTTTATACATATAATTTAGAAATATACGTTGAACAGCAACCTGAAGAAATATTTTGAAAGAGCAAAAGACTTGCAGATTTTGTATTATGGTTTTGCTAACCCCTCTACAAATCGGGAAGAAATATTACAGCGCACAATTCGTTTACAATCACTGAATTATTAGATAAGTTGTTCGGTAGAAATCTTACCTATGTCGGAACCACTCGAAATAACAAAAAGGAGGTTCCCCTAGAATTTACCACAGGAATGAATGTACATTAGTTTCTTACATGAGTTACATATCCCTCAAATCAATATATATGTATAAATAGAATCATTAAAACTTAAGTTAGATGCAACAATGTATAATTGAAGGACAGATTACAAAAGGTTAATGGAAGTTCATAAACCAGATATGAGAACGGGTGTGAGTACATTGTATTGCAGACGTAACTTGACACTGCAGGTGCAGGTCACAATAGACAATAAAAAACTTATTGTTAGAATTAAGATTGTTACTTTGTATTGTATAAATGAATAAAGAAAATAGCAAACATGAGCTCTGCAGTTCCCACAAGCAATGTGAGGGGCAGGGATAACATAAATACCTCCAGGAGCCCAAGATGCCCAGTCAGTCTAGAGCTTCGCAACTTTAACATTGTTGGTTGTTCAAGCTACTCAAATTTAGTTTAATTAATTACGGAAAGTAATTTTAATTGGTAAAAGCGTTAATAAATATAACGCAGCCATTTGTTAATTTCTATTGTAATTTCTGTTTTAAATAAATTTGTTAGAAGAGTTTTTAGAACAAGCTTTTTAAATAGTCGCTCCAAGAGGCCCGAAATCTAACTCGTGCCAAAGAAAGTAAATGTGTGATTTTTAACATAACGCTTGCACGAAAATAATTCAATGGATCCCGACACTAAAGAAAAGCAAAAACCTGAAATGATAACATATTGCAATAGTAGCAAATTCGGTGTAATTACAACACACAAACTGTGTGAATCTTATAATGTTGCTAGGAATGTACGTCATTGACGGTTGGTAATTTTTTTACCAAAATCAGTATTAGCGGAATAAACGTTCAAATCATATTTATTATAGTATCAATGCAGCCAAGAATAATATAAGAAAAGATTTTCTCAAAAAGATATCACATGAGCTAGTTTTATTTTATCTAGTTTGTAGGAGTTTGAACACTAATATTAAACTTCAAAAGCGACTAGAACAATACAGACCGCATGGTACAGATCAAAGCAATACACAAACAAATGAAAAATGTTAACCACAAAGTGACCCAAAAAGTAATTGCAAAAAATGCATTATGCCTATATGCTTGATGCACATTGAAAGCTTCTGTAAAATGTGTAACGAAGAGATATAGAAAATATACAACAGAAATAGTGAATCAATATTGTTCATATAGACTGTTGTTTCAGAAAAGTAGTGTTGCTTTTTTGATTTGCTTTGAGAATTACATTTGTCTGTTTATTTAGTTCTGTTTAAAGAGGGTTAAGGCTTAATTAGAAAGGGTTTGGTTGGATAATATTGTTTAGATTTACGAAAATAAACTTTTATTTATGTGATTGTTGACCTTCAGTTACTTTAGCGTTTTGCTTTAATAATAACGTTCCCAATAATTAATAATGTAATATAAATATAGTATACTTCTGACGAAAAACTGCATAGGATCGATTTGGTGCATCACACCGTTCATGGTAAAGTCCACACCGCGCCCGATGGAAGGTTGAGTAAATAATGCTCGATTTATTTCTCTATAATTAATAATAATATTTCAGTCCGAAACTTCTCCCATTTCATTGTTTCTAATTTTTGTTAGCGTTGAATAAGTAATTTCAGGCAATTCTATTTATGAAATAATAACGTTTCCCAAGAATATTTAGTCTTAATTTAAAATCATTTGACCATACATCGCCTCAACATTCGAATAATTAATTTTTTCTTTACTTTAACGAGGGCTTTTACTGCATCCTGTTATACCTAATTCTAGCACTGAATATGTTCCCTTCAAACGCTTAATTTATTTAAAAAGTAACTAATGCTGTACATTGATATAAAGACGTAATTATAGCAACCAACTTCTTTTATAAAATACATTACCCAATTTTATAGCACCAAAAGTGTCTTTAAACGCAATTTTCCGAGATTCAATTGATATTTTAATTTTATTTAACCAACTAGCCAGACCTCAAATGAATAATTGCGTATCTTTAACCACGCGCTTATAACTTGAATGAATAACAACCTATATAATGCTGGCATTCTTTTGATGCAGGTGCCTGCCTCAACCACATAACGCTTCAGTGTGTTTATAAGGGCAAACACCCAAATTTGGGGTCACAGACATTAGACGACAGGCAGACGAAATGCATGTGTGCAAAATGATGGGCCAATGCACTATTCAAGGCAGTCGGCCAGTCGAGGTTCGCGAACTGTCCTCAACGACCCAGGGAATATTACATTAAACCATCTAATTTTGAACCACGCACTTGATGCTTTTATTAATAGTATACGAATCTATTCTTTGTTTGTATGAGATATAATTGTAGAAAGTAATTGTTGTGATTCTAACCGCAATTTTATAATTCCAAAACGCTGATGTTTTACTGACCATAATTTGAAAAACGTGTTGCTTTCGTATAGTAGCAGTATATTACAATACAAAGGAAAATTACCCGTAAAGCTCTTAACCCTATGAAAAGCTTTCGCTGCTTGACGCAATTTAAGTTTTCGTCAAATATTAGCCAGGTTTGTACGAAAAATTTCTTAATCAATAAACTTTTATGAGTTTACATTTTTTCGTGGGGTTCGATATATTGAACAATTGTATAAAACTGTTTTTGAAAGCCTAATTTTAAGAAATTGCTGTAATATATGTATACAAAATTTATTCGATAATGTTTAAGCTGCTAACTAAAATTTATTTAAGAAACTTAAATTTCTGTAATCCTAATTTGTAACCATACTAAACGGGACCTTTACGTACTAGCTCGGATTCAAATAATCCACTGTGTTAAGATTAAAGCTCTTTGTTGATTTCAAGAAGCTTTAAAACAGCTTAAAGTGGAAATGAATTTACTTCACTAAAAATACTCAACACATTACCAAAAATAACTTGCGAAGTAGAAAATAAGACAGCACAAAGATTTTTGGGACATATCCTGCATCTTATAGCTTTCGCTGGGGTGTGATTGAAAAGTTGCTCGAATAAACTTATAAGAACTTGAAGAAAGATAGACAATATTTTCCCACATATTTCAGCAACTTTAATTAAGCCCTGCTCTACTGTTATTTTTCGACAGTGAAATTTTAGAAACTTGCATGCAATTATACCCTACGCCTCCGCTTACTTACAATATAACTCTCTCGGCTACTTTGTAGACACGCCGATGAAAATCAAATTTTTGGATCGACCAAAAGTAATGCAGGGATTTGCATGTTCTATTTACTATAACTAACTATCCAAAATTTTGTTTTTGTCCTACAAATGTACTGTATTTTGCACAGCATAACAACTGCAATGATTGTCTAATGCAATTATTATCAGAATTAGGCGATATAGTTACTCAAGCAATTCTAATTACTCAAGCTATTTATACTATTTGCATACTCATTCAATTCAAATTATATACATACATACAATGTGCCTACAGAATATGAACCTTACGTCACGGTTGGCATTTTGCGATAGTATTGCAGGAAGGTGGTGGTCGGCAGACTGCGGTATTTGGCAAAGATATTGAAACGTTCTCAACACGACTGAAACTACTTCAATTTAAATTTTTTTATTCAGACCAATACAGGTGTAATTATCAAGTATTTACGGAGAAACCTTAAGCTACTCTAAGTCACTACACTAGTTTATAACTGTCAATAATTACTAATTTTATTTACTGCACTAAATTTTGTCTTAAATCAAGGAGTACACTATGTTTATTACTAATCCAACTGCATCCGTTGGTGCACTCTTAATTTATTACTATACAAGCATTAGCAGACTAGCTGTTATATACTAATTTATAGAGATATTAAACATATTTGTTTTAACAACTTGAATAACAATTTATTTCATTCATTTATGGATTAAGACCACAACTAACCAACTGTCCACAAGCAGCAATGGTAAATATATATATTGCTGTGATACCACCAAAATCCGGGTACTCCGCTTTAAGAATCGAGCCCCTACGAATTGGATGCCAAAGAATGCTGTGAAACCTACAAAGTTATTAAATTACCTGGTCCGTTGACTTTCTTCTGTTAATCGCCTCGGCTGCTCCCCTAGATAACTTTCATCCTCATTCATAAAAAAACAAACACATTCCTACCACAAACATCAACGTCAACTCTATTTACATCAATATTCACAATACATTAAAATTTCAAAATTAATATTCAGCATAAATTTTAATATCGGAAAATTTCAAAATTAAATTTATTATCATTTTAATGTGCATCCAGAATTAAAGTCCTTGTAGGATGCCTACTAATTACTATAACAATATATGCAGAGTACAAAGGGAGCATCTACCACCCCTTTACGTTAATTAACCAGGTTCGTCTAATTGAGCTCAAAGACATACCCATATTTTTATCATAATCCAGAACATCAATACTAAATACCCTTTCTACTTAAACAAGCAAATTTCACCTTAAAATTAAAATATTATTGTTAGTACAATTTCACTACTGTCCATTTTAAATAAACAAATTAGAAAGTTATTCAACACACACCAAAATCTCAAAGTTCAAACAAAATAGTATAATTTACCTGAAGGTTACTTGCACTCGTAGCTTCAATGTACATCGTCCCTTTGTTAATCACACCATTCCAACTGAGTTATATTTACGGCTTCTGATTCTCAACGCTTTAAAATTTTCTCCATCACCATTTATTTAAAGTTGTTTCAGGGCTTTTCCGGAACTCCTCTGTGTATATCTGACCCTTGTTTCGTGGATCCAGACACGTTTATGCACCATTTAAGTATTAATACCCCGAAAATAACAAAGAAATTCATACTTCTTTCACCAAGATACGCCAAAACTGCCTACTTTTGTGTATTTATTTGTCATAGTAAATTTTACCAATTGGTACAGTGATACTAAACTTTATTACCTTGTATCTTCTTTTCTAAGTGCACTAACGTACATTCATTGTAGCACGTAAAGAACAAGCTGTTTTAAATCATATAATATTCGAGCAAACTGTTTAAATTATTTAATATTAAAACCGGAAAACTAAAAAGCACTGTTTAACGCGTTCAATCAAGTCGAAGATCTAAGAGAGCTTGTTTATATTCACCTGGGTATATATAGAAGTTAGCCTGTCTGTCGGTCGAGTCCTCAAAACGGCCAGTTTCTAGAATATCGCATGCTCTGTTCCCAGTCCGTAGCCCGCGCGTCGGTTTTTACGAATTTTGTACTCGCCCCAGTTAAATCTCAGAAATTTCAACACGGCACGCAAACATGTCCGAGAATAACTAATTAAATTTTATACAGAAATCGTTGTTTCTACCTCTGATATTTGCATCCTATTTTCAACCAATTGTGACCCTCGTGACGTTGCTTAAATCACGCCTTTTACTATATGTGTCTCGGTCTTGTGCATATTATCTGTCTCTATCTAACCTGTTCTTATTGATGCAAATTGATATTCTTTATTATCGATTATTTTAGTCCATGTGGAGTGTGAAATAACCCACCTTTAGCATTTCTCGTAACTATTATGCGACGGTTTCTCCAAGATTCTCTGAACCATTAATTATCTGCAAAATTTACGCCGAATGAGCTTTTAAACTACGCAGGTGTTCAAACATACTATTAATTCTCAGAGCCTTATTTCGTGGTATTTTAATCTTGGATTTTCACAGGCTTTTATGCTTATTATTAATAATGGTTTAATTAACTCCAATTAAAATTGACTTCTATCCTTTCATTTTTAGCGAATACAAATTAAATATTAATTATTATGTGTACACTTTGTTTAATACCGGTTACTTAAAATAGGGTTAATTAATATAAATTTTGCACGTAATTTCCATTTGTTTCTTTCCTCGGAATAAATACATTACACGTAGAGCTTGTTAATACTGTTTCTTTTGATATAAAGCGTCTTGTACATGATTTAAATCTCTTATTTTTACTGAAACGAATGAATTTTTATTCTCCACGGTGTTTTAATAAAGCGTATTATCTAATAAAATTCCTTATACACGGTGATTAAAATTATTTTATGTAATTCATTAATTTTCTACCCTGGTCTAAATATGAGTATTTTCCCCCTATTTGAATACAAATAATCCCACTTATTTGAGTTCAAATATAAAATATTTAAACCGCAAACAAAATTTACAAAAAAAAATGCCTATCTCTCTCTATCCTTATCTATCTAACTTACCTACTTTGTCTCCAATCCAAAAAAAAATATTTACACCTGTCCTATATCCCTATCTTATTCCTAACTCTCACCTAATTTTATAAACTGAAATTATGCCTAACTTCATCCTACTTATCCATCTAATCCTATATGCATCCTATATACCTATCCTATTCCTAACTTTTAACTAATCTTCTCTATACTTTCCTTCCCCCTACCTAATCCTATATACCTATCCTACTCTTACTCTATTCCTACTCTCCACTAATCTTATATGAAATATCTATACTTAACCTATCTTCTTTTCTTCCTACATTTACTTTTTATTCTCATCCTAAACCTATTTCTAATTATCTCCCATATTTATCCTATATCTAGCTTTATTTTCTATATCTATACTAAAATTCACCTATCTCTATCCTTTGTTCATCAAGTTATTTAAATCTAACTCTCTTCTTGACCCTCCACGTCTTTCTTCTTACCATCCTAATACTCTTCATCCCTATTTCTCCCCCTTCTATATCTATACTTATCATCCTTATTATCTCACATAAAATAAACTTATCATCCCTATTATCCTGACTCTTAAATACTGCTTCTTCTTCAGTCCCTACACTTGTCTGTTTCTTATTTATTATTATTTTCTTTTCTGCCGACAAACCAAACGATACTACTTTAAAATTATCGATTTTTCCCTCTATGGAAAATCCTATGTACCTTCTAGAATTCTTATGTAATGGAATCCGCCAGAATGAATTCCTTAAAACTACTTTATTAAAACAAACTTGCCACTTAACCTGCTCAAAAATAATTCGACCTTCACCTGCTCCCGATCTGCTGCTGTTGCTTCTACCCCCACTAATTCTGCATGTTTTTGTACTAAAGCTTGAACCTCTACTATCCTATCCTATGGACATCTTATCGTGTTGATCTGTTTAACCCCATCATCCTCTACCTCTACTACATTAATATTCAACCCCGTGTCATCCTCTGTGACTTCATAACTGCCCTTCCATGGCACTACCCTATCTTTAATCCTTACTACCTTCCTTTCCATATCTATCAAAACCCCTAACTTCATCATACAGTCAACACCTAAAATGCTCTGAAACTTCAGTCCAGGTACAATTACAAACTCCTGTTCACAGCTTAAACCTCCTATATCTATCCTAAGCACCACAACACTATTTACTACAGCAAACTTCTTTTTATTTGGAGCTACTAAATGGCTACGCTTTATAGGCATAATTCTATCACAAACCTTATCCCTACTTTTGCTGACGAATTCCTCCGATATTAAACTCGCCTCTGCCCCTGTATCAAGTAATACTTCTACATTATTTTCAAAAATTTCTAGATTAATAATTGGCAAACATAATTTTTCCTTAGTTTCTGGCTCTACTTCCTCCTCAATTTTGAAAAATTCACGTGGATGTTCATATACATTTACACTGAAATCTAGTGGTCTGTCGCGTTCTAAAAATCCTGTCCAGGTCTGTTTTCCCTAATCGGTCCTGGTCTAGCCGTCACCTCAGCGTATGTCCTAGGCGTTTCCACTCGTTCCGTGTCTGTGTTAGCAGTCCCCCTCATGTCCGGTGAACTATTCCTTCTGGTAGGTTCCGGTCTCGGTGCAGGTCCCTTCCTAAACTATTACTCCTAACGTATGGTCGTCTCTGTTCCCAATTCTGTCGCTGGTATCCGTAATTATTCCCCCTTCTAGCATAGTTGTCCCGTCTATTGTCAAACTTAACTGTGTTGATCTGTCTTTCCCTATTTTCCCGAGGTCGTCCACTACTTACGTCGTCGTACCTCTGCAAGTATTCTAGAAACATTTCTCTGTCCACTATGTTCTGTAGTGCTACGTGTTGTCTTATGTCTACCTCGAAGTGTCGTGATAAATACTTAATAATTTGTCGGTCCGTCAGTGGTGGGTTCAGTTGCTTTGCTATGCTATACTTGCGTATAGCATATTGCTCCTACTTCCTGAAAATTCTCCTTAAATTTCCTGTGATTAAGTCGTCTCGTACCTGGTCTTGTCTGTGGTCACTCCAGTAGTGCTTTAAAAATCTGTCTTCAAACTCCGTGTAGGTGTCTATGTCCTGTCCTACTAAATTGTACCATGCTTCCGCGTTATCCTTTAATAAAGCCTTTATCGTATTTAGTTTAGTCTGTTCGTCAAATAAATTTCCCACTAGATTTCTTACACTATTAATAAAAATTTGTGGATTTACCCTGTTATCGCCATAAAACTTCATGTGTTGGTCCAATGATACTCCACCTGTATAAAATCTGGGACCATCCCCCGTTAAATTTGACATGTTGTATTTGATACTACTAACTTCGCGTTCTACCCTGCCTAACTGATCCCTACATGAGTCCGTCACTTCAGTCATTTTACATTAATCTCTTCTTCACAAAAATGCGTACTTCGGACCTTAAATGTCCCATTTCCTGTCGAAGACCTGTAATATCCGCTCATTTTATCTACCTTATTTTCAACTTCCCCATTTTCACGGTAAGACTATTTTTAAATTCTGTAAATTCTCTCATCGATTTTTCTATTTTATTCCCTAATTCCTGATTTAATTGGTCAAATTTCTTATTCGATTCTTCCCTAGCTCTATTAGATTCATCGCTTAGCTGTTCTAATTTTCTATTGGATTCTTCACTCATCCTCTCTAACATTCTCAATATCATCTCGTTTCCTTGATCCCCTGATTCCGTCCTCGACTGATCTCTACTGCCTCCAGCTTCTTCCATTTTAGAATTTTTCTCACACAATGCACTATCGTCACTTCCAATTTCCACTCCTTGACTCCTTAACCACTCTTTTCTCTGCATACGTTCTAATCACTCACACACACTCTAAAATACTCTTAAATTTATACACACACAAAAACTCTCTCTCTCTCAGATCGCCAGTTTCCTGGAATAAAATCACCAAAATTTTATTTGGAACTCGAGCCCCACGTTGGGCGTCAAATTTGCTGTGATACCACCAAAATCCGGGTACTCCGCTTTTCGAATCGAGCCCCTACGAATTGGATGCCAAAGAATGCTGTGAAACTTACAAAGTTATTAAATTACCTGGTCCGTTGACTTTCTTCTGTTAATCGCCTCGGCTGCTCCCCTAGATAACTTTTATCCTCATTCATAAAAAACAAACACATTCCTACCACAAACATCAACGTCAACTCTATTTACATCAATATTCACAATACATTAAAATTTCAAAATTAATATTCAGCATAAATTTTAATATCGGAAAATATCAAAATTAAATTTATTATCATTTTAATGTGCATCCAGAATTAAAGTCCTTGTAGGATGCCTACTAATTACTATAACAATATATGCAGAGTACAAAGGAGCATCTACCACCCTTTACGTTAATTAACCAGGTTCGTCTAATTGAGCTCAAAGACATACCCATATTTTTATCATAATCCAGAACATCAATACTAAATACCCCTTTCTACTTAAACAAGCAAATTTCACCTTAAAATTAAAATATTATTGTTAGTACAATTTCACTACTGTCCATTTTAAATAAACAAATTAGAAAGTTATTCAACACACACCAAAATCTCAAAGTTCAAACAAAATAGTATAATTTACCTGAAGGTTACTTGCACTCGTAGCTTCAATGTACATTGTCCCTTTTGTTAATCACACCATTCCAACTGAGTTATATTTACGGCTTCTGATTCTCAACGCTTTAAAATTTTCTCCATCACCATTTATTTAAAGTTGTTTCAGGGCTTTTCCGGAACTCCTCTGTGTATATCTGACCCTTGTTTCGTGGATCCAGACACGTTTATGCACCATTTAAGTATTAATACCCCGAAAAATAACAAAGAAATTCATACTTCTTTCACCAAGATACGCCAAAACTGCCTACTTTTGTGTATTTATTTGTCATAGTAAATTTTACCAATTGGTACAGTGATACTAAACTTTATTACCTTGTATCTTCTTTTCTAAGTGCACTAACGTACATTCATTGTAGCACGTAAAGAACAAGCTGTTTTAAATCATATAATATTCGAGCAAACTGTTTAAATTATTTAATATTAAAACCGGAAAACTAAAAAGCACTGTTTAACGCGTTCAATCAAGTCGAAGATCTAAGAGAGCTTGTTTATATTCACCTGGGTATATATAGAAGTTAGCCTGTCTGTCGGTCGAGTCCTCAAAACGGCCAGTTTCTAGAATATCGCATGCTCTGTTCCCAGTCCGTAGCCCGCGCGTCGGTTTTTACGAATTTTGTACTCGCCCCAGTTAAATCTCAGAAATTTCAACACGGCACGCAAACATGTCCGAGAATAACTAATTAAATTTTATACAGAAATCGTCGTTTCTACCTCTGATATTTGCATCCTATTTTCAACCAATTGTGACCCTCGTGACGTTGCTTAAATCACGCCTTTTACTATATGTGTCTCGGTCTTGTGCATATTATCTGTCTCTATCTAACCTGTTCTTATTGATGCAAATTGATATTCTTTATTATCGATTATTTTAGTCCATGTGGAGTGTGAAATAACCCACCTTTAGCATTTCTCGTAACTATTATGCGACGGTTTCTCCAAGATTCTCTGAACCATTAATTATCTGCAAAATTTACGCCGAATGAGCTTTTTAAACTACGCAGGTGTTCAAACATACTATTAATTCTCAGAGCCTTATTTCGTGGTATTTTAATCTTGGATTTTCACAGGCTTTTATGCTTATTATTAATAATGGTTTAATTAACTCAATTAAAATTGACTTCTATCCTTTCATTTTAGCGAATACAAATTAAATATTAATTATTATGTGTACACTTTGTTTAATACCGGTTACTTAAAATAGGGTTAATTAATATAAATTTTGCACGTAATTTCCATTTGTTTCTTTCCTCGGAATAAATACATTACACGTAGAGCTTGTTAATACTGTTTCTTTTGATATAAAGCGTCTTGTACATGATTTAAATCTCTTATTTTTACTGAAACGAATGAATTTTTATTCTCCACGGTGTTTTAATAAAACGTATTATCTAATAAAATTCCTTACACACGGTGATTAAAATTATTTTATGTAATTCATTAATTTTCTACCCTGGTCTAAATATGAGTATATATATATATATATATATATATATATATATATATTTAAGATATCTCGACTGGTTAAATAATTATTTAATTTGTTTTATTATTGGGAAAGCATCAAATTTGATGGATTAATAAAATACTCTTTAATCATTCAAGCTTTCAATAAATTTATTATCTTCGTCAGGAATTAATACATATAAAATTAATTGTTGGAATAGTAGTTTAACAGTACTTACGGTTATGAGTTTTATATATAAATATAAGTAAGGATATCGAAAAATTTTTAAATGTACAAAGTATGAAAATTTGAAAGACATTGACATGTATTAACAGTTACTGTTAATACATGTTAATACATGTCAATGTCTTTCATATTTTCATACTTTGTAAATTTAAAAATTTTTCGATATCCTTAGTTATATTTATATATAAAACTCATAACCGTAAGTACTGTTAAACTACTATTCCAACAATTAATTTTATATGTATTAGATTCCTGACGAAGATAATACATTTATCGAAAGCTTGAATGATTGAAAGAGTATTTTATTAATCCATCAAATTTGACCGCTTTCCCCAATAATAAAACAAATTAAATATATATATATATATATATATATATATATTCATCATCTAGAAATTATGAGGTAATTCTTGTATCACCTTTTTATTTACTTTCTATAGATTCTTTAACAACCTTATAGCTATCACGGCGACAACATTGCAATATGTATGTTATGCCAAGTTGCTAATTTTGTGTGGTAAGTAATATAATTTTCAGGCAAGATACCAGTCCAGGTGGCTGCAGTAGTCAATTTCTATCCCATTTTAATATGTAAATGAGAAAATAGTGCGGGATATATTAGAAACAGAAAAAAAAAGGGTAGACCTAAATTAGACTATTACACGCAAACTGTGAAAGATGTAGGCTGTATGGATTTCAGGGAAATTTGTAGGCTAGCTCAGAGTATGAAATAATGGAAGTACACGTTCAACCAGTTCCAAGAACTGAAAATCTAGTGATAATGAAACAGCGATACCTATATTTAAACAACGATGGACAATTACTTATTGAAAAATGATTATACGTTACACTGTAAGAGCTGTTATAATACCACATGCAATAGAATTGCAAGAAATATATGTGATTGGTTCAAAGATTAAAGTTTACCTCATGTGACGATTATCTTCCTATCGCGTAAGTGATCAATCATTTAATAAACAAAGTATTCTTGAAAAATTGTGAACTTTTAAAGTAGTATTCTTATAGTAAGTACAGGTTTCTTCAAAATTACAATATAACATCACGCACACACACAAACACACACGCGCGCGCGAATACACGCACTAGTTGTTAAGAATCTTCTGAAGGTTGTTGTGCTAATCAAAACGCATGTTGTCGCAGTATGATTTGCTAAACGTAGCAACCAGTCACTTCACTTTAAGGTACCGTAATCAACTAAATGTATAAGTGACTCACAGATTACAGGAATTCGGAAGCCACGGTTTTTTAACAACCCTTACATGCTTCTGCTAATCATATTCATCGAAGTATTCTTACAGACGCGGTGAATCCTCAAACTCGACCGGTAGTTTTCCAACGCCTTAGTTGTATTTTTTGTAGCGCTAGCAGAGTAAGTATATCTCTCAATCGGTTAGTAGAAATATAAAGTAATTGTAATTAATGTTAATAAACGCAACGCAAGTTGGCAAGACTGCACGAACTTTTTTTTAAATTTTGTTTTATTTTTTTATTTTAATGTGTTAATTAGTGTTCCGGTGCCGCCCATTTCAAAAATGCCGCCCTGAGCAACTATCTGCCCCCCTCCTCCTCCTCGCAGTAAAACACATTGCTTATCGGTTGCATCCTTGTTAAACCGAGAATTAATATAAAATAATAAAAGAATGCGTCAGATACTTGTCATGATATCACTCATAATGACATTTTAGAACCATCAATATAAAACAAAACATAACTGGGCAAATTCTCAAGATCGCAAAGCCGGTATAATGGGTGTGCACATTGCGCGGTGGCACGGGGATTCGCTGTCGTGGGTACCCCGCGCCAGTCGGTACTGCGCTTTAGCAGAATAATAAAATAATATTTCCAATATATATATATATATATATATATATATATATATATATATATATATAACCCATAAAGAAACTGAATAGTAGACGTAATTGAAAAATCGTTAACAAGAGCCAAGCTTCAGTAGTATTAAGTATAACATCTTCTAAACAATTAGGCTAGATAGCTCAATTGGTTAGAGCACTGATCCGGAAAATCAGAGGTTGCAGGTTCAAATCCTGCTGTAGCCGTTCTTTTAGTGGTTTTCAATTACTAGTTCGATTTGAAATGGTAATTCAACTTTAAAATACAAAGTTGGGTTTTCATTTCATCTTAATAACTATTTATTTATATATATATATATATATATATATATATATATCATTACAATAACTTTAGTATTTTTATTGAATAATAACACGCCTAGCAGGTCATAGAATGAGAGCAATGCTACAGTGTATGCACTTTCGGCTTCTTTGTCTATCAAAAGCCGACAGCGCCTTTCTTCTATAACGTGCATAGGTATCATGTTCGGCGTGTTTAAGACCACCATAGATAAACAGGCTCCAATATTAATTCTGAGAGTTCGCAGAACTCACACACCTGACTGTAGCGTAGAAGTACGTGTACTAACGGGACGGCGGGCAATCCAGTAAACAGGACATTCTTTGAATGATAAAGGTATGGGGTACAACTAAACCATTTGAAAAACAGAATGGCTTGATTGACAGCTAAAATATATGGGATAATGCGGATTGAAATGATGGTTTTCTAGAATTATCGTAAATCAGATATAAAAAGTTTGACAGACTCAGTTAGGTCCAGTTCTAGTCTAAGAGTAACAGTTATGACAGTATATTTAGCATGAGTTTGGTGTGAACCATGCGCTGTTTTAATTAAAATTCAATCGTACTACTGGTAGCCTCCAGTCGATGTATTTCAATGGATAGTATTACAGTTACTACATAAGTTATTGAAATAGTAAAAATACGAGTTGAAAGTGTTAATTTTATTGTAAATAAATTTTTCAGTTAATTTATTCATATATTCGTTACTTACTTCTAGATTATGACTAGTTGTGAGAGGGATTGTGTAAGGAAATAACTGAGTAGGCATGATAAAAAAAAACAGAAAACGGGGTGAGAAAGAAGTTAACGAAAGATAACGAAATTCGTTGTTAAAATTTATAAACAGAACATAATCAAATCAAAGTCAACCTATCATGGCAGATACTGAAGATCATGAAAGTGCAACGAGAAATCATATGTGTATATTGATCAATTTCAATCTATTTCGAACCTATAGGAATTACTAGAATTTTTTGAAAAATTCAGAATTTCTGGTTTTGAAATAGCAAAAGAATTGCTAAAGACAATAGAAATAGAAACAAAGCTTAAGGAGACTCGTGTGCTTTGCAAAAAGACGTTTTGAACTACATGAATAAATAGAAAAATTATTTAGCTTTGTTTAGAGCATTAAATTCCACGCGAAATGTCAGAAGAAGAATTAAAGAATTGTTGCAAACCAATATTGCCAAATTAAATAAAGACATTAATGAAGCAGATTTTGTACAATTACTACGTTTATCTCGGCATAGTTGAATCCGATTGAAAACCGACCCGATCGAATTTGAACTCGATCCGAACGTGTTTATACCGAACGTGACCAACCCGCTCAATTGAACCCTCTTCCGATCCGCTTTGAATTATGTACCCAACTTCAGACATATTACTAGCTCGGGGTTAAACATAACCTTTTGCAAGACGACATATTCACAAAGGTACTAAATAACATAACCTAACCGCATTACCGATCAGTAAACTAGAATAAGTTAGTAACTATTATAACTCGATCCACTCCGACCGTTTATGTCGTCAATTTCAATCCGTAAATTCAACTCAACCCTCTTGTTCAAGTGGGTTGAGCTCAGTGCTTCGATCTGGTCGAAAAAGTGTTTATATCGACCATTTCAACCCGCTAACTTCGATCAGGTTGACTTCGAACGCATCGAGATAAACGTAGTAAATGACTCATGTATAATCCGACTTCTTGTACCAGAGATATATTCTAAAATATATCGCTACAAATAAGTTGACCGACATTTTTCGAAATGTAAATATTGCGCAGAAAATTTTATTAACCAACCCGACTACGGTTGGTTCAATGGAGAGATCATTCTCTAAACCAGAAATTATTAAAACGTACTTGCTCCATAACTCAAGAACACTTGGTGTCGCTAGCAATTGTTGCAATTGAGTACAAATTTCTAAAAATAAATTAATTATGATAATAACGTCATTAATAAGAGAGTTAATTTATAAGACGTACATTATATTTATTTATTGATGCCGCTGTTTCTGTTTTTAGAAGTTCAAGTATATATTGAAATATAAACATTAAAGTAATTACATGCTAATTTCTTAAATACATTTTCTATAAGTGAGATGGGTTCTGATCTATTTCAGGGCCCCGCAAAATGTAGCGCCGGAACTTCAAGAGACCAAGACTACTAGGAATTCACGGAGCAAGAAAGTGCGAATGATGAAAAAGGGAAATAATTATCTAAGCTACACAACAACAATAACACAACACACCAATCACAGAATTCTCTTTCGAGATAACCAAACCTAGCAGCTCTTTCTGGAGGGATATGCAGGGTATAACTCTAGACTATTGCACTACTTCTACTCCCAGCACCATTCACAATTTTTCACCACATCTCTCGGTCTGTACACACTTCCTTTGCGTTTGCAACATTTATACATTGTTTTTGGTATGCTGTTTTATTCCTCAGACTTCTTACGTGTCGTTCTTTCAGAACCTCCTGTACTATATCTAACCATCTTTTACGCGGTCTGCCCCTTGTAGCTCTACCAGTCATCTTACTTGCATATATACGCTTGGTAAGTCTATCCTCATTCATTCTTTCCACATGTCCAAATCATCTAAGCGTGCTTCACTCGCTCAACTCCTTAAGGGTCCCTTGTACCACACACTTTGGGCTGACCCATTCGTTTGACACTTTGTCTCTCAATGTTTTTCCGCGCACACTGCTTAGGAACCTCACTCCTGCAGCATTTATACGACTAACATGCTTCTTCTGCCAGACACAAGTTTCGCTTCCATAGCAGTTGGAACTATCGCACTGTTGTAAATGGCCAGCTTTGCATTTATACTCAATCCTTCATTCTTGTTTACTGCCCACATACTTCCATAACTGACATTTGTTAAACTTTGAAATTCGAATTGTCCTGGAAATTAATTTTTTTATTAACCCTTGAATTTCGGCACATGCGGTATATTTATTTAATCTTTTATTTTTAAAATTGCGAAAGAAAAGTATGTTGCGAGTGGGAGGGGAGTAGGGCATAATTGGCAATCCTGGAACCTCATTTGCTCCCAAATCCCTCATTTGCTCCCAAATTTACATGTAAATTCGCACTATAAAGTCTTATTTTTTAAGAATCTCCTCATTGCTCTCCTTTGCTCTCCTCCTTGTTCGGACACCCCCACAACCATTTTCATTACGTCACACCCGCATTCTTTTCACCCGCGAGATAAATCTTTCTCCACATTTTCACCCACGAGATAAACCTATCTTGTTTGGTATTAATTAATATTAGATTTTTCTCAGCTACCCGAATCTCTAGGAATTTTTTCGATATCATCACCCCCAAGGGTGCTACCCCAATTTTAAGATTTCTTACATGTAGCGACTTTTGAGCGTTCTTATAAATTTTTTTAGTCATGCGATACATCTTGTTAGCCTAAAATTTTATATAGAATCCAAATCTGCAAACAGATTTGAAATCGGACCACGCCCTGCAAAGTTACACATATACCCTCTGGGAGATAAATCTTTCTCCACATTTCCACCCACGAGATAAACCTACCTTGTTTGGTATCAATTAACATTAGATTTTTCTCAGCTACCCGAATCTCTAGGAATTTTCAGATAGCATCATCCCCAAGACAGCTACCCATTTTAAGATTTCTTACCTGTAGTGACTTTTGAGCGTTCTTATAAATTTTTTAAGCTACCCAAATCTCTTTAAATTTTTAGATAGCGCCATCCCCAGGGACCTACCCTGATTTTAAGATTTCTTACCTGTAGCGACTTTTGATCGTTCTTATAAATTTTTATACATGCAATACATCTTGTTAGTCTAGAATTTTATGTAGAATCCGAATCTGTAAACAGATTTAAAACAGGACCACCCTTACCATTTACACACCCTCAAATTATAACTTTCCTGCAGCTCATATCTAAAGAAAATCTAAAAGCCATTCTTAAAACTTTTTATTACAGACAATTTTTACTAATACAGTTTAAATTTGGTAAACCACATTTCTAAATACATATTCACAATTTTTATTTTGAACCTAGAACTTCTCATATCGGCTCATACTTATTAATATTTATTTCTAAATAGAGCACTTTTCCAAAGACCAACCGAACCCGCATGTTTCAAATTCCTCTGATTTTGTTCTTATGGTCTCGCTTAAGACCTTATACATATTCTCCAAATTACTAGAAGACGTTATAACCACATTTTTGTGTTAAAGTTTCACATCGGACTTCTCTTCCCTATTTTGGTGTAAACGCCGTAGAGTTCGCAATAGACTTTTACTGCTGTATGTTGTATTCTTTTTCATTTATTAATCGGATAAATCGCTCTTTCTGCTTCCAAAGAAACTCAGGCACCCAATCGTCGAGACTGGCGTTCTTTATGCGATAGCTAGCCATACGGTTGTTAAACGCTGTACTAACCATTTCTACACCATCGTCGCTAGTAGCGGTAACTGTGGCATTTTATGTCTGTTGCTTCTCAAGTGTGCGGCATATGTATTCTTTTCCATTTCGAAATCGCATACTTTACACATAATTCGTGGTTGTTTCGTACAAAGTCCTTTAACAGCTGGCGGAGCTGAACGTTTAGGCTTAATGACATACCGTGCTGTTTTCCTTGTGTCGCAGTAAGTTGTCCATTCTCGTAAAAGCGAAACCGCAAGTCCCACAGTTTAAGTACTTTGCTGCGGACGGCAACCTTGGACGATGTTGCACCACAACATTTGTTCTGGTGCCGTATGAGAGCATTTTCCAGGTATAGGAAGCACCGCAAAGTTGCACTTAAAAACGTTTGCAGATACCATTTTAGTACAAAACAAAATCCGCACTATAAGACTTGACTTGTAAGCGAACTAACTTATAACTAAAGAGTTTATTCTTGCGCACCTGCTTTATGTACCCTATAGAATGCAAACCGAAGGTTTCCGAAGATACCGAACGAAGTCTCGGATTCAGCGAGGAACTAAATGACGTCATGATCCTCGCAGCTCGTCCAATACATTTAGCACCAATGTATGCGCCCGGTTCGCTTTGTCCATGCTGCGAATACCGTTAGTAGAAGCATCGAAAAGTCTTCCATGTTATACGGATCGCGTGCATATTAAAAATCCAAAGGGTGATAGCACACGCACACAAATTGTGTGCAAGTCGTGCTTAGAAGATGCAGTGCTACTATAACCAAAACACTTTAAACCTTTGCTAAGGGAATACCAAACTTGTTTACAGAATACTTACTAATAAACCAATTTAATTTTAAATAACTTCTACGTCATACTTTAGGAAATGGTAGGCTTGAATATTTTCTAAATAAATCACCGAGCGAATATGTAGCAGTATTTAAATTAACCATTAATTTCCCATTTTACGATCGTGGTTAATTATAGATTAAAATTTAATTTGTTCACGTTCGAGCTTCCCGGATACTAACAATGCGCTGTAGAATACATGCATACCCCTTCGCCGCGCTACTGCTATTCTTGTAATTGCTAGAAAAAGTCACTCTCCTTTTTACTGTTGGGACCGATGCAAAGCACCATTTTATACGTTCTATAGCACATCGCGCACTTTTCGTCTGATAATTATGCTTCTGTGCTTTTACACTTTCGCATAGCGGTCAATCGCACGTAATGATTTCTAGAACCGGTAAGTACTCGATATCGTACAAATAGAAATTAGATGCTCGATGTCTGTCAACTTCCAATTCCCTCGTAAAGGTAGAAAAACTCAGTCAATCATCCATTAAACTTCAACCCGCTACCGTTTTGATAATTTCCAAACATTTTCGAACGACAATGGGCTGAGAATTTTAAACCTCCGGGGGATCTTTAAGTCGTGATCAATTACACATCCGAGCTACGCGTAAACTAACATATTTTGCAGCAACTGTATAATACATGCATACCCCTTCTCTGCGCTACTACTATTCTTGTAGTTGCTTGAAAAAGTCAGTCACCCTTTTTACTGCTAGGGCCGCTAAAGCACCATTCCATACTTTATTTATAAGTGTAGCACATCGCACACTTTTTTGTCGGTTAATTAAATCTTTGTTTATGTAGGCATTTACACTTTCGCTTATTTAAACATCTAATACGACCGATTAACCACTTTCGATTATTCTAACGGAGACCACCATACGCACCGTTCTTTTTGAATCCAACGATCCTATGGGCTTCACGCACTAACACCTGACGTATTTTCTTACTATTTGTTAAACAAAAACCACCGGTATCACCATTGTGGACGTAAACAGATGTTTGTGGATGTCTACGAGTACGTAACCATATACATTATCCAGTCTAAGCTATTTTATTTAGTCCACGAAAACTACTATTTTCTAAACCACAATTAATAATCGTCTTTATAGGCTCCACATTTCGACCATTACCCAATGACTGGTGCTACGTACTTGGAAACTTTAATTTCTTATTGGAGAATTCTTATTCTCCCGCGCACTGCCGCGTAGTTGCATGCCTACCCCTTTTGAGGTATATGCTCGTTATAGGTTGTAAGACCCTCGGTTTTATAACTACACTTTGTGAGATCCCTTTAATCTTTTAATCGTATCTTTCTCGCCTACATTACAGTAGGACTTAGCCCTATTACCAACAAATTCTAATACTGGACCCCCATTAAATACGTCTTTAATTTTCCTACAACTTTTTTTGACAAGTGTTATATTGTATTTATTATACGGGTAGTCACTCTTTTAAGATAAATATATTTTGCTAGGTATCAACTAATATTAAATTTTCTAGGGACCCCAAATCTGTAAACAGATTTTAAATAGGACCACCCCATACAAAGTTATGCGTTTAAAAGACTAATTTTTACCCATCTTTATTTAACTCCATCTTTAAAACCTTTTTCGCTAACCAAGACATATGCCTTAGCCAACCATCGCCCGAGAAATCTAAAACCGCCGCGTCCCGCGAATACCACGTGGAGATAACACATATACTCTGTCAACCAGGATAGAAGCCGGAAGGATTTGGAAGGTGGGAGAAGAACTTAAAAATTATGGAATCTTAAAACTAATATATACAAATATAAACAACTATCTTATATCTTTACGTCCCCATGCGTAGATTGTTGTACTATTAGGAATGATGTAGCTTTTGTCATCTTCCCTCGATAAACTAATTTTATTAATAAGCTGCGTATGCAAATCGTATTCTTTTACTCCGGATACATACGCAGGCAAGTACTCGATACCATCCAAATAAAGGTTTGGATGCTTGGTGACTGTTAACATCCGCTTCCCTCGTGTACGCCCAGACACATCCCAGCCCATGAGCACCCTGCGCATGCACACCTGCCCATGCGCACCCCTGCGCGTGCACACCCCTGCCCATGCGTGCTGCCCATGCGCATCCCTCTCTGTGCGAGTGCTATTTCGGGGTAACGTCACAGCCTTTTATAAATAAAGAACAATGTTATATACTATTATAAAATGTTTATTCTGACATTATACATAACAAATTTAAAAATATTTAATACCAAGCATGGGGTCATTTAAACTTAATTTTAATACAAAGTTATACACAGAAGACAGTCCTTTCTTTATGTTTTGTTTGGAGTGGCTTTAATTTTATCTAATTTTATTCGCAACTTAAAATTTAAATCGATACCCAAGTCCTCTATCTCCTTTTCTAACCAATAGTTTGATACATAGAGACCGTCTAGGTTTTCGAATTGTAAAATGTACCGAAGTTTGCCTCTATATTTAAAGTCTTTGATTCCGCCGACAACCAGATCCATTCCTTCGTGTAATTCTTGCAGCTTGTGACAATCTTTTAATCGCAGCTTTCCACTATATCCTGCATACGTATCTTGTTAGCTTGATCGACTTCTTCTTGTCGGTATTGGAGAAATCCTTTTCTCCCACACACCGTTGTGTAGTTGCATATTCACCACTTTTGGGAATATATGGTTGTTATAGGTTGTAAGACCCTCGGTTTTAAATGATCCGAAAGGTTCTTTACTAGGCAAATATACAATGTTTAACGGACCCCCTTTGCGTGTGGTGTACGCAAAGATTACGAAACCCGCATTCCTTAGTTCGTCTTTGTTATCTGCCATTTTGATAAATACGTTTTTAGAATAACCTTTTAAAAAGTATACGGATTTAGTACCATCCTTTTCTGCAAGAACGCCTACATAACTAAAGAGTCTTTCTTACTAACCGCAAATGCATACAACTTGTAGAAACCAGATGTATCTAAGTCAGTCCATCGGCACATAAAATAATCTTTTAATTCTTCCTCATTTTCTCTAATAAGATGTTCTTTGTCTAACACATCTTTGTATTGATCGCGTATTGTCGCAGTGTTTTCCATGTAGTCAATTTTCGCCTTTTGCATCCATTTCCTCTAATTCCAGTTGTCTTTTCCTTCCACTTACAGCGTATGGTATACATAATGGGGCAATTTCCTTTAGCGTAAACGGATAGAGTTTACTACCAATATTTACGCGTTGTCGTACAACCTCTGGACGAATGTTGGGCGTATCTATCAATCCCAAGTCCGAAATTACTATTTCTTTTGGAATTGTAGAATATGGTGTGGCAGATTGTGTAAAATATGTACTACCTGCTTTAATGTAGCACTTGTGTAAGATTTTTATTTTATCTTGGACATCTTCCTCTACTATCTCCAAATAATTTACAGGTAAATAGTTAAAACTAAAAGCCGAAAGCACATACTTTATCAACTTTTCCTTTTCCTCTGGTTTTTTGGACAACTTAATTTGCAAGCCCGTCAATTTCTTTGTATTGCCATTCCCCCAATACACGTACTGTAGCAGGTTACTATACACTAAACAGCAGCTATTTTGTAGCTTGTCCGATAGCTTACTCCACATTTTGGTAAGTGGTACCGAGTACATTGGCGCCTTTAGGAAGTATAACACTATCTTCCAATAAGGTTAAACAGTCTTTTAAGGGTTTATACACCCGTTCCGCACTGACATAGCTTCCAATTGCACAGTTGTATATTGTCGCTTCCAATCGCGTAATACCATGTTCTTTGGCCAAAGTAGACGCAAATGTTTCCCTTAAACGTACATCTGGACAACGTAAAAAATCTAGTATATGATTGCCAAGTTGTTTATTAACACCAGGACTTGTTATCTGGCACACAAATTTGTTGTAAATCTTAATTCTTGCATTGGTTGTTAGCCATGTTAAACAATCAATCCCCGCAGTTTTATCGTTGTCAACTATAATATTACACTTTTCTTCGTATTCGCCCTTATAGCAAAAGTTATGGTTTGTAGTTAAATAATTACACATCTCCATCTTGCTAAATATGCCTGCAAAATCTTGGGTTACATCCATGTCAAAAAGATAGAAATAATCTTTTTCGATTTCGTCTAATATATCTGGTAGTTCCTCCAATAAAGTTTCCAACTTAACATCTGCTAGTTCCACTTTGTATGGAACACATATAGGATTTTGGAATTTTTTATTAATGCATTCGATGTCTTCTTTTCCGATAATTTCTTTTACTCTCTGGCCTATCTTGTTACTGCTTTCCAGAAAAACGGAAGCTTAGCTTTAACACCATGCCTAGCGAAAACAAATCGGTTGAACTTTCTTCGTAGATAGCTGTTAAATGCACCACAAATTTCTTTTTTTAGGATAAACATCCGTTTGTTTGCAGATGCTTGTTCGGTGTCAGAAAGGTCGCAAATTTTAACCAACATTATATTGTCACAAAATGGTTCTGTAATTGGTGTGTGTAGTTCGCCAGTCAGCATCTTTTCGCCTTCGACATAACAAATATTACCAATATCTGTCACCAGATTATTGTTGCACATATTTTCTGCCAACAGCTATAATCCAAATCGCTCATTTGTCGGTTTCACTTTATTCCCAGAAGTTGAGAAACGTTAATCACCTTGGAGACGCTCATGTTTACCGTTCTAGCTACCGCCAAATACTAAATTGAATACGAAAATCTGTTCCCTTATGTATCCTACAGAGTGGGGCGTATATTACCGAAAATAGTCGAATATGTCGGACACCGCCATATCGCTTACATTCTCTGGTTTAGGAACTGTTTTGTTATCCGACCTAGGTCGGCAGGGTTGCGCATCAACACATGTCCGGATATATGTAGGTTCCTATATACCAAATTTAATCTCCCTGCTCACATAACCACATGACCATATGACCATATGACCACATGACCACATGACCATATGACCACATGACCACATGACCACATGACCACATGACCATATGACCATATGACCACATGACCATATGACCATATGACCATATGACCACATGACCATATGACCACATGACCACATGACCATATGACCGCATGACCATATGACCTAATTGCTTTTTAATGAGTTTTCTCATTAAAAACCCATTAGCACTAATTGCTTTTCAATGAGTTTTTCCCGGCGCTGGCCTAACCTATTAAATTTTCCTTTTATCTAACCTAGGTCCACACTTGTTTTTTAATGGAAAAACTCATTGAAAAGCAATTAGTGCTAATGGGTTTTAATGAGAAAACTCATTAAAAGCAATTGGGTCATATGGTCATGCGGTCATATGGTCGTCATGTGGTCATATGGTCATGTGATCGTCTGGTCCTAGTGTGGTCATGTGTCATGTCAGGTCATGGTCATGTGTCGTGGTCGCATGTGTCATGTGTGTCATGTGGTCGTGGCAGAGTGTGAGTATTGAGATGTGCGGACGTGATGCTGTGCCGGTCGTAGGATCGACGGTTCTAAACGAGATGGAACGTATCGACTGTTCGTGCGCTGTGGGAACATGGGGCTGTCGTATTAGCGTTGTACGGCTGGCGCTACGTGACGATTAGAGCTGGTCATCAGCATGTTGGACGTAAAGGCTGTTGCTGACGAACTTCGTGTTACGAGGCGAACGATACGTCGAACGCAAAGTGGTGAAATAATGTTGGTTAAAAGCGATTCTCCGACCGCATGAAAGCTGGATTTAACTAAAAATGTGTGCGTAAGCTGATCTGAAAGTTGACCAGTGTTCCGAAGGCATGGCTGTTTGGCGGATAAGCTTAAAAAAGGTTCGGAAAGCTCGGTCGTTTTAACAATTCGAAATGACTGTTGTTCAAAATGGAAACATGGTGGGATTGAACTGATGGAACTGAAATGTAACCTGCTTTGGATGAGAAAGTGCTGGCATTTGTAGAATAGTGTAAATACCATGCTTTGCATGGTGCGATTACGAAGATATGTCGAAACTTTATAATGCGGGGAATTGTTCTGCTTAAAAGGTGGTTGACCAAATAGGTGCAGTGAGGGACGGCGCATGGTTTTACGTTGTCGCGTTGACGTTGCGTCTGCTGCAGGGCGTTGCGGTTGACGGCGACGAGGGAAGCGGTGTCGGTGCAGCTCAAACTTTATTTGGCTGTTGTGTGAAGATGATGGTGTAATAATTGCATCGGTATTCACTGCAAATGCGGGAGTCGGACAAATGCTGCTGTTGTACTGCTGTAGTGAACGATGGTCGATGGAGCTGAAGTCAAATAAGAAAGAAGGATTGTGTATGTATACTGTTCCTTGAGATTGATGAGAAGATGTCGTAATAAAATCTTCCAACTTGATGTCGGTTATCTGCACGCATCTGTATTCAAATGATTTCGGACGGTGACTCGTCCGTGAGCAAGCGTGGTAAGATAATGTCTGTTGCAGGAAAGTTTTAGATCGTGGTGAAAAAGAGGGAATAAATTAATGGTTGTAAACGCTGCATCACTGATGGGTGGTCTATGAAAATCTGTGAAAATGAGGAAGAAGTTTGGGGTCCCTAGAAAATTGGTTTGTTGCATTCGTGAAAATTATTTTCTTCTAAAAGGTGACTAACCGTATATCAGTATCAAAGTTCAAAAACTGATAAGAAGAAACTGTAGGAAATTAAACATTAAGGGTCCGTAAATGATGTTGCTGGATGGACTTTCGGTCATTATAGAGTGCGAAACCATATGTTCCAAAAAGTGATCTGCAAAGTGTGAAAAGGTTTCTAAACCTAAGAGATGATCCAAAAGGGGTAGATGAACTAGGCAGTGCGGGGATAACTGCCAAAAGAAATAAATGTCTGTCGTGGCCAGTCAGGAATGAATATGAGGAACTTGACGATTAAATTGACTGAAAAGTATTTTCGATGATTGAAAGGAGATGATGACTGGTGTATCGTTAAGTTACGCTGCGTAAGAATGCAAAAATTTTACCACAATGGAACGGAGGACTGTGTTTAAAAGTAGTAAATGCGTGTGGCGTGAACTAGGATGTTGGTTCAAAAGAACGGTTATGGTGGTCTCGTTGAATAATCGAATGGTTAATCGGTCGTATTAGATGTTTAAATAAGCGAAAGTGTAAATGCCTACATAAACAAAGATTTAATTACCGACAAAAGTGCGATGTGCTACACTTATAAATAAAGTATGGAATGGTGCTTTTAGCGGCCCTAGCAGTAAAAAGGGTGACTGACTTTTCAAGCAACTACAAGAATAGTAGTAGCGCAGAGAAGGGGTATGCATGTATTATACAGTTGCTGCAAAATATGTTAGTTTACGCGTAGCTCGGATGTGTAATTGATCACGACTTAAAGATCCCCGGAGGTTTAAAATTCTCAGCCCATTTCGTTCGAAAAATGTTTGGAAATTATCAAACAGGTAGCGGGTTGAAGTTTAATGGATGATTGACTGAGTTTTTCTACCTTTACGAGGGAATTGGAAGTTGACAGACATCGAGCCTAACCTATTAAATTTTCCTTTTATCTAACCTGGGTCCACATTGTTTTAATGGAAAAACTCATTGAAAAGCAATTGGTGCTAATGGGTTTAATGAGAAAACTCATTAAAAGCAATTGGGTCATATGGTCATGCGGTCATATGGTCGTGTCATGTGGTCATATGGTCATATGTCGTGTGGTCGCTAGTCGTGTGGTCGTGTCATGTGGCTGATGTCATGTGTCGTGGTCATGTGTCGTGTGTCGCGGTCATGTGGTCGTGGCAGATGGTGGGCAATGTGAGATGTCCGGACGTGATGCTGGCCGGTCGATGTGAATCGACGGTTCTAAACCAGAGTGGAACTGTATCGACGGTGTATCGTGCGCTGTGCAGGGGGCTGAGTCAGTTTGAGCGACTGACGGCTGCGTGGTGCAAAGTGACTCGGCTGCGTTGACGAACACGGCTGTCTGTGTGACGAATGTGTTGTGTCGGGCGGCGACGTTCAGCTGTGTTGGTTGAAGATTGCGACGCTGACGCTGAACTGGCTGGCTGTTTATCTAAAATTGTGTGCGCTGATCTGAGTTCAACCATTGTTTCGCGGCTAAGCTGGTTTTCTGGGCGAAAGAAGTCGGGCTCGTGAAATAAAAATCCGTCGTGTTAACGTGTTCGAGGATGGAACATGGTGTGGGAACCTGATGGAACGAAATCGTGTCTGTCTTTGGATGGTGACAGGCTGCGTGGATGGAGATGTGTGTGCATCACTTTGCATGGGCGATACGAAGAATGGTGACAACGTGTGCGGTGGAATGTCGCTGATGTACAGCTGGTGCGTTGGTGGGCAAAGGCATCGTTTTTCGTTGTCGCTTGAAACGTTGCGTCTGCTGAGCGTGTGACGTTGAAAGACGGCAGTGACTGTCGGTGGCTGTACTGGCTGTTTGCTGTGAAGATGATGTTGCTAAGGCGTCGGTACTCTGCAAATGGTGGTTCGGACAACACTGGGCTGTCTTGGTGCGTGTATGACCTGGCTGATGGCTGAAGTGTCAGAGAAGAAGGATGATGTGGCTCGCACTGACTGTTGCCTGTGGTGTTGGAGATGGAGAGTAAATAAAATCTTCTGCAAAGTCTTGAGGTGTGCATGCATCTGCCGCCGATCTGATTCAAAATGATTCGGACTGAGATGACGCGATGTCCGAGGTGTGCGATACGCGTGGTGAAACTGTCGTTGCAGAAAGTGCCGAATGCGTGTGGAAGAAAACTGTGAGAAGATGGCAGGTGAAATGGCTGCTGGTCGAATCAGATGTTGAACGTGGCTGATGGAAAATGGGAAGATGATGTGCGATGCGTGACAGCTCTGGTTTCGTGCGTTGCGGTGTGAAAGACTCTGGTTATGGTTGCGTTCGAAAGGATGATGCCGTAATGCTAGGTGTTAAAAACGTGTTTATCAAAATGAACGAACAGTGCGGATCGTGCTGCGGCACCAAGGGTCCGTTAAACGTATGTTGCTGGTGACCGGTCATTAAACGGTCTGACAACAATGTTCCCAAAGATGGTTGAATGCACGGCTGTGGGAGAAAGGTTCTCAGCCGAGAGTCGATCAATCAAGCATGTGCAGGCTGGTGGATGGTGGGTGTCTGCTGGCAGATACGGAAGGATGTCGGCGAGATCAGACATTATGGGGCGAACGTCATTCGAATGACGTATGCAGATGAAGAGATGGTGATCGTTAATTGCTGCGAATAAATGGATAAAATTAAACCACTACTGATAACAGGACTGTCTTCTGTGACTGTGAAATGGTTTAAATGACCCGTGCGGCGTTAAATGTTTGTATGTTATGTCGGGAATAAACTTTATAATTGTCGTGTTCTTTGTTATAAAGGCTGTACGACTGCTCGCGCAGAGATGCGCGATGGGCTGCGTGGCGTGTGCGCATGCGGCATGGTGCTGCAGCGGCGGCTGGGGATGCTGGGCATGCGCTGGTCTCAAACCTGTTGGATGGTATCTGCTGCTGCGTGTGTCGGAATGCGTTGCATGCGCGCAATGGTGGTTTATCGAGGAAGACACACTCATTCTAATGTGACAATCTACGCGTGATGATAGATGATTGTTTATGTTGTATATTTGTTTGAATTCCATGAAGTTCTTCCTTCAAATCGCTGCTCTGTTGACAGTTTATCTCACGTGTCGCGGCTGACGACGCGTAGTGTACGGGTTAAATGTGATGGTTAAAAAGATGGATGGTCTTTAAACGCTAACTGGTGGTCTGTTAAAATCTGTTTACAGTTGAGTCTAAAAGTGTGTACTAACAAATTGCTTAAAGTGACTACCGCGATAATATATGCATGTCAAGTGTGAGAATAATGAACGTTAGTGGGTCGATTTGAAATGGCAAATCTCTGTGGGCGGACGATTAAGGGATCTCTGAGTTGTTAATAACCGAGGTTGATCGACATCAAAGGCAAGGCATGCGAACGGTCGGTCAGATCAAGTCTGACATGAAAGTTCCATCAGACATGTGTCGAATGCGTGGCTGAGTGTGGGTTTGAAATGTTACGTGGAAATTGAAACAGAATGATGTCGCGCAGTGATCTGATGTCTCCGTGCGCTAGTACCGATTTCTGTTTGTCAACTAATGGAATACTGATTAATGCGTGTGCTGGTGTTGATAGTCGATGTCCTAAAGTGATGTCGTGACGTGGTTTAAATAAATGGTTGTACATGTGTCTGTGCATAAAGTTGGATGTGCTGTAGCTAAAGGTGCTGCTAGCACAAGTGTGCAGCTGATAGTGCGTGCTGCTGTTAGCTGCGATCGTGTGACGACATTCGGGGTGTTATCTCGGCCCTTGTTGATTTTAATATCACGCGACGGTTAATGGAATGACTGTTTTACGAGTGGAGTTGACGACGGCATAACTGTTGTCGATATCGGTCCGGTTCAAATCGTACTCGTGCGCATCGGTGCTGAAGCTATGCGAGCGCAAAGGATATGCGGTATAAATGGTGCTGCTCGGTCTGACTGAATCGACGTCGAGAGGCTTATCGGTATCTTGCGCTGAACGTTCGGTATTGCATTCATATCAGGTAGTCATAAAGTGGTGCTGCGTGTTAAATCTTAATTAGTATATAGTTAGTAATGTCTGTGACAAGTAAGTCTTAAAGATGCGGTTTTGTTTTGTACTATTGCACAGCATGTGTCGTGCACATGACGTTGCGCGATCCTTAAGTGAACGTTCGATCTGCGGTGCTGTCCTAACGTCGCTGGAAATGCGTTCCATACTGGTTTCGACCATCGGTAAATTGTTGTGGTGCAACATCGTCCAGGTTGCTCGTCCGCAGCAAAGTACTTAAACTGTGGTGACTTGCGGTTCGCTTTTACGAGAATGGACAACTTAGCGCGACGACAAGGAAAAACAGCACGGTATGGTCATCTAAGCGCGTTAAACGTTCAGACTCCGCCAGCTGTTAAAGGAACCTTGTACGAAACTGTACCGACCGAATTATGTGTAACAGTATGCGATCTTCGAAATGGAAAAGAATACTATGCCGCACACTTGAGAGCAACAGACATAAAATGCATCAGTTACCGCTACTAGCGACGATGGTGTAGAAATGGTTAGTACAGCGTTTAACAACCGTATGGCTAGCTTCGCATAAAGAACGCCAGTTCGACGATGGGTGCCGAGTTTCTTTGGAAGCAGAAAGAGCGATTTATCGATTAATAAATGAAAAAGAATACAACATACAGCAGTAAAAGTCTGATTGCGAACTCTACGGCGTTTACACCAAAATGGGGAAGAGAAGTCCGAGTGAAATCCTTTAACACAAAAATGTGGTTATAACGTCTTCTAGTAATTGGAGAATATGTAAGGTCTTAAGCGAACCATAAGACAAAATCAGAGGAATTTGAAACATGCGGTTCGGTTGGTCTTTGGAAAAGTGCTCTATTTAGAAATAAATATTAATGTATGAGCCGATATGAGAAGTTCTAGGTTCAAAATAAAAATGTGAATATGTATTTAGAAATGTGGTTTACAAAATTTAAACTGTGTTGTAAAATTGTCAGAATGAAGTTTTAGAATGGGCTAGATTTTCATTTGATTGAGCTGCAGGAAAGTAATGGTTTAGAGTGATGTGTAATGTAAAAGTCTGTTAAATCTGTTTACAATTGATCACAAAATTCTAGACTCAATGATGTCCTGGGATGCATGAAAAATTTATAAGAATGTCAAAAGTCGCTAAGTAAGAAATCTTAAAATCAGGGATTAAATGGGGAGTTCGATCATGGAAATCAAGATTGTATGATGTATGCTTATCGTCAAAAGTATCGATGTATTCTAAGAGTATTTTTCAGGCCATGTATGTTGCAATATGTTCATATTTAGATTAATATCCAGAACAAATTATATAATCAAAATCATTGTAAGAATAAGTTGGGAACATTGTGTGATTCTAAATCTGATTCGTACCGAGAACTGCTAATATGTACACTTTAGCAACGTTTATCGATGGTGAAAATTAAAATTGATTGCAGGTTAAGAATGATTCGTATAATAAAGTTTGTAGCAACAAGATGAAAAGCAACTAAAATTTAAATAAGATATCGCAATTTCTTAACTTTCGTACCAGAGCGACTGCTAGATACCGACACCTGCGGTTGCACCGTCCTGATGACGGTAACTTTATATGATCGCATGTAATATCGTAACAAAACAATTACATCATGCATACACTATGAAAAGCGTTATCTCTTTTAATTTATTTAACAGCAAATTTGTTCAGCGTTTCGGCAACTAAGCGAAACTGCAACTAATTTTATCTTAGTCATTCTTGTAAAATCTGCAAATGCCATAAAACTTCGTTGATTTAAGGCAGTGGGTGGCCAGCATACTTTGACTGTTTAATCTTTAATTGTACCGTGCACGCATTGTCTTACATGCATTTGGTGATAACGACTTGAGCTTCCTTATTTTGTTTAGCGCTCTTGTTTTACTGCTAACTTAACTTAATGGTTTGCGTATACCGTGTTTTGTGTTTCTGTATATTTAATTAGTGATGGATTCGAACCGAACCAAACCGAACCTTGCCCTAGGTTCGGTTCGGTTCGAAAACTCTTCAGTCCGGTTCGGTTCGAAAAAATATATTCCGGTTCGGTTCGGTTCAGTTCGAAAAAAACGAACCGAACCTCGAACCGAACCGGTTCGATATTTTAAACAACTAGTGCGTTCAACTACAACAATTTAAATGTTTAATGTAGTTTTTATGTTTAGTAGTTGCTACTTTCAAATAAACCCAACATTAATTTGCTTTAGATTTTAGTAGCATAAATCATATTAATGCTATTTGTCCAGATTTGATTTTTCAATACGTACTATCTTTAACAAAGCGTAATTACAATTAAGTTAATAGTGAAAGCCACCTCTAAAATTTAGAATGTGTTAATAATTGATGATTTTTACTAATGTCATTTTACCGTGCAAGAATCTTTGCGATTACTTTTATTTTAGTTTTAGTTAGTATAAAAAGAGTATCAGGACGATAAGGTGTTGCTAATTTCTTATACTGTACAAACAAAAAGCTGTTTGTCAGTTTATCTTTATTATTATTATTATTATTATTATTATTATTATTATTATTATTATTATTATTATTATTTCCTTAAAGGGCCATATCAGATGGTTCGCGGAAAGAATCGTAAATCTACCTCAAACAGCGTTTACACGTTTTTCATAATCAAATATAACAGTATTTATGGCACGGGCATTATGTCTGCTTATTATTTGCATTATACTGTGTTATTTTATGTCGGCATTGATTAAAAAGTTTATGCCGCCATGAGCCATAAACTTCAACCCTTGATTTTGAGAGAAAGTTCGGGGTCATTGTTCTGGAGTACCGGCTACTTCTAAAGTCGTCGGTGGCATGGGCTACACTAAATAAACAGTAAATATTATGGTACCATGCGTTTTGTATCACCATTTGTTAAACGATTATGTACAAAAGAAAAGGAGATTAGTTTTTGCTACAAGGTCACATTTTTTAATATTAATAAAGAGCTGGTTTTCATACAAAAGTCAAAAATTCAAAATGATGGATTAGTAATATATACTTAATGAAGAATTAAATTGTTTCGTTTATTCTGAAAACTTTTGTAGTCTCTAGACCGTGACCTCGGCTTGTATATGTTTAAGATGGTTTTCAACACGACTTTTGTTCATTAAATAAAATAAGCTTGTTTTTAAAACCAAATTTTCAAAATCATTTCGAGTTTCTTTAATATCTAATACTAGTTATATACAAGCAACAAATTAAAATAAGGAGTATTAAACAAATCGAACTAATCTAGAATATTTTGATCTACAAACGTGCCTCGATGACAAAATCTATTATATATGTAACACTAATATCTATTACATTTTTACCTACTGGCTTAAAACTCGACGACCATGTACATTAGAAAATTGTTCTATTTCTTATATGCTTGCGGCTAGAGACTTTTAAAATGTGCATTTAGGAGAAATTAAGATTAACATGTTTTTAGTGAAAACTAAATTTTTAAACTAAATTTTTATTTAAAAAATCGAACCTTTCGAACCGAACCCGAACCGAACCTTGAGCTAGGTTCGGTTGGGTTTGAAAAATTTGCAGGTCCGGTTCTAGGTTCGGTTCGAAAATAAAATGTCCGGTTCGGTTCGGTTCGAAAAATTGAACCGAACCTCTAACCGAACCTCGAACCTGTTCGTTTAAACTTTTAGCTATTTTTACAGTATTTATTTAGATCAAAAATATAATTGGAATCTGTATAAACGGAGTTTAAAAATTCCTGCTTCCACTTTGTTGCTGAGTGAGAAGTTAGCAACAAAAATACTTTTTGTTATATCCTGAAAACGGTGAGTGTTGCTGAGTTGGAATTTTAAGCAGGAGAACGCAGGAATATAGCAACACAAGCAGACATGAGTTTAAAAATTCCTGCTTCCACTTTGTTGCTGAGTGAGAAGTTAGCAACAAAAATACTTTTTGTTATATCTTGGAAACGGTGAGTGTTGCTGAGTTGGGGTTTAAAGGAGGAAAATGCAGGAATATAGCAACATAAGCAGGCATGAGTTTAAAACATCCTGCTTCCACTTTGTTGCTGAGTGAAAAGTTAGCAATAAAAATGCTTTTTGTTATATCTTGGAAACGGTGAGTGTTGCTGAGTTGGGGTTTGAAGCAGGAATATAGCAAAACAAGCAGGCATGATTTTAAAAATTCCTGCTTCCATTTTGTTGCTGAGTGAGAAGTTAGCAAGAAAAATACTTGTTATATATTGGAAACGGTGAGTGTTGCTGAGTTGGGGTTTGAGGCAGGAAAAGGCAGGAATATAGCAACACAAGCAGGCATCAGTTTAAAAATTCCTGCTTCCACTTTGTTGCTGAGTGAGAAGTTAGCAACAAAAAAACTTTTTGTTATATCTTGGAAACGGTGAGTGTTGCTGAGTTGGGGTTTGAAGCAGGAAAAGGCAGGAATATAGCAACTCAAGCAGGCATGAGTTTAAAAATTCCTGCTTCCACTTTGTTGCTGAGTGAGAAGTTAGCAACAAAAATACTTTTTGTTATATCTTGGAAACGGTGAGTGTTGCTGAGTTGGGGTTTGAAGCAGGAAAAGGCAGGAATATAGCAAAACAAGCGGGCATGAGTTTAAAAATTCCTGCTTCCACATTGTTGCTGAGTGAGAAGTTAGCAACAAAAATACTTTTTGTTATATCCTGAAAACGGTGAGTGTTGCTGAGTTGGGTTTTCAGCAGGATAAGGCAGGAATATAGCAACACAAGCAGGCATGAGTTTAAAAATTCCTGCTTCCACTTTGTTGCTGAGTGAGAAATTAGCATCAAAAATACTTTTTGTTATATCTTGAAAACGGTGAGTGTTGCTGAGTTGGGGTTTGAAGCAGGAAAAGGCAGGAATATAGCAACACAAGCAGGCATCAGTTTAAAAATTCCTGCTTCCACTTTGTTGCTGAGTGAGAAGTTAGCAACAAAAATACTTTTTGTTATATCTTGAAAACGGTGAGTGTTGCTGAGTTGGGGTTTGAAGCAGGAAAAGGCAGGAATATAGCAACACAAGCAGGCATGAGTTTAAAAATTCCTGCTTCCACTTTGTTGCTGAGTGAGAAGTTAGCAAGAAAAATACTTGTTATATATTGGAAACGGTGAGTGTTGCTGAGTTGGGGTTTGAAGCAGGAAAAGGCAGGAATATAGCAACACAAGCAGGCATCAGTTTAAAAATTCCTGCTTCCACTTTGTTGCTGAGTGAGAAGTTAGCAACAAAAATACTTTTTGTTATATCTTGAAAACGGTGAGTGTTGCTGAGTTGGGGTTTGAAGCAGGAAAAGGCAGGAATATAGCAACACAAGCAGGCATGAGTTTAAAAGTTTCTGCTTCCACTTTGTTTGCTGAGTGAGAAGTTAGCAACAAAAATACTTTTTGTTATATCCTGAAAACGGTGAGTGTTGCTGAATTGGGTTTTGAGCAGGATAAGGCAGGAATATAACAACACAAGCAGGCATGAGTTTAAAATTTCCTGCTTCCACTTTGTTGCTGAGTGAGAAGTTATCAACAAAAATACTTTTTGTTATATCTTGGAAACGGTGAGTGTTGCTGAGTTGGGGTTTGAAGCAGGAAAAGGCAGGAATATAGCAAAACAAGCAGGCATGAGTTTAAAAATTCCTGCTTCCACTTTGTTGCTGAGTGAGAAGTTAGCAAGAAAATTACTTGTTATATATTGGAAACGGTGAGTGTTGCTGAGTTGGGGTTTGAAGCAGGAAAAGGCAGGAATATAGCAACACAAGCAGGCATCAGTTTAAAAATTCCTGCTTCCACTTTGTTGCTGAGTGAGAAGTTAGCAACAAAAATGCTTTTTGTTATATCTTGAAAACGGTGAGTGTTGCCGAGTTGGGGTTTGAAGCAGGATAAGGCAGGAATATAGCAACACAAGCAGGCATGAGTTTAAAAATTCCTGCTTCCACTTTGTTGCTGAGTGAGAAGTTAGCAACAAAAATACTTTTTGTTATATCTTGGAAACGGTGAGTGTTGCTGAGTTGGGGTTTGAAGCAGGAAAAGGCAGGAATATAGCAAAACAAGCAGGCATGAGTTTAAAAATTCCTGCTTCCACTTTGTTGCTGAGTGAGAAGTTAGCAACAAAAATACTTTTTGTTATATCTTGGAAACGGTGAGTGTTGCTGATTTGGGGTTTGAAGCAGGAAAAGGCAGGAATATAGCAAAACAAGCAGGCATGAGTTTAAAATTCCTGCTTCCACTTTGTTGCTGAGTGAGAAGTTAGCAAGAAAATACTTTTGTTATATCTTGGAAACGGTGAGTGTTGCTGAGTTGGGGTTTGAAGCAGGAAAAGGCAGGAATATAGCAAAACAAGCAGGCATGAGTTTAAAAATTCCTGCTTCCACTTTGTTGCTGAGTGAGAAGTTAGCAAGAAAAATACTTGTTATATATTGGAAACGGTGAGTGTTGCTGAGTTGGGGTTTGAAGCAGGAAAAGGCAGGAATATAGCAACACAAGCAGGCATGAGTTTCAAAGTTTCTGCTTCCACTTTGTTTGCTGAGTGAGAAGTTAGCAACAAAAATACTTTTTGTTATATCCTGAAAACGGTGAGTGTTGCTGAATTGGGTTTTGAGCAGGATAAGGCAGGAATATAACAACACAAGCAGGCATGAGTTTAAAATTTCCTGCTTCCACTTTGTTGCTGAGTGAGAAGTTATCAACAAAAATACTTTTTGTTATATCTTGGAAACGGTGAGTGTTGCTGAGTTGGGGTTTGAAGCAGGAAAAGGCAGGAATATAGCAAAACAAGCAGGCATGAGTTTAAAAATTCCTGCTTCCACTTTGTTGCTGAGTGAGAAGTTAGCAAGAAAATTACTTGTTATATATTGGAAACGGTGAGTGTTGCTGAGTTGGGGTTTGAAGCAGGAAAAGGCAGGAATATAGCAACACAAGCAGGCATCAGTTTAAAAATTCCTGCTTCCACTTTCTTGCTGAGTGAGAAGTTAGCAACAAAAATACTTTTTGTTATATCTTGAAAACGGTGAGTGTTGCCGAGTTGGGGTTTGAAGCAGGAAAAGGCAGGAATATAGCAACACAAGCAGGCATCAGTTTAAAAATTCCTGCTTCCACTTTGTTGCTGAGTGAGAAGTTAGCAACAAAAATACTTTTTGTTATATCTTGAAAACGGTGAGTGTTGCTGAGTTGGGGTTTGAAGCAGGAAAAGGCAGGAATATAGCAACACAAGCAGGCATGAGTTTAAAAATTCCTGCTTCCACTTTGTTGCTGAGTGAGAAGTTAGCAACAAAAATACTTTTTGTTATATCTTGGAAACGGTGAGTGTTGCTGAGTTGGGGTTTGAAGCAGGAAAAGGCAGGAATATAGCAAAACAAGCAGGCATGAGTTTAAAAATTCCTGCTTCCACTTTGTTGCTGAGTGAGAAGTTATCAACAAAATACTTTTGTTATATCTTGGAAACGGTGAGTGTTGCTGAGTTGGGGTTTGAAGCAGGAAAAGGCAGGAATATAGCAAAACAAGCAGGCATGAGTTTAAAAATTCCTGCTTCCACTTTGTTGCTGAGTGAGAAGTTAGCAACAAAAATACTTTTTGTTATATCTTGGAAACGGTGAGTGTTGCTGAGTTGGGGTTTGAAGCAGGAAAAGGCAGGAATATAGCAAAACAAGCAGGCATGAGTTTAAAAATTCCTGCTTCCACTTTGTTGCTGAGTGAGAAGTTAGCAAGAAAAATACTTGTTATATATTGGAAACGGTGAGTGTTGCTGAGTTGGGGTTTGAAGCAGGAAAAGGCAGGAATATAGCAACACAAGCAGGCATCAGTTTAAAAATTCCTGCTTCCACTTTGTTGCTGAGTGAGAAGTTAGCAACAAAAATACTTTTTGTTATATCTTGAAAACGGTGAGTGTTGCCGAGTTGGGGTTTGAAGCAGGAAAAGGCAGGAATATAACAAAACAAGCAGGCATGAGTTTAAAAATTCCTGCTTCCACTTTGTTGCTGAGTGAGAAGTTAGCAACGAAAATACTTTTTGTTATATCTTAGAAACGGTGAGTGTTGCTTAGTTGGGGTTTAAGCAGGAAAAGGCAGAAATATAGCAACACAAGCAGGCATGAGTTTAAAGGTTCCTGATTCCACTTTGTTGCTGAGTGAGAAGTTAGCAACAAAAATACTTTTTGATATATCTGGGAAACGGTGAGTGTTGCTTAGTTGGGGTTTAAGCAGGAAAAGGCAGAAATATAGCAACACAAGCAGGCATGAGTTTAAAAATTCCTGCTTCTACTTTGTTGCTAACTTCTCGCACCTGACAAAGATGTTTCTTAAAATAAATTTATAGCATGAAAGTAACACTTAATTGTATTTTGAGTTCTGGAGTATTTTAGACATCACATTAAGGCAATTTTTAACCTTTTGGTTATGCCTACGAAGTATTATGAGGTTCTACACTACTACACCATCCCAAATTAATTGCCGAAAACTTTAAGAAAATATACGAAATCAGTTTCAGACTCTAAAAAATTGGTGTTCAGCAAATTGTTGTGCTCTAAATTAAAGCTTCTATACATAACTTGAGAATATATTAAAACTTCTATGCTAATTAAAGTGGTATTTATTATCTTAACAAGTTCCTCTACGAATAATTTAGATATAGACAGTGCAGTAATACTAGCGTAATTGAAGATCAATCTCAGTAGTATAAAAGAATCGAAGAAGGCGTTTTGCTGTTAGCTGATTAGCCTAGCTATGCTCTAACAAACAAGATGAATTACAGATATTAACGGCAATCCGTTTATTAAAAAGAGAGACCCTGGGCCCGTGCGATGCACTTTGATGAAGGTCGCATTCAACCAAATGAGTAAACACGTCCTAGTCTACTCGTTACGTAGTGTCTGGCTCGCATACTACATATGTTAATATTCAAAAGTGCAGGAATTGCAATTGTCTGAAACGAGCTTGTTTTAGTAGTAACCATTTACATAATATACAATTAGTGCATATCAGTAGCTTCATATTTCCTAAAAATTTATATTAGAACTTAATATAAAAGCCAAAAATAAATCCACTGAAATACTGTCACTGAACACGAAGTTCAGGTTCAGTTAGGAATCTCCATTGTGGTGTAACTGACCTTGCTATGGTGAACAATAACCTACAATGCCATAATAATCGATAAGATACGTAACGTGTCGTTAGCAGCCACGATAACGAATAAATTTACACTACAAGCGTTTTATGAGGTTACTTGAAAACTAAAATAAAAGTGATGTAATTATTAATGTCCTCACTCCTTGTAGCGTAATTTAGATTGGAAATGAAACTGGAAGCGATAGATCTCTAAGAGCTTGAATAAATTAAGAGTTCAAACTCTTTAGCAGTGACGGTTCCTGCCTTACACACAAGGTGAAGTACAAACTTATAATTACATTTTCAATGCGTGATTAGCCGTCCTTCCCTCTTATACTTTAGGTACACTGTTAGACAATACTTTTAAAATTCATATTAATCTCCGTTTAGGCTGTTCAATTTGTAAACCTCATGTTTGAATTTGTGGCGCAAATATGGATGAACTAGATCATCATGGCTTAAGCTGCGTCAATAACATACGGCGATTCTCCCGCCCAGAGCCGTGCGAAGGATAAACGGCGCCCGAAGAACAAATATTGTTAGCACCCTAATGTACCAACCTTTCGGAAAATGCTCCGCATGCAAAAAATTGTCTGGTTTAAACCTACACTGAAACCGAAACCTCAAATAACGCTTAAAAAACATGCATGTCGGAAAGAGAAACACTAATATTTTTTCTGTTTAGTTTTTGTGAAAATAAGTTGCTTGAATTGACTAAAAAAATTGCCTGAATAGTTATTGAAGCACAAAAATATTTTATTGTATAGTCCAGGCACAGACTATCTATCCACCTCTTACAGAAGCGAAGGCTAGCGTTTGTCGTATAATTGTTTTTCTATGCACATGCTCCAAATAAATGGTTTTTTAATCAATCTTAAATTTTCTTCTGGTTAACTTAACCTTTTATTTCGATTCGTATTTCTGCAAGTATTGTTTTTTTAGCTTTTAACAATGAATACGGACGGAAAAATGAAAAAGGTGGCACATTTTGTGCTTTTAGAGGGTGTTACACAACATCGTCAAACAGTAGAAATGGACAAATTATTGACACATTTCAAAGCAAGTATGTATGGTGGTCTACGAATGTAAGTTGAAAGTTTTGTTAAACATATAGTATACATATTATAAAAACACTTTTTATCTAAGTTCCAAACAAAAAGAATCGTAAAATTGAGATATTATTTTATCCTTAAAAAATTTGTATAGTGTATACATATATCGATATATCGAAATATCGATATATTTCTGAATTTCCTTTGTAAAATTATTTTTAATTTACTTTTTTGTAATTCTTTGTGTTAATTAAAAAGAAGTTCAAACAATTATAATAATCCACATCTTATATGAATAGGTATGACTGTTAGAAACCTATTAGATTTTATTATTCACATTCAAATTCCTTGGAAAAAAAAACCTCTTACGCAATGGTGGATTGCGTTCAAGATTATAGAATTTTGCCCTACAAACTTCAAAGGATCCAGCAAAGCTTTCGCATCTGTAAGAGGTAGATAATCTGTGGTCCAGGTGTCATTTCCTATCAACCTTATTTACTTACGCATAAATCACAAATTATGTTCATTGCAACCACAAGGAAATACAATTTAGCAGGACCATTTTAGTTCAATACTTCTTTAATTAAAGAAACCACCACTAGTTTCTAGTTATACATTAAAAACTAAAATACCACGAAGAAAATACAGTTCTGCTTCACTCTACGATAAAATTTTCTTGCATTCATGGTAGCAAATGTATTTATAATGTTGTCTATATCGAGTATCTTAACTATATCATTTTCAATTGATATCAAAAATAGTCTACTCAGTCTGTCTTGATGCATTGTTGATCTTAAGAAACTTTTTACGAGTTTTAATTTGCTAAAAGATCTTTCTGCCGAAGCAGCTGAAACTGGCATGCACAAAAATATTCTTATTGCAATTTTCAAATTTTTATAATTTGATTCTATTTGAAAATTATGTATACATGAATTAAGAAGCAACTCCAGGTGGTTCAATTTTGCAAAATTGTCATTAAGGGATGAAAATAACTGTTTGTCATTCAAAACTTCACCGTACAATTCCAAACCATTCAAATCACTTGGGTACTTTCTGCTAAATCCATGCCAATTTTCAACAACATTTTCGTAGTAAATGTAGTAAGTTTTTTGCCCGTTAATAACTCAAAAATCTGCTGCCACAATGCGAAGCCTATTAAACCTCCAGCCAAGTTGTTGTATAATTACATCTAAAGCTTTAGTGCAACTGATGCGTAACTCTTCTGATTCTTCAAGAATTACGTTATCTGCTTCATAATCAAACTGCTTCTTAGATTGCCTTTTTTGTTTGTCATTAAATTTAAGTTCCACGTTTACTGATTTAGCTAATTCTTTCCCTTTGTCAAGCAATACTTGTAGTTTTCCAGAAAGAAAAGTCTTCATCGAATCATACAGAGTGGCGATAAACTTACTAGCACTCGACATACTTATAGTTTCTTTTTTGAGCAACATGTTGGCATTGTCTATCTCTGCTAATATTACATTCCATAATACCAGCAAACTAATAAAACCATAGTTCTTCAATTTCTTTAAATAGGACGTTGCCGCATCATGTTTCCTCGTTGCGGTTTTCTTCGATTATATTATTTAAGACTTTTAATATTTTGGGAAAGTTATTAAGAATTGCCGAAACTACTGCTCGTTTTAAAGACCAGGGTGTCGCATTGACCTTATAGAGATATTGGCACTTTAGATTGAAGTAAATTTCATCTTTCAGTCGAGGAGGACAAAAATACAAACAGATTCTGCACCATACCAAAGAATGAAGTCAATTTTGCAGATACCTTAGACGCGTTAACTCCTACCAAATTAAGCACTGGCCTCTGCAATTTTGTATATTTATTCCATTTGCATCTAACTTGGCTAGAATATCTTTAACCAGTCCCTCACCAGTTTTCTCTCTAGTTCCTAAAAAGCCAACAAATCTCTCTTCAATTCTACAAACTCCATTTTTAATACTTACATATTTGATTATTTCAGACATTTGTTTTTTACGAGAAATATCAGAAGTGCAATCGAATAATATGGAGTAGTATTTCGCTTACCTTAGCTCTTCTAAAATTATCTTTTTTATTTTATCTCTCAGGAGAACAATAATTTCATTTTGAATATTATTCGAAAGATAAGATATTTGTCGTCCGGGCTGAAAAATAGTGCTTGTGTCTCTGGATAGTGTTCTGATATTAATCTAAAGGTCTTCATAAATTTTCCACACTCCTTGTCATAAATACTATTAGATGATCCCTGTACACTACATTAGATTTTTCAATGCTCCACTCGAAGATACTACATTGGCCAGAAAGTAAGTTTTTTCCTGAAAATTCTGAATTTTGCCGAACCCTTGCTGTTCCAAACAAGATGGGGACCTATAACGTGCGTGACAACACTCACACACGGGACCTCTATTTTACCTCCTATCTGAACGAGGGCGTATTTTTGTGAAAAATGCTCGTCTAACATTTTTCAAGCGAATCGTGTCGGATTCGAATCCTGGACCTTGGGCATAGTAGTCACACAGAGTCGCCCAATTCCCCGCTAAGCTGAATTTATATCTGCATAATACTGAACTATATGTATGACTCCTTTAATTACATTTCTCCATTTCAGTTTTGCAGATTGTATTTTACTTTCAAGTTCCTGGTTAATTAATCCCAAGCGCATTTTTAACCTTCTTTCGTGGTCTATCCACATTAAGCAAGATTTACGATGTTCTGGTGAATTTTGATGGTCGGGGATTTTTGGGTTTAATCTTCTCTAGTTAGCAAAACCCACATCAACAATCGTGACCTGTGGTACACTTCAACATCTTTAACTGGATAAAGGTCTACATCTTCGTCACTGCTTTCAATTCCTTTCCATTCTTCATCACTTGTACCGGAATCTTAACTTGAAGCCCTTTTTTTTCTATTTCATTAATTTTAGGTTTCTTCAGTACTTTGCATTGTTGATTAATTCGTTTTTGGATTCGCATTTTATTGATGAAAATGCACTTGGATTTCAATAATGTGTTTTAGAGTGGCGAAGCATGATTCAATGAAGCTGCTACGTGGAATCAAAATTACAAGATCTGAAGTCGCGAACATGGTCATATTTTCTACAGACCATCAAAACGAAAACGCCGCAGTTTTATATGCACTACATGCTATAGTTTCCTAATTTTTTACAAGATAGTAGGTGGTGGATTCGGATATTTGACATTGTACTCCATAACTTTAGAAAACTGAAGACTACTGCTGGTTTCGGCAAAATTAAGCAGTTCATGCATTCAATAGTACAACTACAAAGTTAAAAACTCTTTTTAAAATAACTTCATCTCAAAAGGTTTATAGCCTTTAATCGCTTGAGTTGATGTTGTTAGGTTTGTTTTTATGAGCACACCTACAAATGGTGGTTTATAAATACTACTCATAATAACGAATTAGAAGTTTAATGCTTAGTATCGCAGCGACAATATTAAAGCAAATGTTTCAATATTATATATGATGATATCATAAAATTTTGGAACGCGCCATTTGAACAAAAAAAAGAAACTAATAAATATAAAAGAAAATTAAATTCGTTCCGTTATATTGTAACAAAAAAGCCCAAGTCAATGCATGTTAATTTTTAGATTATTAAAAGGTAAACAATATTTTTTAAGGGTTAGCTGTATTATACATTATTCGGAGAAGAAGTTATAGAAACTGTAAGGGTGGATAGTTAGACTTAGGCAGAGATCATTCTGTTGCTACAAATAATGTGTAAATAAAGAGGATTAACAACAAATGAGAGAACGAAGGTTATGAGCGCCACTACGACCGTAGAAAAAGTGATTGTTACCTTAAACTGATATTAGGGAGGACGTAAAATCCCTCAATAATTGATATTTTAATTTAAACATTCAATTAAACCGTAAAAAACTACATAGCGTTACAATAGCAATTCACGCTATTTGTGTTTGACAACATTAATTGCTTGGTAATTATTGAATCGACTGTGAATTTTATAAAATTCACTTCTACCTATAGTCGTATCTACATCTGTTCACAACTTATGTTCTTGTTTGGAAATTGGCCTCTATATTTTTTTAAGATCAACGGAATAGTCTCACAGCTTAACATCCGAACTCACTAAAAATCTGTGTGAGTTAAAATTATTAAAAGTTGAGGCATAACGTTCAACTTCAAGTAAAAAGATTAGTACAACAGTTTAGTAAAAAAAAAACAAAACAATACTTCACTATCAGGGCAAAATTTATAGCATTAAATTATTTATATTATTATTACAGGCTTAGAGGATTGATTTGCATAACAATATAATTAACTTTAATTCAAGTACGTCTCCCTTGAACGATATCAAGTTCAATTAATTTGATTTTATCAAAATACAGTCATTCAACTTTTAAGCATAAGTACCGTAATTTGGCAGAAACTAAAAAAAATTTCAAAACTAAATTTATAATGTATATCACAAATTTACCGCGAGCTTTTGATTAAACCTACAATTAGAATTTGAGATGATAGTTTTCAAACTCAAAATTATTTCTCTAGCAAAATGAGAATTTTTATTTTGATAACAGAAATACTGCCAGATTTTAATTGCTTACATTTAAAAAATTAAAATTTAAAGCATTACTCGCCAAAAGGATTATTTTTTGCCTTTTACGTCTAGTTTCCTCAATAAAGATATTACTGGATGGTATTTTCAACACGGATTCCAAATTTCAAAAATAATCTTTCACTTACTTTTAACTGTTATTGAAATCGCTAATAACCAGTCACATGCATTTTGAGTTTTTGTTTCCATAAAATAAATAGTATTGATTATGGAGATTAAGATTAATCCTTACTGCCTATAAAAAAATTTTCTTATATGATTTTTTTAGTAGATACCATACTGGTTAGGTATAATATTATCACCTAATCCTGCTGAAGAGATGCATTTCTGTCGATAGTAGGTTTTCTATTGTTGCTATAAATATGTAAGTAAATCTTTTTCTTATTAATAGTTAAACTATTTTCATATCAAAGATAATTATAAATACGGCAAGACTGAAAGCAGTCCATTCTATATTTTGTTTAAAACTTTTTATTTCTGTTTAATTACACGTGAGAGGTTACCATTTAAATTAATCTCAGGAAATTTAAGAAGTAATTTTATTTTGCGAAGATTTTTGGCGCTATGCAATTCCTCTTCGATATTTTGGGTAGATGTTGTTTTCTATGCGAGTTGGTTTCCTTTCTGCAATATGTTTTTTCTAAAGGTCTTCTAAATACGTCTTTATTGAGGTTTTTTTTTTCTTTCTCGCTCACTCCACTGTACGACTTTTTAGCCAGTACGGCATTTTTGGATTTCCTTTGTTTTTGTTGCGGTAACCAGTCTGGGCTAATTTCGTTGCTTATATTACTTTTTTCTTGTTCGCACGGTTTACAGTAATAAGTTGTACGTTATTATCATATTACCAAAGCGTCCTGTTAAAGCAGTACCAAGTGACCACATCATCATTTCAATTAACGTAAAATCAATATTTACCAACGTTCCGACAGACCTTGTAATAAATATAATAAAAAATAAATGCACCATAATAACTACGTTCACAACTACGCCGATGGAAGAATTCCTAAAAAAGATTACAACGTGTCTGAATGCTTCACACTTCAAATTTGACAACAATATCTATGTTCAAATATTTGGGACAGCGATAGGCTCTACAATATTATTCACCATCGCAAATATGGTACTAGAAGAACTTGAAAACAATGCTATCAACCAATTAAACTTTAAGCCTGTCTTCTACAAAAGATTCGTTGACGACTGTATCATATGTCTACCTGAAAATAAAATTGATGAAACAATGAATGCATTTAATGGATTTCATCCACGCCTACAATTCACATATGAAAGAGAAATAAACAAATTTATACCATTCCTAGACACACTCGTCAAATACAACACAGCAGGCAAAATAACAACAGACTGGTATAGGAAAACCACGTAAACTGGCAGATACTTAAACTTCCAATCGAATGTACCAATACAATATAAGAAAATTGTCGTTAACAACCTTGTCGAACGTATCATAATACTATCACATAATGATTTCAGACCTAAAAATATAAAAATAGTTAAAAAATACTTAAAAATAACTGTTATCCTACATCATTCGTAAAACAAACCATTAAAGTAAAAATAGATAAAATTTATAGCAATGAATGCACTAAAAAACCACAAACAAATGAAAATTGGATTGCAATGGAGTATACACCCGGGCTTTCAGATCAAATAAAAAATGTCTAATGGCATATAATATACACGTCGCACACAAACCAAACAATTCAACAAAAAACGTTTATACCCAACTTAAACCTAAAGCAAACCAAAGAAACAGAACACACACAATTTATAAGATTAATTGCTCTGACTGCTCGGGGTTATACATTGGAAATTCAAAACAATATTTATGTAAACGCATATATGAACATAAATATACAATAAAACTTTTAATAAAAAGAGCATTACCCTTGCAGCACACGCCATTGAAAAAGTTCACCAGTTTGACTCCGAAAATGTCTGTATCCTGAGTACCGCAGTTAATGATAAGAAAAGAAATCTTTTAGAAACAATACAAATCCAAAAAACCCAAATGCCATAAATTTAAAAAATGACCAAGATGATTTTTGCAATATATAACAACCTAATTTACCAGTCAGATAAGTTAAAGTTATGTGTTACTGAAGATGTAAAATAACATAGTTTTAAAAACATTTTTATAATGTTGATTTAAGGTATATATTAACTAGATTTCTATTAATAGCAGTAGTAATTTATGTAATAATATTTTTAGAAACATATTTGAAAATGGAAAACCGAAACGCGTCATATGTATTAAATTAAAATGATAGATTGAGCAGTTAATTTCATTACTATGACAAACACCATATAACTAAGATAGTGCAAATGACCAAATTTTAAGAAATTTAATTAAAATATAAACAGATGGTCAAGAAAGGATGAATGTAATATATATATATATATATATATATATATATATATATATATATATAATGCTATGATAATAGGGTAGTTTAAGAGTAAATTAAGTCATAGAGGTCGTAGGATAAAAATAAACAACTTTTACTTTAAGATAATCAAATAATTCTAGCAATTATAAGAGTAAATCGACTATTCTACATATTGTCAATTCAGAGGACACTGTATATAAAAGATATGTAACTAAATGCATGAGAACATAAATATGTCTAAGTATAGTTTACAAGTAAAGATAAGATTTTAAAACGCAACAAATTGCATCAAAATTAAATTACCGGGAAACATAGATAAATTGGCATTCCAAATATTTAATAATTGCGTCGAAAATATCAATGTAAACGCATCTTAAATAATTCATTATTAGAGAATCGTTACGTGACTAGAGAAGAACATATATGTTCAGAAAACCAACATTCTGTGGCAAACGAATAAACACCAGGCGGTTCAATTATATGATAAATTGACAAACATCGAATACGTGCCTTGATGAAAAGCCAAAAATTGGAAATCCTATTATAATGCTGAACGCGTACGTGAGGAATAGAGCATTCGTCGAAGATTTAAACTAGGTAATTTGTAAAAATTCCGAGTTCTGCGAGATAAGGCAAGGTACAAGCCTTGATTATAAACACGCCCATGAAAACTATTGGAGGAAGGGCTTATATATACGATAGAAACAGAATAACATTTTAGTCTAATTTTAACTGAGCAACAACAATGTTCAAAGATGGTAAAAACTCACCTAATTAGTGAAATGAAAATTAAATAAATGAAATTTAAAAGTGCAAGAATTTTGTGCAACGAAATATAAGCCGATCTACAGATAGACGTAAGTTAAACAACTTAATTAAATTTATTTCTAATATTAACAAAACAGGGCTATAATTTTGGACGTACTTTAATTTGGGACGTATTTTAATTGGAGGCGATACTTTAATTTGGGACGTATTTTAATTTTAGACGTACATTAATTTGGGACGTACTTTAATTTGGTACGACTTTAATTGGAAGCGATTTTTATGAGAGGTGATTTTTATATGGGGACGGCATTTTGTTGATGCCATTTTGTGGAGACAATCTTGTTGATGTCTTAACGCAAACAAAAAATACCAAAAAGAAAAAGTGGATAATTCTGACCAATAAGAAAGCGGACACAGCAAGCGGATGCAGACCATAAACTAGGATCGAACTCAGAAACCATTCCAGGTTAGCAATTTTAAAACACTTTATTATTGAAAGACTGTTTCCAATTTAATATTTGCTATACATTGTATATTTCAGAAAAGCATAAATCTGGTAAATGTAGGTTTTTTGAATAAAAAGAGAAATTTTGAGTATTGTACATATTATCAACTATTATATTGTGTGTTCTAGAATTGCTTTATTTGAATTCAATAAGATTTATTTAGTAAGTTAGTCGGGGTAAAATCCTAAAATAATATTTCATATCAGAAGGCGAATTTCATAGCAATAAAAATGACATGCCCAATTGTGGGGCAAATAGTACAACAATAAAAGGAATAGCACAGCAATAAAATTTAACTTCATAGTAATAAAAATCACGTCCAAGCGTAGGGCGAATAATAATGGCACCCATCGTAGGGGCTCGATAAGAAATATCATATTAAAAATGGCACCCATCGTAAGGGCTCGATAAGAAATATCACAATAATATATATATATATATATATATATATATATATATATATATATTTATATATATTACTCATATTTAGACCAGGGTAGAAAATTAAATAATCACATCAAATAATTTTAATCACCGTGTAGAAGCTTTGGGAAAAGGTACGCGTTATTAAATAAAAGCGTGAAGCATAAAAATTCATTCGTTTTATTAAAAATAAGAGATTTAAATTATTTATAAGACGCTTTATATAAAAGGAAGCAGTATTAGAAAACTTTACGTGTAATTGGATTATTCCTAGTAAAGAAACAAAGAGAAATTACGTGCAAAATTTATATTAATTAACCCTATTTTAAGTAACCGGTATTAAACAAAATGTACTGATAATAATTGAATATTTAATTAGGATTCACTAAAAATTAAAGGGTATTATTTTAATTGGAGTTAATTGAACCGTTAGTAACAGATAATATCTATAAAACTTGTAAAACCCAATAAAATACCATGAAATAAAGCTCTGAGAATTAATAGTATGTTTGAACACCTGCGTATTTTTAAAAGGCTCATTCAGCGTAAATTTGCAGATAACAAATGGATTCAGAGAATGTTGGAGAAACCGTCGCTTATATTAACGGGAAGGTTGGATACGGGGTTATTTAACCCAGATAACAGTCCATGTGGACTGAAATAATCGATAGTAAGGAATATCAATTTGCACCACTAAGAACAGGTTAGATAGAGACAGATAATATGCGCGAGACCGAGACACATATAGTAAAAGGCGTGAGTGGAGCAACGTCATTGGGTTGCGATTGGGTGAAAATAAAAAGCAAAATTGAGAGGTAAAAATAACATTTCTGTATAAAATTCAATTAGTTATTTCCAGAAGTTGCGAGCCGTGTCGAAATTTCTAAGATGTAACTGGTGCGAGTGCAAATTTCGTAAAAATCGCATGCCGGGCTGCGGAATGGGAACCTAGCATGCGAAATTCTTTAGAATTGTCCGTTTTGGGGAACAGACCGACAGACAGGCTAACCGCTATATATACCGAGGTTAATATGAACAAGCTCTCTTAGATCTTCGACTTGATTCAATGCGTTAAACAGTGCTTTTTAGTTTTCCGGTTTTGATTAAATAATTTAAACAGTTTGCTCGTATATTTTGGTGATTTAAAAAACAGTTTATTCTTTACGTGCTACAATGAATGTACTATAGTGCACTTAGAAAAGAAGATACAAGGTAATAAAGTTAGTATCACTGTACTAATTAGTCAAAATTTGCAAAGACGAATGAATACACAAAAGTAGGCAGTTTTGGCGTATATTGGTGAAAGAAGCATGAATTTCTTTGCTATTTTTCGGGGGTGTTAATAATTAAATGGTTCATAAACATGACTGGATCCACAAAACAAGGTTCAGATATACACAGATGAGTTCCGGAAAAGCCCTGAAACAACTTTAGATGAATGGTGGTGGAGAAATTTTAAAAGCGTTGAGAATCAGAAGCCGTAAATATAACCCAGTTGAAATGGTGTGATTAACAAAAGGGACGAGGTACATTGAAGCTACGAGTGCAGTAACCTTCAGGTAAATTATACTATTTTGTTTGAACTTTGATATTTTGGTGTGTGTTGAATAACTTTATAATTGATTTACTTAAAATGGACAGTAGTGAAATTGTACTAACAATAAAATTTTAATTTTAAGGTGAAATTTGCTTGTTTAAGTAGAAAGGGGTATTTAGTATTGATGTTCGGAATTATGATGAAAATTTGGGTATGTCTTTGAGCTCAATTAGACGAACCTGGTTAATTAACGTAAAGGGGTGGTAGATGCTCCCTTTGTACTCAGACTCCGGTCTGCATATATTGTTATATTAATTAGTAGGCATCCTACAAGGACTTTAATTCTGGATGCACATTAAAATGATAATAAAATTTAATCTTGAAATTTTCTGATACTGAAATTTATGCTTAATTTTAATTTTGAAATTTTAATGTATTGTGAATATTGATGTAAATAGAGTTAACGTTGATGTTTGTGATAGGAATGTGTTTGTTTTTTTTATGATTGAGGATGAAGGTTTATCTAGGGGAGCAGCCGAGGCGATGAACAGAGATCAGTCGACGGACCAGTAGATATAGGAGGTTTCACAGCATACATAACGCCCAATTCGTGAGGCTCGATTCGAAAACCGTAGTTCCCGGATTTTAAGGAAACACAGCAATATATATATATATATATATATATATATATATATATATTATATATATATATATATATTTATATATATATATATATATATATATTTATATATATATATATATATATATTGCTATGATTATAGGGTTATTTTAGGGTATATAAGGTTACAAGTAAGATACACTTCATGTGAACATCATAAAAATAAAGAAAACCAAACATTTAAATCATTAAAGTACATAATTCGGTCATTATGCAAAAAGTAAATTCCAATCACCTTGTATAAAATCAACAACCAGCCACAATTAATAAAAGGAAGCTCATTCTGTAATAACTTAAATCAAAATAAATAACTTTAGAAGTTATTCAATACATTTCTAAACATTTAAAAACATACTCAAACGCCAAACAAATACAAATCACCCGGTATAATATAAAAGGAAGCTCATTCTGTAACAGTTTTTTTAGTAGAATAAATAATTCTGGGCGCAACCTAATTCATTCTAGAAACATTTAAAGCATTCATAAACTCCTAATATAATACAAATTAGGCATATTTAAAAGTGAAACGAATCTTTTTAAAACTTGACGCATTGCGTAAGGAATTGAAGGCAATAAAACGCATAAAGCAAACTTTTGAAAAACGAGCATATTTCATAACGCAATAAGATATAGATATTGAGTTGAAAGCCTACGTGGTGTTTGAAATGGAATCGCCATGTTTAAAGGAAACCCAACGTAGGTAAACAAAGTATAGAAATTAAAATTTTGGATGTACGAGCAGAATTAAAGGTTAATGTTTAAAAGTCCCTGTACAAAATTACAACTACGTGATGTTAAAAGGTACAAAGTACACTTGTAATGAAATCCACAATATAAAGCTTATTGTCTACTTAATTTCTGGAGCGTGTAAGCAATGTATAAAGTAAGCAACTCAAAGTAAAACCCAACCGGCTGCATAATAGCGTAGTGCAACGCTTCTGCCATGGCCGAATAACAAGAGCGTGCGGTTAACCAATAACAGCACAGAAGCCGACTTGTCTATATAATGCATCAAAACTGACAACAAACAATCATTCCATAACCGAAACACGAACTGTACCAGTCGTAGTAAAAGTATTACGTAGATTTCAACTTAGCGACGTTAAATTAAAAATTATAAGTGAAAGTCACATTAATTAATATTTCAAGTGAAGAAAACAGTATAAGTGCGCGTGTACGTAAATCTGCTGTTGGCTTAAAACGTGTCTAAACTTAATTAGTAATAAACAAAATCTTTACAATTCATTATTTAGGGCACCAAATAAGTACGGAAGTAAAACTCAAAACAATGTTTCAATGCTCCAATCAAGTACGGAAGTAAAACTCAAAACAATACTTCAATACTGATACTTCAATACCTCTAAGTACTGAATACAATAAATGGGAAAACTCTAAATTAAGACGTTGAAACTTCAAGTAAAGTTATAAGCAACACGTTCATTCGAAGCCACTCATTAAGCTACAGAAAAACAGTTTACAGCATTGGGGTGCACGCAGAGCTACGGGTCAACAACCACTAAATTCTCAACTGATTTGAAACAGGAAATTTTCGCGGGAAACAATCGGAAGAATACCAGGTTAGAATTAAATTTTCAATTAATAGCATAAGTTTTATTTTGAATATTTGAAACATACATGTACTTAGATATTTTGTGTAAAGGGTCATCAAGAATTTGGTGATACGTAGAAAATGCGTTAAAAGAAAGAAAGGTTCATTGAACGTTCAAGAAAACAATCAATAAAATACATAATGGTTTTTGCTGGCTTTAATTGCTTAAAAGTGGTTATAAATTATGGTAATGAACAAATTCAATATTTTTTTAAATTTTAATTCAAAAGTTCTTAAATAGCATATGACAGTACGAAGGTCGTAGAGTTGGAAATTGTACATATTTCTTAGTTTATTATACAAATTTTGACGAATTTTGTTTATCTTATTCAGGTACATGAAGTTGAGGGAAGGGGATAAATATTCTTAGTTATCATATCGTCGTTCACTCTGTGCAGGGTATAACTGAGCTAGTCGTGGCATAAATTTTAATGTGTTGTTTTTAAAATTATTTTAGATATTTTAAAGGCACAGAGACAAGCGATCAGCAGGTAATTGATCGTAAAAATTAGACAGCGATATCGTAGCAATATACATATATTTATATTATATATATATATATATATATATATATATATATATATATATATATATATATATATAATAATATATCTTTATTATTTATAAGCAAATCTCGATACATATGAGAAAAGAAAAGATACTCCTAGCGAGGTTTAAGCTATAAAGCCCACTCTTACACCTAACTAGGACATATCTTGTACAATAAAATATTTATTTAGTACAAACAATGGCTATATACACTTACATACGCCACCACACTTGCATGCACATTTTTACACAAACATCCACACACCCCCCCCCCCACACACACACACGTACAAAAACACATCACGCACTCTGGGCCCACAATTCCCCCATTCCATATTAAGAAGTTTAGTTGCAGGATAGTAGATATTCCTGATATGCTTTTCTAAATTTAAGTAATGTTGTGCAATTTCTTATATTTATGGGTATACAGTTCCAGAGAGACGACCCGGATACCAAGAACGATGAATGATACATTTCAGTACGGTGCATTGGTATTAGCAGTCGTTTTTCATCTCGTGTGTTATGGTGTCCTGTGGAAACGTAAGAGAAATTTGAGGTTAAGTACGAAGGTCCAAGTCCATGTAAGAGTTTATAGAGCATTATTGCCTGATGTAACTGTCGCTGTTTCACTAATTTTAACCAAGAGAGCTTATTGAAATATGGTGTAACATGCTGACGACGTTTGATGTCAAAACAAACCGAATACAACTGTTGTGAACTCGCTGTAAACGATTACTGTTGTCCATAGACAAATGATGATATAAAACATCTCCATAGTCAAAAATCGGTTGAATAAGCGACCTAATAAGTTGTATTCTTAAACGAACTGGTAAAAATCGTTTTACCCTCTTAAGACTATGTAACGAAGCATACACCTTTTTACATATATACATTGTATGGGCTTTCCATGACAGATTCGAGTCGATCATTATACCAAGATTCTTTACTGTAGTAGACAGTGGAATTGCTAAGCCATTTAAAAATAAGGGTGGAAGAGTTAAAATATCGATTTTACTCAACAATTTAGATGACCCAATTAAGATTGCTTGGCATTTTAAGGGATTTATAGTTAGTTGATTGTCCAGTCCCCACGAATTTATACTAGCAAGATCAGTGTTAAGATTATTAATAGTACGGTAAATATCGTTGGGATGAAAATGTGAATATACCTGTATATCATCTGCGTAACAGTGATATTTACTGAAATTCAAGACTCTAGAAACATCCTGTATATACAAGGAAAAGAGAATAGGGCCAAGCACACTTCCTGTGGTACTCCAGCTTCCAAATTCAGCCAATCTGACAAGTTAGCCCCATCCTCCGTAATGACACGCTGTCGACGACCGCTCAAGTACGACTCAAACCATTGCAAAGCATCATCTGAGAAATTATTGAGCATCTTTAACTTGGCAAGTAAAATTTTGAAGTTCACACTGTTGAAAGCTGAACTGAAATCAAGTAATAGTATAATAGTTAGCTGTTTGCAGTCCATGGCTTCCTTCGCATCATCGATTATGCGGATTAAGGCCGAAGTTGTGGAGTGGTGCTTACGAAAACCGGATTGAAATTGGTCAAATAGCTGATTTGAATTTAGAAAATTTGATAATTGATCAAAAGCAATATATTCAATAGATTTAGAGAGGGCAGGAAGAATACTAATTGGGCGGTAGTCAGATGGTGATAAAGGGATGACTTTTAGGAAGTGGATGAATAAGCGCCTGTTTCCAATGATGAGGGAAAGTATTTGTACTAAATGAATGGTTAATGATAGAGACAAGAGACTGTAGAGCATGAGGAAGCACCAATGAAAGCATTGCCTTGGATATTTGGTCAGCGCCTATTGCACTTGATTTAATGCGCTGAATTGATTTATACACGATGTCATTTGTAACTTGATGAAAAGCAAACTTAGGGCACATTGAGTATTTAAGGAGGATAAACTTATAATAAAGTTATCCATGCGCTCTTGATCAGTGATCTTTTTAGAATTAAAATGGTCATTTAGAGAATTAAGGCATAAATTGTGTGGAATACGAACAGGCGTTTTCCCAACCCCTAGTGACTTCAGCTCTTTCCAAGTTTTAGCGGAATTTAAATTCGTGGATAGCGAATAATAGTAGCGTAGCTTGGAGTTTCTAATTAGCTGCTTGGTTTTATTTCGCAGGTACTTGAAGTAGTTATAATTTTCAACTGTAGGAACACGTTTAAACCTAAATGCCGCAGCATTTCTAATTCGCCGCATTTCATTGATTTGATCATTTAGCCAGGGAGCCTTCGGTTTTGTGATTCGAATAGTTTTATACGGAGCATGAAAATCAAAGAGATGTGTAACAATAAGATTAAATTTATAGAGTTTGCAGTTTACGTCATCAGATAAGTCAATATCACTCCAAGAAATTCTGCCAGCGTCACTCACAACTCTGCCAACATCCATATCTTTGAAGTTCCTAAATTTCTTATATTTTGGAATAAGCTGCGGCAGCTTTACTGAAAAAGACGCGTAAATTAGGTCGTGTTTAGAGAGTTCTAAAATAGGAATTTGCCCAAAGTTGATAACTTTATCCCTGTTTAAGGTGATAATATGATCTATAGTGGTGTGCACCTCAGTAGTTGCAGTTATAAGATGATGAGTTGGTTGTAGTGGTAATATGTGTAAATTGCAGATATCTGCAATGTTCCTTAGGTAACGAGCATCCGAAGCGTCGCCATTCAAATTTATATTGAAGTCGCCTAACAAGATAATGTCATTATATATAGGTAGAAAGTCACAAAGAATCTCTTCTATGTCAGACAAATAACCAGTATTTGGAGGGCGATACACTGTCATAACGAGCATTTTGCAGTGTTTGAATAAGATCTCAACACATATATATTCGGGCCTATCACGATGAGTAGTTTGTGACTTGACAATTTCTAGAGCTTTTAACCCCTCTCTTATGTATATGGCAACACCGCCGCCACGTTGTTGTTTACGATCATTCCTGAAAAGGCGGTATCCGTGTAATTGAACTAAATTATCAGGCAGAGAGGGTTTTAACCAGGTCTCTGATACGGCAACACAGTGCGCGCCACTATTTTCAAATGTATTAGTAAAATCGTCAAATTTACTCAAAAGGGATTGTGCATTTACGTGACAACAGTGAAAAGCCCTCGGATGGATATTCAGAGCTTCCTGAAGAAGTGCAGATGCTGAGGGAACACTCGGAAGAATAGACAAGACATCAAGAACATAAGCATCATCAGGAATTTCCACATACATCTTGCATAAATCTATAAAACTATCAGCCATATTCAATTAAATAAAATAAATATAACAATAAGTAAAATACGGTTTGGAGGAAAAATGTAATCTGAATTAATGTTATATTTTTCCACCGAGTATGAGCTTTTTTTTTTTTTTCGTTGATAAATTTAATAGTGCCGCGTGTGAACCATGGTGGAAACCTGTATTTTTTTACATTTCTATACGAGACATGTTTCCCAATCGAATTGTTTAACACGTCATACAAGATGTGTGTATAATCATCAACGGATGCATCGCTATCAAATAAACTCAGCCAGTCATTAGAATTTAGGTCCATTATTATTTTATTATAATCACACCTCTTAAAAACTGGTTTATTATAAGAGATAACAGATTTCGTTACTAGTTTACAAGCTGGAAAGGTTATGTCTAGTGCTTTATGTACATCCTCAGAAACAAACGGGTTATCGCAGTGGTTCACTATAATACCTTCCCTTGTCGATAAGACAAGGTCTAGTATTTTATTATTAAGGTTGACAATCCCGTTAAATTGTTTTAAGTTTAGCAAAGTAAAAGTATCAATGGAGATTTCACTAAGACTGGTTATAATGTTCAGTGCTTTATAAAATGTAGGATTTGAGTTAACAGACCAAATTAGTTCCGGTAAGTTATAATCGCCTAGTATAATAAAATCATTATTGGGGTGATTAAGTACTATCTCCATAATCTTGTCAAGATGTAAAGTTAGGTAATCAAACGACACATAGGGAGGTACATACACGCAACAGATAAAAATACACTTACAATTCACCTTCAATACGGAAATCCAAATGTCCTCACAGATACCAGAGCATGAAAAGTTGTTGATTACACGAGACTCGTAGGCATTGTTAGCTGCGACTAAAACGCCGCCACCATCTCGACGAAGACCAGTATGATTTCTGTCTTTTCTATAGACATCAAACTTATCAGAAGAAAAAAGTTCTGTATCAGTTATCGAAACCCGTAACCAGGTTTCGGTAAGACAAACGATATCGTAATCACAAGAAGAAGTGGCGATAAATATGTCCTCGCATTTGGTTCTAATGCCGCGTACATTTTGATAGTAAAAAGTTAAAAATGTATTATCGCTTTTTGCCATTTGTATAAGTTTATGTATATACACAAGATTACAATTTATTGACGAACCAATTTTTTTAGCGAGTCCTCATCATAGATTACGGTAACACGTGATGTTTCATCGGGACGTACCATAATCTTGCCGTCTCTAATCCAGCAGTACTTAAATTTATTAAGCCGACAGGCTTCTCTCGCTTTATTATATAACATTTTATAATGAGGAGATAAGTGCTCATTTATGTACACGTTTTCCGCTTTTACTCCTTTTGATTCTAAATTAGAAACTAATAAATTTCGATTTCGGCGGCAAGTACCAAGGATTTTTCTTTTGTAAGCGTGAAACAAAACGGACGATTATAGGCTTAGGCTTATTATAGAACGCGGGTACTCTGTGGCATGCATCTATGTCGTTCACTGAAATATCACAACCTGCTGCATTAACAATTAACGTTACGAGCGAGACTATATTTTCACCTTTCACTTCAGGGATACCAGCTATTTCAATGTTGTTACGTCTGGAATATTGCTCGAGCGCCTGTACGGAGTGTTGAAGGTTATTGACTTGTGTCTTCAAAGACACTACATCCTGCTTTAAAGAATCTACAAGTTCAATTTTTTGGAGGAGTTCATCATATTTTGTACTAATAAAATCCAGAGAGGTCGCTATAGTTTCCTGTTGCGTTTTTATTTCGTTAATTTCCAAGATTACTTTGTTAACAGATGTTTCCAGCCTATCATATTGTTCTAATTTAGCTAGTATTAAATCAAGTTTCTCTTCTGCGGTGTTATCTGAGATACTTAATTTCGAATGTTGTGGTTTGTCTTTGGCTGTTAAACCAATACAATTTGCACATTTCCAATTACGTTTAGTTTCGGAAGACATTTTCTTAAAATTTTTCTCTGTATAGCCTGCTAAGGAATAGCTAATTTTATTATCACACTTTGAGCACTCTAATAGATTCATATTTTACGACAATATGTATGAATACTACAGTCAAATTACAAATGATTGTTTACTGCAGAGCTCAAATAAACACGACCGCACCGCGTGATGATCGAACATATATATATATATATATATATATATATATATATATATATATATATATATATATATATATATATGTATATATATTTTATGTGTCACAGATTTCGAAAAGTAAGCCGAAACCTACGTGTAAATAATTTTGGACTTGAAGTTGGGCAACTATTATTTTCACGATATTTTAGAATATCTAAAATATTCATGGACCAACAACATGAACCACACGAATACAGTTAATACATGTTTCTTACAGAAATCTTCTTTTCCTTGAGTATTTAGTAAAATTATTTTGAAAACTTTAGAGAAAATATACTGGTAGAAATAAAGCCTACAGAAGTTTGAAACAACCGTCTTTTTATTGCATTTCTCCTTTCTCTTACATATTAAAAATTATGCACTTTATGGCGGTTCTTACAAAAGGTGTATCAGTGTTTGAACTGTTCCATAAAGTTTTGGTAAAAATCAAATTGTGGCTCTTACTCTAAACGTAGAATTCGTTTAAAGCTTTTTGGGGTTCGATCGGGTTAAGAGTTGTGTAAAATAATTAAACTGAGAAAATAAGGTAACCCCTAAAATAAGTTCTGATAGAAACTATCTAACATATTGCGCCATTTAAGTATTAATATAAAAATTATTTATTTTCCAAGAATTAAGCCATGCCTTTGACAATTTTAGTTATCGATTGGCTTTAGGATCTAGCGGCGAGATACCTACTTAGCATGCAGACGACTCTGGTTCAAGCCCTACGCTAATCAACCTTTTTCTCTAAAAATTGTAAAGTATACGCCACATGCAGGGTATTGCAAAAGTTATGTACAGGGCAAGTCAAACAAATCGTGACCAAATCAAAGATGACAAATGTGCAAAAGTGGCAACTTTGACGTTAGAGCTTGTTGACGTAGGTGGGTCAAAGTGACAACTGACGTATTAGATACGGTTGTGGTGGCGGAGGCGCTCCCGGTGGCGATGGCGGTAGTGGAGGCATGGGCGGCTCCGTGGGTCAGACAGGTTTGCGTATGACTGCTGATTCCAAGGTACTGGGTTCGATTCCAGACATGGATCGCTTGAAAAATGTTAGGCGAACATTTCTCACAAAAATACGTCCTCGTTCGAATGGGAGGTCAATGTAGATCCGGTGTGTGAGAGTTGTCACGTACGTTAAAGTTTCCTAGCTTGCTTGGAATAGCAAGGATTCAGTAAAATTCAAAATTTTATGGTAAAAAAACTCGCTTCTTGGCCTGTGTAGTACCTTCGGGTGAAGCATTGGTTAGTCAAATGGAGGGGAGGTGGAGGCGTAACAGAAGCGGAGGCAGTAGCTAAAGCAGTAGGGATAGGAGAAGCAGGAACGAAAGCGGAGGTGGTGGCATTGGTGGAGGCGGTAACGATTGCGGTGTTGGTGGCGGGGTGCTAAAGTGAGGCGCCCAGAAAGAGCCGCTACAACAGAAAGCCCGTATGCTCCTAATATTTTCCAAAATTCCATGCAGGGGATGTATAGTTAATGTACCTCAGGCATTTGATTTTACATTAATTTGTAGAAGCATTCTTCACATATATCTGGGACTTTCTTCACTAGCGATACAGTATTTGTACCAATTTAATAAACTATGGTGCGTTGTAATTTCAAGCGTACTTGCCCGCTAATGTCTAAGTAATAAAGAATTTATTCCTTTTACTATATAGAGTTACGAGTTAGGCTAATGGAACGTATCTACTGTAGGATTATTTTTAATTTATCACTTGCCAAAAAAGGTGTATTGTCTGAAATAATTTTCTGCACTGAATATTGAACATTATAGTATAGAACGATTATATAAGAAAGAGATCCCAAAATAAGGCCTTTATCTTTTAAGAAACAGGAAAGTCTACACGTCATGTATAAGTGATTTAAAACTGCATTTAATTCATTCCAAAGCAGAATATTATCTTTTCGTTATCGCGAGATGATTTAACAGGTTAATATTCCAGATTGACTTTTCTAGATTAATTTTTTACGAATCACTCCACTAGCAATTAGAGCTTAAATGTTTAATTTATTTTTCTATAATTATACCCGCACGCAATGCAGCACTGCCAAAGTAACCTTTTCGACTTTGTGTTCCGATAACTTAGGACAGTTCTCTAGAAGGTCGAAACTAATCAAAATTATTTGGAGTTCGGCCAAACCAATTCGGGCAGGTACCTCCGGATGATGACATTTCGATCTCATGTAACCCAACCCTTCTTTTTAGTTAGGCGGAAACTTTTATCTGGTTGCTCACCGTCAAATCCAACAGTAATTATGCTGATTACTCAATTTTAGCAAGGCTTTTCTGTAAAACATCTACCAGATTTTCTAGACCAAACCTGTAATAACAAATTTAAAACGAAGTAATATTAATTACAATCAAAACATAGTTTTTTGCTAGTATTATTATTGACTGAAAATGGTTTCAGCTCGTTATTAATCTTCAGCAGGCTCTATCTTCTGTTCAACTATGCGGTGTGGCAGTTTTTAAAAACGAAACAATTTTATTAGGTTTGCTTATTCAGTAATGATTTGGAAACTTCCCGTTTTTTTATTTTTCCAGAATGGTTAACGAATAATTTGCTGAATGTAATCAATCTTTATGTCTGAAGAAATTTAAAGGCAAACTGTTCCTTGGAATACAAAGCTGAGTACGAATTTAAGTGCTTCTAATTTTTTGATTAAAGAGAAAAGAAAAAGTCTGCCCTCAATTGCAGTAAATACTGGAGTTGCATAGCGCTGATATTACTTGTACTTTTGTAAATACTCTTAACAGTGAGTATATACTTTCAAGAATTCAAAATACAGTTTTAAATTGTAAATTAGAAATGTACAATGATCTAGCGATTTATCGTAGTTTTAAACGATTATCTAAACAGGTTCTTGCAGCCCTATTTAAAAAAAAATATTGCAATTGCTAAGATCATTAATAATTGTGCGGACAATCTTACCACTTGTGCGAATGTCTTATTTACCAAAAATATCTCATGAATAACTGACATATATTGTATAGCTAGTAATTACTAAACCCTATATAATTAGAAACCTTATTGATTATTTTCAAATCACCCTCATATTATACAGACCGAGTACTATTAACCTCGAAAAACGATAATGAATAATGTAGTAACTAGATAGGTACGCAAACACTTCCTGACAAGAAGGACAGTCGCATAAACTCAAGGTATGTTGCACTAGTCACACACCGCGTAACTAGAATATATAACCATATTTGTATCTGTGTTAGTGTTAGGAAATTAAAACAATCTATTCTGTAATTTTCTTGAACAAATCAGAATATGCTTTATTTTAGTTTTCGAATAACAACTTATTAAAATCAACTTCCTGCACACTATACGATATAGACACATAGCATCACAACAATTTCACTACATTTGGTAAATTCGATCTTGAGGACTTCGTACTAAAAGTGAAGTTTATTAATTTGTGTTTTCTTTAAAACCCAAATAAAAAGGTAGTTGAAATCGATGCTGAAAGAGAAACGTAGATAAATGTCGCTAAGAGAAACGATAAACTTAACTCTATCCATTTCGACAATTAGTTTACACACATCATTCACAATTACACCAAAAAACTAGGAATGTAACTAAATTGTACAAAACCACGAAGATCATTGAACCTTTAGGTTTTTTCTAACTTTTATCGCCCCACATGCAACTAACTACTTTCCGACAAAACAAAAGATTTGGTTTTTATCACTATATATAAATTTCAAGCACAAATCTTATATAAAGAAGAAAATTTTAAACCCTGCATTCACATACATACTATCGCCATTGGACCGCTGCTAGAAAGATTACGGAACATTTTTCTTTGGAAATAGTTTGAAACAGCTTTAAACCTGTTATGGATGCGCTTGAATAACCACACATATATGTGCATATATCCAAATTCGCACACGTGCACAAGCATACGCTTACGCATACACACACACACACAAACGCATGCACACACATATGTGTATATACTGCTGTGGTTAAAGGTCATAGACAGGTCACATTGCATTACCCCATAAACATCCAACGTCGTAAATTCAAGAAAATTTAAATTATGTAAATAGTTGTTTGTATAGAAAACGTATTCGTAAAGTGCCCGTATAAAAATGCATCAATGCATGAAAGCAGTGATTAAAAATAGTTTTTATCCTTATTAGGTAATTTAATTACGAAAGAATCGTATTTTGGATAAGAATAACCGTATTTCTTACTTTCTACGCGTAAACAAGCGTTTTTCAATAGAGTTTCATAAACATTTTATAATAAAAGCATTTCATTTCGCGAAGTACCCAATCTCTCCTAATGGATTTTTATAAATAATTGGTCCTGTTTAAATGGGTATATATTGCTAAAAGAAATTTAGAGACAAATTTTATAAACCCTTTAATTTTCATGACTTTACGTTATTTGTAAAACGCGTTGATTAAGTTTAAAAGGAATATTAGATTTTATAACGAAAGTGTGTTAGCATTTTGGATTAACGCGAATAGTCGTAAAGCAAGAAAGAGCATAGTTAATTAGCCCGTGTTTTAGAAAACACATGTAAACGACGTAAATAGTCGGGAGCGACAGTAAACTACAGAGAATCAAAGAATTTAAAATTCATGGAAACGATAAGATAAGATAGATAAACGACATCGTCCAATTGCAATATAACTTAAGGTTAGTGAAAACAATAAATTCTCGGAAGTTGTCATATACCTGTATGACAGTCTTCGAGAAGAAATCAATTTGAAAGTACAGGAAAAAGTTGGAACGTCTAGAAATTGTCACGTCAGAAGAGGCTCGCCTTTAAAAGCCATTGAATGTTGAATAGGACAACAGTCTTGATTGAAATGTTGGCATGCATTAGAACTAATGATTATTCGTCAATATTTAGTAGTGAAATTTATTTACATATAGCTTTAAGAAGTTATTTGACGTGCTTACAAAGCTTTTAAGAATGGAAAATAAATAATTGGGAATAGTTAAAACTACCGCAAGAAAGATTTTTGATTGGAATAGGGTATATATGATTGGAATAGTTTGTTAAATGTTATATGGAACAGTTCGCATGAAAAGGGTTACTTTCAAAACTATTTAAACAATTTTGGAGCAGGGATTGGCAATTACGTTCTAGAAAAATCTAACAACAAGCAGTTCCGTAAAGGTAAAGCTTAAAGCAATTTGTTTAAGTGTTTAATTGTTCTAAAAAGACTCATAGTTATAGAGTTGCTATTTAAGTTATACAATGAGATTTTTGTGTGCAAGTTTTTGAGTGAGAATCGTATATAAAAGTCAATAATTCAATTAAAAGGATTGGCGAGTCTACGACACATGTTTTCGTCAGTATACAAGGCAATAATTAAACCTAATTGGTATCAGATAAGTTTAAACGGTTTAAATAAGAGAATATTAAATTATACAGCTTTGTTGGGCAAATTTTGTACAAATTAAAAAAGATTTAATTATGGAGTAGTTTATGAATAGGGATTACGAGATTAAAGTTTGTGTAGATTAAGTGAGTAATCAGCCCAGTTCTAAAGAACGTCTTAGGACTTTATTTTTAGTGCATACCATTTGTGTTGAGAGAAACTTATATATTACTTATAGATGTCGTGCTTAAGATATTGTTAGTAAAACAAAGCTGTTGTAGAGATTTTGAATTTTATTCTTAGTAAATATGATTTGTGTTGAGAGGAAGTTATATTCCTTTATCGATGTTTTATTTAAGAGAAGCATATTTTATTAAAATTGTTTAGAAACAATCTAAAAAGCATTTTTATGGGCGCCCAACGTGAGCCTCAGCAACTCACAGCACTTATATTGGCGTTCCAACGTCAGGCCTCATCAATCCAGAGCACCTTTATTGGTGTACCAACGTCAATCCTAATCAATCAACAGCTATATATATATATATATATATATTCTGTATTAATTATATATATATATATATATATATATATATATATATATGTTGTGATTGGTCTCTAAGTTGGGTACACAAATAATGCTGTGACTTGGGTACAACCGAATTGAATTAATAGAAAAAATGCAATTTCTATCTTACCGTGTCATTTTATTTGCCTGTCTAGCTCTGCGGAAAATATGTTGTGGATTTTATCAAAAAAAAACTAAAACACAGAAATTTCAAGAAACATATATGGACAATCTTCTATGCATTTAAAACCATCTTTCTTTTATTCACATTATCTAAGGAATCCTCTTTAAAATTTTCAGAATAATTTGTCTATCCTTGTATTACCCCGATTGTCAGTGCAGATGGCCAACGGCTCTGGGCATAAAATTTTATAAAAATCAAATTGCTTAGAGCTCTAACCTCAAAATAGCTGGAAATTATCCCTTGACAGATAATTTTTAAAAATTATTATTTCCATTGTAATTAACGGCATTGAATACTTCCAGCTCCTACTTCAAATTTCCATTTATGATCAATCTTGACGTTGAAATATCAGTTTGCAAAGTGCATTTATGTTTAATCGATTAAAATCAGCAGTTGTTCTTCTACCAAGATTATTTATGTTATTGTGATAAATCTTTGTTCTACTTTATCAAATAATTACGCTTGATAACTTCTATGTTACTTGTAGAACGCCGACAAAATATATTACAAATTACTCGAAACGTATTTGTTGCCTGTCGTAAAATATATTAAAGAATGACACCTTATTCAAAACTTACAAATGGTTTGACATTAGAATGAATGAGCTTCTTCCCATTAAATCTCGTCCTTATATAATAAAACTCTAAATACGTAATTTTATCCATTCCAATCTAGATTATGATCACGAAGTTAGTCACGGCATGATGCAATATTCCACCGCGGTTTCATGGCTTATCTCCAACTAATTGCCTTCGGTATAATTTATGGCTACCGTAAAGCATTTTCTATAGTTTGCTAATGCATTAAAACCTAGTCGCTATATCTCTCTTAGAGTTATTAAAATTGTTCTTATTTATTTTTATAGCTTTCCCGATAATAGCACTTCCTCAAATTGGGGCGTTTATTCATTGATGTTAATAATTAGCTTATTTAGTAGCTTTTAGAACATTTCTCGTAAATATGAAGTATTCTTTTATTAAATGACATAAATTCTCGAACCTTCTGGACTATTGGACTTTTCATAAATGCACTAAAACGTGTTTGACGTGTATTTTTTAAAGCATATCTACACACGGAAAATATGCTTTGCTTTATGAATTCGTGAAATTGATATTTTTTAAACGCGTTTTACGGTAAATGTAATGAAAACTTTTAGGAGTATAGAATAATTATCTACACATGCCTGAAAATAAATGCTTTTATTTCCATGTATTTAAAATTTGGACTTCACTCTTATGCTTTATTTAAAATGAAAACCGGCTTTATAGTATCTTTTTGGAGTAATTATTTACACATGACTGAAATGAATTAACATAATCCGTGAATTTTGTTCTCAAATGATATGTGTCCTTAAAGAGTGTTATTCTACGTGAGTATTTTAATGTTCTAATGGAATACGCTTATGCGTTTATACAGGGCGAAAAATTAAATATAAGAAAATTTTACTTTTCTTCCGTTTTGGGTGGGGTATTCTTTTTCACATATTTGGAGTTCAATGATCTTTCGTGACCTCACTATCGCATCTGTATATATCCGTTCTAAACGGGCCGGCACCTGGAAAAAGTTCTAGAATCCTAGAACGAGCAGAATAGCTTGCGTATTTCAGTGAGCTAAAGAGAAAACCTATAGGTTTTATCAAATTAATGGAGTTTTTAGTGAGGAAGCGGGCCAAGATAAATCCCCAAATGAGGGCAGCTACTTTTTCAGTAGTTAGAGTGGCACAGACCAGAGGGTTTGGTATGACATTCTAAGACACACTATTGAGATGTGGAAGGCAACGAGAAACCACACAACCTCCCAAGTACAGAGCGTACTTAGATTGCTTTCAAAATGATCGCCTCCTCTGGTGTAAAAGATTACGAAGTTAAAATAGTCCCCACATTTGGGTTTCCGGGAGGAGACTACTTCGAAGGATGTCATCTGCAAGTTCAAAAGAACAGCAGGGAACATTTTGCGAGTTGGAGCTTGGAATGTCAAAAGCACGACACAAGTAGCTAGGGAATTTGAAAACTGAAATGAATAAGTTACCATTACACATAGTAGGGATTAGTATACTTCAGGGGCAAGAAACATGGGATTTTAGGAGCGGATACTTTAGCGTAATTCATACAGAATCATAGGAAGGAAATTTGTGTGTGAGCATAGTTATGCAAAAAAGAATAGGACACCGTGTAGAAAACTATTTACATAAGAACTGAGGATTACATACGGTTAAATTAAAATCCATACCGGTAAATACAGTAATAATACAAGTATACATGCACACTTCTAGCTACAATAAGGAGAAAATGGAAGCGATGCACAAAGATATCGAAAGCATACTAAGATCCGTAAAACGACATTAAAATTTAATAATTACAGGATATTTTAATGCAGAGGTAGACAACGGTTGGGAAGGGGCGGTAATAGGTTTATTTGGTTTAGGCACGAAAAAGGACATGAGAAATAGGTTGGTAGATTTTTGCGACAAAAACAGTTTAGCCATCACAAATACATTATGACAACATCATGCTAAAAGACGGTACACACGGAGGATGCCAGGAGACGTAACAAAATATCAAATAGATTACATTCTTGTTAAACAATGGGTTAGGAATCAAGTGAAAGACTGTAGAAGCTACTCAGGAGCAGATGTCGACACTGACAACATCATCGTAGTTATTGAGACCCCGCTTAAATTTAAAAATTTGAAAAAATGGAAAGTAAAAGGGCATTTTGACTTTGAATAACTAAAACATAAAGATATTCACAAAAGATTTGAGAAAAATTGCGGAAAGACATCGGGAGAATTCGTGATAATAAAGAAGTAGAAACAAAATGGAAAAACATTAAATTCAGCTTAGACATGGCGGCCAGAGATATTTTGGTGTATAAACAAACAAAAACTAAGAAACCTTTGGTAACAAAAGATTTTCTGAATTTAAAAGTGGAAAAGAGAAAATACAAAAACAGACCAAACGAAGCCATAAAATGGGAAAATATTCGCAAATGCAGGAAAGCTAAAGAACAATGGATTGATGAAAGGTGTAAAGAAGTACATACTAAGATGGTATTGGCAAGACAGACAAAACACACAAACTAATTAGAAGAAATTTTAGGTATATTAAGACGTGTAGCAAAAGTGAAAGAGACGTTTGAGCAGGCATTATGATTAAAAAGTAGAGAAAGCAAGAATATATAGGGAATTTATATGCAGAACAGGAACAAGAAGCACTAGAACAAGAAACAAACATTAGAAAGGATATCTTGGGATATCCTATACTTAGAGATGACTTTGAGCTAGCATTAAAGGGTTTAAAAAATAATAATGTGAAGAGTATAGATAAAGTGCAAGCAGAAACTTAAAAAACCGCTGGACAAGCAGTAACAGAACGTTTCTTCCAACTTGTAATTTATATGTATGAGACAGGCAAAATATCCAAAAAATTTAAACGTAACACTATAGTTACTATACCAAAAAAGAGAGATGCCGATAGATATGAAAATTTTCGAACAATAAGTATTACAACACATACGTCAAAAATATTACCTAAAATTATACAAAAACGGATGGAAATATGAGTTGTAGAAATACTAGGAGAAGAGCAATTTGGAATTACGCTAAATAAGAAAAGACAGGAGGTCATTTTAGCTTTAAGGGTGATAATGGAGAAAATAACAGAAAAAGGAAAAAGCGTGTATATATGATTTGTTGATCTGGAAAAAACAATTGACAATGTAAAAGGGGAAAAGATTTTCGAAATACTGAAAAATATAGGAATGAGTCATAGGGATAGACCGATAGTACATAGCTTACACAAGGAGCAAGCAGAGTAATAGAATTAGAGCAGGTACGTAGAAAACTAGATATTAAGAAAGGGGTGAGACAGAGTAGTGTCTTATCCTAATTAATTTTTAACTTGTATATTGAAGGAGCAATGTATATTGTCAATTGCAGAAAGATTTTTGGAATTATTATGCAGGGACAAACGATTGATGTGCTCATATTTTCAAACGACATAGCGGTATTAGCATCCAGCAAGGAAGTGTTGGAAGTAGCTCTTAATGGAATGAAAACAGTTCTGACAGAGATACAGTATGAAAATTAATAAAAATAAAACTAAAGCCTTAGTATGCAAAAGAGGGGTAAATAAGTCAAAAACTAGAATACAAATAGTAAACGAGAACTTACAAAACGCTAAGGATTTTAGCTACATATGAAGTAAAATAACGTAAGATGGAAAATATTCAAAAGATATAAGGCAAAGATTAGCACAAAGCCGTATTGTATTATTTAACACGAAACGCAATTATTATGTTCAAAGGAACAAACATAGAAACAAGGAAAAACTACTTAAATCATATGTGTGAAGCACAGCATTGTATGGCTGTAAAAGAAGGAGAAGCGGACATTAAGAGATAGCAGCCTTTGAAGGATGGTGCTACATACGTATGATGAAGATGTCATGGACAGACAAAATTAAGAACAAAGATGTTCTAGAAATGGTAGGGAAAGAAAGAAATATATGGAAAATAGTAAAAAATAGAAGAGATATGTTGATAGGACTCATACAAAATCATGAGGGAACAGTGCGGAATATATAGAAGCAGAGAAAGGAAACAAAAAAAGTAGAGATAGAGCTAGATTCGCCTATTGCACAAAGAGAGTGAAGGATGTAGTCTGTGGGATTTTCAGGAGAATGTGTAGGTTATCTCAGAATAGAAATTAATGGAGGCACGTTTCCAACCAGTTCTAGGACGGAAACTTAATGATGAAAAAAGTAACTGCACTTATACCTGATGATTATCGTCTACAACTACAGATGTTGATTTTGCAATATGCTCAACAAGTGTTAATTGTGCGAAAGGAGTAATTGGAAGACTATTGTTTCGGCAAGTGTCTGGGTGTCTAAGTAGAACTTTGGTAGCCGTTAGGTTGCTTAACCCCCTACGCGTACCTTACATGTGGTTTTCCAATGCACCACCAGAAGGTACTACATTGGCCAGAATGCGAGTTTTCTTTTACCTGGAAAATTTGAAATTTTGCCGAACCCTTGCTGTTCCAAGCAAGGTAGGGATTTTTAACGTGCGTGACAACACTCACACACGGGACCTCTATTTTACCTTTCATCCGGACGAAGGTATATTTTTGTGAAAAATGCTCGCCTAAAATTTTTCAAGCGGACCGTGTCGGAATTCGAACCCGGGACCTTGGGCGTAGTAGTCACACACATACTAACTACCCCTTCGCGTATCATTGAATATTAGTGAAATAGTGAAATGGTAGCGGCAGAAAAAAATATCCGGAAAACATTAAAAAATATGAGAACTAGGATGATAGGACACATACTAGGAATGACAAAATGGCGAAGTATATCAGACGCAGAGAAAAAGAATAGTGGTAGAGGTAAACCTATATTAGACTATTGCATATAGATATAGAAAGATGTAGGTTATCGGAATTTTAGAAAAATGTGTAAGTTATCACAGAATTGAAAACAATATCGTCCAACCAGTTTAGGACTGAAAAACTAATTATGATGAGTTTACGACTGTTTTAAATGTTTTAAAATGGATTGGGTTGCGCCCGCAATTATGTGTTTTACCAAATGTGGTTAAGTTATTACAAGATGAGCCTCTTTTTATTAATTGTAGCTTGTTCTTGATTTTATATACAGGGTGATTTGTATTTGCTTTCGCATAATGAGCGAATTATGTACATTTTATAATTTAAATGTTTGATTTTCTTGATTTTTATGATGTATATATAAAGTATACCTCCCTTGTGACCTTATATACCCTTTAATAACCTTGTTATCATAGCAATATATATATATATATGTGTATATAATATATATATATATATATATATATATGTGTGTATATATATATATATATATATATATATATAAATATATTGCTGTGACTTGGCTGCTTAAACGTTGGAAGCCACACAAGTTGCTGTAAAACGGAATACAGTCGCCCTGGATTTATAAAAATGCAATAGAAAATATAACATTTTACTTAACCGTGTCCTTTTCCCTGCTTGGCTAGCTCAGCGAAAATATTTTAAACATTTCAGACTCACAAGATTTTTATTAAAAATGTTCTGGATAATTCAAGTATTTTTTTATTATTATTTTTATTACCCGGGTCACCGTAGTTAATTAACGATGCTGTACAGAATTCTTTGTTAAGATCAAAAATGCATCAAGTTCTGTCCTCAAAGTTGCTGAAAACAAATTATCCCTAATCAAATAAATTTTATACACAATAAAAAATTAGAAATTTACTTTAGCTTAATCTATTTTATAATATACCAATTGAGTCTCTAGCTTTGGAACAAATTTGTATTTGCGGTTTGAATCTTCAAATTTTTCTTTAGGCTCCCTGCCTTTGCTTATAATTATTATTTAAAATATGCTCTCCATTGAAATTAACTGCATTCAAGAGTTCCTGGTTCTACTTCAAATTTCCATTTTCAGACATAGAAGTATCAGTTGGTTTGCAAAGTACATTTATCTTTAGTAGATTAAAATTAGTGTGTAACTTTGCATTTAACCTAAAGCAATGAATTATGCCTTGTAGTCAAAAGTTTATGTTACATGTGAAACGCCGGCAGAATCAATCAATGGATGAATGACCGCTCCTCGTAAAATTTTTCTCTATGTAATAAAATTCTAAATACATCAGTTTAGATTTTCTTCTAGATTATGTTCTAGAAGCATTAGTCACGGAATGATGCAATAATCCACTGTAATTTTGCCGCTTTATCTGTTTGTTTGCGGTCGTAAGTAGTTTTCCATTCTTTGTTAATACGTTAAAATCAGCCGTTGTTATCTCTCTTTTACGACTTCAGTACTAAAATTAGAGCTATTAAACGAACTATCCCAATTATTTTATAGTCTCCAGGTAGTAGCGCTACATAGAATTGGAGTGTTTATTCATATAAGATGAATTTAATAGCTTTGAGAACACTTCTAAAAGAAAATGAAGTATTCTTTATTTAGTTAACGTGAATATTCGAAAATTCTGCATTATTTTTCTTTTAATAAATGCAAAGTTTTACATTTCGAACAAATAACGCTTATTGTTGTATTCTTAAGGATTGATTTTTGCATGCTAGCAAAGTACGGACCTTAGCTTCGCATATTTTAAAGAAGACAGCTCAAAATCAAAGGTATTTAAAGTAAATGTTTTTTCGGTCTACATACGCGCAATAAAACTTTGACTGTTCAGGGGAATAATGTTTACACACGGATTTTACTTACACAATTAATGAGGGCTTCGCTTTTATGACTTGTAAATGCTGCAAGACTTGTATTTTTCAGTACATTATTTACGCACGGCTTTTAGTTACACAATTAATCAATGCTACTTTTGAAATTGGACTTCGTTCTTATGCTTTATAAATACAATAACACTTATTTTACGATAAATGAATACTTGTTTTAAAATATTTTCCAAGAATTAATATTTACACACGGATTTGATTAAGCAATGCTTGAATGGACTTCATTCTTATGATTTATACATGCAATAAGACACGGACTAAAGTTGCGCTTTGTTAAATGGAATTACAACAATATATGTACTTAAGGCGTATTTATGTTGCATGAGAATACATTTATCTTACTAAAAGAATACGCTTATGTTTATACAGGGTAAAATTAAATATTGGAGAGCTTTACCTTTCTCCATTTTGGGTGGGTCTTTTTTTACAGAATTTGGCGTTCAATGACTTCTTGTGATCCTATTATCACATCAATATATATATATATATATATATATATATATATATATATATATATATATATATATATATATATATATATATAATTAGGTTAATATTGACTGTAAAATATATAACTTTGGAATATGTTGTTATTGGGGATTCAGTCTATATTTATTTGGAATTATAACTTCTTTTTTTCTATTCGAGCTTTCGAAAATTTATTATTTTCTTTGTCAGGAAAACTAAAGGTACATTTTATGAATGTTAACAATTAATATTAAGGTTACTTACGAATAATGAAACTTTAACAATTTAGAATAGGGTATAGCATCTAAAAGTTTTATGTGAGATTATGTATAAAATAAACTAGGTAACAATTATTAGATTAAAAATTAATTTGACAGGATTTTGAAATATAACATATGTGTGTAAGTGTATCCTAGATTATACTAAAATTAATTGTGTACAGTTCAAGTAAGGTACCTGAGTACAAGTATCAAAAGATTTTTTAAATTATGTTAAGTTGATGTTAAGTGTTAAATCGATTTTTATGTTTTTTAGATTTTTGAATGACGGTTAGTAGATGTGAATAAATGTTGTTGAGGTTTTGAGTATCAGTTTTTTTGTTTAAAGCTGTGTTTGTTAAGGAAATGGCAATCATTTCTAAGAATATTCTTTTTTTATAATTATTTTCATTGAAGATTATTTTAGTGTCATTATAATTGATTTTGTGACCAGTTTCAATAGCATGGGAAGCTAGTGCGCATGTTTTGTTATTATTTCTACAATTACTTTTATGAGCGGTTAGTCTTGTAGATAGCCAAGTAGATGTGTGACCTATATATTTGCCATCAGATACTCAGATACCTTACTTGAACTGTACACAATTAATTTTACTATAATCTAGGATACACTTACACACATATGTTATATAACAAAATCCTGTCAAATTAATTTTTATTCTAATAATTGTTACCTAGTTTATTTTATACATAATCTCACATAAAACTTTTAGATGCTATACCCTATTCTAAATTGTTAAAGCTTCATTATTCGTAAGTAACCTTAATATTAATTGTTAACATTCATAAAATGTACCTTTAGTTTTCCTGACGAAGAAAATAATAAATTTTCGAAAGCTCGAATAGAAAAAAAAAGAAGTTATAATTCCAAATAAATATAGACTGAATCCCCAATAACAACATATTCCAAAGTTATATATTTTACAGTCAATATTAACCTAATTATATAAAAGTATGGGGTTCTACCAACAAATCCGTATCAATTATGGTAATGAAGCAATCACCCATCTCAAACAATGGTCAAATTTAACTATGAAATTAGCATCTATTAGAAATAGACGTATTTATCTTCTTACTTGCCGAACCAACAACCTTCGTCCAAACCATATTACAGCATCATTACGTTGTGTTGACAATTTACTAATTAGTAAATCAGGTAAAATGAAACAAGCTGTTTTAAGATTCAATGAAAATTTTAAGAAGAAAATTTTAAACCTAGAAATACAGATTACTATAGAAAACCTTAAAACTTTAGAAAGCATATTAAAATACTCCATAGCACAAACAAAAAACTTATTACCAGATTTTATCACATTAGAATTTCAACAACGTATATCCGTACACTACAATAAAATCTTTCTACATATAAAGAACATAAACATGAAGAAGATTAACAACCTCAAACAAGCAGTAGTAAATAAGATTAATTCACAAAATACATGGTTTACTAACCTTTCAAATATCAACGTACCACAAGAGATTCAACAGTTGATGGCATTAGGACCTAATTTTAGTGTAAATCCTATAATCGATGATATTAGTATACCCAAATTATTAGCAGATATAGAATCAATTGTGTCCAGTTCAAATACAGAATCAAAAGACATTCTACTTGCACGTACCACTAATATCATAACAAATTTCACAAATAATTCATTTAAATCTCTTACAGAATACAGAAAATTACTATTTAAAGCTTCTAAATTCCTAAAAAACCATAAAGAATTAATTTTAACCAAATCAGACAAAGGTAATGTATCAGTATTGTTAACCACTACACAATATAAAGAAATGACAGACACAATTATCAAAGATCGTAAATATTACATTCCCATCAACAGAGATCCAACTAGTACTATACAACAGAAAGCAAGTAAAATGATCAAAGAACTTAAAGATACCAAAAAAATAATTCCAGAAGAAGCCACTAAATTAACGATCTATAATGCCACTCCACCAAAATTTTATGGCCTACCTAAAATTCATAAACCCACACTTTCCTTGCGTCCAATAATTTCTTCAATATCAGCACCTAACTCTAAAATTTCTGAATTAATAACCAAAATTCTTACATCCACGTATAACACTAATAATCCATACTATGTCCAAGATTCGTTCCATTTTGCCAACTTTATTAATGAATTCAAGATACCTCAAAATTACGTTATCATCAGCTTAGATGTCATATCTTTATTTAGTAACATTTCATTAAATCTAACCAAAAAAAGTATTGATTTACATTGGGATAATATACAAGAAAACTGCAAAATCAACAAAACCAACTTCTTAAAGCTGATCGAATTCTTATTCGACACTACGTACTTTACTGTAAATAACAACTTCTATAAACAAATCCTAGGAACCCCTACGGGAGCCAGTGTATCACCTATCATCGCTCAATTTATTATGAACGATTTAATAGACAATTGCATCACGAAATTTAATTTTAATTTTCCTTTCATAAAAAAATATGTCGACGATTTAATCTACTGCATACCATTAAACACTGAAGATCATATATTACAAATATTTAACAGTTACGATCCATCAATCCAATTCACAATAGAAAAAGAAACAAACTGTTCAGTTCCCTTTTTAGACATGAAAATAATAAGAAAAGATAACACTTTAATAACAGAATGGTATAATAAACCAATGTCATCTGGTAGATATTTAAACTACTATTCTTTCCATCCTATGCATATAAAAATAAATATAATCCTAGGCTTAAAGAAAAAAATAGAATCTGTGACACATCATACTTTAAAACATAAGAACTTACTTATACTAAAAGATCTACTATTAAAAAACTCATACCCTAAAACCCTAGTCAATAAACTTCTTTTCAATACTTCCAAAATAATTAAAAAAACTTCACCCAATACTATAGACAATACCGACCAAAATGTTAATAAGAATTCAATAACCTTTATCTCACTACCTTACATAGAAAAACTTACTACCAAATTCAAGAGTGTGATGGCAAATATATAGGTCACACATCTACTTGGCTATCTACAAGACTAACCGCTCTTAAAAGTAATTGTAGAAATAATAACAAAACATGCGCACTAGCTTCCCATGTTATTAAAACTGGTCACAAAATCAATTATAATGACACTAAAATAATCTTCAATGAAAATAATGATAAAAAAAGAATATTCTTAGAAATGATTGCCATTTCCTTAACAAACACAGCTTTAAACAAAAAAACTGATACTCAAAACCTCAACAACATTTATTCACATCTACTAACCGTCATTCAAATCTAAAAAACATAAAAATCGATTTAACACTTAACATCAACTTAACATAATTTATAAAATCTTTTGATACTTGTACTCAGATACCTTACTTGAACTGTACACAATTAATTTTACTATAATCTAGGATACACTTACACACATATGTTATATTTCAAAATCCTGTCAAATTAATTTTTATTCTAATAATTGTTACCTAGTTTATTTTATACATAATCTCACATAAAACTTTTAGATGCTATACCCTATTCTAAATTGTTAAAGCTTCATTATTCGTAAGTAACCTTAATATTAATTGTTAACATTCATAAAATGTACCTTTAGTTTTCCTGACGAAGAAAATAATAAATTTTCGAAAGCTCGAATAGAAAAAAAGAAGCTATAATTCCAAATAAATATAGACTGAATCCCCAATAACAACATATTCCAAAGTTATATATATATATATATATATATATATATATATATATATATGTATACATTAATGTGCCAGTATCTGATGGATTCCAAATACATAAATAAGCCCATAAAATTCAATGTGTAGGAATGGATTTCTACATACAAAGGCATGTAAATAAGGATTCCAAGTAATTTAGTTCAGTAGTAAATAAGTTCCTAAAGTATAGGTTATAAGAGAATTTATTTAATGGGGTCAAGATAAAACTCGGAAACCATGTGGTGTTAATAGTTTATGAAATTCTGTAATTCAAAAGATAATTCTAAAAATATAGGTTCGAAATTAGTTGCCTTTGTGTAGGTTGTCTTTTATGTCTCGATAGTATTTTTCGAAAGTTTTTAATTAGTCAAATCAAATTATAATAAAGTTGTTTTCTTTTCAAAGTACATTTTGATTAAATTATTACGTTAGTTCATGAGAATGATAAAAAACTCCAAAATTGACGACAGGGTTATGATAGACCGGCTGTTGTGGCTGGACACCTGGGAAGTCTTTAGCCAAAAAGTAGTGATTTTTCCAAGCACATTATTTATGCAGTGTTTTTCTCATCTCTTCAATTTAATTTTATTTTACGGTCTAGTTAGAAAATCAAACCTTACCATTAGTACTGCCAATCTGCTTCAGGGTTTTAATATTATATGAAGCTGACCTACTTTCCACATTAACAAGCGAAAACATACGTTGAGCTGAAATTGGCTGACACATTTTCAACTAATACATACCGTGAGTTGCATCTAATCCTACCTATTTGTGCCCGTATAACAAGAGAATAAGCAATTTGAATTGTAACCGGACCTGCTTCAGTACCGGGATTTATTTAGGAAACCGCTTTATGTTGGAGCAGAAGCCGGACAAAGGTAAGTGAAACTTTTTGACATAGTTGGGTATAGAATTTGTATCGATAATCATTAATTCAAGCTTTCGTTTAAATTTTACATGGTAGTTTTATGAGTGCTTTACATCGCTGAGTTTGGCGAGGGTGAATTTCTGTAATCATTCATAAAGTAGAGGGTTGAATAATGACTAACTGCGCCGTTGCTAAGGTAATTGCCACTCGTCTGCGAGAGTAATTTTGCCGTTTCCCCACCGTATCGATTAATTAAAACTCTCTGAAATATTTTTACTTTTAATGAAACAACGAATTACAGAGAATGCAAAAAATATACAGTTTATTAATTTTACAGAATAACGTAATTATTGAGATAAAACCAAATGAATACGTAATATGAAAGAGATGTATGAAATATATCTATTAATCAAAGCTTATGCTTTATAAGCAAAATGCTTAAATAAACTTTGCTTTTCTTGCCCTCTTTAATGCAATTCTGATATAATATCTCATACATTTATGTCTTCTAAACTGCCTTTTTCAAAACTAATAAAGGATAAAACTGAAAGCCCTTCTTGTCTTAGTTTTGATCGCAAATAATTTTTATTATTTTAAGTTTAAACAAGCTTCTTTCCCCGTTAGCCACTGTCACAGATAATGTTAAAAATATTCGTATGGTAATCACTGTATTTGGAAATACAGGTTATTTGTAAATAAATATTGAATCACATTCAACGCGTTCATTTCAGAGAAAATACAGGGTGTAACGTCAATTTCATCGCAATATGTCTTGAGTTATATTTTTTACATTTTTAGAAAGATCATGTAACATACGTTATACAGATTCATACATATATTGAGCTAGTAATTGAAAGATGGAAAATATAAAGTCCCAGACAAGATTTATGTCTTTCAATTATTAGCTCGATTTGAAATGATTATTTGAGCTATACATAAAAGTCTAAGATATTATTTCATCTTATTAACTATAATACGTTAGTATTTATCAACTTACCTTGTGTAATTAAATTACCTAATACATGTATATATTTAATAGTTGACGTATAACCGTAATTTTGAGCTATACTTCCTGTTTATATCTGACATAAGCCAAAAACTTGACACTGTCAGATACTATTGACAAAAATGTGAAATTTTCCAATTTTCACTACCAGTCCCGGTAGTATAATTGGTAAATACGTCAGCTGCGATAACTGAAAATACAGGTTCAAATCCCGTCTGGTACCTTATATTTTCCATCTCTTATATATATATATATATATATATATATATATATTGCTATGTAGTTTGCTCCCCCTTTGTTACGTCATGTAAATTAATATGACGCCGTACTCGGTGTAATAAACGTTCTACTGAACGCCACCGCTCTGTGTTTCTCACTTTAATCTTTTAATTTTATTATTATGCCACGGCTAGCCCTTTTTAATCTACACAAAGTGCACAACGTTACAATGATCAATTTTCTTTTACCCCTTTTATGATTACCTGTTTGAATTGATAAAACGAAGTCAATCAACATTCATATAATAAAAGGAAATAATATTTACAATTTTTGAAATTCTTTAAATACACCCTTCAATCAATTAATATCATATGGATTATTTATCCCAAAATTTATATACTTTTAATTCAATATAAAGTCACCAAAAATAACACCCTTTTACAAAAAAATTTGGAAAGTTCGAAATCTCTTTATGATTTATTACGTAAGTTTAAACGCATGCAATGTTCCTGTTGACTCTTGACAAGTTATGGAGAAATTGAATAAATTCAGTATTAAAATTTAAATTGAAAAGATTCTTTAAAATTAAGTAGATCTGACCTGTGATCTCCTGATATGCTGTTTCGTGTTGTGGATCAACACCCCCTTACTGTCTTCAATCGAATACCAATGCTTTGCTTTGTCGAACCAATATTTCAGTACGGTTACTCCTTGCTTTCCAAAATTTACCTCGGGCTTTATTCTATATTTCTCTGCATATGCTTTGAATCTCTTCCCTTAAATACCACTTGAATTCGTGGGTTACTTAGTATTATTAATTATTCCAGAATTATATCAGAAATAGTCCAGAAATATACCAGAAGTATTGTTTTCGACGCAGATTAGAATTAGAATTTCTTTCGACGCAGATTAGAAGCCATATATCATTATAAATATTTAATTTAAATTAATTAACCAATTTCTACTCACGTTTTCTGAAAAACGGCAAAAACTTTTCATATATTCTTAACACAATTTTTATGCAGCACTATTTTCACTGTATTATAAATTTTATTTATCTGACGCGTAGATATCTGGTTAAAAGTGATGTAGATTCAACCTGCTTCAAGTGGAAACTGAGCTGCCTTATCACCGGTGGGTGTTAAACAGCCCTTTCCCACTACCTTTGGATTGGATTTCTAAGCAGTTTTACAGATTATCGCGACCAACCACGTTTGTCTTTAATATTTCAAACTGATTTCTGATGAAACTCCTTTGTATTTCCGTGTCATGTTGTTTATTTGCGATCTTTAATTACCTTATTATTTGTTATCGTGGCCAGACTTTTAACTTACGTCTGTTTTTTGTATAGATAATGCTTTTGGATAATTGTACAAAAATAAATGACGTAACTCTAGTGCTGTTTTCGCTCATGTATTTATTTAAACTGATCTTTAAAAGTGCGTTTTCTTATCAAAGCGCATATTGCTCCTTCTTTATCACAAGCGTAATTGCATGAGGATTTATTAGGTTTTGTCTTATCTTCTGCGTTTTTATTTTATAAACTTGTTAAACATTCTCAACGTAGTTTTAATTACATGTACGATTATTTCTCCGCTGAATGCACGTACTATTATCTAAAGATGTGCTTGCTGGCATTGTTTAAAGTTAATTACGGTCCATATGCAAAGTGTTAAACGCTTGCTATTTGCATAATGTACGAATTACTTATTTTTCTGGTAAATAAACACAGTTTTCTGATTTCCATTGCTATTTATAGTTACTACACGACCCTTACTACTCAATACACCCCTTATCACTGCATTATATATATATATATATATTATCGTGTAAATTATAGGTTAAGAGGGATAGATAAGTCAAGAGAATAATTTTGTAAGGACCGTGTATATACAAAATAGGAATAATTTATTTACGCTCCAAATTAATTAGTTTTGACAATATAACAAGCGGATAATAGCATACTTTTGAATTAATAAATCGGAATGTTAAATTTGCATAAGGGTAGAAGCTTTGTAGTACGTGAAAGCTCAAGAATGATACGAGTATAATTAGCTTTAATATTTTGAAAGGTGTAAATCAAGCGTATCAAATGAGAGCTTTTGTATATAAAATCAATAATGTTAACGCATATTTTCCATTAAACTAAACAAGCGTTCGTTAAATATAAATCTTAAGAAATTCTATAGGTTGAACAACATGGAAAGTACAAACGGATAATTGGTTTATAGAAAGCCTAACGGATAAATAAACAAGTTCAAGGAACCAGAATGTACGTTAGAACATAATTCTGTAGAAATTTTAGTTAACGGTCCATGCGAAGGCTACGAAAGTAACACGGGGGTTTGAAAGCAAGTTGAGACGGTATACCATTAGCATAGGCGAGACGGGGAAAACAAATAGAGACGTTGGATAAAACACTTGTTTAAAGTACGCGACAAAATTTAGAGGCCAACTACAATATCGATTTTATGTAGCTAGAGTGGGATTGTAAAAGAGACAAGGAATATAAGTTAGACGAAGATGAACATTAAAAGCATTTAATAGTCGAGATTGTAATATTTTATGAAGCTGTATATCCGAATTTGTAAATATTAAGCTAGAGACATAAAAAAATTTTGATTTGTATGAATAAAAGGTTGTATGTTTCGTTGAGTTAATTGAGTGGTAATTTTATTTGGTAGTATAAGTGAGAAAGAGTAAACTTAGGATGATAAGTATCGCTGAAGAAGCAGATTGTAGAGCATGCCGTAGTATGCAGAAATAAGGAGAGCGTTCCAGAGATATTGGAATTTTTTTTTATTTTCAGGGAAAATATTTATGTAACTTTCGCAGGGGCATAATCCAGAGAAATCTACTGAAATATACATATATATATATATATATATATATATATATATATATATATAGTATATTGCAGTGATACTGTAGCAATACCCCTGTGCGCCGTTTTTTGTGAATTAAAAAGGTTAAACATTTTTATCTGTCAATTTTTAATTTTTAATATATAATTTTAATTGCGTCAACTAGCTCAGTTTTCAATTACGCACGGAGCTTGCGACAATACGACAAACAAGGACTTTAAATTTACCTTTTACCTCTGCTTCCTGCTCTAACCTTTAAACCTAAACACCATTAAGCACAAATTATTATAATGTTCTCAAATATATTTACAACGTATGAAAAGTTTAAAGATTCTCTAAATAGAACTTTCATAAAAAAAAATTAATAATTATCATTCCCAAAGTCGATCAAAAATCCAGCAAAAATCACCTTTATTATTATTAACTGAAGCGCGATGAACGTTCATTCAACTTCTTTAAATATTTACGTAATTTACAACGTGTACTCAAAAAAACAATCCTTGCCGACACCTCACATAAATTATCATGAAAGCAAATTTTAAATTATTTAAATTGGAAATATTCGACAAAATGTTAATTTTTAAATCATTTAGTTTAGAAATGTTCAACGGAATATTCACAAACAAAAATAATAAAACATTCAGATTGGCTAACCTGTTGTTTCCAGCTTGAATCAGTCCCTGGTCCAACTGCTTCCGTATTCAGCTTAGTGATTTTATACTCTTAACGTTAAATCTGCTTTGGACATTATCTGCATTTTTCTTTAAATTATTCTAGCGTCCTTTGTTAAACTTTTTGGCAATTAATAATTGAAGTAAATGCTTGTTGCATTTCTTCATTTGATCTAGTACTTATTTAAAATTGTTATCCAGTAATTATTTAGAGTCGCTTATCCAGTAATGATTCAGAATTGTTCTCCAGTAATTATTTAGAATTATTCTCCAGTAATTGTTTAGTATTATTTTCCAGTAATTGTTTAGAATTATTCTCCAGTAATTGTTTAGAATTATTCTCCAGCAATTGTTTAGAGTCCCTTTTATTAATGCTAATATTAGAATTTAAATTAAAACAATCGTTAGTTACTTACGTTTTTGAAGGGTAAAACGACGAACCTCATAATTTTCCATAATTACCATTGTAATATTTCATACAGCACAATAAATCACTTCACGTAAATATTTTCTAAAAGATGTGAACTAAGCCTTACTTCATGTTAAACTGATTTGTTTACAAATCCAGTCGTATTTAAATGCATCGTCTATCTATTGACAAGCGCAGAGTTTGTTGTTATGCATGATCCTTTCATACCAGGTTTTTGGGTATTCCATCGTATTTTATTGTATGTTAAAATCAACGCGTTGCTTTTGTTACGTATCATTTCGTGTTAATAGCATTGATTCCCTTGGACTTTCATACTTCTAGATAAGTAGAATATTGTTTGTTCAAATAAATTTGGTGAACTTTGATTTTACACACCATGCCTTGTTCGTTTCCAATATATTAGGTGTCGATTTTAGCTTTCTAGTCACGTAGACTTAATACAATTTATGCATTAAATTATATAAGTTTTCTATCTTACGCATTATTAAACCTGCTTGTTTTAATTGGGTCTTAGCGTAATAATGATGCGTTATCCATGCGTGTTGCATTTCAGCTTGCGTTTATGTTGTTTTGCGACTTGCAAATTTGTTTATTCAAGTAAATCTTCCAAATATTTTTCATTAACTAAATTAATTATGATTATGATTTATATACAGGGCGTTGGTCATTTACTTTCCAGTCTAATCATCGTATTTCTTGTTTTCTTCAGAAAACTGTCTTGTTTTCTGAACCCTCATGTATTTTAATGGAGTGCGCTATACTATTAGTCCTATCTACCCCTAAATGACCTTATTAACACAGCAATATATATATAAATATTTTAGGTAGTTAATTACACAAGTTAAGTTGATAAATACTAACGTGTTACAGTTAATAATACTAACAATAATTACTGACATAAGTCAAAAACTTGACAATGTCAGATATGATTGATAAAAATGCCGAACGTAATTGAAAGTTAGGTCAATGTATAGTTATGTACACGATTTAGATTTCTAAATTTTCCAATTGTCGCCATCGGTCTCGGTGGCGTAATTGCGTAATTGACGTTTTTACTTAACGCCACCTCTCTGTGTTCTCACTTCGAACTTACTAATTTTATTATTATGCCACGGCTAGCCCTTTTTAATCTACACAGAGTGCACGACGTTACGATGATCAATTTTCTTTTTCCGCCCCTTTATGATTACCTATTTGAATTAATAAAACGAAGTCAATTAATTTCATATAATGAAAAGAAATATTATTTACAATTTTCGAAATTCTTTAAATACACTCCTCAATCAATCAATATCATATGTATCATTTATCCCAAAATTTATATACTTTGAATTCAATCTAAAGTCACCAAAAACTACACCCTCTTTACAAAAAAATCTGGAACGTTCTAGACCTCTTTATGATATATTACGTAAGTTTAACGTATGCAATGTTTGTTGTTGACTTCATTACAAGTTTTATATAACTTGAATAAACTCAGTACTAAAATTTAAATAGAAAAATATCTTAAAATAAAATAGATCTTACCTGAGGTATGTTGTTCGTGTTGTGGATCAACACCCCTTTGTTGTCTTCAATCGTCTACCAATGCTCTGCTTAGTTGAACCAGTATTTGAGTACAATTACTCCTTATTTTCCAAAATTACCTCGTGCTTCTTTATTTTATATTTGTCTGCAAATGCTTTGAATTTCTTCTCTTGAATACTTTCGACGCAGTTTAAAATTGTACCAGAATTGTACTAAAATTCAATTGGAATTGTCCCCTTAGAATCCACTTGAGGATCCACTTAGAATTAGTACTTCTATATACCAGAAGCATTATTATCAACGCAGACTTAAATTGTCCAGAAATATACTACAAATATAATTGTCGACGCTGATTTGAAATATCGTCAACGCAAACTTGAAGCCATTTTCTATAAAAAAAAAACGGCAAAACCTCTTTGTAATGGTTGCACGATTTTCACTGTAACTTGAACTTGATGTTCTATTATACTTTATTTATATTACGCGTGGCTTTTTGGTTAACAGTGTCGCTTCGACGTGCATCAGTTTTCAACTGCTCCGTCTTATCACAGAATGGGTGTTAAATAGCATTTTCCCACTACATGTGGGCTGGGTTTTCAAGCAGTTCTGCAGATTATCTCAACTAACCAGGCCATGTCTTCAACATTCCCTGCATTTTGAAGTAATTTCTGATGTAATTAATTCGGATTTCCGTGTAATGGTGTTTATGTTATTGATACCTTATTATTCGTTATCTTTGTCATACGTTGTTTTGTGTAGATATCGCCTTATGGATAATTGTACAAAATAAATGATGTAGCTCTAATGCTGTTTTCGTTTGTGTATTTTTGCATCTTTGAAACTGCGTTTTCTTATCAAAATGCTTATCGTTCCAGCGTATTTGCATAAAGCCTTTGTTAGGTTTTATCTACTCTACTGCGTATTTGTTTTATAACTAATTAGAAACTTCTCAACGTATGTTTAATTACATGTACGATCATTTCTTTTCTGAGTACGCGTTCTATTGTTGAAAGATATTCTTACTGGCATTACTTAAAATTAATAACGGTCTATATACAGAGTGTTAAATGCTCGCTATTTACTTATGTATGAATTACCTATTTTTCTGCTAAATACGCGGTCTAATGTTGTAACATATGCTTACTTGCATCGTTTAAAGTTAATTACGGTCTATATACAGGGTGCTAATTGCTTGCTATTTTACATAATGTACGAATTACTTAATTGTCTGCTAAATAAATGCAGTTTTCTAATTCCTATTGCTATATTTATAGTTGCTACACGACCCTTGCTACTCAATACACCCCTAAACAACCCCTTATCACAGCAATATATATATATATATATATATATATTATATATATATTGTTAAATGTTTTTATTTCTCTTGACCTCTTCACTCTGTATTTGTTTGCGGATGCTTTTTTTGAGATGTAAGTCAAAACATTAATATAAAGTTTTACATTTTATTGTGCCATAACTTCACTCGGCCATACGTACGTTTCGGCTATTTGAGCCTTTTTCAATGGTTCAGTCATTCCTATAAATTAATTTACTAATATACTAGTAAATTAATGTATAGGAATGACTGAACCATTGAAAAAGGCTCAAATAGACAAAACGTACGTATGATCGTGTGAGGTTATGGCACAATAAAATGTAAAACTTCATATTAATGTTTCGACCTATATCCCAAGAACAGTATCCGCAAACAAATATATATATATATATATATATATATATATATATATATATATTACCGTAGCTAAGGTCGCATCAAGATTATATTATAGCGCATGGCAAAGATTTTATTTCTACAAATCGAAGCAATGCGGGAAAGAAGCAATTTATTTAGCCATTTACTTGTATATAGGACATTGGCAACGTATTTTTAAAATGCACTGTCTAAATGCATATTAGTTACGTTTAACGTATAAAAGCATGGTTCTGAAAAAAGTTTCATTCATATTTAATAACCGAAGGATCGTAATTTTCATATTATTACGTTTAATGCATAAATAAATATCCTTCATTTTCATTTATATTTAATAACCAAAGATATCGTTTTAAATAAGCTGAAAAGGTTTTCATTTGTGTTTGGTAACAGGAGATCGCATGAGCGCGTTAATTTTAATAAATTTGTGATTTGTAATTGTTGGGAAATTCAAATTATTAGGTGTAAGAGTACGTTCCATATAAGGTGTATTGGTAGATGACGAATACCTAAGAAAAACTTGCAAAACGGTGACATCAGAGTCGTAGCATACGAGAGTCAGTACTTGTTAAAACGCCGTCACGAGCATGTAATTGATATAGCTATAATACGATACGTAATTAACTTCGAACGTAAATGAAACAATAATTGGCAGCAGGTAATTGTTTAAAGTATATGTTTTAAAATGCAAGATCTATAATTAAATACATATTAAAACAATTTAGAGGCTGGAGTTTGACGTGAAGATGAATTTACAATGTAACTTGGACTGCTTAAAATGATTTTAAGATATTGGAACATATTTATTGATTATAAAATTGGTTAATCCTTATAATTGGATTTTTGAAGAGTAGACTCTGGTAATTTGAAAACAAACCGCAAAAGACAGCTTGGCTGTAAAGAAGTCAGGTATATAAAGTATTTTGTTTGAATTGAGTGACTTCATAAAAAACTATTTATTATATTAAGACTTTATATCTTCATTGTAGATTTTGTGTACGAAATCAAGTAAAATAATTTGTTTTGGGGGTCGCAAATTCACGCAAAGGACTTGCGGTTATGTAAGATATAATAAACATAAGAATTCAGCAGGTTTAATACAGAATTAAAGAAAGGAATATTAAATTAGATTACTTCTATAGGAATGATTATTATTTATAAAGGTGTAAATAGAAAAAGACTGTGTAAATAGCACTTCTAATAAAAATACTTGACGACTAGGATATTCGGCTGCCGATGGTCCTGGTTCTAGAGGGAAAACGTAACACGGATATCAACGTCACAAACACAACACACATATACACAGCCCTCACTCTCACACACACACACACACACACACCCCACACATACACACACAACACACGCCTTTAAGCCCGCGCGCGCACACACACACACACACTTTGCAAACGCAACATATTCACACACTTACATTGCCTTTTCAACATCTGGATTTCCGGTTGCCGATGGTCCGGACTGACAAGGCAATGTCCGTTGAGCGCTTTTCCTTGACAACTGGGATATCCGGCTGCCGACGGTCCTGGTCCTAGAGGAGAAATGTAACATGGAAATCAACATCGCACACATAACACACATACACATACACACACATAACACATGCCCTCAAGCGCGCGCGCACACACACCCACACACACCTTACTGACGGTTACTTTCTGTGGAGAAGCCAGGTCTGCTTAAACTTCAGGTAACGGACTACTGAAACGTTTGAACAAATAAATAAAAATAAAAATAAAATATAGGGTTTGTGGATCTGGAAAAAGCATTCGACAATATAAAATGGAGAAAAATGTTCGAAATACTCAAAAAGATTGAAATGAGTTATAGGGATAGACGAATAATACATAGCTTATACAAAGAGCAAACAGCAATAATAGAATTAGAGCAGGAACGTAGAGAAGTAAACATTAGGAAATGGGTGAGACAGGTATGTGCCCTATCCCCGTTAATTTTTAACTTGAAAAGGCAAGAATACTATCAAATGCAGGAAGGAATTTGGAATTACTATGCATGGAAAACAAGTTGATATGCTTAGATTTGCAGATGATATAGCAGTATTAGCATCTAGCATGGAAGAACTAGAAGCTCCTCTTAATGAAATGAAAACGTTCTAACAGAGAGATATGGTACGAAAATTAACAAAAATAAAACTAAAGTATTAGTATTCAAAGGAGGGGAAAATAAATCAAAAACGAGAATACAAATAGGTAACAAGAACTTACAAGAGGTTACGGATTTCTGCTTCCTAGGAAGCCAAATAACGCAAGATGGGAAAATCGCACAAAATATAAAACAAAGATTAGCACAAGGTCGTGCTACATTTAACAAAGAAAAGCAACTATTGTGCTCAAAGACCACAAACATAGAAACAAGGAAAAAATTGCTAAAAACATATGTGTGGAGCACAGCACTGTACGGCTGTGAAGCCTGGACAGTAGGAGAAGCGGACAAGAAAAAGGTAGAAGCCTTTGAAATGTGGTGCTACAGACGAATGATGAAGATATCATGGACAGACAAAGTTGAGGTACTAAAAATGGTAGGGGACAAAGGAAACATGTGGAAAACTGTAAAAAAATAGGATAAATAGGATGATAGGCCACATACTACGGCATGAGGGAATAGTGTTGAATATATTAGAAGCAGAGATAGGAAAAAAGAGAAGTAGTGGTAGACCAAGGTTAGACCATTGCACACAGATAGTGAAAGATGTAGGCTGTAGGAATTTCAGGAAAATGTGTAGGCTAGCTCAGAATAGAAATCAATGGAGCTACGCATCCAACCAGTTTCACGATGGATAAACTAATGACGAAAAAACTAACTATACTTAAACATAATGATTATTGTAAGAAGCTACAGGTATTGGTTGTGCAATATTCTCGAATAATATTAATTGTGTGAAAGGATCTACTGGAAAGCTATTAATGTGGCAAATATCTAAGTGTTGGGGGATCTTGGTAGCCACAGGCTGCTTAACCCCCTGCACATACCACTGAATATCGGTGAAATAGGACATATAATTAGAAAACAAGAGAAGGGGAAACGAGCTGTATACAGGCTATGTGGGAATCATCATTTTAGACGTAGAATGATTCTAATTTCATTAGCATTATGATGATTTTATTTATCTTCGTCGATGGCTTTACTTGATAGGAAACTATTTATTGAATCGCAGTAAAAGAATGATGTAGCGAAAATCTATCAAAAAGTTCATCAATGTCTTCACTCTTTTTATAAGCGAATTATTTACATTTACATGCTGATCTGTTGTATCTATTTAATGTGGGCAAAGTTTTACAATCCTTTACATACGTTATCCATTGAATGCATGTCATAAACTCATTTACTTATGACAATTTTGTGCATTTGGTCTCTTCAAGCAATTTCTCCATCCGTTTTCATTGCTTGCATCATTGACTGAATGGTCATATCTGTTGCAGTTGTATAATTCAATTAAGCTGAACATTTGACAGTGAGGATTCTTGCAATGAACTTCCAAAAAACACATGGGTCAATCAAATTTTGTAATTGTAGCATATCCCTGAGGTACAAGTGGGCAGATATTTTGTGTAATCAAAAGTAATAAAGCATCCATGGTGATCACTACATTTTACATTCTCAAAACATATAACAAAAAGGTGAATATTGTACAGATACTTCATGATTGATGAATAAATAGTACGAATAAAATTTGAGACATTGAAGTATTTCTAAAGTTACTTTTTAAATGTTCGATATAACCGTTTCAACCTGGCAATGGTAAATTATTCCATTTCTCATACAACCGCAAAATATCTATTTTTTGGAACCAACAAACATTCGCAACACCTTTGTCACAGTCAACCACCGCGTCACATTACTAGAATGCCATAGCTAACAACAATCGTAGATTGGGAGTGGGGATCCAAGGAAAACAATTCGTCCCGCAGAAATCAGAATATTATCCTTTGTTGATTCTTTTATTTAAGATATTCCGACTGTAAGTTTTCGAGTATCAAAATATATAGAAGTAGCAATGGTACAAACACAATAGATACGCAGTTTATAATACTGGGTGCTTCAAAAAAATGTATACACACTTTGAACTTCCATAGAAAATTTATTTACCGTTCTACAAAGTTAAATTTCAGGAAAATAGAAAGCTGAAAGTCCAATGTAAATGAAACATAAATAACAAATGTTAATACTGTTCAAATTGGTGACCTGCAGCATCAATACAATTCTGAGTACGAGTCACCACAGATTCTGTACATCGTATCAAAACGTCCAATGAGATTTCTCTACACACTGCTTGAATCGCATTCCAAAGAATGTCTAGGTTACGTGGTTTACGTTTGTACACCTCATCTTTTACTGTGCCCCACAAGAAGAAATCCAGTGGTGTAAGGTCTGGAGAGCGTGCTGGAAACTCGATTGGCCCCTGCGTCCTATCCACTGGCCCGACAAATTTTGATCCAGGTAAGCTCGTACGTCCCTGTGATAGTGCGGCGGAGCACCATCTTGTTGAAAATGAAAATCATCATTACCGTATAATGCACGAATGGCAGGAAATATGGAATCAGCAAGCATTGTTAGGTAATTAATACCAGTTACAGTGCCTTCAAATAGAAAAGGTCCAATGAGTCCCCTTGAAGACAAACCGCACCACACATTTACACCAGGCAAATTTACAGCTTTTTCAATTGTAATGTGAGGATTTTCTTCACACCAGTAAACACAATTGTGCCTATTGACAGTGCCATTAAGTTTGAATTGGGCTTCATCCGACTAAATGATGCTACCCATAAATCCCGGTTCACGTATCACCATCTACCGGATTCCATTCACAAAATTGCAACCTTCGATCTGGATCGTTGTCATTTAGCTGTTGCACCAGCCTTGGAATGTAAACACGATACTTGCCTCTCTTCAGAATGCGTAGCACGCTGCTAGCACTTACATCACTTTCACGTGCCCCTTGCCTTGAAGATTTGTTAGGAGAGCGTTGAAACAGTTTCAAGACTGTCGTTGATAACTCATCACTTGTAGCTGTTCGAGGCCGACTTGAATGACCTTTATGCACATCACACACTGTTCCATGAACTTCGAATTTGTCTCGTATGCGTGTAATTGTTAATCTTGAAGGTGGTTCTGTATCATACTCCCTTCTCCACTGTCTTTGAACTTTATTTACATTCTCAAACTTCCAGTACCACTTAATAACCTGCTTTCGTTCTTCAAAACTCAAACGTACATCCGCCATGTTGATATTACAAATTCCAACTGATAATATAACATAGAGGGACGATTATGCTGGCACCTGGCGAAGAAATATAACATTAGCCTTGTAGTGCGGGAAAACTACAATAGTTTAAAGTGTGTATACATTTTTTTGAAGCACCCAGTATATATGTGGATACTCTACCGCAAAATACGAACGGTACGCCACGCATACAACCAAGAATAGAATTAAATTAAACACTATTAAAATTACTGCACTTGTAAAATCAATGCCTTAGTCATTATTCAAAAAGGTATGGAATATTTTATAGCAAGATACTATATCTGACAGATGTACCAATAACAAATCCGAAAATAGTTGTACCGTGATATTCAATTATTTAAACTAAAACTAAAACATTTTAGAGTAAGAAAATGGATGTAACTTCTTCATGAACAAAACTCCGTGCAACTTCTTTCATTACATCCTAATACTCCATCATTTTGATAGACTGGTATTAGCATATGATCTTTTGCTGTGAAATCTTTGACCAAAACAAATATACTTTCTCGTGACAAAAACTTTTAAGCTAAAACTGCACTTTTTGGAGTAATAATTTTGATGATACTCATTATATCGAGAAAGTTATGATTGTCTATTTGGATACATTCATATCAGCATTGTTTGCATCATATTGAGTAAATGGTTCAGTTTCCAGTGGTAAGTTATGAGTTTGACGATGAACAATTACCAATTGTCGATGAAAAGCACTAAAAAACTAAATTGCAATTTTAAAATATGGCAGATTTAAAACGAACAGGAGCCATTATACAGTTTCTAACGATTATATTAATTTCAAACATTCCGATTTGCATTGCGTATTTTTTAAAAGTACTTGCTTGAACAAATGAGTCAATGACTCTGGAATGCAGTTACTAATATTTCCAAACATTTAACTAGGTACTGCATACTAAAAACTACCTCGAATGATCGCTGAAGTATCCTAAATCATTCTGCTTCTCTCCCATTACGCTTTTGATTTTTAAATCAGCTCTTTTCAGTACGCTGTGCTGAGTGTCATTAAACTGATGATGTAAAACTCGTTGTTTTTTAGTTGTATAATTAAAGTACCAAAAAAACTCGCTTACTGGTCAATGTAGTACAATCTGGTGGAGTATTGGAAAAATTCAATGTAGGGTAGCTGGCGCAACCCTTATTTAGTACATTCCTTACTAATTCAGTCAAGCATTAATCCAAAACCTTAGAGAGGCAAGCAAAATTAATTCTCATATTACATAAGTAATGCCTCTGTAATTTTGAATTTCCAATTCAACTTTAAGGAAATTCACAGTGCAAATCGAACTTCTTCCAACTTAATATTTATTTCATCCATTTAATAGCTTATAACAGTAAGAAACAGTGCTCTGCAAGAATGTACAATTAAAATATTTTTATATTCAAGTGTTACTTTTCAAAATTAAAATATGCCAACAAAGTATCTATAATAAAAATATCCCGTTATCAGAACTTACTAAAAAACGCGCGGGTCTATAACAAACCAATTTAGTCCAAAGCATCGTAGCTTTTGATTCGTGATCACCTATGGGTGTAACTAAGCTATCCTCTAGTAAAGCTGGCTATGGGCAATGCTATATTTATATTAGAAACATTGTTTGGATACTACTGTATACCAATTATGTTAATTGGTATATTGATCCTTACCCTAGGAATGGTATTGGTCTTCTTATAATTAACAAATCGTTAACGGAACTGCAGCTTCACAAACAATGACACCTTATTTATACTCGAGTATATTGCGATTGCCGGATAATAGACATATCCGATTATTATAAAGCGTAATTGAAAATTGTATTAAATTAGTACTAAACTCTAATATTTCTCGTTAGAAACACGACTTTGTTATATTATTTAATATATTGATATTTTTAATTTCTGGTAGATTTAACTGTAGCTTGAATAATTTTCTTGTCCGGTTTTAAGATACCGCCGACAAAACTTTATCAAAAAAAAATAGAAATGTAGGATTAGGAATTAAATTAATATTCTTGAACGTATTTGTTACTTATTTAATAAAATTTTGAGTATTTGGAGGATCGGTGTTTCACAAGTAGTCGTAATTCAAAAGTAAAATATTCAAAGGTTGTTAGTTGAATGTCCGGACCATGGGCGCATCCTTCACATTGCAAGGCCAGACTACTATAAACTACGTGCATCACAAGCAGAAGCAAGGTAATATTACAAAGAACTGCATGCATAAGCTTATTTCAAAACGTAAATTCTTCATTTATGGAATGTTAATTTTAAAACCGGAGAATAATTTATAATTTTACAGGATTTTATATTAGGAACGTAAAACATAACTAATTATAATATGGTGACTTCTATTTAAATTGTATAAACTTAACTGATCATGGTGCTAAACAAATTAATTTGAAAATCTTTAATATAGAGTAATATATTGCGGCAGTAAACTACTACAATGTTACCTAAAATTTTAAATGTTTGCTTTTCTTCGTCTAATGATTTTCGGCTAACGTAAGGCTGGTTTGCGAATTTTTCTCCCTTCTATTCGTTTGTATTTCTCCTTTCAAACTCGTCTTGTTTACTTCACTGCAGCGAACTTCCCGATTATAAATTTCTCGCTTTCTGCTTCTTATATATTTTTTTAAATTTTATAAGAATTTATTATCAGTAAAGGAACCAATTTCCTCCATTACCTTTTACAATCCTATAGTTTCATTTCAACTTCGTTTATCTATAATTGTTTAATCTTTATTACCTATTACCTATCTACTCCGTAAATCACCGCTTGACGTCGTTCAGTTTTGAATTTTGTATTTTATCACTTCTGCTACTCTCTTGTATAATAGATGGACGTTTATCTTATATTTCTGCACCTTTTAAAATTGATATTTCTTAAATTTTTATACCTTCTGTTGCAGATTTCTTGTTTGATTTTGTTAATATCGTTTGCATATCCTTTCTATCTCTCTTAAATTGTTTTCTCCTTACCATTCTCCAAAGTTTCTTTTTACTGCTCCTCCGATTTTTTTAACTCTTCACATTTTCTTGTACTATTAAAACGTCAAGTTCATGTATCACATATTTGATCTAAGAAATTACATACATTTTAAACATGGAAAAATTATACTAAAATAAGTTGAAACAAATGGATTTTCTTTCTATCTATCTGTCTTTACATTTATCTTAATTTTTTAGTATATTTTCCAATACAAAAGCACATTTCAATCACCTTGTCAGTTTAAAAATGTTTTCCAGTTAAAAATGGCATCTCATTCCTTGCTTGTAGTTTTAGCAGATTGCTTATGAACACATCAGTCGAGCATCCTTCGGGCTTCCATACTAGCTGTATACCTGATTTAATTATAGCACTGTATATTTGGTATTCTCTTCCAGAACATTTTGCATGCAACAATAGCTTAATGTAATATAATTGCGATATTGCTCCGTGTTTGCAAAACTGTATAGTAATTTAATATTTCATTTCTGTCATATTAAAATTTTACGCATTTTTCTATCTTTATCTAATACTTTTATTTTAGAACTATCGTTAACTCAATTCAGTTTAAATTTATTCAAATGGGTAAGCGACTGTATTACTCGTATCTAGCTCCGTTAATAATTTTTGTTATCTGACACCTCATTCTTACTGTACGCATTGATTTCACCATACTGCTTTTAGTCTTTGCCAAACAGCGCGTTTTCAATTATAGCATTTTTTTACCTCGTACAATCGTTTTCTTTTCTTTTTCCGTCATACTTTTTCTTTTACTATCACTTCAAGCCCTATATTGTCTTTTATTACTCCTTTCATAATTCATGCAAGTATTTGCCATGCAGCTTCCATTTATTTGAAGACTATTCTTCTTTTACGTCTCTACTAGAGTAACCTTTTTGCATTATTTTCCCTTTACAACTTTTTTGATAATGACCTTCTCTTCATTCTATCCTTTCTGCTTTACATCCGTTTCCGTTTGTCTTCTGAATATTACTTAAATCATACCCTACTAGATTACGTTGCTTTTTCAAATTTTGTCGGTTATTACTAATCAAGTTTTGTAATTTCACATACGTTTGGTTAGTAGTCGTTAATACCTAAGTATTTTGTCTTTCCCTTCTTACTCCAATACGTAATAATTCGATCGTCGTTGTCAGCAATATACGTACCAGACTAGTAGCAGCAGTGACGGGTCGTTGCATTAGTAATCGGTGGTGCACATTGGTGAACTTGAGGTAGTCTATGTACTTGTTGAAATTTTTTAAAATCATCTTGGTGTTTGGGTTTTAATGGTTAGTATTATTTTTCAAATTATGATGCATATTAAAAAATATAGTACAAACATGGATGTATTCATGATTGTTGCACCCATAATACGTAACTTTTTAGTGCGTAATGTGAAGAACCTTTATTTAATTGCAAAACAAAACATACATAAACGTTTAGTTACCAGCAGTGTGAAAGTTTTAGGTTTTGATAAATAATTTATAGTGTTTAAATAAAACATCAAACAAATTACATTAATACGTTAAAAACGAACATACCTCTAGTAGTGTATCAGGAGGTATTTATTCTTGTGAGGAACCGAATTGTTGGGGTTTGAAAACGCTTTCAATCATATTGCACTAGACCGGCACTAAGGAACGACTTCTTTTGTTTAAAAACGAGTTTTGTGCCAAATCCTCTTCTTATTTTCCTATTCTAAATATTCATTATGATTCGGCATGCAACGATGCTTGGTAAGTATAATGTGCCAATCACAAAATTGTCTAAATTAAAAACTGGAGTTGATTTACCACGAAAAATGACTTAAAATTAAAACGTCTGCTTTTAAATGCTATACGCTTGTATTGTAATACACTATAATTGCGTTAAACGGTATGAAGAATAAATTCCATTCTTTTGTTTTTCTTATCAGCAAATTTGTCAATAACCTTATTGTTAAAATTTTCTATTTCTGAAACAAAAAGTCGTTCAAATGATATCATCCCCAAAGCATTCAATCGATCTTCACTCATTGTGTTACGCAAAAAAGTTTTAACGCGTTTCATCAGAGAGAAAAATCTCTCGACTCAGAAGTTGACATCGGTACTGTTACCAGTACTGTCAAAAGTTTCACGGTTTTTGTAAGTACCGCATCGAGTATCCAAAGCAAACGAACTAAAGGTACGTACAGCACCAAACGCGTCACAAAATTCTTGTCGCATGTAAATAGCTTGTAACTCAGTTTTTAATTAATTTTCGTTTAAGAGTGAATAGCATTCAACTGTATTTTGCAAAAATTATCTCATGGAAGATATGCAACAAATTCTGAGAATTTTTCTATAACAAATAGATTGGTAGCAACCAAGTTGCCAACAAAATTGAATGTCCTTTATTTGTGAAATAATTATTTCACCAACTTCCATTGCTTTCCTTATTTTCGACTTCTCATCGTTACAGTCGTACTTACGTCGTTTAGTTTGGTAATTTAGATATTGTTTTTTCCAGGATTGTCCTTTATATTAAATATTTCTTCACAGATATTATTAATTTCTTTTTTCGAAATGTTCTATACACTTTTTAACTTCTATTGGATCAGTAACTTTTTGCTGAAGTTTGTTAAAAAGGATGTCAACGTGTGGCATAATATTAGAAAAAACAGAGAGTCAAAATATAAATTTTTTATCTAAAAGTAAACGTTCATAAGCACGCGCTTGCTAAATAGTACTTGGCAGTGTAATTTCGTCACTATTTTGTATAACTTCTATAACTTTGACTAATTCATTTCGATTTTCATAAACGGTTTGGATAGAATGTGGCGAAAATTCCAACGTGTTGGACATGCTCGAGGTAGTTTCTTTTGAACAATATCTTCTAAAATTCTTGTTCTTTGAGTTAATGTTGAAAAAACCCACCAAAACCAGTGTTTGTGCCTTCAAGGTTGGTATTAAATCGCGCGCAATCGTTTTGCAAAGATATCCACTTGCTGATGCTTTTAGCTAATAAGAGATAGTATGTATATCAGGAGCAGTTCAAATAAACCCAATTAACCTGTCGGGCGAGTGTAAGTTTCGGTCCGGGTGAACATTGCATTAATAGTGAGATAAGTAACCATTCCTATCATTTCCTTCCTTACAAATTACTTATATTTCAGTGCAGTTCACCGGAATTCACGGTAAGTGATTATCGTATTTACAAGTTTTTATTATTCCTTATGCATTTCTATTACATTTCAAATCACACAAGCAAACAGAACCAGCATTTAGCTCTAAATTAGCATCGAAGCGAGTACAACCAGTTAAATTGGAGAATAGATTCTGACGTTCCTATTGACTGAAGTAAATTTTATCATTAAAATATTCGCTTGATGTGTGCAGCAAGCAATACACAAAATTTGCAAACGGATATTTATCTTTAATTACCTTTAAGTTATCCGCTCATAATAGCAGCACCATCATAGCTTAGAGCTATCAGCTTACTGCAACTGTTCAGAAGAAAACTCAATTCGCTTTATATACATCTAAACAAAGAGTTAGAGTCCTGTCCATCAGAAAGCAAAAATTTCCAGAATCTTTATACGGGAAGGCCATTCTTAAAGTATCTCAAAATGAGAATTGATTGGAACTAACAAGCTGTAGCGGTGGTTTCATCAGCAATTATTGAAACATAGTCAGCTGCCTCAACTTCCTTCTTTATATCTTCATAATAAACTTTGAACATACACTCTAAAATTTCATTTTGAATAGTTTTTGATGTTGCTCAAAACAATTTTGATTTTTCTAAGTGGTCCTTTAATACAGAATCTAAATCTGCAGAAAAATCATCTAGCTCTCTAAATATTCCTTTGTTTACCGAGTCAGCCTTTTCATTACGACACTTTAGAGCTAATTCAAAAAAAATCATAAAATTTTATGAAATTAATTATTTTCGAAAAAACGTATCGATTTTTTGCAATTTTTTCGTTTTTTCTTAAGAGCGAGTTTCTATATTCAGAACTGAATTCAACTTGTTTTCGTCTTACCTAATAATTTAAAACTAAACATGCTGCTAACATGACCAACCGAAGCATCACGTTTTTTAATCTTAGTTGCAATACGAACGCCCATTTTGGTCTCTGCATCTTCGCCTCCGTAAAGCACGCAGTGAAAACATTAAAACGCGTTCCTTTCTTTGCATCCACATATCCTATCATTTTTAGAATATCTTTAATATTTAGTTAGTCAGTCACACTATATCTTGAAAATGACTGTTGTGATAACGCATTAATATTATTCATATTTATAGAAAAAAGAAAATTATGACCACAGAAAGTAGCAAACACAATCACAGATGTTAATACTTATTTTATCTTAGTAAGTTCGTAAATTGAAGTAAATATATCGCGTACTAAGTCCAAGTTCACTATTAAAACTGCCAGAATAATCAAATGTACCTAATTAACCTTTAAAGATAATGGGCTATGAAAAGCAAATTAACTCTTCTAATGAAAATGAATTTTTGTTTTCTATTAATATATAGTGAGGTCCTTACGGAACATTAATGTTTTACCTTCTACTTAAACTGAAAATACAAACCGTACAAGCATGTCTTAAACGATTCATCTTAAATGTGTCACGTTTTAACACAATAGATGACCCTTCTTACTACTTTTAAGCCTTCCAAGAAACAATGTTATAAACTTAAGGGTGCTTTGAATAATGTATGGATACCTGGCCATACAGAAAGCGATATATTTTTGACGGACAATTAGAAATCAATCAAATCCAATTCAACATGTAAACCTCTTTTATTACCCCATAAATTAATCTTTTACATACTTTTAAATTTTATAAATACGGAAACAACAAAATGCTGTCTACACGTTTATTCACAATGATGGGTCAACTTGAGCATTGCTCAAAGGGCCCATATACTACTGCATTAACAATCCTATTTCTAGAGCCTCGCGAACGCAGGTATTTTACACATAACGGCTATGAGCCTCCTCTTAACGAACCCAAGTTTTGCTCACACACCGCGGGCATGAAAGTAATTTAGATACTGCTAGTACAGGATATGTTGGGATGGTATGAACATTTTGATTTAATATAGAAATTGACGTTTAGCAAATTTGTAGAGGTGCAAATGCTCAATTGCTCCTTAGGTATAGTCGCCACTGAATAACAATTTAAAAACTCAGCAGTTTTTACGTATATATTTCTAGTATTTTTTCCAACATCTAAGTTTTCTTGCAGCTGCTCGCCTTTTCTTCAAAGTGGTCCGCCAAAACTCTAACGTCAATTTTTTTTTTATTATTTGGTCTTTTGAATAGTATGTCATTTACTTTTTTCAGATATTAAACTAATCAACTTAATCTAAATAGTATTGCTTAGGTAAGTGACTGTACTTTTCATTTTTCTTAAAATTCGCGGATGTGTTTGTGCATAACAGGATCAAATTTAGCAAGTCGTTGAATTAATTTAAAAAAATTGATAATCTTATGTTTGTATAATTTATCTAATTGACCATGGAGTGCCAAGCAACTTTCTTCCAACATTTTGATGATAGATGCTATACGCATTAAAACTGAAGTCTAAAGGTCTATTTTAAAATTTGCGAGTCTTTGAGCCTCTGAAGCTAAGATTTGAGGTAATTTTAGTCTCTGGCTAACCTTAAACTATGATTTTCTATTTGGTTTTGGAAGCTTAGTATGATTTTAAAATGTCACCAATGTATTTCCAGTCGTTTGCACTATAACATGCCATTCTACCTAGGCAAAATTGCATATTCCAGCTAAGTAAGCTTTTCAGTTTACTTTAGCTAAGTTTATTCTACACAACACTTTTGAGTATGCTATAAAATAAATAAACTTATGTCCTCAGAATTAACTTCTATTATATTAAGCTTTTGAAAACAATTAAATTTCCATTTTAAATAACATAAATTGCTTATAGATTTGTAAATACATGTGGCTAAGGTAAAACGTTGTTTTAAATTCAATAACAGTGATGTTTTGTCAACTTATTCATCACCTCATTCTTTATTTTTGTTCTCACGTGTTTGTTGATCGGATGGTTGATTTTGTCCATTTGCTTTTCTGAATTATAATGGTCCGGCAATATATTGACTTTACTAATTTCTTGAACATGATACCGTTTAAGGCGTGTTTTAATAAGTGTATGTGATAGTACCTTACAAAATAAGTTTATTGAGATTCTCCTTGAACGAGTTTCTACACGCCGTGCTGCAATGAATTCATTTTTAATGTAAAAATGGTGAGATGCAAATCGATTTAATTTCTATTTTTAGCTGAGCCACGCTGACATTTTGAATCTATTGATGTTATATTAGGGTTCTACGGTACTACGTCTTATTTGGTTTTTCGTTTCTTTCTTTTAAGCAATTGGTCTGGTTTTACTTCGAGTCCTAGTTCAAGGTGCCGGCGTAAATGTCTTGTTATAATTTTAGTTTAAATTCGTACATAAATTTCTTGGAACAAGCACCTGAACAGAAGTTTTATCTTTGATTTGGAATGCAGCCTAGGTGTATATTTTTCTTTACCTTTCACTACATGCTGATGTGAGATTCCGTTGGTTATCAGTTTGTTTCCTAAAGGAGCAGCGAATTCCACCAGTTGCAATTTATTTGATTAGAAGACTTGGTTATTCTATATTACTTGAGCAGTAGAAAAGAAGTAAAAAAAGGGGTAACACTTGTTGTTAAATAGTTGCCTTACACGCAGGTATGTTTTATTTCTTTATTTAACTATGCAATCATGCCAAATGATAAAATATTCTCTTTAGCTGTAATTTATTAAATTATACAGTTGTTTAAAAAACTAATAACGCGCAGTTAATTGAGGTACGTTTAGATATCCTTACAAATAACTGAAAAATTTTTAATGTCAAGTTGAAAAAGTGTAAGTGCAATTAATTGAAGCTATTAATACACTTGCAGTGAAATTACTTAATGAACTATACGTCAAGTATCTTGTTCCAATCAAGTGCTTTATTTCATATACAGTTTCTTAAACCTTTCTTTTCAGCTGTGTATTTAAAGTTTAGGCTAATACCTCCCTAAGATTTTTTTATGTAAGTCTTTTGCTTCTCAAAGTGACCGGTAAGATGGTATCTGTGACAGAGTGAAACTCAACACTCTGTCGTGCGCATATCCCTTTCATACCAGCTAGAAAAGGGTAGGTTGCAGTACAAACCTTAAAAACTTTGCAATAAAAACAAAAAAAAAACAAATTTTTCGTTTGGTAATGTACAACAGAATCTCTTAAAACTAATTCCCTGTTATTGAGATTTTGTTTATAGTTTTATAAAGTAAGCCTGCGTAATATAATTATACAGAAAATCAGAATCATATAGACAACTTGACGAATCTGCTTTAACTAGAAATATTTTTTCTTGATCTTCTAAACTATGAGACCAAGTACCTGAATCGAAAGCCACGAATTTTTTAGGATTTGAAGGTATAGCTGTAGCTACAGAACTAGAAACCGTTGCGGAAAGATTACTATTGGTTTTACGTTACTAATGTGGAAGCAGCTGCAGAATCAAATGCTTCCAGCAAAGGTAACTGTTGTGTTGCTTGTACTTCGGACTGATCAAGAGTTCAGACCTTTGGAATTTGCTATTTCTTATTAACATAGAATCTGAAGCTCCCGCTTGTTTATGCAGTTCTGCTTCTTTTCTAATTCCCCATTTTCATATTGGTACCCAGAGAGTCGCTTATTTTCACTAAACATTGTGTAAATAGGATTTCGGTAACAACACTGCTGACTTTGAGGTGGAGGATTTTATTTTAGAATTTTTGAATTTTTTTAACGGCATGTAAACCTTAACTTTTTCTACATTTAAAGCAATTTAAAGACTATTTTCTATATTAATTAATTATTCACTTTAGTAACAACAGTGGGTAGAGCTACGGACTATCAATTTTTAATTTTTTAAACTGAAAGCAAGTAACAAGCTGCAAATAATTAAGTTTATATATATATATATATATATATATATATATATATATGAAAGGCTAAACAGCTTTATTAACTCATTTGATATATTTAGGTAGTGTTCCAGTATGTAGAAACAAGCATCTGTGATTAGAAACGCTTTTCAATTTAGTTTAGGGTAAAATTTAATAATTTTTCTGAAAAGTTTCAGAAAAACAAAACCTAGTTTTGCATAATTCGTGTTAAGTAAACGTCCAAGAAATATATCATTGGTAATATAGCATTTCAAAGATCAGACTGTAAATAGGATATGTATTTACTCGTAGTTCTTAAATATAGACATAATCTGTAAAAAGCTTTAACATTATCGATTTTATAATTAACTTTATGAGGGAGTTATAGCAAGGAGGAATAGTGTATCATAAACTATCTATTATTTATTAAATAGGAGCATCTAAATGTAAATAGTCAAAAGATTTTAGCTTTATTATAAATGACTGTTACATTGTTTGTTAAAAATGTTGTAAAAGGAAATAGTTTCCTAGTAAAACGAATCTGACCGTTGAAAGTTTTCTAACAATTTTTAATGAGGAGCGTTGAAGATAAAACAAAATAACAAACCAATTCTTTGAAGGGCGGCAGGTGCTTCCAATTAAAAGGGATCGATTGTCTGAGTGGAATGAGTAATAATGTAGACGGTTATAATACAGATGTCAACACAGAACGAAGAAAGAATATTGCGTTTATTGTATAGATACGAGGAAGATAGCGATATCGTGTATTAAGTGTTTGTTTAACATGAGGGAAAGCAAGAATAAGATGGAATATGGAGAGTGAAATATAGAAATACTAAGTATTAATATGACATGGTTTAGTAGGGCAATTTTGGTCGGTTAGAAATACAAGTTGTTTAAGAAAGATAAAGAGGGATTATTTTAGGTAATATGAGTGAAAGAAAGAGAGACTGATCGTGGGGTTCGTGAAAATTGTGGTTCAAGTAAGGTAGTGGAAAGAAAACCAATTGGTGGTTAGATGAAATGAGGGATAGGAGTTTGAGCTTTTGTATCGAAGACTGTTTAAATCTCCGTTGTCTTTTACAAAACAAATAATACTTTATCAAAAAAGTTATTTGGTTATTTGGCATTTGGGTTTAAAACTAATCAAACGTGAATTAATTACTCAACGTTACATTTTGCTCGCTTTCTAAAGGAATAATCTTTTTCAAAGTAACATGTTCGACTTCTTAAAATAAATTGCGAATTTATCCATGGAATCTCTTTCTCCAATAAAGTTTCCGCTTTTATATTAAAATTATATCTATTCGAAACTTTTTCTGTTCCATTTGGAACATACTTTACGGTAATGATGTCATAATTTCGAGAATAATGCTTTTTATCACCTAATTAGAGTCCAGCTACGTGATTTACCAGCATTGCAAAGCGTGCCCATTGTCTTTATCCTACGCATGGAGTTAATCGTTCACAGTCTCCTTTACTAATACGTAAGGCTATTAGACAGCGTCATTATCTATATTTTTTTGCCTGTTTAACGATAACGCGAGTTCCATAAACCGGTGTTTTTTCCTAATTGGTTTATACAATATTTCTTAGAATTTGGCATTTTTGTCTAGATTAATAAAGAATATTACAGACGAATATTTATTTAAAACTCATGAAGCTTCTAGAATATGTTTTACACACACGGAAGTATTCAGTCGATTAAAACTTCTGTTTTGGGTATGTTTTGGTAAATGCAAAAGAATTTGCATCTTAATAATTGTAAATAAAACGTGTTCTAATAGATATTTTACGCGCATATTTAATAAGGGGTTGTTTGTCAAAATGCAATAAGATTTGCATTATTTTCACGCGGATATTTTACATACGAGATAATTATTTTCTGCACTGAAGGTGTATTTTTGTAATAATGGACGACTTTATATCTTAAAATAAATTTTTATTCTAATAAACGCATAGATTTCGGTAATTAAAATTGAAACTTGTTTTACTAAGTAACCATTGATTATTTACACACACGACTTGTTTATGTTTTGTAGTATTTACAAGAATTTACATCGCTTTCGGACATCAATGAAATTGATTGGTTTTTGTATTTGCACTTTAAATATGATTGATTTACATAAGGTATACAGTTTATATCAGTCTTACAATTTTTATACCGTTGGACTTTTATCAACGTTGATGAAAATACAGAATGAAACAATGAATATTCCAAAATTTCAACTTTTTCTCGTTTTACTTCTATTTGGGTGGGTTTTATTTATGGAATTTTGATTTCAATGACCTCTCGTGACCACTTTATCACGTCAATATATATATATATATATATATATATATATATATATATATATATAGTGGTCACAAATTATGCTGTGACTTGGGTAAAGCGGAATTATATTAATGAGGGTACAAAAGATAATATGAAATTACTATCTTACCGTGTCCCTTCTTTGCTGATTAGTTCAGAGGAAAATTGTTGTGAATTTGATCAAAAGGAATAAAACACTGAAATTTCAAGTAATATCTATGAACAGTCTTCTTGCATTTAAAAACACTTTTCTTTTATAAACATTATATAAAAAAGCTTCTACATTCAATATAAACAATTTACAGCTTAGGCTTAGGCAGAAATTTTTATCTACTGATTATTTACTTTTTAAAACAATCCTCACCTAATTCTTGATAACAATTACAAAACCTATGTGAGGTACAAGATTCTCTTTAATTTTTCTGTGAATAATTTACCTAACCTTTATTACCCCGTTTGTCAGTGCAGTTGGCCAACGACGCTGCACAGATGATTTAGTAAAGGTCAAAATGCTTATTCTAGCTTAAGTTACTAATATTTAAATCAAGTTACAATAAACCAAATTTATACTTGCATTGATTATTGTCAAAATGCTTATCAAAATCTCATTTCCATTGTAATTAACTACATTAAATACTTCTTGGTTTCATTTCAAATCTCCATTTGTAACCAATCTTGACGGTTAAGTATCCGTTTGTAAAGTGCATGTATTTTTTAGTGAATTAATTTCAGAAGTTGTATTCTTGGTTCTTATTCAGGTTTTTTTAAATTATAGTGACAAATCTTCATTATACTTTATTCAATAATTATGTTTGAAAACTTCTATGTTGCTTGTGGAACACCGATAAAATACATTACAAATTACTCGAAACGTATATGTTTCATGTAGTAAAATTAATTAAAGTATGAAACTTTACTCGAAACTTACATGTTGTTTGACTTTAGAAAGAATGACCCCGATCCTCCATCACTTCATCTTTATATACAAAAATTCTAAATACTTCATTTTTTCCATTCCATTCTAGATTTATTTCGAAGCATTGACACATCCTGGATAATGTAATAATTATGCAGATTTTGCTGTTTAATAAGCTAATTAAATACGGTTATCGTTGTTGTTATAATTTATGTCTTTTGTAAAACGTTTTTCATTCTTTGTTGAAGCATCAAAGCATAGCCGTTGCTATCTTTTTCTTTGTGTAGTACGTAGAGTTATTAAACTCGTTATCTCGGTTTAATGGCTTTGAATTGGGTGTTTATTTATTGATTTAAATTAATTGGCCTATTTAGTGGCTTTCAAAACATTTCTAGTAAAGCGTGATATTCTTTTATTAAATAACTTAGACATTCGAAAATTCTGGAATTAATTCGAAACTAACTTCTTTGAAAAAAAGATGCGTTTTATTTAAAACTCATAAAGTAGTGTGAATGCATTCCTTTATGCAATTTACCATTCCATAGATGCAGCGTATTACGTTTTCAAGAAACAAGGCTTATCAGATGGTTGCTCAAACGGGTTTATCATTCTTCTATAGATCTTTGTTTTTTTTCAAGGTCTTCTAATGGAACTTGTTTCAAAAGTAAATGAAGCAACGCATGAATGCTAACGAGGTGTGAGAAGTTTATCAGAAGGTATGGAGGTTAGCGCTGTCAGCAGAATCTGACAGCCTTAAAATATGAATATTAATATTCAAACAAACCGTGTTTACGTCCATGTTAGAATCGGGATAATTTTGCTAAAACGTTATTCGCTCTTTAGTAGACGTAGAAAAATTGGTGAATCAGTTGTACAGCTTTGTAAATAGCAATAAACGCAAGCGTGAGTAAGGCAAAGTATCCCAAAATGAAACGACCACTTTACTAAGAAAAGTTGATATAAAATATCTATCGTTTACTCTACACCAGTTTGTTACTTCCCAAAAGAAGTACCACATGGCTCTGACAGTTTATTGATTTAAACCAAAACGAATCGTTGAAAAATGCAATAGATGAACATTAAATAACCAGGTGGATAAGATAGATCAAAGTGACTGCATTTAAAGTTTGAATGCTGATTAGCTATCAATAAATTAAAGGGTTCGGCGGAAGTTTGGAGTAAGAGATTACCGTTAAAACTAAAGTCTTGGTCTTAATGAAAGTCATTATTAATACAAAGGTTTGCCGTAACCCTTAACTTGAATTCGTTCATAACTGACATGTTAATATTGCAGCATAAGCTCAACTAATTCATGTCTGACTATCGTTTCCAAACGTTCCCAAAATTCAGGGATGAATTCAGATGTAAATGGTATAAATGAAGTAAACTTAATCATAAAGGGCTTTAAGAATCTGATCGTAAAATTTGTTTTACGATAGCAAACATCTAAGATCCGTTTCAGTGAGCAATACATCTTGATACTTTTGAACCGCGTAAAACTATTTTCATTAATTAAACTGATTAACATAAGGCTTATAGCATATTTTTAAAAATCGACCCTTTGTTCCCGAAATAACCGACATTTTCAAAATTAAAAAATTCGGATAAATCAAATATTTTAAAAGCAACTAATATTACAAATATATATTTTTCAGGATTAATTGGCAATATGTTTTGGATTTTTATAACGTCCTTGGAACCTCAAACTAAAATCTTTCTGTTTAAAGATACGGGATATTTATATATTTTTTTATTTTTAATACAATAGCCCTTGTAGACTCTGAAATCAACTAGCTGGTCGGTTAAAATTTGGTATCGGGACAAATCTATGGTGGATCAAACAAACAGCTTTTACTTAAGTTGATTGGTCAATGAAATTCCGTAAAATTTTAATCAGAAGAAACTGAATTTTATAATTGGAGGTATTGAACTTTGGAAAGTATTTTTTGGGGTTTTGGGGTTCAAAAAGATAGATCGTTGTTTTTTTCAAAAATGACCGCGTAGGATGATATCAGTTACAGACTACTAAAATGACGGGAGTCGATTGGTGATATCCCACAGAGATCTGAAAAAATGACCTATACAGGTTATTTTAGTCGGAGAATTGATGGTTGGCATCTGCTTTATCTTATAAAGCAGCACAACGCAATACAATTTTAAAAATAGTAGGAAAATAAATTAGGAAGGTATCAATGGTTAGGCATGAACACAATCAATGGTGCTTTTTACAGATGTCTTTATGCACACGCTTAGCAATGGTGATCGTATTTAAGAACAAAAACACTAAAGATTAAATACCAGCTCCTACTAACGCGTTTTTCCATATCAAAGTATTCACAAACACTAAACTCTGATTTTTAGCATACATTCATAAATTTGATATAAAAATATGTAATATATAACGTTAAGATTTGCATACAAAATATTCGTAAATGTTAACCAAAATCTAAAATGTATCTAAATTTCAGAGGGGACTAAATCACTTGAATACTATGATATTATGCGAAAAGTATTGGAATCCGAAAAACGAATAGCTTTAATTATCATGATAAGATATGTTTTTTTCCAGAATACCAATTGTCTGCAGTATATAAATTAATAATCAGTACAACTAAAGTCCTTCAATTAGTTAATATTTTGAATCCATTCCAAATTTATCAACTATTTAGCTGGTATACATTTTCTATTTTTATTTAATTGTTTTAAACGTTTAGCTTTGCTTGTAACTTTTATCGTACCTTTGAATGTTGTTATTTTTAAAAATAATTTTATTTTTTTAAATTTTACTACATTATGATATTAAAATCTACATATTCTAAAAACTTAATCTTTTTGGAAGATACATTTTAGTTTCAACCAAAACTAATAATTATATTTTCGTTTTTAAACGTTATTCTAAATAAGTAAAAACGAGAAACAACTTGTAAGTATGCACAACAGTTTAACACAAAATATTTGAAGGAATAACTAAAGTACAATTAACACAGAAGGCGACTTAAATAAAGTTAAAAATTTGCTGCCAACTAAGAAAAGAAACACATTTAACGATTTTATAGAATATAAGTGAATCATTCATGCACCAACTGCATTTCTTGCAGTATCACAAACTGTTATAATTATACTAATCTGAGAACGTTATCAAAAATTTAAAGCAAATTATTTTACACATAAAAAATATATTTATCGAAAAAACTAGATCGTACTCACATTAATGAAATAAAAAGCATTCGACTAATTACATAAAAATGTATTACATTCTGTAGAACTAAAGTAGTTGTTAATGAATTATTCGTTTTGTGTTACGTAGTCCATCATCTTCAAATAAGGAAGGACAAATGTATGCAAATAGTACATGTTAGCTATCCGTTAGGAGAACTACAAACCCTTGGTGTCGTTCACTATATAAAAACTGTAGTGTGCTCAATGACTTGGTATGGTTTAGTAAATAGTAACAAGCACCGTCTGCCTTATGTTTTTACCTAGAGCGGAAGATAGCATTGGTTATTAAAAGAAATCTTCTACGTTAACAATTATGATCGCTATACCGATAGTATATGTTGCCGTTGTACCTCATAACAGTTATCCTAATAACATTGTACACGTTTGATACTCACTTACGCCAAAGTTTCACAGACCAGGAATTTGGCTATTGGGTGTTTCTCATTTAAACTGCAATGGAATCGATTACCGTAAACACAAATTAGCTTGAATTCTTTAATAAAAGTGCTGTTCTTGGGATTGTACCTACAAATTACCCAAAAATTATCTGTGCATTTAATCTCAGACCTACCAGTTATACCTTTAAACAAAGTGCATAGACTAAGTAATGTTTGAGGAAGTCCTCATTTATTAAACACGCAACATTCACGCATACAAGAGAAAACGAACTACCTTCAAAAGATCAGTATTTCTTTTATTGCAAATTAATATTCGAACTTCTGCACGATTTTGACACAAAACGCAAAAGTAGTTATAATTTTGAAACCATCAACAATTGGATAACTACATATATAATTATTTGAATTAATCTCAGCTATCAAACCCTTCAATATGGACCATTACTTTTGGGACACCTTGCATATATATATATATATATATATATATATATATATTGTAGTGGTTCTAAAGGGTTAAATTTAGGGATAAACAAGGCAAATTCAAACACCCTGTATAGAGGAAACAACCAGAATTTACGTGCGAAATTTATTTCAGTTAGTGATTTTAAAGTAACAAGTATTAACAAAATTTTACAAGTAGTGATTAAAATTTAGTTAGGTTCGTAAAGAAAATAAATTGTTGAAGCCAATGCAAATTATTAATTAATTTAATTGAGTTTAGTTGAAAGGGTTATTACGTCTAATACGCATAAGAGCTTGAAAAATCGATAATACCAAGGTGAAACGCTTTGCTAACAAACGAACAGCCGTTAAATATAAAATACCTTGAAACGTAAAACTCCTAGAAATGTTGTTTTAAAACGTTTGTTAATTGAACACCTGCAGGTTTTGGAAATGTCATGTTCCCTTTATTTGTGTAGATAAAAGACAGAATTCGAGGTATATCGGGTAAACAGTCGGACGGTTCGCATAAATGCTAACTAAAAGTTTCCTTAAAGTGCAGAAGGGATGGACGATCAATGAAATGCTTTGGAATGAGACAGGCATAATAGCAGTTCATTTCAAAACGCACGTATTCAGTCCACATGGGTTAGATAGAACGCGGACAGTAATATGATTTCTACCACTCAAACAAGGTTAGAAGGAAATCTAGAATATGCATAAGAGAGGAATAGCGTTAATACAGGCGGGGTTTCAAGACGTCACTGAATATCTCATTGGTCTATATAGTTAGTTGTACAACAGACAAACACGGGAAAATTTGAATGCGGGCTTTTCGGAAAATATAATAACGACGAGTTAAATTTCGAAGATTTCGAAAACGTGAACCAAAATTTTAAGAAGTATTATTTTAAATGAAGGATTTCGCGTGAAGAGTGGCCGAGAGGTGGCATAGTAAATTGTATAAATACTTTAAAAAAATTAATAGGGGTTTTTTAGTATTTTCATCGCTTCAGACTACGTACAGAAAGTTACCACGAACTTGTAAGTATATAAAATTTGTTTAAATTAAATAGTACAGTGTTGGCCTCATCATTTGATACGCGGATACTGTCGAGTCTAAATTTTATTGAGGTGCAACATATAATTTAACAAGCTCGTGAAGTGACGTAATGTAACGTAAATTAAGTTAAGCAATTATAAAAGAAGTGTAATATACGTGGATTTGAATTTGGATGCATCGTGAATGCAGAGCAGGCAGCACAACTTAGAGGGTATTCATCTACAAATAGCTTGCGGCGGTGAGCAGATCAGAACCACAAAACCGAGAGCGAAACAACTTAACGACATCGTCAACGGAGTAGGGATCTTCAAGAAATTCCAGGTAACGCTTTAGAATTTGTTGTTTTTGATAAACTATGAAAATTATTGTGATGTGTGAGAGTGAACTATGAAGGTATTTTGCATTATTTTGTGTATTAAAAATAATACGTATAACTAATTTTTATTATGCTATTTAAATATAAATCTAAAGGTGTATATAAAGCTTATTAACGTTCCTCAGGAATTTAAAATTTTTATTGTTACGAGTACATGGATTTTTTTTGTTTGCAGTAAGCATATGCTAAGTAAAAAGCATACATTAATCATAAAAAAGAACTGGGTTATCATGAGCTCACCATACTACAGAGTGTCCTAATTAAAATTAATTATAAATAAAGAAAGAAAAATAAGGTATTATTCAGGGCCCATTTACTCCGGTTATATTCAATGTGTTTGATATTGCAAGTTAAAATCCTGGACTTTACAAAATTAAAATTTATTGAGCTGTAACTTGAGCACTGAAATGTAAATAATCTTGAAGTTTTATTTGTAAATAGTGGTAAGTAAATATTGTTTGATTGTTGTATTATTTTGTGGTTTTATTGAGAGTGTGCGTGAACGATAAAGAGTATGATAGTGAATCTAGGTATCCAAGAGGAGGCCCAACTGAGCTAGCCAGGGAGCTGTTGAAGTAATAAAGTGATGAAGCAGGAATCTGGGTAAGAAATTATTTATTTTGAAAAATTTTTCTATTGTGTGAAATTTATGACGATTTTGGTAAATTAATAAAATCCTTGAAAGTGTTTTGAGAAAGTACTGGGCTTACCTGGGTACACGGCAATTTATGACGGCCCAACGTTGGGGCTTGAATGATTTTTAGGGAGTTCCAGAGATTGATCCCAGTTACACAGCAATTTTATGACGCCCAATTCGTGAGGCTCGATTTCTTATAGGGTACACGGCAAGCAATATATATATATATATATATATATATATATATATATATATGGGCTAAAGATATCCGACGTTAGAGGTCCATAAAAGTAATGTGATCCGTGATGATCCTAAATGAGCCACAGGTTGGACGTCGGTAGAAGGTTCTGTGGACTGAAGTGGTTAATGAAAGTATCGCCCTAATTATTTCTACTATCTCAATTTAAATAAACCACCAGAATCAGACATCAAACTTATAAAGACACAAATATTCTTCAAAAAACAATCTTTCAAATAACAATTACTACATCCACAACAGCTTTTCTTTAAAAACAGTATCTACATATAACCTCTAAAAAAATATAGTTTTATTAAAATCCAAAAGTAAAGTCCAATATTGCCACAACGGCATTTCCTTACAAACAATATCTTAAATCTAACAAAAATATAGGTTTCTAGTAGTCACTCACTTATACTAAAATTAGGATCCACAGTCTCTTATATAATTATGCTGCACACTCTAAACTTAATTTTATTTTCCAATAGCTCTTTAATTAAACTTTCTATGTACAAAATTTGTCAAGATAAGATAGATATTTCAATGTTTACCCCTTGAAATCGGATTTAAACGTATAAGATCAGTTAGGTTTGATAATTTTTCTTATATAATGGTGAAATCCCATTGTAGGCTGCCACCCCTCAATCGAATTATCAAATTGGTACACACCCTCCAATTTATTTTCATATACTAGCACACAAAAATACTCTTATCATGGAACCTAACTAATAAATACATATTTCCTTTTCTTTTTAATTTTAAACAATGTAGTCTTATTTTCAACTGTAAATTGTTGTCCCCATGTGGAACGTAGTTATCCATCCATGTCCAAATTGTTCAAATTGTTATAATTTTTTTCAGTGAAAACCATGAAACATCAAAATTGAATTCCAAATCCATATACGCTTATATTCAAATTAAAGCTTTATCTTGCAGTAATCAAGCGTATTTGTTATTTTACGTACTGCCAATTAAACTCTCACTTCTTTACATTTAAGACACTTTTCCTTTGCTATTTATATAAAATAAATTTAACTACTAGAACTGTAATATAACGTGATATATTATCACCGGTTCGACGGCGTCATGACGTTTTAATAGCCACTCATCAACTGTTTTTCAACTGTTTCCTTGGTCCGCTTTCAATTGGGTTATATCGTCCAGCCTTCGTGCTACGTCACGCATCTATAATAATCAGTAAACTTTAGTCTGTCGTTTTTTGTTCTCATTGGTTCTTTTCAGGAGGTGTGATGCAACGTTCAAAAATGTGTTCTAACAGCCTGAGACTACTAATTAGTTCCACTTGCCTACGCACTGTCGTATCAACATTTAGGATTTATGGTGCAATGAATCTTATTTTTGCAAGTACGCTTACATTCCTTATTTGATAGCTTCCACAGATTTATGGTATTTCGTTAATGATACAGCCTTCTGTTCTATTTAAACGCTCGATTATTCTAGAATAATTAACAAATTTGTTTTTAAGTTACTTTTCAATTGAAATACACTTTCCTTGCTTCTTTGAATATTGACTGATATTTTAAATAAGTACATCCCAATACCAACGTGTGTGGTATTAAGACGAAAACGCAATTAAATATTATACGCGCTTTATATAAAATAAAATTTAATGCGTTGTATAATCTTCTAAAGCCGTTTACTTTTCTTTAAACATAAACACGCTCAAATTAAATCCTTTACAATAATTACGCCATTGAGTACTTTGTGACAAAATGTAGATGAAACTCTTTGTAAAAATGTACTTTTACTTTGAAAATATAGCGAGTATCATTATTTTATCTTCAAACACTATTTCTTTTATGTGGTAAGAACGAAAACCCCATTCAATCACTTTTTTTATGCATTAATAATTCATACGCTGGGTGTTTTTCTAAATATCCTTCTTTATACAAACAAATTAATATTTACATAATTTGAGATTTTCTTAAATTTCTTAGAATTTGCTCTGGCTTCGACGTTGTATTATTACCAAATGATACAAGATGACCATTCGATGACCTCTAATCACAACAATATATATTAAGATTTTCAAAACACAGACACTCTTATCTATCTATCTATCTATCTTTATTTATCCACATACTGTATTTGTATTAACCTTTGTTTATAGAATAAATACATGTAGAATTTGATATTACGCAATATATAATGATCTAATATTATGATTCATATTTTTTGTCATTTCTATACTTTTTATCGTCGGATGATTCAGCAAGACGTAACAAAGTCAGTCATATTTAATTGTCAGACGAGTTGAAATGGCCTTCATAGTCTTGAATCACAACTTGCAAATTGCTTTAAAAGTTTTGTTATGGGTATGGTCAATACCCTACAGAAAATCCAACTTGTTCTAATCAATGGTTTGTATAAAATAAATACAGTATTTATTACTAATATTATTATTACCGTGCATTTAAGTATTAACATCTTTAGAAATAACGTGTTACTATGATTTTATTTTCCTAAAGTTTTATATGATTTTGATTTAACTACATAATGGGTTTATCTAATTAAGCATCTTGTAATTGTTATTTTGTGGAGAGTGGTCATCTGCTTCCATGCTTAAATTATAGAGAGGTTTTAAGATCTTATGTTTTGTTTTTATAAAGCTCGTCCTGAAGCCTAGATGTTCGTGAAACACGTGTATTTTATCTGTTTCTGGTTTGTGAAAAAAAGGTTTCTTCAATAGACGGGTAAGTCAAATTTGTTGCTTTGTTTATTTCCGAACTAAAAACATCTGCATAACGTTTGATTATCACTAGAAATTTTCTTTGGTTGGACAGTTGTTTTCAAATATCTTATAAAATTCTTAATACACATTTATTAAAAAAATTCTAGACCCAGAAATATTATAAAAACTTTATTAAATGTAGTGAGTTTTTAGTATTTGTTTATAGAGAGCAACCATATGATACATGACAACATATTTCCTTATGTTGTAAATTTGATTCTTAAATATTTTGCTATAGTTGTTAAAAACAACTTTGTAAAGGAAAGCAGACCTGATTTTTTTGAATCACTGCCAATTACGCTAGTAATTTAAAGTTCTAAAAATGTCGTTGATTTAAAAGTGATCATTAAATATTTTGTTCTTTATCATGTGATTGGATGATCGTTCTTTTTGTTAAGCTGAACTTTAAACACCTCTGGTTTATTAAATTTAGTCTTCGAAATTTTTCGTTTAAACCTAGAGTGAAATTAGATTTGAATTAGTTTAGTAATATTGAACCAAAATTTTACTAAGAACTTCGATTAAGAAGATTTCTTTATATACACACTATAAACATGTTTATTATATTTTTTTGGTTTTGTCTAATAATGAAATTTATTAAACAATTAATATGTTTTTTTGCAAGTACGTTTTTTATTGAGGTGATTTTGATGTGCGTGACTGTTAATGGTAAAACCTTGAAGCTTTCAGAGGTTCGCTTAAATATGATCATCTATTTTATTATTATTTTGAAACGCAATCTGCTGCATACTTTTGCATTATAATAACTTGCTTTCATTTCGGACATATTCTGTTCATAGTCAATCATTTGTTATTAGAGATATTTACCTTATGGTTTCTACACAATCCTTAGGGTCACAGCAACTAGTATTTAAACAGATGTAGTGGCGCTCAACTTTAATTCTTTTACATCTTAGTTTTACAGTGAGCCCCCCTGCTCATCACTTAACGTTGGAGTAAAGCATAGAGCTACTATACAAACTTTTTTCATCAAAGCTGGGACGAAAGTCCTACAATATTTAAATATATTGTGTGTGTGTGTGCGCACGCGCACGCGCGTGTGTGTATGTTTGTGTGTGTATGTGTGTGTGTGTGTGTGTGTGTGTGTGTGTGTGTGTGTGTGTGTGAATATATTGCTGTAAATCGATAACATTCTTAACAAGACTCAGGTTAGACGTCGTCGTCTAATTATTTTTACCAGTTGTTTGATTAATAAAACCACTGTAATCATACATCATATTTATAATAAAACGAAATATCCTCTTACACAGAGGCTTTCAATTACAAATTAATTTATACATAATAGCTTTTTCTTGCAAACAATACCTTAAAATGACACCGATGAAAAATAACTTCCTTTCAACATATATTTTTTATTTTACATATACAGTTCAGAATTTCTTTACAATTAGGATGATCACTCACTTATTCTATACAAATTTTAAACACGGGATTATCATTCATAAACAACTCTTTAATATGTACAACAATTACCTTTATAAGTCATGTAATTTAATATCCTTTCCCTTAAAACGGTATTAAACTTACCTGAATTCAGTTAGGTTCAATTATTTTCTTGTATAATGACGAAAACCTGTATCGTAGGTTTTCCAAACTTTTAAGATTAAATTGTATTGACTTTTACATGCAACTCTTACTCTTAAATTTAAAGATTTGTCATAGAAAAATCTTATTATGCAACAATTAATCTTTATATATTGGTCCTTCTAGAAATTTAAATAGGATATGATAATTTTACACTTACAGATCTGCTTGTTGCTGGCTTTTTCAAAGCATGATAATAATTGCCATTCAACGCTCCATCTGCTTTTAAATCATTTTCCGAACATTGTGGTTTAACATTTTGGAAACAGGAAGTTTGGGTTGAGATTTGATGCACAATAAAGCGTTAACGAATCACTAATGATTTTGAAAGGTAAGATCATTTGTGCTTCTATAACAAAAAAGCTGTAGCCAACTTCTAGCTGGGAAACCGTAACTGCGGCTGTATTAAGGTTTGAAGCTCAATGAAGCACTAACGAAACACTAAAGATTTTGCTATGTGACATTTTTTGTGCTTTATATGTGTGGCCAACTTCACCGGGCCTAAAATGACCTGGTGCACCAACGCGCTGAATTCATATTCCTTGTCGTATTTGTAAGTTAAACATTTGTAATAAGTTTGGCGTATCATTTTACCAAAAACGTTTAACTACGACTAAATAAGATCTAACCAATTTGCCATTCACTACGCCACATCAAAAATTAAAACGTTTAATCTCAGATTTTTTACGTAATGTGTTTGAGAAGGTCAGATTTTGTTGAGGTAAAAACTGTCGTTTGATAATTCTGGTCCTAGTAAAATTTCCTTTTTTGCACATTAGCGATCACTTTCAAATATGCTATTTTACTCAGAAAAAGAGATTGTCTCGTAATTTATTCATCAATGTTACAAAATCGGGGAACCACAGGATTATAACGAAAGATTCAGAATCGTGTTCATGCGGAATTCCAAATTTTGTAAATTATATGGTGCGATGACTTACTATAATTAGAGCTGATGATTCAATGAGACGTGCGGGGTATTATATTTGCTACCGATACACGACGTGACGGAAAAACGTCTAAAAAGTTTAAATTTTATTAGGCACTGATATTCTCTGCACTAAAGTGTTGAAAATATGATAACTAGAGTTTAATCTCGTTTAAAATGCAGCTGGTACTTCTATTAATAACGCGAGTTACGTAATGGTTTGTCCTTTATCTTTTAAGTGAGCGGTTCATCGACATTTGTTTACAAGAATTCTGCATGTAACCTTGATTTTTTTATTATTGTTGTTTGTCTGGTTGTGGATAAAAATAATAAGTATTTAGAAAAGTTATTTTAAGAGTTCTTTTTAAGGTGAATAATGTCAAGCTCTGAGTTAATATGTAGTAATAAATTGGTTGATTTATTCTGGAAAAAATGTAAACCATTGTTTAAAGTTTCATCATTGTCTAGCACCGTATTTAATTATTCATCGTTTACCTGAACTTGAGTTTACACAAGATTTCGGATTCGAACACACAGCGTATGTTGGTTTGAGCTTGGAAGACGTTATGTATTATCCAACAGTGTTGTTTTGTTTTTATATAACGGCGCTAAGATCTTAATTACTAGGTATTTTTCAGACGAATAAAGACAAATTTGGGATGCGATTGGCAAAACTAACATGTAAACGTTTTATACTGTAGTAGGATGTAATTCTCTCATTTTGTCTAAATTCATAACGATTGTTTTAAATCAACCAATGCGTTTGTATTAAAAAGTCTAAGTTACGGGAGAAACGTTCAGATAAAGATTATAGCTCTAGAAATAGGACATACGTTTCTGAAAACGGTTCTGAAAAACTTTTTTGTGTTTTTTTCAGGAATATACAAAGCTGCATTTTTTTTAAATAGAAAAGGGTAGCTCTTTAAAAATGCAATATTTTGATATAACATATTCCTATATCTAAAATTAAAAATCAAACTTCACAAATGCATTAATGGATATGCGTGCAGAGGCGATCCTGTAACAACCTGCTACAAGGCATCAACTTTCATCACGGCTGGCTATGATTTTGCTATTACTTACTTAATTGTTCTGTATCGTATATATGTGTAAGATAATTAGTTGAAATGACTCTTCAACAATTAAATAATTCTGTTTTGAACTAACAGTTATGTATGGTTAATGCAGTCAAAATTAAGTGAAAAGATTAATCAATTTTCAATAAAATACTCGTTTAAAATTAAACTTTGTACTATTTTTCAAAGTATGAAGATTATTCGGTCATTTAAAATTAGTAAAAAACAACGAGACTGACTGTACGGTTGTTGCTGAAAACCTCGAAATAGCGGTAACGGATTTCTTTACTACTGATAATATTTCTACACGGCTAGTTGCATCTCTATACAAAATCAGTCGTAACACTGTGTAGAAATTTTTAACAAATTTTGATATGCATCCATTCAAATATAGATTAGTACAAAAACTTCATGAAAATGATTCTTTGTAAAGAATCCAATTTTGCGAATAGATGTATTAAATATCAGGAAGATCCTGATCTTCTTAAAACAAATAATTCGGTTTGATAAATGCAATTACAAATAAAGTTATGTTTAACTGCTATAACGTACATTTCTGAAACAATGAAAAGCCACGCCAAATTAAAAATTAACAGCTCCATTCTTCTCGGTCTTTTAATGTTTTGTGTGGGGTTAAACAATTGCTGGACTCGTATTTTACAATGAATACCCGACAGGCAAACGAAATTTAAACTTAATAAGGAATTATGTGACAGACTATTCTTTTCCACATGGGGCTGCTACTGCTCACCAATACGCGACATATTAGGTCAGCCTAATACAATATCCTTGCAGACAGATGAATTGGTAACAAATGTCCTGTTTTCTGGCCACCGAGGTCTCCGGATTTAACACGCTCTATTATTTTCTCTGGGAATATCTTAAGAACATTGTTTATACAGTAGTAATAACAATCTAAGGTGACCGCAAAAATAGGATTTGACAGGCTATTCAAGATATAAATTCAGAAACAATTAGATTGACAACATTCAAAGAATTATTGAAATGAGTAAATTTTTGTTTAGGCCAAATTGGCGACAATTTTAAACATTCAATGAATAAACCTACAAAAATTCAGCTTACATTGTTTCTTTTTTATGTTTTGTGTGTTCGGGGGATTGTCATATATTTTTATGCAAAAAAGCTTATTTTTGCCACTTAAAAAAAATTGAAAGTAACCTTAGAAAAGATTGTGCTTTACATTGCTAACAATGGTTCATTCGAAGTCATAAACTTTAAATAAACTCTTAATTGTTTCCATTTGTAGAATGAGTACAGATCGCCGCTACTCATGATACAACCACATTAATGCATTTTTGAAGGCTTACTTTTAATTTTAGGTATGGGGATATGTTTCATCAAAATAGCTATGCGATGCCATAGATAAAAACACCACTTCTTCTTTACAAAACGTCACTCTGTATCTTCCTGAAAAAATACTGAAAAATTTTTAGAACTATTTTCAAAAATGGATGTCCTCTTTTATCAGCTATAACCTTATAGTTTTTAAAATAAATGCATTGATTGGTTTGTAGATTATACCCTATATATATATATATATATATATATATATATATATATATATATATATATATATCGCTGTGGCGCTCCTCTTTCACTGTCTCAACTATATTCCAAGTTAATTAAATCAATGCGACAAACACATATAATGATTTTACAATTATCCTTTTACAAACAATCTTTTAAATACAAACACAATGAATTCAAAACATTTCCTTCTCGCAAATACAAATAAAATGAGTTTTAAAATCTTCTTCTCAAATACACATAGTTCCCAATTATTCCCTGCACTAAAAACAAATTTTCAGCACATAAATTTATTAACACATTTTTAACTAACTATTTTCATAAGAACTACTGTTTACACTAGTTAATTTTAGAAAGTAATCTAATTAGAGTAATATCCATTAAAACCGTGTTAAACGCAAATGAATTTAGTATGTTTATGAGGGACACTATTTATGTATTGAGAATAGAAATAATAAACAAATGAATTTGATGAAAAATACTTTTAATGCTTTTCAAAATAATCGCCTTTAAGATCTATACACTTTTGCATACGATTTAACAACCCTTCAAAGCACTTTGTCCAGTCAGAAAATGGTAGCTCTAAAACATACGTATTGAAGGCCTCAACCGCTTCTTCGGGCGATAAAAATCGCGGCCCATGTAGTTTATCTTTAATTACTAGAAGTAAGAAGAAGTCATCGAGTGCCAAGTCGAGGCTGTAAGGCGGGTGGCCCATCAATTTCGAACTTTTGTGTGTCTAAATACTCGTTTGTTGAATGTGATGTGTGTGAGCTTGCATTGTCATGATGCAAAATGATTCGTCGTTTTGGGTTGGTTTCTCTCAATTTACCGAAAACTTTAGGCAAACAAATGGTTGTATACCACGCTGAATTAACGGTCTTTTGATTTTCGAAAACTACAGTTGCCACAGGATCGGTTTTCGTAAAGAAAAACGCCACCATTTGCTTCGTAGCGCTTCGAGAACGAACAACTTTTGTTGGCTTTGCTTCACATTGAAACACCCAAACTGCCGACTGGCCTTCTCTTTTTGTCTCATACGCACAAATTCAGAACTCGTCACCTGTGACGATGTTGTATACCGCTTTGGATGCACCACAGTTGTATTTTGAAATCATTTTACGGCACCAATCGACACGAGCATTTTTTTGAGCATCTGTCAACAAATGTGGAAACCAACGCGAACACAGCTTCCGAACACAAATGTTCGTGCAAAATCCTATATATGCTGGTTATACTAATGCTTAAGCATCTCTCGATTTCTCGATGTGTCACATGATAATCTTTTTCAATTGGTTTTCGCACAGCATCGATATCTTCCGGCACAACAACCGATTTTAGACGACCTTCTTTAACTTCGTCCGTCAGCAAACTACATCCACGTTTGAATTCAGTGTACCAGCGATATACAGTGGCTGTGGACGGCGCTTTATCGTCAAAAGTTGAATTCAGTTGATTGATACATTGTTGTTGACTTAGACCACGTCGAAAGTCATAATAAATCATAGCTCGGAAATTTTCACGAGTTAATTCCTTATTTTGGCTGAGATGAAATTTTAAACACTACAAATAACACAAATAGTGCTTGCACGTCAAAACATTCTGAGTACCTGTAACCTCAAAAATGTCAAACTTTACAATGGGAATTTCAGATTTCACCTGGAAATACCAGTGTTGCCAGTTCTGAATACATAAATAGTGTCCCTCGTATTATACCTTATGTTATCACAAATTCTTTACGTGGATTTGCAAACTTTACACAGTTATTTAAACGAGTTCCCCACAGATCTACAATAAAAATGTAAATTTTTAATCTAAAAAAAAATAGTCTTTTATAAAACCACTTATTGCAAGAAAATAGCTAATATATCTTATTCCTTTACCGCTAAGCGTCATATCGTTGTTTGTAGAGTTCACTCTTCCAATCATAACAATTGCCAATTTTTATGAATTAATATCAGTATTCCATCTTCTCTGAAAATTATTGTAAGAAGTGCAACTTCTTCTATTCAAATTGATCTATCCAGCTCTTATGAATCTATACCAAACCATTAAGTAATGTGCTTTCAATACAGTTAATCATCAAATATTTGTTTAAACTCCAATCTTGAAATTGTTTCAAGTTTATATTAAATTGTCGAGTTTAATAATTAAAAATTTTTAATATATTTTAAATAATCATTAGCTTCAAATGCTGTCCATTTTATGTATAATACTAATTACGTAACGTCTTATAAGTACATCAATAACATACTCACTTCGGAGTTTGAAAAGATACTGACTAGTCAGTGCGGATCGCATTGGTTTACAGAAGATCCAACTCCCTTCACACGTCATTACTCTAATAGGTTCTAGCAACCTCCGGATGAACGTGTCGTATTTACCAATAAATCTTCTTATAAAACATATGCCTATTACGTCAACGTTCGAGTGCTTTGATCCATATTTTATAATTGAAGGATCATATTTTAAACAAATTTAGTTCAAAACACAGAAATACTCTTAAAAATTTCAGTCATATGGAACAACGGCAAAGTCGCATCTGTAAATATTTTTAAAAAATTTTTATTTGCAATTAATAGCAAAGGGACGTGGTTCTAAGTGAAGACGTGTTAATTTAATTAATTTCTAATTTATACAAGTTTTAATTCGATAAGGTATTGAATAGTAAAATGTTTAAAAAGCATATTCCATATATTGGCAGTGAACCCAAATTTTTTACGTGAACAGAACGTAAATATGCGCAGACTTTCTGAAATCCATTACAACAATGACGTCAAAGGAGGTTTGATTTATTTAAAAACCAATGTGCATTGCATTAGGAGGTTAGTATTGGTTAAAGCCCTAGTACGGGCATGCTAACAATCTAATTATATAATACATTACTTAATTAAATTAAAATGGACAAAATTTGGCATCCAATAATTATTTAAAGTGTAACAAAATGCAAGTTCAACAATTTAAGGAATTTACACTAGTTCAAGATTGAGTTTAATTAAATATTGAAGATTATTTGTAATGGACGTATATCACATAAATGGTTTAGTATTCATATAAGGGCCGGGTCAATTTGCATGGAAATTGGACTCCTCAAAACGATTTAACAGAGGATGGAGAATTGGTAGCAGTTCATAGGGATTGGTGTTTAATATGTTTGAAAGAGCGAACTCTTGTGAACTGCAACATACAACCAGAGGACGCTTAACGGTAAAAATAAGATATTTTGTTTCAAGTGAGTGATTTCATAAAAAACTGAGGTTTTAAATCTTCATCATTAGATTTGTGAGCAAGTCAAATAATACAATTTGTTGTTAGTCGGAAAATCCACGTACAGGATTTATAGTTACATAAAGTATAATAAACATTCTGAATTCAGTTAGGTTTAATACGGGTTTTTAAGGAAAATGAATATTAAATGAGATGACTTCTAAAAATAATTGGTGTATATAGAGATTATGATAAATATTTAATTAAGGATTTATTAATTAATGACTTTTATAGGTTTGAAAATATGTTTGTTAGGGTAAGAGAATGATTGATAGCTATGTGTATATGATAATGAGATTTTAGGACTAATTATGTTTGTATTTAGAACATGTGTTGTGAGAAAGAAATTTTGAAATAATTGTATTTGTATTTAGTACAGTGTTTGTGAGAAAGAGATTTTGGACTCATTATATTTGTACTTAGAATGTGTTGTGAGAAGAAGATGTTGTGGATTCATTATATATGAATATAATTATGGTTTGTAAAAGGATTAATGTGAAATCGTTATATTTGTATTTATCCAGTGGTTTCATTAATTTGAGATATGCTTCAGAGTTCATAGAGCTCAGAAAGGCACCGAGACAGGACCAACACATATATTATATATATATATATATATATATATATATATATATTATATATTGTATATATTATATACATTATATTATTATATAATATATTTATATATATAATAATATATATATATATATATATATATATATATATATATATATATATCACGGGCGTCTCGTGACTTTCTCATTGAGGGATGCGATTTCCAAGAAAAACGTATAAGCGTTGAATTTAAAGTAATTTTGTATAGATCGATTAGACAAATCTAGCAATCCAAAAAAAGATAAAAATATTAATAGTTTACTCACCACACAAAATAAAAAATTATTCACACAAGCAACTAGGCAATTATTTTTTAAAGGTCAACCGAATTCGTCTGTTTTTTTCACTGAGAAAACGTCAATAATGTCTTCCTCAAAGAGCGGGGAAGACCTTAAATTATCTAAAAGAGCACATTCTATGTTCATTGACGCCAATGCTGAAAGCCTATCTTGGTGTTGGGTATTGCTCAGATAATTTTTTTATTCATTTTAAACTAGAGAAGGATCTTTCAACAGAAGAACTAGTAGCTGGGAAGGTTAAAAACAACTCAACAAGCTTGGACATTTCTGGAAAAATTGACACAATTTGAATGAATGTATATATTTATTTAGCTCTGTTACGCTACTTTTTCTCCTATCCGCATTTTTGTATACGACGATAAGTTCGCTTCGTAAATGTGAAAAGTAAAAAATTCAACCTATTTTTTTTTGTAACGACAAAAAAGTTTTTTCAGGAAATTGATTGCTAAGGATGTTGTACTGACTCTAGTCAAAGAGACATAAAAATTTTAAATCCGATGTTTCCTTAAAACACTGCTCTACATTTAAAATAATGATGTCCAGAATTTCATAAAATAATCTTCTATAAGACGCTTCTTTTTCCTCTACAGAAATTCCGTCCAAGCGTATCCGTTTAGATGTCTGTGATATATCATCATTAGCTGTAAATTCTGTCATTCAAGTTCAAAAAGTTTACAAATCATCTCTTAGATTCTGGACGTACTGCCTAAAGTTTTGAATTTTTTTGGTACAGTGCACAACATCTACTACTTTTTTTTGGAAAGTTTGAAATAATATATCGGAGTGGGGAAAAATTGTAGAAAAAATCAGTAGAATGAAGTTGAACTCAAATTCCTCTAAGGTACTGTAAAGCCCAAGCGCACACATTACAGATTCATGATTCCATTCAAAAATTTCGTTTTGAATTATATATACAAAAAAAAACTCTAAACCTGTTTTATGATCGAAGAAAGTTTGAACTAAACGACTATGAAATTCCATCGTATTTGTGATACAGACGGTAGGTAGTGTTTTTTTAGAAATAAGTCCAGCGCATGAGTTCGATTAGTTGATTTGGTGAAAAGGCTTGAAAATTTCACAAGATTTGTAAATAATATTTTTCATACCTTATAAAACTAGCAGACTGAGACAAAACTGAATTTAGTTTATGATTGCAGATTTACAATGTTCTCGGGGTCTCGCTTGTAAACCAGCATGTTCTCCATTATATGTCTGGGCAATTAATTTATTGTCACAACCAAACTCAATATTTTTAACACATGCTCTAGAAGACCATTTGCTGTCTTAACCGCACTGACATCAGTGTAATGCAAAAATCTTTCTTCAACACTTCCATTTGGAGTCACATAACAGTATTGCTGCTAACTGCGACTTCATACTTGTTAGAGGATTCATCCGAACTTAATGCAACAAAATTGACACTTGAATTTATTTTTACATTCGCAACATAACAACTACAACCGAAGAAACTAATTCGTTTTAAATGGATGAAGAAATGCCACGATATACAGTTGAATTCTCCAAATGCGATTTTAGTATATCGTTTTGTTTTGCTGTTTCATAATTTCATATAGAAATTCTATAATATTTCCTCTATTATATGACGAATCGCTTTCGTTGTGACCTCTAAATGCCAGACCTAATTTTCCAAAAAGACAAGTAACTCTATTTAAATTACTAATTATTTCCCTGTTTTGCCCAACCAGTTCATAGCGTTTTTCCACTTTCAGCTTATATTGATTACTCAATGAAAATTCTATTCTCTAATTTTTCCAAATAAATGCAGTTCTTTTTGATTAGCTATATGAATTGCTAATTCTCTGTGTCTCTTCCCAGACCTATAAATATTATTTAGATCATCATATCTTAGTGAATTTCACTCGGACATTTTAGAGAAAACAGTAGAGATGGCCAGCAAAAAAGTTTATTCAAAAACTTGCAACTACAAAGTCATGTTTCCGATTCATAAACCTTATCACTAAAATGTCTAACACATGATTTTAATTTTGTTGCAATTGTTATATTTAATTTAGACTGGCCACTTTCTATTATTTTAATTTTATCAGCAAATGAATACGTATTAAAAGCTTTAGCCTCCAGTTGTTGAATAATGCAACCACGTACATCAATATCAACGGTCGAAATATCTTTTTCAATCTGAGCGTTGCTGGTAGTAGTCATGAATACGATTGCAAAATCAAATCACCCAACAGCCTCAAGCTACGGTGTTTAACAAGGGACAATTGTATTGTATATCTACAAAATGCTTTTTACTGTCAGCCAAATTATACAACTTTGAATTTTTGCTTACACTATAATTTAGATACCACCAAATAAGAAAAAAATTTACATAAACTAACATTTACACTAATATTTAAGCGTCTTGTTTACAGGTAGGTAGTAAGTAATACGAACGAACACAGTGAATTGTATGGGTTTTACAATTCGCAATTTCCACATTCAAATTTCGAAGGGTTTCCTTGTAAGGGTGGGAATATTTAAAAGCCTTTAACTTATACTGTAAATGGTGTGATGTATATGCGCTATTGTTGATCAGATTGTTTAATATATGATTTTGATGGGGTTTGATGAATATTAAACGGAATTTTTGTATTACGGTAAAACTAACTTAAAAAGCGGAAAAAGTTACGTTCTTGTTTATGAGAATGAATTAATTCTTTATTTATATTTATCTCAATTTTTATTTTTTGTTACTCCGTTAGTTACGCCTAAACCTAGTAAATAAACTTTTCCGCTTCCATAACTTCTCTGTTAATACAATTAAAGCATTGCGTCTATATATGCGACAGCTTCATATGCATCACTCCCTATAAAACCACATTTTTAAAATTAAAATGCCGATCTATTAACATGATTTAATATTTTTTTATTATTCAGAAAGAGGGCAGCGGCTCTTTCGGTACTTAGATTGGCAGAGACCATAGGGGTCGGTATGGCAGTCTAAGACACACTACCGCGATGTGGAAGGCAACGGGAAACCACCACATTATCTCCCAAGTACACAGCGTACTTAAATTGTAATAAACATGATGGCATTCTCTGGGGTAAAAGATTCCGGAGTTAAAATAGTCCCCCATTCGGATCTCCGGGAGGGGACTACTTCGGAGGATGCGATCGGAAAGAGAGTCGGAAACATTCTGCGAGTCGGAGCGTGGAATGTTAGAAGTATGAAGCAAGTAGGTAAGCTAGAGAACCTAAAAATCGAAATGAATAGGTTATCACTAGACATAGTAGGGATTAGCGAAGTTCGGTGGCCAGAAGCGGGGATTTTGGAGTGGAGACTTCAGGGTAATTCATACAGGAGCAGAGGAAGGACATTTGGGTGTGGGGATAGTTATGCGGAAAAGATAGGATACTGTGTAGAAAATTACTTACAAAAGAACGAAAGAGTACTCATGGTTAGATTAGAATCTAAACCGGTAAACACAGTAATAATACAAGTATACATGCCCACCTCTAGCTACAGTGACGAAGAGGTAGCAGCCATCTACAAAGATATCGAAGACATATTAAGATACGTAAAAGGACATGAAAATTTAATAATTACGGGGGATTTTAATGCCGTGGTAGGTGAGGGTAGGGAAGGAGCGGTAGTGGGTTTATTTGGTTTAGGCACGAGAAACGACAGGGGAAATAGGCTGGTAGAATTTTGTGACAAGAACAATTTAATTATCACAAACACATTATTTCAACATCATGCTAGAAGACGATATACGTGGAAGATGCCAGGAGATACAGGAAGATATCAAATAGATTACATTCTTGTTAGACAACGGTTTAGGAACCAAGTAAAAGACTGTAGAAGCTACCCAGAAGCAGATATAGATTCTGACCACAACATCGTAATTATGAAGGCCGCACTTAAATATAAGAATATGAAAAAAAGGAGCGGAAAAATGCACTTGGACTTAGAGAAACTAAAAGATAAAGATATTCAAGAAAGATTCGAAAAAAAGTCAAATGAATTGCTCAAAGATATCGGGAAAATATCTGATACTAAGGAAGTAGAAACAGAATGGAATAACATTAAATCTAGCCTAGACATGGCGGCCAGAGATATTCTGGGCTATACACAAAAAGAAAATAAGAAACCATGGATAACAAAGGATATCCTGAATTTAATAGAAGAAATACGAAAATACAAAAATAAATCAGACGAAACTGGAAAACAGAGATACAAAGCCATAAAATGGGAAATTATTCGAAAATGCAGGAAAGCTAAAGAACAGTGGATTGATGAAAAGTGCAAAGAGGTACAAACGAAGATGGAAATAGGAAAAACAGACGAAGCATACAAATTAATTAGAATGAATTTTAGGGATATAAAACCGTACAGCAAAAATATAAGGGACGCACAAGGAAACGTCATTATAGAAAACGTAGAGAAAGTGGGTAGATGGCAAGAATATATAGGGAATTTATATGCAGGAGAGAAACTAACTGCATTAGAACAGGAATCAGACATTGAAAATGAGGACTTGGGATATCCCATACTTAGAGATGAGTTTGAATTAGCATTAAAGAGTCTGAAAAATGGTAAGGCGCCGGGTACAGATAAGGTGCAAGCAGAAACTCTAAAAGCCGCAGGACAAGCAGTAACAGAACGTCTCTTCCAACTTGTAAGCTATATGTATGAGACAGGCGAGATACCCAAAGATTTCAAAAGTAGCATCATAGTTACTATACCAAAAAAGAAAGGCGCGGATAGATGTAAAATTTTCGAACAATAAGTTTGACAGCACACGTGTCAAAACTATTAACTAGAATTGTGCAAAGACGAATGGAAAAACGGGCGGAAGAAATACTAGGAGAAGACCAATTTGGGTTTAGGCGGAACAGGGGAACACGGGAGGCTATTTTAGCTCTGAGAGTGATAATGGAGAAAACAATAGAAAAGGGAAAGCGTGTATATAGGGTTTGTAGATTTGGAAAAGCTTTCGACAATGTAAAATGGAAAAAAATGTTTGAAATACTCAAAAAGATTGGAATGAGTTATAGGGATAGACGAATAGTACATAGCTTATACAAAGAGCAAACAGCAGTAATAGAATTAGAGCAGGAACATAGAGAAGTAAACATTAGGAAAGGGGTGAGACAGGGATGTGCCCTATCCCCATTGATTTTTAACTTGTACATAGAAGAGGCAATGAATACTGTCAAATGCAGGAAGACATTTGGAATTACTATGCAAGGACAAAAAATTGATATGCTTAGATTTGCAGATGATATAGCAGTATTAGCGTCTAGCAAAGAAGAGTTAGAATCTGCTCTTAATGAAATGGAAACGGTTCTGACAGAGAGATACGGTATGAAAATTAACAAAACTAAAACTAAAGTTCTAGTATGCAAAAATGGGGAAAATAAATCAAAAACAAGAATACAAGTATGTAACACGAACTTACAAGAGGTTAAGGATTTCTGCTACCTAGGAAGCCAAATAACGCAAGATTGAAAAAGCACAAAAGATATAAAACAAAGATTAGCACAAGGTCGTGTTACATTTAACAAGAAAAAGCAACTACTGTGCTCAAAGACCACAAACATAGAAACAATGAAAAGATTGCTTAATACATATGTGTGGAGCACAGCACTGTACGGATGTGAAGCCTGGACAGTAGGAGAAGCGGACAAGAAAAAGGTAGAAGCCTTTGAAATGTGGTGCTACAGACGTATGATGATGATATCATGGACAGACAAAGTTAAGAACGAAGAGGTACTAAAAATGGTAGGGGAAGAAAGAAATATGTGGAAAACGGTAAAAAATAGGAGAGATAGGATGATAGGCCACATACTACGGCATGAGGGAATAGTGCGGAATATATTAGAAGCAGAGATCGGAAAAAAGAGAAGAAGAGGCAGACCTAGGTTAGACTACTGCACACAGATAGTAAAAGATGTAGGCTGTAGGGGTTTCAGGGAGATGTGTAGGCTAGCTCAGAATAGAAATCAATGGAGGTACGCATCCAACCAATCCCAAGATGGATAAACTAATGACGAAAAAAATTAACTGTGCTTAAACATGATGATCATTATAATTAACTACAAGAATTGGTTGGGCAATATTCTCGACTAATGTTAAGTGTGAAAGGATTTACTGGAAAACCATTATTTCGGCAAACGTCTAAGTGTTGGGGGATCTTGGTAGCCACAGGTTGCTTAACCCCCTTCACTGAATCTCGGTGAAATAGGGCATAAAATTAGAAAACAATAGAAGGGAAACGAGCTGTATACACATGCTGTGTGAGAATTTCAGGCAACTATGTAGGCTAGCTCAGAATATAAATAAGTGCAGGTACGTGTCCAACCAGGAAAACCATTAATTCGGCAAACGTCTAAGTGTTGGGGGATCTTGGTAGCCACAGGTTGCTTAACTCCCTTCACTGAATCTCGGTGAAATAGGGCATAAAATTAGAAAACAATAGAAGGGGAACGAGCTGTATACACATGTTGTGTGAGAATTTCAGGGAACTATGTAGGCTAGCTTAGAATATAAATAAGTGCAGGTACGTGTCCAACCAGTTTTGAGACGGAAAACCTAATGACGAAAAAAAAGCGCAGATAAATCTGATGATTTGTATAAACAACTAGTTGTTGGTTGCGAAATATCTGCAACTAATGTTGACTGTGCGAAAAGATATATTGGAAAATATATTAAATCGGTAAAGGGTTAAGTGTTGGGGGAACTTGGCAGCCACAGGCTGCTTACCTCCCTTCACAAGCACTGAAGGTAGGAAAAATAGGGTATATAACTGTAAAACAATAGAAGGTGACCGAACTGTATCTAACAAGAAAGAACAGCACCTATGAGGAAAGACAACAAACATAGAACAAGAAGAAAATTGTTGAAAGCATTTGTGTGGAGCACAGCACAGTATGCTTATGAAATACGGGCAGTCTGAAACGCAGACAGAAAAACGGTAGCAGCTTTTTGAAATACTGTGTTTCAGATGTATGAGGACGATAGCATGGACAAACAAGGATAATAACAAATAGGTTATAGAAATAGTAAGGAAACAAGGATATCTGGGGAAAAAGAGAAATAGAAGGGTGGAATACGTTCTAAAGCATTTTGGGGAATAGTATGGGATATATTACAAGCAGAGATAGGAAAAAGAGGTAGATGTAGACCTAGATCAGATAGTGATAGATGCAGACTGTGCAAATTTCAGGGAAATCTGTAGGTTAGTTTAGAATAGGAAACAATGATGGTACGCGTCTAACCAGTTCCAGGACTGAAGACCTAATGATGATTCAGAAATAAGTTAATTTTGATTTGCTAAACTGTTGCCAAATTTGAGTCCTATATACTGTAATTAAAGTCCTGTCGGGAATGTGTGCATTATGTCGTGAAGGTATTGATAACTTCAAGAAATATAATACACTTTATGTGACTGCACTTCGACATCCACTTGCCCTGTAACATCTGAAATCGGATGTCGTTAAGTTTTTCATATTATACTTATTGTTATAATTATAGTTATAGGGTCTTTATTTCATACAAATTTACAACACAATTTACAATAAAATTTATAAAATTATTTCGTCGTATATCAAAGTTTCGATAAATATGAGAAATTTTGTGTAGATGTCATAAAGCGGCGGTTTAAAAATTGGTATATATTATTCAGTTCCGCTGTTTGTGTGTAGCTAGCGTGCAGGAAATTCGATGCAGTATTTATATACAGACGACACACGCATTCTGGCGGTTCTGCGACGTCCACGAGCTTGTGGACGTATATTCCTTCTACTACGCTAAACGTTTTGGCATAATCTGTTTTGCCTTGTAATGCGTAATAAAGTAAACCATTGTTTGTTCTAAAGTTTTTGGCAGGTAATAAATTTTATTCTTCAATATTGTGCAAAAATAAGTTTCAGCCATAAAGATATGGAAGTCAATTGCGAAAGCTGTTCTGTTATATACTCATTGGAGAAGGATGCTTTTTAAACTAACTCACGAAACATCACCAATTTCTACAAATATCAGTCTGCATATTTTAGAAATCTAAATATTTCTTCGCTTATTGTACTAGGATATGATTAGAAGCAATTAGCAAAATCCAAGAATTTAGAGCAGAATATACGAGCATTTCTTTCAGGACGGATTTGAACCTTTAATTGCTTGAACATAACTGTAAAAAAGGATGTTCAATAGGAAACATTAATGTATATTACAGTTGAACAGATGATACTTTATTGCGATTTTTATAAAGAAGATCAGTCTGATTTTTCGATAACGCACATGTGCACGTTTTTATGAACGCATAATGTAACACATTATGCCAGTCCTAATTATAAAAAAATGCTACAATGCAAAATAACGCACCAACTACTTTGCCATTGGCAGTTGGCGGTAAATAAAGCATCAACAAATGTTATGGTAATAATAGACATTCGTTTATTACAATTTGACTGACGAACAATATTACACGGTACATATATAGGTGGTAAATAATATTTTTCATTAACTTTTTCATTATTTTCCAACTCAAATTTTATAAATTCATGCGCATGTTCATATTTATTAATTTCTATATTTTCGTCGCTTGATTTGTATGCTTCTAAAAATCCTGCCTACTTTACGTTCCAGGCTGATTAACTATCTCTATATATGTCTTATTTTCGTTGCAACCATTCTTGCCATTTCTCTGTGCGTTTGCCATATTTTCCCTTCCTTGGGTACTGGTTCTATTCTCAATAGTACGGGATTTATTATTTTCCTTTCCCCCGTCACTCCTAATGGCATTTCCTCTATTCCAATTATGCATATTTTCAAATGGTCTACTTTGATATCTCTCCGGTCCATTATTCCTCTGGAATTTAAATGTATTCATGGGCTGGCTCCTTGGTCTAATATCCATCCTCCTCGGTTGACCCATGTCATCATAACGTTAAAAAAATTCTAAAAACCCATCTCTATCAACAATATTTTGTAAGACTATGCATTGCCTTACTTCCGTTTCGAAGTCACCTACTAAACATTTTATAATCTGCTTGTCCTCTAAAGGAAGATCAAGTTGTTTGGCAACGCTAAATTTTCCTAGTCATACCTGAATCGCTACAATATTTGCCCATCAATAAATTATCTCTGACTTTGAATTACTGGTTGTTTTACCAAAAATGCTTTAAAAATTTTATTTCGAAGTCTTTAAACGAGTTCAACTCACTTTCAATTAGTCCAAACCAAATTTCTGCACTACCCTTCAACATGGATCTTACAATATTTAACTTCGTTTGCTCGTCCCAGCTACCTTGTATAAAAGTTTTTAAGTTATTTAAAAATATTTTAGGATTAAGTTTATTATACTTATAAAATTTCGAATGTTGTTCCAACACGAATATTTTTAACTTTATCTTGCAGATTATCAAACTTATTCCCTAAGTCTGTTTTAAGATTTACCAAATCATTTCTAAATGTTTTAAAACCAGCTTGGCAGCTTCCCTCTATTTCATTTACTTTTTGATCTAAAGTTTTAATTTTCCCATTAGTATCTCTCACTTGCTTTCTGATTCGACTTTATTTGAACAATTTCTTCTTTAACATCATTCATATCCTCTAAAATTTGTACTACTTTTCCTCTAACTTCAAATTTCATTTCTTCAATGGTTTTATTAGTTTCCTCTAAACCCAAAGTTTTTGTTTGGCTAATCTCTTTAAATTTCCTTTCATTCTTTTCACTTTCTAATCTTAAACTTTCGTCAATTTTGCTATGTTTTCTTCAAATTCTGCTCGTAACTCTTGAATATTTTTATCAGATCTTTCATTTATTTCTTTTATATTCTCATTTTCATTTCTTTCGCTCATTTCGTTCAAGTTTTTCTCATTCTTTTCACACATTTCTTTCATATTTTATTTTGTTCCTGCATACTTGGATTTAGACGTAATAAAAGAGCCATTATTTTTGATTCCTGATCCTCTCCTACACTCTTGGCCTCTGGATTTTCCTTTTCCGTTTTTTTTACAAAAACACTTTCTTGGGAACCAATTTTTACTTCCTCATCTCTCAAACTTTCACGCAGTTCTTTCATTTTGTCAATCATATTGGAAACTAGTCAGATATCACAAAAAAAAATAAACTCCTAAACAAACTACGAGACAAGAAACTTTAACTTACAGACGAATTAATTGTGTAACAGGTTGGGTCGTCCTTAAAAGAGTGATATGACAAGGCCGCACTGAGAGCGTCACTAAAAGAGTGTTGTAATACAGATACAGCAATTTGTAAAACTTGAAATTGTTCACTTACCTTCCATTTTAAGTTTACCTGGCTAGCTCAACGGAATTGATGGAGTTTTCAAAAAGAATAAAACACAGCAATATCACAAAGCATTTATACAGTATGAAATATTTTCTCTTATACAAAAGCATATAGAACATTTACAACATCGTTTCTTTTAAACATAAAACAATTTCTAAGCAGAAAAATTGTTCCTTACCTTATTTTAAATTTACAAAACTAAATCTTTTTTTTATGGATGGTTTACCTGGTTATGATTATTTCCACGCTTGTAAGGTTTGTTTGGCCAGGTTATCTTGAAGAATTTTCCTTCTTTATTGTAAATAATAATTTTAATTTTTTATGTAATTTGCGTTTAAAACATCACTTCTATATTCATTGCAACAATGCAATTATCAAATTAAGAAATGCTTGCTGCATGCTTCAAATATTATCTTTGCAAAGCAACAACTTGCGATTTCTATCAAATTAACATATAGCAATCGAATTTATAAATAGAATGAATCTCTTATTTGATATACGCTTCCTTATATATTCTAATTTATCAGTTTTCAAAAGGTTGTAAAATGTGCGCAATCCCATTCTAAATAATAAACGCCTATCTTACGTAATATTCTTGGAAATCTTCAATAGCGTTCAAATTTGTCGAGCTTTATTACCTTGTTAGCTGGTTCCAGTTATTCGTAAAGCGCGCTGTCACTTCTTGTTTAACACGTATACTACTATTGTGGCGTCGCATACTAATGCAAAAGGTAATCTATTTTATCAGATATTTCTTGGATTTTGCGGGCCGCTTCTTGGAATCAAATGTTTCATTTAATAATTAGATATTTACGTAGTTCTAAATACCGATGACTCATCTCCTTATATTTCTAATATTCTAGAAAGTTCTTTATTTAAAATAAGTTTCAGTAATCCACGGGGTGATTAATTTAAACTTTAATCGCTTTTTAAAGCAAAAGGGGTTGCATTTATAAAAATACCTGCTTTCGTGTTTCCGTACACAAAATTTATTAAAATTGGGGTTTAAAATACACGTTAATTGTAGTTTCTTAAGCAAACTGCATAAAGCTAGTGCTATTTACAGCAAATCAAAAGCACTTTTATCAAAAATGTATTGATTATTAGTAAGTGAAAATAAATGGCTTTGTATTTATTTTTAAATGATGCATTTTGCGGTATCTTACAATTAATTAATTTTACATATACAACACACGTTATTTGCTATTTATCTACAATACGTATATATCATACAGGGTGATTATTTATACACGCGCAATTGAATTTTTTGTTTGTACCTAAATGAATAAAAGTACGCTTGTATTGTACAGAGCGTAATCATGAATTTGCAAAAAATTTTATTTTACTGGATTATATTATATTTTAGTGGAATTTATTTGTAGAATTTGGGTTTCACTGACTTCTCGTCACTATATATATAAATATTTTAGGTAGGTAATTATACAAGGTAAATTGATAAACACTAACATATTGTAGTTGATAAGAGGAAATAATAATTTAGACTTTTATGCAAAGTACAAATGATCATTTCAAATCGAGCTAGTAACTGAAAGATGGAAAATATAACGTCTTGGTTGAGTACACGATTCAGATTTGTAAATTTTCCATTATATATAAATATATATATATATATATATATATATTTATTGACGTGGAATTAAAGGTCAAATAAGTGTAGACAATAAAATTTAATCAACTATGTATATAGGAAATAGAAGCAAATTATCTACGCGCCAAACTAGTCAGTTTATATAGTAAAAACGGACAGTTATTAAGATATTTTTCTATTTTTAAATTGGAATGTTAATTTGCATAAGGGAAGAAAGCTTTAGAGTACATAAAACTCGAGGATACGCATAAGTAATTATAACAATTTTAAATCAGACGCATGAAAGCAGAAAGAGAGCTTGCAAGTATAGAAAATCAATAATTTTAAACGCAAACATTTCCAGTTACATAAAAGCAAAAGTTCGTTTACAAATACTAAAAAAGGAGAGAAACTAGGAATTGTTAGTTTAAACGGTCGGTGGCTTCGAAGAACACCTGTTCATTAAATGTCAGGTTTATGGAAATTTAAGCGAACGTTAGCACAAAATTCTATAGAAGTTTGTTTGCAATGGTCACTGTATAAGCTGCTAAAACAACAAGTGCCTTGAAGACTGAGCAAAATAAACGATCGATAATGTAAAACAGACAGAGAAGCGTATAAAGAAAGCGTTGGTTACAAATCACGTCTAAATACACGGGTAAATGTGAAGGCCAACACAAAATCGATTTTCTGGAGCTTGAGAGGGGTTTATAAATGAGACAATAAATATGAGTAGAACGGAGAAAGATAACTGATAGCTGGAGCGTTGTGACGAGGGAAAACTATATCATTGGTTAAAGGCGAAGCAGTTTGGAGAAGAGCGCGTCCGTTGAAAGATTAAACAAAATTCAGTGTAACAGTATAATGATCTCGGAATTTTTCAGACCTTACGTTCGGAATTAGTAAAAGTAAATTGAAAAATAAGTTTTTCAAGGGAACTAGTTTCCATGGGGAGTTTAGAAAAACGTATAAATACTCGAAAAAACATATTGAGGCTCTCTTTCCTTTTAGATCTGAGACAGTGCTTAGATCTGCAACGTAATAATAGTATATGCTCTTACGGGTATTAATTAGTGTATATTCGGTAAAGTTGCATACAACATCCTGTTGAAAATATGTAAAGCTGTAGTAGCGTACCGCAAAAGTTGTAAAAGTGATATTGCACGAGTTGGTGCTGTAGTCTAGATAAAAGGTGCCGTTACTACAACGACTCTATCGAATAAAGGGATGGTGCTTGGCTAAGCGTAGCCGAAACCTTAAATAATATGCATGAAGTATATTTGGTATGGAATGTTAATTTTGGGACAAGGCAAATATCTGGGTAGAAGAATAAAGGTGGTAGCAGAGATTTGGATGGTGGGGATCTGTTGAATCCAGACATCATCGAAGTAGATGGACACAACGACGAGGGTTTTTGGTACCCATCTTCAAAGGTGACGAGAAGCGAAGACTTCTCCAGGTAAAGAAACTTACTTTCCTGGTTTTTTTTTGTATAAACATTTGTGTTGATATTTTTGTGTTGAGTGTCTTGACGTAGTGGGGGTGTCTTTGTTACCATCAAAACTCGTTTAAAGGGGTATAGGTACAGGACAATTAATTTTGATTATTAAAAAGGGTTTTTTGATAATATAAAGGTTTATTCATGCTATAAAATGTTGTTGTAAGGAGCAAACGAATCTTTAAATTTGTTTTCAATAAAAATGCAAGGTTTAAAAGCATTTAGAGGAACTGGGTTATAATGAGCTCAAAATACACCAGAATAAAGTCAAACTAGGGTTGCATGTGGGGCCCATCTACTCATATTTAATAGAATTTGTTGAAATATATTAAATTCAAGGACTTTAAAGAATTTAATAATTGAGGAGGTAACAGTTTTAGCAAACTGTCTGTACCAAGATGTAAATATTTTATTAATAATGGAAACTTGTTAATATGCGTAAATAAAAGGTTGTGTGTTTTGTTTTATTATTTGACTGGTAATTTCATTTGACTGTGTTTGTGAGAAAGGAAGATGCTTAGGATGGTATGTATTCAAAAAGAAGCCGATTGCTGAGCTAGCCAGGGTGAGCAAATATAGGCGTTCAAAAAGGTAGTGTAAGAAATAATAATTTTTTTTAGGAAAAATATATAAATATATATATATATATATATATATATATAAATAAGATGTATCTGTAAACACATCGACTTATGAAGCGTATCTAACAGTTTTGGCGCTATACCTTGAACCATGTTGATGCAGTAAGCATAGTAATGCATTCCACACAATTACAATTATTGTCTATTTTGAAAATGATGAAAACAACTGAAGAATATTTTCAAGTGCTACGATGAGATAATCCTTTCAGAGAAATGTTGATTGATGCTATGGGGTTATGGTACCCCTTAGGTAATGGTATCAAGCTAAATTTAGATTTTAATTAAAAAATATTTGCTTCGTCAGCTCGAGTATGAAAGCTGCAACAAATCTGTTAATAATTCTCAACCGAAATACCAAATCTATTTGTTTCTACCATGCAATTGAATTCTTTGGCATAGAGATCTACACGAACTGAACGGCATAGCCAACATTATTATTTTCTCTATGACATGTTTCAGTTAAAACAAATGTCTCAAGAGCAACTTTACAAACATTGTTCAAATTTTCAAAAGTATCAAAGCATTACGGTAAAGTAGATATTAATGTCATTGACCAATCTGACACAGTGTTCGTTCTGTGTATGTCGATAGAAACCAGTCAAACAGCTACGAGGGTAAGGTAAAAAGTTCTCGGCCTGACACAGAGATGGCGTTTCAATCAGCAAAAATTTATGCTTCCCGCCTGCGTGCACATGTCATTAGTTCGTATGACAAGTTTCAACTTGCTATCTCAAGTAGTTTGTTTACACGAATGTTTTCAAGCAGACGTCTTATGCGTGTTTCCTTAAGATGGATAAACTTGAATTACGCGCGGTCATAAAATTCTTCGTTTTGGACGAATTATCCCCTCAGGAAATTCATCCTAAGTTGACAAAAGTTTACGGGGACTCTGCTCCTTCCCTGTGAACCGTTAAAAAGTGGACAGCTGAATTTAAACGTGGTCGCACGTTTCTCAAAGATAACCCACGTGAAGGACGACCAAAAATCGCAACCACATCGGAAACGATCAAAAAAGTGCATGATATCGTGTTGGACGATAGGCGAGTGAAAGTAAAGGAGATAGCTGAGGCTGTAGGGATATCAGACAAAAGGGTGCGAAACATCTTACACAAAGAGTTAGGGATGCGAAAGCTCTGCGCAAGATGGGTGCCGCAATTGCTGAATGCCGATCAAAAGCAAATGCGAACACGAGTTTCGCAGGAATGTTTGGGCTGGTTCAATAAGGATCAGACCGATTTTGTGCGGCGAATTGTTACTATGGATGAGACATGGGTCCACCATTACACGCCAGAAACGAAACAGCAGTCGAAGCAGTGGGTGGAAGCCGGTTATTCAACGCCATGGAAAGCGAAGTCGATCGCATCTGCCGCATAGGTGATGACCAGCGTGTTTTGGGATGCGAAAGGAATCCTGTTAATAGATTACCTTGAAAAAGGCAGAACAATTACAATCCAATATTACTCCATCCTTCTTGACCAGTTGGATGCCAAAATTCGCGAGAAGAGGTTTGGCTTGAAAAAGAAAAAAAATCATCTTTTACCAAGACAACGCACCTGCACACAAGGGTGCGTTGGCGATGGAAAAATTGACGGATTTGGTGTACGACTTGCTCGGTCATCCCCCTTATTCCCTTGATTTGGTGCCCTCAGACTTCTACCTATTCCTAAACTTGAAGAAATTTGTTTCTGGGAAGCGCTTCATGTCAAATGAAAAAGTTGAGAGGGCCGTAGACGAATATTTTTACAACCTTCCAGATTCTCACTTCCGGGAAGGAATGCTGATGTTGGAGAAACGCTGGTCCAAGTGTGTTGAAATTAAGGGGTTATGTCGAAAAATAAAATCTTTTTTTACTGAAAATTGCAGTCTTTTATTGTAGGCCGAGAATTTTTCACCTTACCCTCGTATAGATATATATATATATATATATATATATTGAAGCTTGTTATAAAGATAAATAGTGCATCTAGTGTAATTATAGCATTGAGAATATTATTAACCTAACCAATAACGGTAACCAGTAAAGAAAGAAATTTTTCGAAACGTATCAAAGTTCAAGTCTCGAGAACGGTTAACTATACTGTAATAATAGCTATTGAATATACGTTTCTTTCAAACTTTGATTTACAAAACTTAGTTAAAGAATTTGCTGATATTAAAATATGACGACAAGCAGTTTTCTAAACAATGCACCAATGTTCGTATTAAAAAATTTTTAAATTGTAGTAATCTCCATATATTTTTTTATGAACGTTAAAATTAAAAAGTATTGTAGTATAAATACACGTTCCTATAGAAAGGCCAGTGTGAAAAATTACAGTCTTTCACAGAGCAGTAAAATTACTAGATCACTCCTTCCCCCTCAAATATGTTTTTAAAATTAGTTTCAAGCCAAAAAGCCTCCACAAAATAATCCAAACTTAAATTTGTTTTGAACTATCCTTTTTTACTTCGATCTATAGATAAGCTGTATATCAACCAAAATTATTGTTCTTTAGCTTGAAATACAGCTATTTGAATTAGTTTTATAAGCTAAACAATATTTACTACCTCTTAGCCCATTGCGGATGAATCGTTTAAGCATCAAACTTCGTATAACGCACGTAGTTGCATAATTTGGCTGGCTTGTTTAGTCAGTATTGCTAACTGAAAACTCATGATTTTCACCTGTGTGTCTTTTATTTTCCACGACTAGAGGTCTTACGCATACATATTTAGTCTACAAAAACAAAAATAATCGGTTTACACAGAACTGGATTAGATGTTCTGAACATTTCGAAATCCAAAACAAAGCTTTAAACAATAATTAAAAATTATGTAACACAAGAAATCAAACCATATTGATTTGTATGTTAATAAAGCTAAACATTACAAATTCTTGATTCGTTAGACAATGGTGATGAAGCAACAACATACTCATTTGCATTTACCGCAATAGTCCATCAATATTAGCCTTGTGGAGTCATTTATTTCGGTATTTTCATAATAAACCAGTTACAACTCATTCATTATTACAAATCTGCAATTAAATGTAAATACATTAACAAAAGCAAATTTCTAGGTTTGTATAATTTAAAATAATATTAACAGTTCTGACAAATGTAGAAGAAAATGCGTTTTGTGCCCTTTCAATAAACTAGAATCTATATAATTGTAAGGGTTTCTGCAAGATCTTTCTACAATTGCAAGCTTGTTTCAAAAAACAAACAAACAGACAGATGTATGGAAATTATTAATGTACAGAGGTTTGTTAGTGAAACAGTAAAACTTTAAATTCCTGTAGTTAAGTAGGTTTTTATTCCAACAGGAATGTTTATATAGTTTTCTGTCACGTAAGGCGAATCATTTTATTTCCAAAAAATAACATCAAACAGGTGGCTTGCATTAGAATCTATGCACTCTTTTAGTTTCAGTCGACAACTTTCCGTTATTCGCAGTAACTCTTACAGTTTAAACCGCGAATTCTTACACTTAAAAGTTCATAAATACATCGCGCAAGCGCGGAAAAAGCGACGCCACGGGCGGCTGGTAACGCTAATCTTATACAGATTTGACGCGCCCATCTGTCAATGACGTCACCCAATCAGCAATTTTAATTACGCAATATATAAGTTAGATTAGCAACAATTATGTCAATAAGGTACTCACATAATAGGTCCAGATTTCCACGAAGTACGCCAAGCGTCCTTCAAGATAGATAAAGATGGCGTCAGCCCACTTTAAGATAATTGCTGGAGGGTACGCCCAACGCTCTTCCAAAGCGCTCGGACGGGATCTCAGGGCTCCACTCCGGGGTGATTAAAGATGGTGCTTGCTCCGGTGCTGTTGGCGGAGCATGGACATCCGGCTCGTTCTTGGGTTGTGGATTACTCCAAGGTCGTATCAGATTTCTATATGTAGCGGAACGATAAGGAATAGGTTAATTAGGGAAAGACAAACACAGATAAGCAAGGGAAATCTACATAATAAAATAAAGATACGATACCAGTCACGACCGCCCTTCTCGATGTTCAAAGGCAAAACGGCCTGACACGACCGCCCTTCTCGATGTTCAAAGGCAAACGGCCTCGTTAAAGCGTCTCACGGAAACACTTCTCCCACTTTTGTTCTTTCACGCGTCGGCGCGAAGTTCCCGCGCGATCTCGCACAAACGCCCTCTGGCGAGACGAAAATATACGCCAAGTCTTTTGAATTAGTGGCGCGAAACTTCCGCACATCAAAATTAAACTAAAACAATGTTTAGTGCCAATTTAGAACGTAACATAACATTGCCGGAGAAATGCCTACGATTTCTTGAATTTTTCGTTTTAGTTCCGCTAACGTTCAGTATACACATTGCTCTTGAGAAAACGCCAAAGAAAAAGCTGCATGCAAACAATGCTGTAGATCTAGCTGCAGTTGGCCAAAAAAGTCCCCGTGTTTAAATATGATATGGTTTGGAAAGAATTCTCTTAAAACCATGAGCACACGAAAAGTACGGTTCATAGCACTGTCTTGTTGAAATCCTGTAACTTGTAGAAATCGAACCAATTCTTGCGCCAAAAATGTATTGACGAAGTCTGTTACACGTTGCAGTAACGGCTGTGACGTCTTCATTATTATCTTGAAAAAGAATTGTCTACTTATGCAAGATGATAAAAGTGAACACTACACTGTGACCTTCGATCTATGCAACAGTTTCTTATGTACGAAGTGAAAAGAGGCTCGTTTGACATAAATCTATGGCCGACTAAGTTTTCATCGCCATCTAAACGCTACAACATTTCTTGACAAAAATTTATACTAATAGAAACATCGCCATCTTAATTCCGTAACAATTTGAATTTTGTAAGGGTTAAAACTTAAATTCTTACATTAGATTTGAGGGATTGATGGTTCACTAATATTCAAGGCTAATACATCTTTATTTGCACAACATTTTGGACTGCGCGTTAGAGCAGTTCGAACTTTATCAATATTTTCTGACTTTTAATACTTTTTTCTGCACCCTTTATGCTTTGAATTTAACGTGGATCCAGATTCTTCAAACTTTTGAACCCATAACTTAATTACAAGAACACATAGCACACGCCCATACCTCTGAATAATTGATAGATTGCAAAATAACCTTCGTACAATTGTCGTTAAGTCACCACGTTTATAAAACGATTTAAAACAAGAAACATAATGTGCAACTAACAACTGTTTCAGGTTTACTACTGGTAGTAAATGGCTGAAAATATGCCAACAAGTTCAAAGCCTTTAAAATAATGGTCGCCTAAATTATTAAGTTTTTAAGTTTTCCCGCTTCAATGACGAAGCCTTTACTAATCATACAGTGTAGATTTATTGGAAATTTAATTTAAATGGTACTGTAAATAGGATGAAGATCAATGTTGATTTATTTAAATGTAGACAGAAAGGAAAATCAATTTTGAAAAATAGTGTCATCTAAATATCCACCATCGAGGTGCCAACACTTCTCATACCCGGCACTAACATTTTTAAACACACTTTTACGCCAAATTGTGTGAAATGTGAACAATCTCTACACAAGCATTCGTCTAAGTTTAAGTACGAGGATCGGTTTACTGCAGTAGACTCTGCTCTTTAGATAACCGTATAAAAAACAGAAGTAAATGGCTGGGCTAAGGTAAGGCCGTAGAATGTCACCTCTTCACGAAATCAGCTTGTTAGGGAATATTTCCTTGAGCAATCGGTATGGTAGCGTTGCACAAATGCCAAGTTGCGTCATCTTGTTCTGCAACATCCTAGCGATCTATCCACAGAATTGTAACAGCTGTGTCAAGAGAAATTTTCTTAAGATTTTGCAAGGGTTCACTTAAAATAATAAGGGTTCATAATATTTTACAATTGCATTTCCGCTCAAATAGTAACTTTTGAATGAAACGGCTGTTGACATTTTAATTTTGAGTTCGTTTCTTACAAAAATATGTAATTTTTGTTTATGGATCTGACCGTTCAAATAAAATTAGGATTATATGCCAATAATATTTTGTTAAGTTAACCAACCGTATCAGCACTGTGTTAACAAATCTTCTTTCTAAGATCACGCTATTAGGTTCCAATCCTGCATCATATTCTTCTAAAAGTAAAATTTTGAATGCAGTTAGAGTATTCGGTGCAAAATTCATTTTGGTACAGCTAAAACAGCTGAATTTATGCACATCGGCTATACTAGATCTTCACGTACAAACGCATTAACTTTCAGAACATTAGCGTTGCTTCTTACGTTTGCTCGATTTCTCCCGGATGGTCTTTTATTTAGTGTTAATCAAAGATTTAATTATGCTGACGCCCAGATGTTAATTTACATTGTATAACTAATAATAAGCACGCCATAACCGCAAAGCATCCACGAAAGGATCGTCAATACTGAATTTAGAATAGAATAATCTTCATAATAAGGCATCGCTCTTTTACCGAATTACAAAATAGCAAATGGCTGTGGAAGTTAGAATTCTATGTCGATTTGGCGAAACATATGAACCAACTGGATTTAAAATTGCAAGGAGAAAACAAGCTTCTCCCTGATTTATTGCTAATATCAAATCGTCCGGAAGAAAATGATACTGTTTCAATCACAATTATGTAAAAAATATTTCACACATTTGAAAACATGTGAAATATTCAGCCACACTACTGAAACTGAGGATATAACTAAGAACAAATATCAAAACTCACCTTTGTTAGAATTATATAAAAGTCTTTTACTGGTACAATTTGATAATTTGCATAAATTTGCTCGTGGGCTGTTTTCTGTTTTTCGGACTACTTACTTGTATGAGAAAACATTTTCCAAAATGAAGTTTACAAAAATTTTTAGAGATCTAAATTAATAATTGGTACAAGTAAAATTGTTCCACAACTACAAACTATTTTCTGCGTATTAAACTTGTTATTAAGCTTTACCTAGCAAGTAAATAAAAACGAGTTTCCATCATTCTGTCTTTTTATTCAACTTATCACAACAACAACAATAAGCCAAAACTGCGCGGGTCGGATTGATGACACTGACGGTCCAGATTTGCCCGCGTGCCTATAGACCCCAAATCTAAACACACAAATAAAATATTATAAACGGTTTATCCCAAAATATTGATCTCCGCTCATCTAATAGTCTATAATTTACCGTGAGTTTCTAACAACACATGTAACGGATTGCTTTCGAACCAGTAAAGAAACGGCATCAAATATGTCTCTTATCTTTCTATGATTTCACAACGACGTTTTTCAATTGGGTATTGAAGAAACACTTTTATAAAGTTGTGATCCGTGGCCAGTTGTCGTCGTGGCTTAGTTCGTTTGTGTATGACTGCTGAGCCCAAACTCCTGGGTTCAATGTCCGGCACAGACAGCTTAAAATATGTTAGGTGAGCATTTTTCACAAAAATACGCCCTTGTTCGGATGAGAAGTAAAATGTAGATCCCATGTGTGAGTGAAGATCCCTATCTTGCTTGGAATAACAAGGGTTCGGCAAAATTTAATACTTCCAAGTAAACAAAATTTGCTATGGCCAATGTAGTCAAATATAGTAGTCTGCTGTCCATCTTCATATATTCTTCTAAATTGCCTGTTTGGAACGTTTATCTACTAAACTATTTATTCGTTAAACGCGCACTATTTGCTTTTTTTAAACGCTCTAGTAAGTTTTACTTTACATACTATTTAAATTTAAACAGCACGTTTAGTGATTATTCAAACGGTTTGTACTTCTAATTTTCACACTCTTCAGTCTAAGACAGAAGTTTTAAGATCTAAATGAAGAACTATATCCGATAAAAATCAAAAGCTACAGAGCCCAATTTTATAAAGCAGAACTTTAATTTTTTATTTTACAACATGTTGTATTGATGCTTTCATGAAGTTGGTTTTTTTATTAATGTTTTAGAGGGACAAAAAACGTCCCTAACTAAATTTTTTCGATAAATTCTAATATAGAACTGAGGTCGTTTTTAAACGCGTCTGTTGACTTCAAAAAATGTATTTAAATTATTGTTTCTTTGTATATAGTACACAAAAATATGGTCTTATGTACTTGACTAAATTTACTCAAAATTCTAAAATGCAGTGATTGTTAACATAAATTCTCATAAACTATAGAGTTGAACGTTGTTACGTTCCAATAAGCTATTCTAAGAATTTTTTGTTCTAATTGCTAGTCTGTTGATTTAATAAATGCATCTAAACTCTATCTTCTGCAGAGCGAGAATAGTAGGAATCGATTCCTTTCAGATAGTTTTTTTTTAGTTAATCTTGTTAGCTTTTAGACTTTCATATAGGAAAAATAGAGAATTTTTGCAAAAGATGTTTTTATTACTGTTACAGGTATAAAATAGTATAAAGTTAACGAAAAAATGTTGTTTGCGTAAGTTCGGTCACGTAACTGTTGTTTGACAGCTAAAAATGAAACCTTGTAAAAGTGAGGTTGTATTGAAGAATTATATCAACAAGTATGGCGATTGACATTTGTTATTTCCGCTTCCATGTTGGAGAGGTTAGCGACGCATTTTGTGATTGGTTGTTGTTATTTTATAATATAGCGTTAAAGGTCAATTTTCTGTTAATGTTGTAATTTTTCTTTATAATTATAAACAAAACGAGAGTATTGTAAAGGAACGGATACGTCCCCAAACTATATAGTATATCATGCTTTTGCATCTTATTAAACATCTACATGTCATCTATCATTGCTCGATACCGATATCTTTAACATTATCCTAATAATAGGAATCTGGAAGGGTAATATCAGGTAACTGAGGTGTACAAAGAATAGAGCCGTTCATTTCTGTTCACCAATTTAGATATGTTTTATTCACAATCTTAGAGATGCACCATTTTATTGGTCTAAAACAGCTGGCTGAAAGTCGTTCAGTTGTGATATCACAAGTTTAACTAAGACAAAGGAAAATGGACTCTGATTGGATTCCACTAAGTACATTCACTATTGGTCTGTACCAGTGACGTTGTATGTCCACATGGAGCTATGTGTTGGAAGATTACTTCAATATTAAAAAGAACTCGGCTCTTCAAGCATCAAGGTCTGATATATATTTTTTTTAATTTTCAGCGAAGTTCATGGAGAAGTTATATTACCTTTATTACATAAATTAAAAGAGAACTATTTATACTATCTAAATTTATAATATACCCCAATGCAATCATAAGTGAAGGGTATGGGTTGAATATTGCTGTTTAAAACATATAATTTAGAAAATCTCCGTTGACATGTTGGATTAAGAAAGTTTATTATTAAAAACATTTTAGAAAATAGACATATTTACAAATCGCGTCGATTATTATATCTCTATCACCAAAATATACAAGAATTTGTTAAAGTAATGAAATATTTTCTTGATATTCTACCCATCTAAATAAAAATCAAATACAAGTTTTCTATTATCTTCTGTGGCTATAAATTATGTCCTTCATTTTGAGTACTTTTCTATCTTTCTATTTTTATTTCCTGGAAATTCCTTCTACAAAAAGGTTTCAACGTTTTACTTTGAATAACATTTCCAATCAATTAATAAGCTAACTGAAATTTCCGTTGCAGTTTTCAGACTTCTTATATGAAATTTCTCCGAAATAAAGTCTTTCTAATGTATCTCATCCTAATATATTGTACAAATGTCGTTTTTATATTGAACAAGCTTACTAAGAATTGATATTAAACATTACTCTTTATGATGATTCACAAAAATGCATTTAATTTTATACCTAAACGTGCCTACGCCAGGAATGGGAAGTCCTATAGATTTCTTTTATTTATTGGTAGATAAAAACTTTTTACAACTGGTAGTTGATCAAAGAAACAGATATGCAGAGGAATTTTTTTTTTTTTTATCTGGTTCTGATTTTAAATCTAGAATTACGAAGTGGAAGGAAGTGACTGTGGCAGAATTATGTATATTTATTGGTTTATTGTTTCATATGGGCACTATACAACTAAACAGAATAAATGATTACTGGAAAAAAGACACCCTTTTTGAATTGAAATGTTTTTCGGATCATATGGTCAGGGATCGTTTTTTACTAATTTTACGTGGTTTACATTTTGCTCCTAATACTGAACCCGAACCTGAAAACAGTGATTGTTTATATAAAATAAGACCTGTTATAACTTATCGCTCCCTATAGTGGGGGATAAAGAATACTACTATAGTAAGCCTGCTTATCGTAAAAGGCGATTAAAAGGTGCAGCAAGGGGCAGCAGCCTTGCTGGCTAAAAGATATTGGAGGAGGGTCGGTTGGTCTCGGGCGATCCTCAATAATTTACAAGCTTGTTGGGGGTTGGCCGTGACGGATACGGCTTTTTGCTAAAATCTTTAAAAACTGCGTTGTGGAAAGATATGGGAGCCTACCACAATATTTCTCAGGTGTGCGTGGCCTAAAACACGAAATATATATGATGGAGAGCTCACAAGTAAAATTCTTGTCCGGAGGTAAAATACTCCCTCATTCGGATCTCCGGGAGGGGCTACTTGGGGCTCGTCATCGTAAGAATATAAAGCAACAGTTCGATTTAGTGATAGGGACTTGGAATGTAAGGTCATTACTCAGAGTAGATAAGTTAACGAATTTATTAGTCGAAATGAGAAAGGAAAAGCTGGACATTTTAGGTATTAGTGAGGTGAAATGGCCAGATAGTAATGACTTTTGGAAAGATAATTATAGAATAATTACAACTTCTTCAACTAATGGACAGGCAGGCGTAGGAATAGTGTTAGGTAAAGATTAGGGCATAAAGTTAAAGAGTACTTACAATTTAGTGATAGAATAATTATGGTTAGATTGAATACAAAACCCACAGACACTGTTTTAGTACAGGTTTACATGCCAACAACTCAGTACGAGGATGAGGAAGTAGAAAAGGTATACGAGGATATAAATAGTATAGTGAGAAAAGTAAAGGAGATGAGAATTTAATAGTTATGGGCGATTTTAATGCGTCAGTGGGAGAAGGCAGTGAGGGAAAAATGGTAGGAAAATTTGGGTATGGCAGACGAAATGATAGAGGAGAAAGATTAGTTGAGTTTTGCCAGGAACATAGATTAGTAACTGTAAACACCCTATTCGAACAACATGTTAGAGAAGATATACCTGGAAAGCCCCAGGTGATAGGGCTAGGTACCAAATAGATTATATTTTAGTTAAACAAAGATTTAGAAACCAAGTTAAAAACTGTCGTAGTTATCCAGGGGCGGACATAGATAGCGATCATAACTTAGTTAAAATGAAGTGTAAACTAAAATTTAAAAATTGAGAAAGGTTAAAAGAGAGGATGGGATCTAGGTAAGCTTAATGATAGTAGGGTAAAGAGGAATATAAACAAGTATTAGATAATAAGAGCAAAGAGATAGCTATAGGAGGAGCGTAGAAAATAGATGGAAAGAAATAAAACTGACTGTACATGATACAGCAACACAGACTATAGGTAAGAAAAAAATAGAAGCGAGAAAACCCTGGGTAACAAAGGAGATATTAGATTTAATAGAGAATAGAAGAAAGCTTAAACCTTTCAGAGAAGTGGATAGTGAAAATAAGCAAAATATAATACAGTTAGAAATAAGATAGTACATGAGTGTAGAAAAGCTAGAAATAAATAGATGGAGGAGAATTGTAAGGAATACAAGATGATTTGAGAGTAGGTAAGACAGACAGGGCTTACAGAGCAGTTAAAAAGTTTTTGGGAAGATAGGAAAAATATAATGGTATTAGAGACGAGAATAATGAGCTTCTAATAAATAAAGTTGAGGTAGCTGATAGATGGAAAAGATATTTAGAAGATTTATATAAGGGAGACGATATGGATGAGTTAGAGAACGACCAAGAAGAGGATGTAGAAATAGGGTTCTCAATATTAAGAGAGGAATTTGATAGAGCTGTTCGGAATCTTAAATTAAATAAAGCGCAACGGATAGACGATATTCCCGCAGAATTAATAAAATATGCAAGTCAGAAAACTTTAGACAGATTATATGAACTAATAAATGTAATATATGACACAGGTGAGGTTCCAATAGATTTCGAAAAAAATATTATTATCCCAATCCCAAAAAAGTCAGGAGCTGATAGGTGTGAGAATTTTAGAACAGTTAGTTTAACTTCTCATGCTTCCAAAATACTAGCAATAATAATTAAAAATAGAGTAGAAGCTTTGACTGAGAATTATTTAGGCGAAGACCAATATGGTTTTCGTAAAGACAGAGGGACTAGAGAACTGATACTAATGATTAGGGTAATTATCGAAAAAAGGTTACAAAAAATAAAAGACTCATTTCGCGTTTGTAGATTTAGAAAAAGCATTTGATAGGGTTAATTGGATTGTTATGTACAGGGTTTTGCGAAAAATAGGAATCTCACATAGAAATAAAAGAATTATTTATTGCCTATATAAAAACGAAAGCGTAGTAATTAGATTTTATGAAATACAAAGGGACGCTAAGATCAGAAATGGTGTTAGACAGGGTTGTATACTGTCTCCTTGATTTTAATGTTTATATTGAGGAAGCTTTAAACTTAGCCAGAGAGAGAAAAGAGATAGGTATTAGTGTACAGGGACAGAAAATAGACATGTTACGTTTTGCAGATGATATAGTCATTATAGCAGAGTCTAGAAAAGAGTTAGGAGAGTTTTTAAATATTTTAGATGAGATACTACGGAGTAACTATAGTATGAGAATTAACTCAGTAAAGACAAAGATAATGACAAGTGAGTTACAGTCTAGTTCTAAACCAAAATTAAAAATAGGTAATACCGAGTTAGAGGAGATAGATGAATTTTGCTATTTAGGTAGTATAATTACAAAGGATGGACGTAGCAGAAGGGATATAGTAGCTAGAATAGCTCAAGCTAGAAAAATGTTTTTAAAAAAGAAAGACTTACTAATAGCTAATAGTATTAGTTTAGATAATAGAAAAAGTTTCTTAAAGTCGTACGTATGGAGCGTTCTACTATACGGTAGTGAGGCTTGGACAATTAAAGAAGTAGATAAGAAAAGATAGAAGCTTTTGAAACTTGGTGTTATAGGAGAATGTTAAAGATTAGTTGGACAGATAGAGTAACAAACGAGGAAGTTTATAGAAGGATAGGTGAGGATCCTGTATGTGGAAACAATTGAAGGTCAGGAGAGATAGAATGATAGGGCACCAGTTAAGACATGAGGGACTATTTAGTAAAGTCTTAGATTATAGACTACTAAATAAAAATAGAGTAGGAAGGCCTAGACAAAGCTATATTAGTCAAATTATTAGAGATTTAGGTTGTGAAGGGTATGTAGACCTTTTTAGACTAGCTCAGAATAGAAAAGAATTTAGAGCTGCGTCAAACCGACTTTAAGTAAGTTCGAAAACAAAACAAAAAAAAAATAAAATCAGTTAACTAAATGTCACCAGGACATAACTCACAATTAGTTAGCGGTCTGGCATGTTGGTAGCGATTCGTTGCTTAAGCCTTACCATAACATATAATTTAATAAACGTCACCATGACATAACTCACAATTAGGTAGCGGTCTGGCATGTGGGTAGCGTTTCGTTGCTTAAGCCTTACCATAACATATATTTTAACACTTTTCCTTTTGAAGGTTATATTTCATTTCCTTATAAATGGTAAACATGTAAACATGTTAGAGTTCTTTAACAACCATCATGTTGCTAATATCTATGTAAAGTCAGGTGGATAGGAAAAAGATAAAAGGATATAGGAAGACCTAGACCAAACTATATTAGTCAAATTATTAGAAATTTAGGTTGTGAAGGGTATGTAAAACTTTTTAGATTAGCACAGATTAGAAAAGAAGTTATAGCTGCGTCAAACCGACCTTAAGTAAGGTCGAAAACAATATGATGATGATGAATAAAAATTACCGATACCTTTCGGTGATGATCAACCTTATATCATGATAGAATACAACCTGACCTCAGCGACTCACTATTTTAAATGACCCTTTCCTACTTTTTATTGGAAGTAGCACACATTATCACCCATAGGTTTTTCCTTGTTTAGCAGTGCTTAAAAATGCTCTATTATTGTGTGATGAATGCGGTTCACGACTCAAAACTCTAACGAATTTCTAATTATGATATAACTAGTGTTCCGTCATAATAGAAAATGCAAAAATATTTTGAACAAGTTCGTGTGTGTGCGAGTAAATACTACCCCTAGCATCACTTTGTGACAGATCAGTGAATAGTACGGACGTCCAAGTAGTGCGGTCGTAAACAAAACGCGATCTCCAGCGTGGAGTGCTACCACCGTGTGCACCGTAATTTCATCATATCAACAATAACAAAGGTTAGTACTTGATGCTCACTGATTGTTTATTTGATTTATAATGTTTAATTTGGTGATATGTACTAATTTTAACTATATAATTAAACCTTTGTCAAGTCCTTGACTGGTGGTCCTTTTAACCTCCTTAATCAACTAAACATTTGATCCTTCGAGCACGAATCCTTTGTCCAGTCTTACAGAAACACATCCATACATTAAAAACCCGAAATTTTCTTATCAAAACAGCGACTTTCCCGGGTAAACGACAATATTTGATTTTAATCCCAGAACTGAAGACCTAATGGTGATGATGATAGTGAAGAGGAATAATCCACATTTGGCATGCAAATGCATGTTTATATTATTAATATATATTAGGTAATTAATTACACAAGGTAAGTTGATGAATACTAACGTATTATAGTTAATAAGATGAACTTGTAAATTAAACTTTTAAGTAAAACTCAAATGATCATTTCAAATCGAGCTAGTAATTGAAAGATGCAAAATATAAGATTTCAGATAGGTTTTGAACCTGTATCTTAGGCTTTCCCGGCCGATGCGTTTTCAAAAGTTAGGTTGATGTATGGTTGTGTACATGATTTAGATTTTTTAATTATCTAATTGTTGTCACCCGTCCCGGTGGCATAATTGGAAAACGCATGGACCCAGAAAGCCTAAGATACAGGTTCAAGTTCTGTCTGGAACCTTATATTTTCAATCTTTTAATTACAGCTCGATTTGAAATGATCATAAAAGTCTAAGTTTTTATTTCATCTTATTAACTATATATATTGCTAATATAGGGGAGTTATTTAGGGGTATATTGAGTCGTGGTGGTCGCGCAATACAAGAAAATAATACTAGGAATTAAAACTGCATTTAAATAGCATGAAAAATACGTAATTCGCATATTATGCACAGAGCAAACATTTAACACCCTGTATAAGGACCGCAATTAACTTTAATCAATGCCAGTAAGCATGTCCTTCAATAATAAAAACATATTCAGCAGAGAAATAATTATACACGCAATTAAACTAGTTCTAAATCAAGAAGCGTTTATAAATTATAAATAAATAGATACGCATATAATAAGGTAAAAGCTAGTAAATCATCACGCAATATCTATTAAAATTAAGCATGCGATAATAAAAGAAGATAGTAAAGCGCTTTGATAAGAAACGCATATTTCAAAAGAAATGAGTTTTAAACACAAGATATAAACAGAAATATGTTGTTTTACGTCATTTATGCTACGTGATTTTATTCATGAAATTCGTTCGATTCCCAAAAGCTTTATCTACACAAGCAAGAGCCACAAGCTAAATTAAAGGCCAAAGTAAATTAAAATTTCCAGTAATAATACCAAAACAAGCGGTCAAAGATTGACAAATAATAGAAATATTAGAAGAATACGTGATCACTGAATCGTTCCATCAGAAATAAACTTGTAAAATCCACAGAAATATCCAAAACAACCTGTGGTTGGCTGCAAACTTTGAACGACAGTTCAGATAAACCAATGAATTTTAGCTAGGGATAGGCTATATAACGCCCAGAGTTTGATAAGAGTCTCAGTTTCAATTAGAACGACGTAGAAGCTGCGTCACTGTTACTCAAAAAATTACACGTCAAACTAATATTTAAATTAAATAATTAAAATTTGCGAAAAGTGGTGTTATACAATATTTTAAAATAAATTATAGTAAAAATATATAAAAGGTTTTGCCGTTTACTGGAAAACGGCTCTAAGTTACGTTGAAGTTACGTCTAAGTTACGACAAGAAAATTCAAAGTTGCACCAAGCATGCTCCAAGTTGCTACAACTCTAAGTTACGAAAGCAAATATAAATAAAGCACGCAGTGGTTTAAAAGAAGCAACTCGATTGAAGATAGTCGAGGGGTGTTGATCCAAAACGCGTAGCAGCAGATCAAAGGGGAAAACAAAGAAAGACACACCAGGAAAACTACAGGTCAGGGCTACCTAGTATAAGGCATTATTTCATTTTTTTTAATTTGAACATTGACTATATTTTTTATATTTTATAAGGAGTCAACAAAAATATTTTATACGTAAAAATTTACGTAAAAGGGTGAAAGGTATTAAACGTTCTAGATTTTCCAGTAATAGTGTCATTTTTGGTGGCTTTAAATTAAAAAAAGGGAGATACAATTTTGGGGATAAGTAATTTAAATATTATCAATTGATTCAAGGGTTTATTTGTCATATAGTAAAACTGCGAAGTGTAGATATTATTTTCTTCTCATTATACAAATATTGATCGACTTCGTTTTATCATTCTAAACAGAAAAAGTTTTAGAGAAAAGGGGTAAATTATTTGATTATCGTAATCTTGTGCCCTCTGTGTGAATTAAACTGGGCTAGCCGTGGCATAATTAAAATTAGAATATTAGAGAGAGACATAGAGCGGTGGCGGACAGCAGAAAACTGAACGTTTATTACATCGGCGCGCAACGTTATCATATCAACATATATTATATATATATATATATATATATATTTATATATATATAAAACCTTACTTGTCGCTTAAGGTAGTTCTAGTTTTCAGTATTTCTATATACAGAAAAATTACCGATGGCATATATCTGCATTTTTTCAGCAGGAGACACCATTGTACCATTTTGTACTGCTTGTTTGTCCACATAGCGTTCCTATGCGAACAATCAAGCAATTTTCAGAACAGCTTAATTTTTGTTTAAATTAACTTATTGTTGGTATTGTTAAATGATAATTAACCTTTAAATTTACTCAAATGATTAATAATACGCAGCAAACAACTACCTGCTTTACAGTAACAACCGCAACAAACCTTTGCTTTCTTTGACGCGACAAGTTTTATTGACCAACATTATAGCCTCGTGCTTTTAATGTTATTATCGCTATGCCTTGCTTAAAGGAGTTTAAAATTGAAATGAAATGGTTTTTGTTTAGCTAAAGCTAAAATGGCCTTTTTATATAGAAAATGGAATTCCAGTGAATCTCATCGTAAAATTATCTTGTTAGTTATGCTTGGAATGTATAATACTTCTTAACTATTATATAGTTACATAGAACCACTTTTCCGAGCAGGTATAGAACAAGTTGATAAAAATAATAGAAAGAAATCGAAACTCTCATACTTGTTTAACGGACATATACCACTTTTCCTACGTCAAAAAATTCATAAAAATTTATTTATAAGGTATTCCGTTTATGAAGTTTTAAACTAAATCATGTGATTAAAAAGTTTGTAGCACGTCATACGCTGAGAAGAATTATTTCTTAGGACACCTCCTAATCCAGAACTTTCGACTTAATAAAGGGATAGTGTTCTACGTGCATAAATAAAGTGTGCTATTGAAAATACCCAAGTAGAAAATACGTTTTAATCCACGTCATAGAAAAAATTGGACCCGATCGACAATTTTTGCAAGAAATTCAGCCTTGCCGGACCATAAACACTATACATCTTTTTTCCTTGCATGCAACTATATTTGCCATTGAAAATCAAACCTTTCTTAAGCGTAACATGAAAAAAAATTAATTTTAGAAAGATCATTTTTACTAAAAGATATAGTACACTCAGCTCTGCCGTTAATTACAGTCAAACTAATTCTTCATACCTAAAAACACAACCTACCATCATATCACGGCCCCCTTTCATTGCACGTATAACATTACTACTTTCTAGAACTTTTGTAAGATTCTAACGTTTCGAACTTTGCCTGCTTAGTTTTATGGCACAATATTTCGAAAGTTTTTAACCTTCTAATTTTTACATTGCTTAATATCCCTAATCGGTAATCGTAAAATCCTAGGCCCCAAACAAAGAGCTTCAATAATTTGTTTCTAATAACTATAGTTATGCATCTCCTTATTATCGCGTGTTGCTCTCCATTGGCTGACTATCTTTCCCTTCTATTTATATAATACTGTGTGTAATTGCTTATCTGTTGATTGTCAGAACTTTTAAACTTGGTTTTGTATTAAAAGGTGGACTTATTTGGTAAATCATTTGTAAAGAGTGACTCTTTGTGAACATTCAATGATTGAATAATTCTGCTAACGATAAATTACTCCTTATTTTAAATAATAGTGTACTTAAAACTATATAGATCCTAGAAAATGTGTGTTTCTGAGTAAGACTGATTGTATTGTATTGTGTTAGGTTGTAACAGTCACTTTGTTATATTACAATGACTTTCCCTGTATACACGCAAACTAAAACGTTAAAAAATAGCAACACCATGCTAAACAATGTCATAAATTTATCAAGCAGAACTATTAACGACACGGAAAAATTAATTCTATTAAAAGGCCTGAACTTTGCAGTAACACCAAAATCAATACCAACATTTGAAATAATCAGCTATATTGGGAAAACAGCGAACCAACTCGAAGAAGATCAAGCAAACGAATTTAGAGTACGTTACAAAATCGAAATAGAAAAGAATCACAAAATAAAACCAAATGTAAATAGTAACGAAATAAAAGCAATTTGCAATCTAAAATACGATAACTCAATTATAATTGTACCTGCTGACAAAGGCAATGCAACAGTAATAATGGATAAAAACGACTACAACACAAAAGTGAACGAACTATTGAACACTGAGAATTGCACTAGTTTAGAAACGGACCCAACAAAATCAATTAAAATAAAATATACAAAACTCTATATAAATTTAGAAATGAGTTCGAAACCAAAGAAACTCGGTTCTTTCATCGGCGCCTTGCGTCCGTGATCGAATCTCTTCTTGGAGGGTAAACTCATAATCATAAGGTAGGAATGCTTGGCGTAATCGGATTTCTAAGTCTTGCCATGAATTAATTGTATGTTTGTTTGCTCTGTACCAGATAAGTGCTTGACCATGGAGCAGTTCGATTACAGAACTAAAAGGTTATGTTTCGATATACCACGCGAGTTGCATAGCTCTTCTACGCGCTGTAGCAAATCATTAACGCTAGTCGAACGATCAAAAGTGCAATTCCATTTGTCTAACAGAAGGTAATTTTTATTAGCGACCGAGATATTTCGCCGTATTGTGCTTGAATGTGAAATTCTTACTGGTTCAATAAAGGGATTAACGGTATTTAAACTCATGTTGTTAACATGTGTTACTTTAGGCCGTAATAGATTGGGCTCATCAAAACATGGCCAGAACTATTTTGTGGTATACCTAAATCAATCAAAGACGTCTCAATTGACACTTGCCTTGTTACAGCGGCTTTATTCTGAATTTCTGTTAGAAATTTTTTTAAAGTCAAACATTTGTTTATTAGTTCACTTTTCCGGCTTATTTCATCTTCGTCCGAGCAAGTAATTCGTTGTAATCGGTTATCAACATGTACAAGTCGCGTAAATATCCGTTTAAATTCATTTACTTGGTTGGAATAATTAAAATTGTTTAAGTCAAAGTCTATGTCGTTAAGCTTGGCTAAGCAAATAGCAAGCTCCGTACCTGCTGAAATATTTAAATTATCATTAGGTATTAATTCACACGTAGTATTTTCTAGTAATAGATCTCTTAGTAACTTGCGTTTCTTATCAACACCGCCTTTGGTTATACAAAGACCACGTATCCTTAATTCGTAATTAAGTTCATCTGATAATAGCCGGTTTACATCCATATCAGTTAACAATACCAACTTTCCAAATTCAACACAATTTCTACTTGTACCTGGTAGGTACAACAGCCAATAATTCAATCAAACAACAAACCAATTACATTGGACAATCAAAATATGTAAGACAAACGGCCTACCATGTTGGGCGACCAATATAACGGGACGTGGCGCTCGCAATACAATGACAACGAGCAAGGGGGGATTTCAAATTGAATTCTAATTTACAACTAAAATCGCTAATGAGGTAAGCAAGGTAAATGCTTATCGGGGCAGTCGAATCAAGCAGCTTCAATGTACCCTGATCTAACTCAGTACCGAGGCGGGGGAGTTGGGTAAACCATCAACCAAACCTCTTGCCAAAAATGAGCGCCACCTAACTGTAACAGCTGGGCTCCGACGGAACTGAGATAGGAAATTCCTCACGGTCACAAATAATACCCACACAGCATACAATCCAGCTAACATACGTTGATACACAGTAATGCAAACCTCATAGCTATTCAATACGTTTACTATACAAGAATATACCAAATTAATAACAATAAACACATATACTATAATTTAATTAATAACCGGACTTACCTACTTGTTATGGTGCAACTCTAACGATACATATACCAATACATCGATTGACTAATTCGAATTTTACTTTAAAATCAAATATTAACACAGCCAACAAGGCAACATAAATCTGCGACCATACGGCTGATTTAAAAAGACTATTACGCAAATAAGGGGTTGCACTAGGATCCTAGTAGGATAACCCTTAAGTACTGAGGGTATCTGCAATAATACCTGTAATAATAATAGGCGGGTCGTTGGCTTAGTTTTACATACTCTATTAAGTATTGTGAATATGCAATGTTCAACACCCTAAATTAAACCCAACCCTATTATAATTGTATGGACACTGCAACCCTAAACCCAATAATTTTACAATGGAATTCACCAGCATGCAAAGTCAACCAAACGGTTGTGATGGAAAAAAAGATATGGAACGGACTCACCAACTGCTGATGTGGATGGCGATGTTCCAGTTCAAATGGCGCGTGCAAGTAGAATATCGCTACCAATTATCTCGCATGGGTCCACTGGATCCTTACTTGTAAACATCTTCTCCTTTTCATTACAGATGCCACATCTAAAACTCGAAATTCCACATACAGGTTACAACGGTACTAGAACATAGAATAGCAGAACGTAAAACGTAGAATGTAGAACGTAGACAAAAACGTAGAATATAGATCTAGAAGCGCAACTAGAACTTGAATTAGAATAGAACTCGAACCCTAAAACACAATCCTCTAATTACAGTCAGTAAAATCGTGGTTTACTTACCGATCCACAATCGGGTTCAATGCGCAAACAAACAAAATGTGTAACAGGTGGTTACCAGATAGCAGTCGAGGACTCAACTTCAGATGAATCGCCGTAATCCCAATTAGGCAATAAAGAAAATTATATTAAAATCACCTCAGAATAATTTCCTTTCAAATTAATTCGCTAAAATCCCTTCAACGAAGGCGGGCATTTATACGAACCCAAAGCGTAAATTAAAAGTGTACGATTCAAGTGAAAAATCATGCGAAGATGATACCACTAGAGCTGGTTTGCAAACTCGTACCAGATAACGCGCTATCAATATTGAAGTATGTACAATCTAATACGGAAAGAATTAACTTTTTAATACACTGCTAAAATGCAAATGTTGTATCGAAAATTTCAACCGTGACAATATTCTGTCGGGTGAAATGTAGCGGTCCTATGATGGATTTACCATTCACCCCGAAAATGTTGACGCTAATGTTGTTTAAGTTCTCAAACTTGGTACAGTGCTGTTTCTCAACATCCCTATTCTGTCGGGTGGAAAGTAGCGGTCCCATGAAGGATTTGCCTTCCACCCCGAAAACGTTGATTCGAATGTTGTTTAAGTGCTCAACAGCGACACAACCTTAAATAATAGTGTATATCCTGGTACTAAAGGTCTATACAATCTGCTAACCTTTAAAAACATTAAGTCCGAAGACGGAGATTTCAATCACAAGAAGATTTACCAAGATACTTGCACATGATCAAATCAGCGTCCTTTAATAGAGTAATGTTTAATCCATATACAGTACAAGATTTAACAGAATTCTCAACAAATAACAAGAAGTTTGCAAAATTTGTACTAAAACGTCGTCCAGATTTTCTGAGGAGGTTTAAAAAACTTCTCAAGGTAAATGTTTGGGCTTCTATGAAATGTTTTCAAAAATTGAATGCGAGACCGGTTAAAATTATTGAATGTGCTCATCCAGGCTGGATATACAAGCGAGGAAAACAAATGAAGTTGTATCTATAATAGAATAATTAAGAGTAGACTGTATAATAGAATAACCACAATAAACAATTACTCGGTTTTAAAATGTCTATGATCTGATAAGCATTCTGAGAGTAAGCGCTTGTAATTTGTTCAGCGTGAACCCCACCCTGGATGTGGTTTTGTAATAACCGCTGATGATGATTTGGGGGAGGGGGAGGGCGACATGCCGCAGCAACATCTTGTCAATGCATCGGACCTGAAAGATAGATTGTGTTTCTAAAAAGTTTGCCAAAGGATATTTGTGGAATACAAGTAAACGACGGTCGATATGGATGTTCCCTGTTGAGGCTGAAGCATATCCAGGGAAAGTTAAGCTTTTCAACTAGTGGTGCTACAAGCCAAAAGACCTTGCTTAAAATTTGATAAAAGGTTTTCATCCAACTGGACTACGGAATTATTTAAGGTGACGCGTATTCAACATACAAAACCTGCTACATAATTGCTTCAGGATTGAAATATTAAACCAATCTTGGGTGCCTTCTACGTTGAGAAGCTGCAGGTTACGATTTCTCAAGATACTTATTTAGTTGAAAAAGTGCTTAAGAAGAGAAACAAGGAGCGAGAATTGCAAATTAAGTAGTATAGGTTCAAGGACACAACGTAGGAAACTAAGGATGGTATAGCTGTATGAGGCTTTACTATAAAGTTTTGTCGTTTATGAACCATCTCTCGAAGGGGGAAGATGTATATTTTGGATATCTAGGGCTTCCAGTAGAAGTCAAGCGAATTTTTTGTGAAAGACATAGCTGTTCTGAATATTGAAACAGATGAGTTGTGGCACGAAATTCTGAATATACCGTTAAGAAGTGAAAACTTGGATGAAGATTTCCAAAAACAACGATTTTTGTAAAAATCACCTACACTGATTGAACTAGAACATCCCTGCGACCAATGGATTATCGGCTCTATGTTTAAGTTTATTTTTGCAAGAAATTGTGCCTTTAAACTGAACCGTTTATGTAAAATGTTGTTGAAGCAATACATCATAAATCTCCCAGCTAAAGAAGTTGTGTATCTTGAACAGTTTGGTGTTCCAAATTTGAAGCAGTTACGAAAGGACAGCCAATAAAACCATTGCTTTTATGAAAAAACTGTATTTTATAAATAAAATGTTATATTAATTTGATTCTTTTAATCAAAGTGGGTTTATTAAAGTATGTATATTAGAGCGGGTATGTGCATAAAAATTAAAAAAAGTTACTTTTAGATTTACAGACTCATACACCTATTTAAGTCTAAAGGTCTCATGCAGTAAAGTAACCGAATAACAATAGAAAATCACAGTTTAATCATGCAAGTGTTAAAATAAATAAAAAATATTGTACTTACCTTATAATCAACTTAAAAATTCTACAGTAGATTACACATACTGAACGACTTCGAGTTTTTCAAAATTAAATTCCATTGACTTCTACGAGGTTTGTTCAATTGAAACCCATCTTTGGTCGAGTTAGCCTTGAAAACAATTGTAATCACTCAAATAACGTTTTGCAACGGTAGTGGTGTTTGTAAACTTCCCACTGGTCAGTTTCTCTCGTATATGTTTGATAGCGATTTTAAGGATTGTGACTTTGAAATGACGTTTGTTGTTAACAATCCGACTAAATGTGATCAGCGTGCGGTCATTCAATTTCTGTGTGCTCAAGGTATGCAATCATTGTAAATTCATACACGAATGCAAGCAGTGTATGAAAACGCATGTTTTGCGTATCCAAACTGTCAAGGAATGGTGTCGAAAATTTAAGAATGGACGTGAAGGGACGAATGATAAGCGGCAGCTAGGTGCAATGTGTACTGCGTCACGTGGTGTCATTCTGCTTCACGACAATGCTCGACCTCATGTTGCTAACGTAATGAAAGAAAATCTACTGCAAAAGAAATGGAGGATATTAGAGTATCCACTCTATATTCCTAATTTATCGTCTTGCGATTTTCACGTCTTTGGACCACTGAAAATTGAGTTAAAAGGTAACCGTTTTGAGTCGGACCAAGAAGTAAATTCTTTGAGCAGCAGGCAGAGTATACATAGGTTGACGAAACAACGGAATATGTGCCTTAATCGTAGTGGTAATTATTTGTAGATTTAGTTGCCAATAAATTTTTCCTGAACCAAAGATGGGTTTCAATTGAACAAGCCTCATAGTATCATTTCCTTTCGTATTTATACACATAGAAAAAGTATGTCATTGTTCTAACATTTACCTAATTTAAATCAGATTATTAAATTGCATCGTTGAGCTGTTAGCGTTCCTTGGAAAACACCTTCAAATTGACAATTAATTAGCTTGGACGTAATTTAGTAAATGAGAATAATTAACATAAATCAGGCTTGTGAATGGTAAAATCTGTGCAGGAGTGTTAGTGGAGATATGTGGATGTGAAGGTGGTTGAATATACAAGTGATGGCGGGGGCGGAGACGGAGGCGGCAGCCGAGACGGAGGCGGAAGCGGAAGCATAAGCGGAAGCGTAGGTGCAGGCGGAGAAAGAAGCGCTTACCGAGGCGGGGACAGGGCGGAAGCGGCGACGGCGGAGATGGAGGAGAAGGCGGAGGGGACGGCGGAGGCGAAGGCAGAGCAGGATGAGGCGGAAGTGGAGACGGGGGCGTATGCGGAGGCGTAAACAGCGGCAGAGATGATGCGGAGGCGTAAGTGGCGGCAGAGGTGGCTGTGAGGGCGGCGGCGGAGACAGCGGCGGTGATAGAGACGAAGGCGGAGGCGGAAGCGGAGGTGGAGGAGGGGCGGAGGCAGAGGCGGTGACGAAGGCGGAGGCGGAGGTGCAGGCTGATGCGGAGGCGAAGATGCGGTGTTCCTCTGTTTTTTAACCGGTATTCTGCGTATGCTAATGTTATTAATGTTCGTATAATACGGTGCTGCTTAATCTACCAAACCATAAGAGATATTAAACCTATCGGTATCCTTGCATTTCATTATAATTCTGGCAGTCAGATCGGTTTTATCATAAAATCTAATTCAAAATATGCTGCTAAAGTTTATTTGTTCGGTTGCAAGAATGCAAGAAGTCTATTTAAAAGGAAAATTCTTGGATTCCCACTAAAGTGTTCATTAACAAACTGTAGAATTAATTATAGATAACAGTATATCATTCATTCACATATAAATTTTATTGAATTCGAATACCTTGTTAATGTTTACTTTTAGCAATTAATATCACCTACGAATAATTAAACTTGTTGTGTAATTTTTGCATTTCATTAGTATAAGAATCAATAAATGAATGAACTAATATATTTAGAACGGGTTACAGTTCTAGTTACGACATACTGCCAACTAAGCGGTGAATGTATAACGCAATCGCCCTTACGTTTAGTTTCTAAAATTATATTGCTAGACGAATTAAGAACTTGCCCCAATTAAAAATAGATCGAACTGTCTTTTGTCTTTGGGCATAGTCTTAATAGTCCGAGTGATAGTTTATTAGTTTGACGATCTATAGCTATTGTTTTTACTACCACGAAACAATTCAACACGGCATAATGTGCTATAAAAAACGGAAGTAGTAGTAAATAAACAAAATTTCTTGTCCTAGTTTAACATATTGTACTTTAAACATTTTAAAGACCACACTTCAAATGTTTTACGAGGGCATAAAAATACTCTCATACAGTAACATCTGTAAGAAATATAGTTTTTTTCTGCATTAGTTACGGATATCGGGCGTTTTAAAATTAATCTATCGCCAAGCACGAGTTTACAAGCGACTAATATATGTATACTACGCAGGAGTGAAAAGTTGATAAAGTGAAGTTAAAAAAAATTTAACCACCTAAAATTTGCCTTTGACATAATACCTGATGTAATATGTATGTTTGTATAATGGACATTACAGCTATTACTGAAAACTCTGGTCATTGAAGGGTGATAAACAGCACAAAAATACGTCCTCGTTCGGATGAGAGGTAAAACGTTGGTTCCATATGTGAGTTTTGTCACACACGTTAAAGATCCCTGCTAAAAAATTGCATAAACTAGATTTAATTAAATAAACATCATAAAACGAATCATAAAAAGTAACAATATATACAAAATAAGTCATGAAAAGTACGTCTCCTTGCATAAGGGTAGATTGTACTAATGCCTCCAAGCAAAAATGGATTTTTAGCAAACCCTTAAGGGTTATTTTTCTTGTTAAATTATATGATGTGAGACATTACTTAGCAGTGCTGTCATTAAATACATGCGCGAGTACCAAAGGTATTTGGGAATATATATATATATATATATATATATATATATATATATATATATAATAATAATATAAAATTTTTAAGGTGTTAGAATCTTCTTTGGGAATATGTTCGTCCACTCATTAATAAAACGCTCATTTATAAATTTGTCGACGTTTCGGGTAATTTATTCCCTTAGTCATGACCTATAAGTGATAGGCTGTAACACAAATATACAAAATAGATGTTACTTACAATCTATGTGAGCTTTGAGTAATTCGAAAAACCATCAACAGAATAAAAACAGTTACTTTTAAAACATGAAACAAAATTTAAAAAATAACAGTCATAAAAATAAAATTAGTTTAAAACTTAGAAACTATAACATATAAGAACGGTCACTAATTCAAACAAAATTCTCACAATATAGTGTTGTTGGTTTGCATGTTAATACTGATTAGTTATCGCAATTGGGAATTGATATTTTATATGAATTACATTTTGACGATATACATGGTCAGTGTGAATTATGGCTTTACCGTCTTTTTGGGCCTACTTAGTTTATATAGTAATAAATAAACTGTATTTAAATTATCTATATCGGATTTGAAATTTATTGCACAATTATTGTTTTTAATATGAAAAGATTCCAAAAATAATCGTTTTTTGTAATTGTTTTTATTTCTAAAATTTGCATATCGTCAAAATTAGCGTTATGTGTTTCTTTATTTAGATGTATTGCAAGAGCACAAGATTTTGTATTTATTTTATTATCGCTTTTATGCTGGCTTATACGATTGCGTATACTGTACTGTGGTAATTCTTGGCAAATTCCGGAGAAGTTAGTTCCTTTGTTTCTTGCCTCATTTTTCCCTGTCTACGCCACTTCACCGCGAGACAGTAGCCAGAGTGAGGAGCTTTTTACTACGACGGCTACAATTCAGCTTGGACTATTTTGTTTGAGTTTCTTTGTGCTCATTAATCCTACCTCAGTTTTTAATTTGGATACGTCTTTCTTCTGAACCAGTTCTGTTTAGCATTTTTTATTGAAACGTTGTTAATGAGGAAGTCGTACGTCAAAAGTTAAATAGAGATTTATCTTTGTCAGATGAGGCCATTGTTGAAATAGATGGAATAAATGGCCAAAGCAACGGATAAAACTCCGGGAGCGAAATTGGCTAGCTAAAGTTAAGACTACGTAGACATGAGTTAGGGAGTGGGGCTGGGGATAATAAAGCCAATCTTAACGAGGGAGGGGTACCACCTGACCAGGATTAGAAGTAGAGTGGTTAGGGCTGCTTCAAATGATGAAGAAAGTAAACGGATATAATTAAATCGTACTATCTAAAGACTTTTGTGACATTTCAATTTTGTATAATATTATCAGTATACTGACATTCATTAAGCTCTTACACATCCAAAATAAATGAATAACACTCTTGCCCCCACATTAAATTAAACAAACCTAAAACAAGAACAAATTGGAGCAAACAAGCAACGAAACCATTGACAACTCATAAATAAAAAAAACAATTATTAGACAAATAATGGATTTATAACCATGTAAACTTAAAACGGAATTAATTCCTTATTTTTAGATTTGCCAATATGGAGACATTCAACTTTGACGATTACGCGAGGTGTCTCTAAATTCCCAAATAAACAAATAATTTAAACAAAAAAAAATTATAAATGATTATTTTTAATATCTTCTTTAAAGCAAACATAAATTTTATAGAAAAAAGATTGAAATAACAAAATTAACAATTCTTTTTATGTTAAGGAATTTGTATTTCTATAACTTTTAAAAATTAGCTGGTACTTTTAACGTTTTCCTTTTCTTAATGAAATCAGTGTCTCAACAAAAATGAATATTTCCTCACGATGTGCGTCTTTTGTTCGCAAATGTTTTTATTTCAGCAAAAATATAAACTTAATGAAGTTTTTCCATCGATTAATTCTTTAAGAAAATGGTTCTAAATCATTGACATCAAGTTCAAAATTATTCATATAATAAGTATTCATGTTAATAACAGGTAATCGGAATTCGACATGCACATTTTAATAAAATGGACAATCCTAAAATATTTCACAGGAAGCATGCAGCTCTAATATGAAAAAGACAGAATTTGTGAGAATCCAAATTAAGATAAAGTAACATACTTTCAGGTGCGTTAAAGGAAAATACTTATTGTTCATAAAAGTTGTTCAGATACGGTATAATAACACTTCTAGTCATGTAAAACAATTTCAACTTACCGTTATCGTCCACGCTCCTAATATCAGTGTTAACTGTCTGTTACGTTTAACTTTATACTTGTAAATTTACTGCCTTCTTAATTTAAAATCATTTCAGTTTCTGCTTATTTAAATATACTGATTGGTTACACTTTTATTATTTCAAGTCCATTCAGGCATCCAACTGTGCTCGTCCTTTATTTACTTTTATTATTTCAAGTCAGCTCAGTTAGGCAACCGACGTTATCCTCCTTTATTTAATTCAAAGTCCACATGTTTATATTCGTTCTCGCTTTTTATCTAGGCACGTATTTTAGATAATTAGGGAGCTCCTGAATGCTGCTAGTTTGATTGTAATTAGGTATATTGGTTGTGCTATCTTTGAAAAACATGCTAAAACTTATTCTTATTTGCTATGGAACTTCTGTGATTATTTCTTCAGAAAAGCGATTTTAGAAATACCTTAGTTGAATGAGTTCACTATATTTCTAGCGCTAGTCCGCGTTGTGTTTTCAATAAAATAAGCCCAATCGGGCAATTACAAAATCTATGATGAAAAACGCGCTTTCTCTTTTTACGTGAGTGGCATGTAATTCAAGGGTGATGCGCCTTTAATAAAAATTTTAATATTTTCAGCCCCTTTTGTAACCAACATTTTTTGGATTTTACGCTCTATTCTTTAGGTTTCTTGAACCCATGATTGTTTGGTTGTGACAAAGAAAGTCTTGCTTTGTCGTTGCTGTGCATATTGTCTGTCTACCGTTTTGTATGCAGATTAGTGTATTATGAGATGGGTACTATTTGAAGTTACCCATACCCTTCACAACCTGCGTGAAGGAATATTATATTATGATGACCGACAGTTGTTTGCTTAACTCGTTGACGGTATATAGAATGCCAACATTCTAAAAATGCCGAGCGGGAATACTTTAGGTTATAGGATATGTAAAATTGTTTAGGGATCTGTATTTAAATGTACTATTGTAAATATGTATCTTGTGTACTTGTATGTTTTTATAGTTTCTATTCAGAATGAATTTGGTACGCATCAATTAAGTAAGTATTTAGTATATGTAAATCTATGCTGCTGTGTAAATATGATTAATTAGTTGTGAGCTGTGCTAATACAAATTTTTATTAATTACAGTGGTTAAATGCCACGTAGTTTTGCTATCCTAAATTATGCGGCAACATTTTAGGAATGTATAAAGGCGTAGTACTTATGTTTACAAAACACCCATCGATTTGATTGTTACTAATTAATAATTAATGTTAGTACGTAAGGAGTTGAGGATGCAGATGTTTGCCCTTAAACCTGTAATTTAATATTGCTTGCTATCTAATCTTCTAGAAATTATTAAAGTTATATTTTACATGTGTTTTGTGTTTAATTATTTTTAATGTACAGATGTTTGAAGAAAAAGGCTAATTAATTTGTGTGTACTGTGGTTGGGTTCTTCAGATCCCACCAATCTCCGACTGTGTTTAGCGCGGCATTCGTTTTCTTTCTTTTTCTCTCCCTTCTTTTGTTACCCCCTAATTTGAGCGAGTATTCCGTTACTGATTTCGTATTTCTCTTGCTGGCCAGCTCGTCTTACGAGTAATATATATATCCTTTTCCGAATCCAACATTATTTACAATTCAAAATAAATTTCATATGAATAACATTAAGCGGATGCAGCCTCCGTCCATTATCCTTTCATATTTAGGATAAAATGCAAAGACACGGTTTGACAATTAAATCTCTATATCCGAGCATATTACCAAAAATGGTACGTAGATGGTTGTACTACTAAATTATTTGTAAATATAAGCAGGTAATAGGTAATATGAATGGACAGCCCAATTAGCGAGATTGAAAAGGCGACAAGACCTTTAACGACCTAATAAATTAGACAAGGAAGAACGGTAGCAAGCAACTACAGCTAAGATTTTTGTTCATTTTTTGAAGTAATGAAAAAGCAATATTTTTAAAATCTCATAAATTAGAAATGACAGCTATTTAGATAAGATAAAGGTAAATAAACTAATTTCCGGGAAATAATTATATCAGCCGAACGAAAAACGTATAGACGGTTCCAGAGGTTAATGAAGTAAAAACCTTTTTATTATATAAAAAGAAGATAATGAGAATGCTGGTTGGTTTGTCTATAGATCACTTGCCAATAATCTGTTTGTTAACCTATTAAACACTTATTAAACGGGTTTTAAACAAGAGTATTACAAATTATTTAGACCCCTCTTTAAAAGAAAATTTTTGTTTATAAAGACTTACATAACAAAAGTTTTGGAACACTAATTACAAACAAATACGGAATGAACTATATATTAATATAGTAGTTATGAAGTGTTCTTTTTAGATTTAAGTTGTAAACTGCATTTGTAAATTTTAATGCTAATGTGTAAGTAACCTTTTGTATAATGTGTGTTCAAGAAAGGCGTTTGTAGATGTAGCGATTATTATTGTTTGAAGGATTGTTTATTAATGAATATTCGCTGATATAATTTTGATGTTGGAGTTTCGCTGTTTCATTTCATCAATAATTCACACCAGACTATTTTTTATATATAGCACCTTTTATTGTCTCCCAACGTCTGGGCAGCATATAGCTACATATTCACAGCAATATATATATATATGTATATATATATATATATATGATGTGATA